>CATOUR010000214.1:1322128-1983193 GCA_951848785.1 Callosobruchus maculatus
CAGCGGAACTAACGTGGTGAATTGCTCAATTATTATCATCATAATATACGATATATGCATCAAAATTGGGTTAGTCAGTCCAGTGTCATTGCAGAGGACGCAGTCAGGGGCGTAACAAATCTTTTGGATAGGGCAGAGAAAAAATGGGAGTCCAAACTCTTGAGAAATTGTCGGACTGCAAATTGAATTTGTGTGTTGAATGTAAAACTTTCTATTAGCATTTTTCTAATTTATAATAAGGCATGCCATTTTGTTTACCGCTAGGTACATATTTACTGCTGGAACAATGTTTGTTCCATATCAAATTGATGAGGGCGTCATTCTCTTCAAATTTTATGGAGGGTTTGGAGATTACTAAAATCTGAAATGGCTGCGATCTTGAAAAATAGACTCTTTTCAAATTATACAACTTATGTAATAAACAATTTGGAGGAACAGGTAGCTGGATTCACGTATTTCTTATTTTTGACTCCACAAATCTGCTAAAAGTACATTATTAATGTACCTAATTTAAAAAACGAAGTCCCAGGAAAAGTTATTTTACCTTAATGGATCATATCATACAAATACCAGGCTGTGTAATTCAAGATAGAAAGCAGAGGCTGGTGGGCGTTGAACCTCACCTCATATTACTCAACACTTGACAACAAAAAACAACAAAACATTTGGAAAAGATGAAAATGAATAAACAGTTTAGGCGATCAGAAGTTATAGTAAATTTTAAATGATATTCCAGAACTACCCCTACCTCAAATCAAGCAACTACCCTTAATCTTAGGAATCCAGGTCAAATAAAGCGAACAACAAGGCTCAGAAGAATGCTTACCTTAATAAGAAAATAGTATAAAAACCAATCAAAAATAACATTCGCAGCTAAAACTGTCCTCTTAGGGTAACAGAAAACTTGAATTTATATCAATATAAGATATACGGTACATATAGATGTTTTACATTGTATGGAAGTTACTATCTACTATCTAGCGTCATCTGTTTCCTGTTCTCTAAAGAGGCGGCTTTCTGCAGCATTACAGATATTACTAGTCTCTTCCTACTTTCATTAATATCAGTTTTTAGCTGCTTAAGCTGTAAGTGTTGCTACTTCTTATTTAAATTTTACATAGGAGCTCAAACCTCATCCCCTACCTATTTTTACCGGTTAGGTTTTTCTCCAAGTCTTGACAGTTTTTTATTACACACAATTCTAGATTTCATAAATTAAACATTTTTTTATGTCAATATTTTTATATCGAATTATTTCAAACTACATAGATATAACCCTGTAATATCAGGTGGAGGAAGCTTTGACATCAAATTTGCGATAATTTCTTGTCGCTTAACAATACTTAAATTTTTGCTAGAATAACGAGATCGTTTCAACTCTCAATAGTATTTTTTCAACCGTAGAATGATACTGTCCATAATTTGTATAGTACGGTACGTGAAATAGCATAATTTTTGTTAGGCCTTAAAATATTTATCGTCCGATTTAAGAAACGGTTTTCTGACAAAAGATCAGATTTTGGCAGTATACGACTTCCTTTAGCCCCAAATTCAGATTCAGCATCAGAAGGTACAAAGAGTGTAGTCTGACGTTCCACCCTCTCTTTTTTTTAATTTATTTAATTAACTGGTGACATTACTTTCTGTAACATTAATGGTGACATGGAGTCTCGTAGACTCCAGGACAGAATTTTTTTTTAATATTATCGGCAAAGGTCATTTTTTAAGGTTCATATTTTTTACAATAGAACTGCTGCTGTTCACATTTCAAAGCCTTATTGGAAATCATACATGCTTTGGTAATTCTTAAATAAAACAAATAATGAAAAAAAATAGTCTAAATATCAGTCCAAGTTCAAAATTCAATAAGTCTCTCGAAAATTTGTCAATCGTGGAGAAATAAAGTTTTGTAACTCCATAAACTATAACAGAATATAAACTAAAAGCTGATTTGCAATATAACTGAAACATAATTCGTGCACTGGGTGAAAAGTCGTAATTTTTCATTGTCTCAAACAACAATTCTGGCAGCATTTTGGTTTTCTACACAAAAAATAGACATACGATCTCTTTCTTCTAAATCCTGAGGGGCAAATGTAGCAACAATTCGTCGTTATGAGTTTTTTTCAGTTGCCGTCAGTGCGGCTTTGGCAGCCATTTATGGTGACATGGGGTCTATCAGACTCCGTAACGTCAATATATTTGAAATGAAAAATCTCCACATGATGACTTGTTCACAGATTAATCCCTACTAAATGATAAAATGGAAGGTAGGAAGGTACAGCTGCGGCGGAGTCTACTGGTCTCAGTGTCATCAGTTAAGGGTTAAAACAACAGTCTCTTAGAAGCAAAAAAAATTGAGTCAAGTAGATTAACTCCCAATGGGTATATATATATTTTTATTAAAACCAAAAAAATTAATCATTATAGAAGAATTTGTCCTTGCTATACACACATATTTTTTTATAACTGAGCAGACCGCGCAGGCAGAGCCTAAATACCAGAGTACCGCGGCTGCTGTGAAAGGGTTATGTTAGGGGAAGTTTGTTAACGCGAGATTTGAATGGGCCAATACCCGCAGGCCCAATAAATACATCTTCTGGCAGTCCATTCCAAGCCTTGGACACCATGGGAATAAATGTGCGGTTGCACCGCTCAGTTCTTTATGTATGTAGAACGACCGTCTTAGGATGAGATGCAGCGGTCGCACGGGTACATCTGATAGGAGCAGTGAGCGTCGGAACGATAGAGGATAGCTCAGAGGAGCAGATTCCGTTGGAATATCGGTAGAAGAGTGAGAGGTCGCCAACAACACGCCGGTGAGAAAGTGACTGAAGGTGGCGCGTTAAGGCCGGATCGCCAGTTAGTCGAATTGCCCTTCTCTGGACGGCATCTAGTATAGACAGGGTAGTAGGGGCAGCAGCTCCCCAGACATGAGAGCAATACTCCAGGCAAGGTGTTATCTGGGCTTTATATAGCGTGAGGAGGTTACATGGTGAGAAATACTTTCTGGCTCTAAATAGGTACCCAAGCTTTTTACCAGCAGCTGTTGCAATTGACGCGACGTGTTCGTGCCAGATCAGATTTTTTCTGTAATGTTGACTCATAACAGCTTGAATGCGTGACTCCTTGGCAGAGCCTGGTTGTTCATTAGAACCTGGTGTTGGCTTGGGCACTTCTTGTTTGATAGCGTACAATACTGGGTCTTGGAGGCATTAAGCATATGAATAATTAAATATATTTTATTGCAGGCTCGACCCCACTGGTCGTGGAAAAGGTGACTGTGAGCTTCTAGACTGTCCACTCAGTCGATTGGACTTGCGACGTGACATTTTGCCGGATCCAAACTACGATTATTACGAACGTGATCGTAATGCTATAGAATGTGAGGGACGCCGCCCTCAAAACCGCTATGGAGGTAGTGGGGGATATAATGGTAAGAGGAAATGCCTAAAAATAGTTATAGCATAACAAAAATTTAATTAGTGGCTAGTCAATTGGCCCATTAACAATTTGGGTACTCCATTTTTGTAAAATCTGGTTATTTAAATAACGTCATAAAATGTTTACACCCTTCAAATATATTGTAAGAGAATTTGTGAGATACCTGTTCCACAACTAGTGATCTGATTTTAAATGTTGCAGATTTGCTAATGACTGATCGAGTATGGTGGCAAATTTTAACAGCGTCCAATTTATATCTAATTTGGTACATACATACAAATTTTCAAAATAAGTACAACTCGACAAATATAGGAAGAGACTTAAGAATTTCGCCGGTTGCGCACACGAAAGAGTGAAAACGCATTCGGCGGAAAATAAATAGAAACAGTTTACTGGTACACTCTAGGTAAACAGTTGAAGTTAAGAAAATATTTTCTTTGTTAAGAAAGGTCCTCAATGTTGATGACAAATAATAAATAATAATTATTAGTGTCTACAGTTCTGAAAGTTCACTTTCACTCTGAATCACTTTCCGAATCTGAAATTCGATTTTCTATAAATTATGGATCATCATTGTCACTGTCTTCCTGCAAGTTTGTTATTAGATCCTCCACAATCACATTCAGAAATGGTTCTTTTTCAGTAAAATAGCGCTCGTAGGAAATTGCATGTTCACACCTTTTTTCCACGCTTCTTGCGAAAACGTGGAAAACTCATCCACCTTTTTTTCCTGTCCCATTTTGCTTTAGGGATGCCCATACTAATTGAACTGGAAAATCGTAAATCACAATGACCTGCTTCAGTCATAATTTTATCTATTCCATAGGCTTTGTATCTGGGTTGATGCATTTTAATTAACTCGTATTATTCAGCTTTCAACATGTCTTCTGAAAATAGAACATTTCGCTGTCTTAACCACTCTTTCATATTATTTTTCCTGGTTGCCAGGACATTTTTTGATAAGGCGCTTTATCTATAACCAATACACTATTTGCTCGTATATTTGGAACAAGCTTTTCTTGAAGCCATTTTTTTTATTGTTATAATTCATTTCGCTGTAATAATCCGCCGACTTTGTGGCAGACTTAAATTTTAAACACGCATTTTCTATAAAACCCATATCACCCATTCACCATACGTGATTTTGCCCAGAGTGTACCGTCCCGCTACGAAATATCTGATGCAAATGGCAAATTTGTTCGCTACTGCGCATCGAGGCGCGTTCCTTATTTCATATTTCTCACGTCTCTAGCTATTCTTGTCGAGTTGTAGGTATTCACGACTCTGAATCCTAATTTACGCTATCTGGTTTTAACTAACCCTGAATATTACATTTTTCAGTACAAATTAATACTGGATAGTACGATAGACATAAAAAACATAGACATGTTCTGCAACCTGTAAAGAAACTCAACAAATGTTCGTGTACATAACCTCAAATATCTGAAAAATATGGTCAAAATGTTGTTCTAAAATTTGTATTCTGAACAAAAAGTCACTCACAGTTGCCAACTCCATGTTTGTATATTTGTACTACAAAGTCTTAGCTATTACGTATGCATATTGTATAGGTTATAGCGGCTATGGTGTCAGGTCAGGCAGCAGCTACGGTGGAAGTTATGGTAGCAGTTGGAACTACAATAGCTACAGCGGGGGAGACTATCACAGATATTATGGAAGCAATAGGGGTGGAGGAAGCTACTATCCTGATAGAAGATATGATTATGAAGGTTGGTGTCACTGTTATCAAACCAATAATCCATAATTAATAAATACGGTATACAGGATAATTGTCAGTCAACTGAATTTAGCTTTATTTGGGAACTAGAGGCGATCGAAATTGATCCTTTGTTGAAAATAGTTTAAATCACACAACAGTAAAAGTTTTCACTTGTTTTGTAAGACTTTATCAACGTTTCATCGTGTGACTTGCTTAAATTTTCTTCGAATATCATTTACCGTTCATCTTCATTACATAAATGTGTGTGTATCTGCTATTACTTCTCATACCATAGGTGATATGAGTATTTTTATTTTCAAATTTAAGATATGTTTTCCGAGGGTTCTGCATCGAAATTTTATGTCACTCATTTCTGTCGGTCTGTCGGGCTTTTTATCAGCGAATCGCGTATTTCAAGCGTGTAATGAGGAAGTTTCCATTTTTTCAAATTTTAGTTAATCAGATAGTCCTAAAGAGTTAGAGAACAATGGTGAAATTTTGTAATTATCTCCATTAATAGAAAAGTTATATTCCTTAAAAGTTTGAACTGCCATATCCGCGCGAAGCCGCTGTGACGTCACACGACACAACGCAAGCCTGTATATGCCTTGTCGAGGATGCTGCTCCCGCAAGCCACCGCGCCGCCGCGCCGCCGGCCTCCTCGTTCATGTTGTTATTCCTTGTTTTCACTAGGGTAGGGGGTAGGCGACGCCGACGATGACAAAATGATACACTGCAGTTTATTGGTACTCGTATTATTAGAATATGTCTAGCAAACCAAGAAACTATAAATACTACACTGTACTCAGGTGTAGTAACACCACCATCAATGGATAGCCTATGATGATTACAAAAAAAATGAGTTTAATGACCCCCCCAACTACCCCAATTTCACCCCCACCCAAAAAAGTAGAAAACCATCACGAAACCCCTAGAGCGCCTAAAAACGAAGTTTGAGCTGTTTCTATATTTATAGTTTTTTTATTGTTGCTGCGCCGCCACTGACACGATTTTTAAAAACCATGAAGATTTTACATCCTCGCAGCGGTAGTAATACTGTGTGAAAATTTATTTGAAATCAATTCTATAGTTTCCTAGTTACACCATACAGAATGATCAGAACCAATACTCTCGCATGTATATGTATATCAGAAACTTCTAAGTCGACGATGCGTAATAGACAAGGTAATGTTCGGATGCACCTATAAAAGTGTATTTATGACGCTGGGCCTTTCTTTCACAGGTTAGTGAACGGCCTGTTATGAATACAATCATTTTTCAGTTTTACAACCCCCCACCCCCCAACCACCCCAATATCACCCCCATCCAAAAAAAGAAGAAAATGATCAGGGACCTCTAAAACACCTAAAAACAAAGTTTGAGAAATATTTAAAATTTTTGGTTTTTTGCTAATTACTCCACCGCCCATGCACCGATTTTCAAACTTATAGGAACACTACCTATACTACTACCCCCACAGTATATCGCTGCCAAATTTCATAACAATTCATGCAGCGGTTACTGAGATTACGTGGCTAGAAAAACGCGTACAGACAGACCGACAGACAGACCGATGGAAATGAGTTGTGTGAATTTTCGTTATGTAGACATCATAAAACACCCAAAAAGCGTATTATCCCAAAATCGAAAATTTTCACGATCACCTATCGGTGTGGGAAGTAAAAGTCCATAATCATGTCATCCACTTTAGGAAGATTACTAAAATCACCACGAACGTAACCTTCCTCCATACAAAAATATACTGGCGTCTGCCCGTTACAACAAACACCTTCGCCGTTCCACTCAAGTCTAAATGTCGCATACTCTACAGCGTATCGTATGCATAGCGGAGTTCGACCAGACTGTGGCTGCCGCGAACAATTAATAACATGTGACGTCATACAGCTTTTCACCTCCGCGGTCGTTTTACGCAAGTATAAAATTGGAATATTCAGATGATTTTTTCGACGTTCTTCAAGTGAAGAAATAGACTATCAGATAAAATGAATTTTCCAAATTTTTTTTTTTTTTTTGAAACTTCTCCATTTAAGTTACCGCTAAATTAGTTTTGATAAAATTTGGAAAAACAATGTTATTTATGAAAGAAAAACTTAAATCTCCAGAACCTCTTCAAACTTCTCTTTAAGACGTTTTACAGGTTACTCAACATACTCCATTCTTTTTGTAGAAATGAAATTGAGCTGTGAGGGGAGGTGAGGAGTGTGGTAAAATTGTTGCTGTGTTTGAGAAACTGTCTTTGTGATAACCTGCACATTTATACGAGCAAAGCTATTGAATCATGTTCATTTTTTTTTTAACTAACATTTTCTGTAGTATTACGATCAGTCCGTTGGTAACGGGCTGAACAGTATAACGAAAATTTAAGGAGATACTAAATGTTATGTTGAGCCAAAATCTGACCAAAATTGCTGTTTTACTAATTATTATATATTTTTAGACGACCGTCGTGGTTCAGGAGACCGTTGGTCCAACGATAGACCTAGAAGACCATATCTTCCACCTTCCGATCGTCCTAGTTACTATGGGGGCAGCAACAACAGGCGAGGAGGTAAATATCTATGGCCACCTATTGTATGGGACATACTGTGCGTTAAATTACCCAGTTAACATTGGTTATTTGTAAATGTTCTTCTTACTTCTTTCTTTAAAGCCAGTGCAGTGCGGGTATACCATACTACAGTTAACATTACTTTTAAATCAACTGATATCGTCCACCTCATGATGGATAGTTCATCTACACCAACGAATTAAAATAAAAACTTAAGTACTCACAGCTTGATTTAATTTCGCGTGCTTGTTCTGTTCTTGACCTCTAAATTGCACTCTTATTAATTTGTATTTGTATACGTAAAGAATGTATTTTGTGGAACCTGTTGAAGATATATTTTTCTACCTGTTGGGTGCAAACTAGTATTTGCAGTATAAAGTAGAGTTTGAAAGTTAAATATAAATAAAATTTGAGAAATAAGTTGATACTAGATGCTAAAATTATATTATGGTATCAGCACAAATACATGCATTTTGACCAATAATAATGCACAGATATTGAAGATATATTTCTAATAATTACTTTTAAGCAGATATTCACGATTTGACTTGATTTTTAAGCTACTTGAATTGACTTGACTTGATATCGAGTCAAGATCAAGTCAAGTATTTGTTTTCGAAATTCAAGTCAAGTCAAGTAGTTCACATCAAGCAACCTAAGAATCAAGTTTTTCAAGATAACTACTTGATTTTTCTTGAATAAATAGTTCTTTTTTGATATTAATCTGATTAACTGCCAAAACGCAATAACAATAAAAATCTATGTATATAACGATGCAATCTTTCATTTAAAAAAAAACGTCCAAAAACGGAAACTCCAACGAACTTAGTTAAATAATGAATGTAATAATATGATATAAAAATACGAAGTATTCTGAATTCTGACAATAATAGATAGAAAAACAACAAACTAAAATGGAGGTGGGTTGGCTCAGTGGGTAGAGTCGAGGGTTCGTGACCGGAAGGTCCCGGGTTCGATTCTAGTTAGAGACGGAAATTTATTTCTGGTTTTTTCAATCAAAAATAAATATCCATAAAAAAGCTCAGCGAAGAATCCCCACCTGAGCCTTCACTGTTGGCTTCTAATTAACAGTGCTGTTCCTAGAATGGCGCCGGGAAACAGTAACAAAGCCTACACAGAATACGAGGCTTATGACCAGTGCAATCAATGCCGATGACACAGAAGTAAAAAAAATTAATATCCTCGTTTGCCATCCATGATTTGAGACACATAAGACTTCTAAGGGAGTTATCACCTAATCGATTTCTTGTTTTGATAAGAGTTAAGGCAGCTCTAGAAAACTGCCTTTCAACTGGAGCTGAACAAGCTCGCGTTGCCAAAAAGTCTGCAAGGTTTGGAAAATACATTCGTGTCTTTTCCACCATTCTAAAATATTTTCAGTACTGTCCCTTGCCGCTTGAATACTATTTATAATCTGTTTATCGGTTTCATCTCGATCAGGTTTATTGTCAAGTTCCATAGCCCACGAGCAGCATATTAATGCAAAAATGGTGGAAATACTCTTAAAATGTTAAGGTACTGGCAAATTCGTTGAATTAACCACCATTCTGTGTCGGTTGGATTTTAAGTTCCAAAGTCATCGGGTGCCTGCTTGCTGTCGTAACCTCGGTGATTCCCTTATTTTAACTCTTCGATTCGCATTTTACAGATCGATATCAAGTAATATCAAGTAGTATGATTTTGCTTGATATCAAGTCAAGCAGTTCAGATCTAAAAAACAAGTCAAGTCAAATATCAAATTTTCGAAAGCCTGAGCTTTCAAGTCAAGTCAAGTATTTAAGAAAAAACTCAAGCTACTTGGCTTGATGAATCCTACTTTTAAGCGGTTTAGGCAGATATTTATTTACTTCTGGCATATTATGTTCCACAAATTTCTATACATTTGTACTATTTTCTTGCAATGCACGTAGTTTTGGACTGTCAAAGCAACTTCAACGAAACTATATACACATAATCTACACTACTAAGCTAACAAAATCATAATATAAAAGTGTATTATGAACGAAATCACCGAAAACTCTACCTTACTGTTCCAAATGCATTTGCTATGAAATATATCACTCATCAGCGTCTACTCTTGGTTTGCTAATACGGGCTCAAAATACAGGGTGGGCCAATAGTGCGTGGACGGAGGATTGCAGGCTTACTAAAAAATATTTCAAAAATCTGTCACTTGATCATGGTAGGTCCCTACTTAAGGGCTGTAACGTAAAAATATTTTCACTTGAATTTTGACGTTTATACAGGGTGATTCATATCAAACTTACATTTTTTTTAATGGAACCCCCCTATATATTCTTGCATATTTGGATTCGTTGGTCAATTCTAATGTGACTTTATGTATCACACATGGAACTTTCAACGAACCGTTTAGGCGCAAATCACCATTTTTGGTATAAATAGGTATCAGAAAAAAATTGAATATCGCAGCTATTATAAAACTTAGAAGGCCTTGACTTTGCGGTACGACTAAGTATGAAATGCGTCACCTTAGGTCAGACGGCTAAATTTGAATTCTTTTTGTACTTGAAGAAATCAGAGGATACATTAGGGAAACTTCAATCACAGATTACTTGATTTTTTCAATTGGGAATGCCTATTTTGGTTTAAAGAATCAAATGTAAAATTTTATTACCTTTCTAACGATATAGCATTCTTGATATCCGTCTTTTTTCGTTTTCATTTTATTTTAAATTTTCAGTCAAATCGGCGTTTTTCAATTTTCCTTCATGCAAGCAACCTAGCAGGCCATGAAAAATAAACAAGAGCTCGTTAATATGGAAGAAAGCAACTAACTTAGTAGAAAGATGCAAACTAACTAGAGCAACGAGGCAAGATTATGAAAATTCTTTACAACATACTAGCCCTAACCAGAAACAATAGCTGTAACAAGAACGCTCATTTTTCACAGCCTACTAGCTATTAGCCAATTTACAAAGTCAGTAAAAAAATATGTAATTAAAGGAAAACTACTAGTAATTGTTGCTGGCAGTAGAATACCATAGTCTTCTGAATAAATTTTCACTTTTCATGCTATAAAAAAGTAGCCACTTCCATAAGTCAAAAGTAATGGTACCTCTGACTGGAACCCTTCAAATTCTTCAGTAGGTACTTCTACTTATTAGCAAAATCGCGGAAAATGAAACTTGAATTGTAGTCTGTTTGAATTGTAAAACATAATTTAGTTTGCAGCAAACTACATTAAATAATCACAATTACAACATAGCGTAATTAAAAAATCCTAGCACTTATTTCAATAGATGTTCAGAATACTCCAGTTGGAGATATCTTCACTTTTGACTTAACTAAATGGAAATGACTAATTTTTTATCCCATTAAATGTGAAATTTCTTTCCAAACATGTTAGACTGTGAGCAAAAATCGCTGGCAGTGTTCCTTTTGTTTCAAAATTTTTAATAGTTTTGGAAAGTTGTCAAGCTCTAGTAGACCTCAATAGCTAGTAGGCTGTGAAAAACAAACACTTCTGTCATACTCCAGCTACTCATCGGCACTAGATATCTTGCCGCTATCCGGTTAGAGCTAATATTATGTTCTAAGGAATTTTCATGATCTTGCATCGTTGCTCTAGTTAGTTTGCATCTTTCTACTAAGTTAGTTAGTTTCTTCCATATTAACGAGCTTTTGTTTATTTTTCATGGCCTGCTAGGTTGCTTGCACGCAGGAAAATTGAAAAACGCTGATTTGACTGAAAATTTGAAATAAAATGAAAACCAAAAAAGATTGATATCAAGAATGTTATATCGTTAGAAAGGTAATCAAATTATACATTTGATTCTTTAAACCAAAAGGGCATTCCCCATTTTGAAAAAATCAAGTTATCTGTGATTGAAATTTCCTTGATTAACCTACTGATTTCTCCACGTACAAAAATAAATCAAATTTAAGCGTCTGACCTAAGGTGACGCATTTCATGCTTAGTCGTACCGCAAAGTCACGGCCTTCTAGGTTTTATAATCGCTGCGATATTCAATTTTTTTCTGATACCTACTTATACAAAGAATGGTGATTTGCGCCTAAACGGTTCGTTTAAAGTTCCATATGTGATACATAAAGTCACACTAAAATTGACCAGGGAATTCTAATATGCAATAATATATAGGGAGTTCCATTCAAAAAAATGTAAGTTTGATATGAATCACCTTGTATAAACGTCAAAATTTAAGTGAAAATATTTTTACGTTATAGCCCTCAAGGGTCGCTACCATGATCAAGTGACAGATTTTTGAAATATCTTTCAGTAAGCCCACAATCCTCCGTCCACGCAGTATTGGCCCACCCTGTATAGTAAAAAGTAGCATTTTCGGTTAAACATCATTTTTCAATAATGATGATGATAAATATTGTAATTGCAAATAGCAGGTATAAGGCTTTGAGAAATCCACAAATCATCATCCACTTGTCAAACCGCTTCAATTCTATCATTCACCATATTTGGACGAGTTAATATACTATTTTAATTAATGTTTTGAATCTACTTTGTGTTTGCTCTTGCTCTTACTAAGCAAAAACGACCACGTCCTATCCCCACAAAAAAGATCAAGTTCTGGGTTAACCACGTTTATGAGTCATACTTTCATTTTTATCTCTAGGTTATAAAAACTCTAATCTTATCTACTATAAGCACTCTGTATGATTTCAATATAGCACAATGTAATATTGTACCTTCTCTTTTCTTATATTAAAGTATTCTTCCGAAGTAACTGTTTATTTGGTTTTTTTCCAGACCACACAAATTACCCTGCACACGACAGGACAATACCAGAACACCTTCCAACACACTACCTACCACCACCCACTAAACCTCAATACGGAGATACAGACAGAATTCTATTTGAACATGAAGGAAAATCTCATTATCTGCCTCCAAAGGTAGACACGTCTAGCGATTGGGGACTGTACGGCAAGACCAGTCAAGGTTGCTATTATTATTATTATTCATTTTCTGATATTTGAATGATGGCCTCATAGCTTGATAGTTTGAGATGTCTGGTTAAAGTTACCTAAAATAAGTCGAAAAATATAAAAAAATATAAAATATAAAACGGTGCTTCCTGTTTTTAAAGGAACTGATTTATGCCAGATAAAAAAGGAAAATGTGTGGGTTGAAATCAATCGGTCTAGTAATTTTCTAGCAAATCATAAAAAATCTAATTTTCGATAAAACTCAAGCAAACCCGATGCTTTTTGGAAACACCACTGAATAATTATTGATTTTGGCGGATGCGCTGTGGAGATTTCAACGATCGGTCAGAACAGAAACCTTTCTAATTTAACCTATGAATCGTTCAATTGCTGGATATCTCACAAGCGCATGCTTGACTTTGGGTAGATACATTTTTTATCGAAGTGTGCTGTGATTAAAGATTTTTTAATATGTAAAAGAACCATGAGTAAATGCCAGCAGGCACTAGCATATTTTGACAGAAACTAAGTGTGTTTATTGTTGCAACTGACTTCTGATTTAATTATAGTGTAGATAGTCTACTTCGATCAAAAATTTACATTTGGAAATTTGACTGTGGATTAACTAATTGATAAGTGGATATCTGGAAAACTGTTACTCGGAACAACATTTAGGCCCAGTTTCACAATCGTTAGTTAACTAGTCGTCAATAGAAAACTAGTGGTTATCGAAAATAATCCATTTCATAATCGGCGGTATACGTCAAAAGCTCTGGTCAACTAGTAGATATGTGAACCCAAGGATGCGGTATGGGTTATCTTGACGTTTATTGTGGTCAATTGATGACAGCTTTGGAGGTTATAAAAACATGGATTTAGTACTGACGTTTAAGACGTCGATGGATTTTGATTATACTCTGTAATGACATAAATCAAAAATATGAAAAGAAAGGTTAGGTTTCTTTGTCAAAGGGTTAGCTTTTATTCACGGAACACCATTACGGCAGTGCTCTGAGATCAATCCGTGGTGCCAACTTAAAGATACATAAGTTTAACCATTGGTTTCCTTTGTGAAACAGAGCTCTCTGATAACTACTGGTTAACTTCCATCTGTCAGTTAAGCAACTACCAGAGGTTACCAATGATTGTGAAACTGGGCCTTACAAAGTATACGTAAAAGTATACGAGGGTTGCTCTATATCTCCGTCAATCCACCAGTAGGTACGCAGACAGCTGTTTCACGCTTATTAGCGATCATCAGTGCCGGCAGAGCCTTTCTGTCATCTGCTCATACGTGAAAGGGTTTGAAAAGACATAATCTTCAAAATTTAGACTAATATACCGTAATATAAAATAGTTTCATAATTTTAAGGAGCGTTATTGTATAGTAGAAAGTGGCGCCCTCTATGAACGACATCCAAACTAAGAACGGATTTAAATTTCTTGCATCAATAAACCCCAGACCTCTGAATTTATTGCTGTTACACTATATTGTTAATGAATTATTAAACAAAAACGAAATAATAATTACAACTTTGGTTATATATCTCAATATTTTTACCCAAAGAATCTGCAGTTTTAGGTCCACAATCGTTAGTTAACTAGTGGTCAAAAGAAAACTAGTAGTTAGCGAAAATAATCCATTTCATAATCGACGGTATACGTCAAAAGCTCTGATCAATCAGTAGTTATGTTAACCCAAGGATGCAGTATGGGTTATCTTGGCGTTTATTGTGGTCAATCGATGACAGCTTTGGAGGTTATAAAAACATGGATTTTGATACTGACGTCTAAGACGTCGATGGATTTTGATTATACTCTGTAATGACATAAATCAAACATATGAAAAGAAAGGTTAGATTTCTTTGTCAAAGGGTTAGCTTTTATTCACGGAACACCATTATGGCAGTGCTCTGAGATCAATCCGTGGCGCCAACTTAAAAATGAATGAGTTCAACCACTGGTTTTCTTTGTGAAACAGAGCTGTCCGATAACTACTGGTTGACTTCCATCTGTCGGTCTAGTGACTACTAGGGGTTACTAATGATTGTGAAACTGGGCCTTACTGTGTACCATTATTTAGGGCTCACGTTGCATATCAGAAAAAATTAACACATTGAATCAAACCGACATTCATTAGACATTTCTGAAATTAAAATAAGTTAAATCAGTAAACTAAAGCGTACTAAGCACTTAGTTTCCTAAAGATAGTAGTTTAAAAAAAATATCATTGTACTATGTAATTTTTGTTATCGAAATACGCTAAAAAACCACTATCTACTACAGCATCTATTACAGATTGTGACTATTTTTAACTTATTTTCTGTATGTTTATTATACTAGACAGTGAAAATAGGCGGGCCAAATAACAACATTTTGAACTTCAGGAGGTCATTGCAAAAATTTCCGATAAAATAGAAATCTTTAATGCTCTTATATTTAACAGCAAACGAAAGCTGCTCTGGTGATTTTTTTGTTATTTTTCCAATTTCTATTCAGTCCAGTATTGCTGGAATATTTTTGAAATTTTCCCAATCTTGTAGTACGTTAAATAACTTTATAATGCTATTTAGCAAATTCACAACATTTGACTAAACTCACCCAGCTTAATTAACTCTATCCTACTGTAGTTGAATATAAACTACCTGAAAATATAAAGTTAAATGTAGTGCTACTTAGCTAGCAACTCTCTTGCGAAATTGTTAACTGTGCATTGCCATAGTTGCTAGTGGGCGGTCTGCGATAATTTGATGGTTCCTGGTTTCAATATCGCGCTAGAACACCTAAAAATGTTCAGTAACTAAAAAGAGGAGGACACAGAGAACAACGAAATCACATCACCTGGTTTACTAGCTATCTAGTTGGCCAATCATCGAGCGAGAGGTTTTATCTCTTCTCATCACTATATATTTTACTATAAACTAACTCATTGGATTGAGAGAAACTTTAAGCTTCTGTAATAAAAAATAATGTATTCGATTAAAGCTTGTCGATAAAATATGCATAAGAAATGGACAGCACTCCCACCATTTCTGCATATACAAATGCGATGGCGAATTCACCATTTTCTTAATATCACAAAACGTTATACTGAATGTGCAATTAACACGTACAAGGCGCAGCTGTCCTCCTAGGGTTTGCAGAAAAATATCACTTAGAAATTATTGGTATCTCCAATCAATTACGTAATTCCAAAAAATATCTGGCTTCATGTTTACACCACTGGTACGCCGTAATAACACTTTAGCCTACAGAATTTATTCATGATTTAATTCGCCTATTATAAATCGAAAGCAATATAGACGATGTATTATTTGAAGCAAGAAACTATCTAGGCATTTTCACTATTTTATTCTATTTAGAAATCTTGTTTAACGTTTAGGCAAAGATTCTGCCAATGACAGCAAATTTCTGTTTTTCATCTATCAAATGTTAGAGTCGTCAGTGATCCATAGAAATGTCTATTATTTTGTGGATAAAAAATTATGTTATTGCAACCTGATTACAGAAAATCATTAGATTAGGATCGTATACTAACTTTTTCACATTCTATGCTTATTTACCGTATAGACAAATTATTGAATTGTCTGAGCAAAATTTTATTGAAAGGAATGTTCAGTCTAGAACAAAATTTACATCAAACATGATTATGAAGAGCTATTTCTGCATTATCTATGAAATTGATCCAAAACTCACACCATAGCGATGAAAATGTTTTCCAAATAATTTTCAGCATCTAACCAATATGGAGGATACAACTACTGGTACAGCAAGTACAACAACGAATGGAAGCCAATTGGTAATTACCTACCTGAAAAGCCTCAAGATGACAGCAGGCCACCACATGGTGGTACTTATTTAGTACCATCTGGTCCAGATGGTACCTTGGACAATCATATTATACCGTCAAGACGGCCACACAGATATGATTATAAACGAGATGGCAAGTAAAGCTTTTAACAACCAGAATCGATTGATAATTAAAACCAGCATATTCTTGGTGTTACTGTTTGCAGTAGGCTCATTTTTGTGAATTTCGACAACCTTGTCTTCTGTTTGCAAAAGTCACTGCATAATTCACATAAAATGTCCTATTCTTACTAGCAGCAAGATTAGATTTTTTGGACAATTTTTGTATTCTTATTGTCATTGGGGTCGCGATTATAAAAAAATATTCCAGTTGGTTTAAGAAAACTAAGTATTAAGTGAATGAAATATTAAGCTTTACCTAGTCACCCTGTATACGTATTACAAAAACCTTTTTAACTTACAGAATGTTCTCTAAGAATGGCATCAGGTTTCAAGTTACACAAAACGGTGGTAGGACGATTGTTCTCGGTACAAAATATTTACGAGTGTGAGTACCTGTGTTTCAAAGAAAAAGGATTTTTGTGTTCTTCATATGCATACAGGTGAGTCTTCTATATATCTATGAGTGTTAATCCAAAAAATATTCATAATATACCTACCACACCTCAGGGCCGTATATAGGGGAGGGGATTTAGGGGGTCCAAACCCCCCCCCATGAATGAAATGAACTGCTAAAATCATTCAAAATAAAAATAATCAAGATGCTTTCTACAAGCTTAATGATTCATTCTAGTATTGTTTTAACTTTTCTGTGTATGCACCCTCAGTTTCTGCAGTCTGAGCAGCAACACAACATATACAGCTTTTAAGCAAATTGAAACATTACAAAATCAACTCATTTCGTTTGTACATGAACCCCTCCCATGGTCAAAGCCTAGCCACGGCTCTGCCACAACTACATATTAATAATCTTAGCCATGGCAGTTCTTAAATTTATTACTTTATTCGTCAGACCAAGGATTATTTATCAGATTGAGGGACCAACTATTTACCATAGGAACCTATGCATATATTATTCAGGTGGAACTACATGTTATAGAATAACGCACCAGAACACATATAAATGTTAAAGCTGGAAATTATGTATAGCAAATGTTTTTGAATAATCCAAAAACTTGAGATCATTTCATCCACGGTTTGAAATAATGAGCTAAATTTTAAAAAACGGGAATAGAGTTTGTTTTCCTGCAAGAATAGCCTGTGGCTAAATTTCGCCCTAATAAAGACGTTTGTTATCTTGATTTTCCAAGTTTCTGTGCCAAGTCAGTACCTGAACTGATATGAATTTAGGAAGGATCGTACAATGTTACAGGTCTTTGGGACTATAGGCTTTTGGAATATTTTGTATAGCCTTTCGTACAGGTCTAGATGTGATGTAAATGTGTTTGGTGTAATGCCTGAGACCGACATCATTAGGGGGCAATAGTAACTTTGTTTAGTTTCCAGAGTCGTTTGATTTCGATGGCAAAGTCAGTGTATTTATATATCTTATCAGCGTTGGTGTTTTGAATATTCATAACATTGGGAAAGCAATATCTATCAGATAGGTAACTTTGTCTGCCATTGACTGAAAAAATATATCTGGCCTATTTGCTGGGATAATCTTGTCTGCATGTATTACAAAGGTTGTTATTATCATTATTATACAGTTTGAAATAGTAAAAGGTGAGGATTTAAGTGGAGTAAATAAAACATGGCCTATGATAAAACATTCAATTACAACGTCATGATTCGGTTTGAAAGTATCTGAACTTATTCCAGGTACACATTACCAGCAGATAACTGTTACTTAAGTACAAAGGACCACAAGGAGCTCAACTATTACACGGATCTGGAACCTGACAGAGATTTTGATATTTACACGATGAATAACAGAGATAAGTGTGCTGCCAGTATTGGTGTCAGAGGTGGAGATAATAGTGGTAGGTAGGCTTAAAAAACAAATACTTGACGGCAAGATGGGCTGGAATGTTGTCACAAGATTTATCCCATCATTTATATCAGCATAACATCACTAAAGCTACCAAAATGTCACTGGTTCAGTCTTTCGTGTTCTCCATATTTTTGTATGCCTCGGAAACTTGGACTGTTAAAAAGGCAGATCGAGCTCGCATATATGGTTTTGAAATGTGTACGTGGAGGAGAATGCTGAGAGTCCCTTATACCGCCCATCGAACTAAGGTTTCCATACTGGATGAGCTCGGTAACCCAAAGAGACTATCCTCATTGTGTCGACGAGAATGCTTACATTCTTCGGACATATTCACAGAAGCGATAATATGGAGAAACTTGTAGTTCAGGGTCATGCCCCGAGTGGGCGGCGTCGTGGCCATTCCCCTACACGCTGGGTGGATACGAGGATATGACGAAACAGTTGCAGGATATGAGTATCAAGAGAGACACTGAACTGACAGTAAATCTCGAATGATGGCGGGCTACAGTTTTCAAAACTATTGATAATATTCGTGTCGGCAATACAGTAGCTCCGACTTAATGCATTTTAAAAGTTCAGAACATGTATGTTTAGATATTGACTATGATGATGATATCAGCTTTAGCTAAAAGGACAGTCCAATGTTTGCTAATTTAAACAATTTTATGCCACCAACATTGTTCTATCTTTATGTTTCTTTTACTTGCTGAGCTCCTATAAAACACCTATAATCTATTTTTGAAATTCGAGCAAACTGAAACTTTGTATAGGCTGTGAAATGGCCCTTAAATGGATATTTACAGTATTGCAAACCAAAATTCAACGCAGTGATTAAAAAGTTTTACACCGATAAAAATGGTTGACACAATATATCACAATGGAAGTTTTAAATTTGCATTCATGCACAGAACCTTCTTTAATGTGATTGATCCCCAAAAAGCCTTGTAGTGGTGCCCACAAATGAATATATCATATCTCACTTTGGATAGTGCAAAACTTCAAAACCGCTCATGTTTCGGTCAATTACCTTGACAGAACCCCACAGAACCTTTTCACAAATGGCAATTAAGTGAAAAACTCTTTCAGAATGCTTCTTAAGAGTTAGAAGTGGAAAGCGCTTAGACGAAGGCGTTGTAAAAGATTCCTTGACAACAAAATCTGCCGTTGAGTGTCAGATAGAGTGCCTGAAGGCGACTAGATTTACCTGCAGAGCATTCAGCTTCAGGTAAGTTGACTACATATTGGCCCTTATTCAAGAAAAAATTAGAACTTACTAGATACAACAACCTCCAACCTTCTTTCTATAAAATCCAGCAAAGACTTTGCCCGAGATGCTACTGTCTGAAGAGCTGCGTCTTCTAAAATTTTCTGTTTATACTTGATACAGTTCAGAAATGACCAAATTGACCTGACGGTTACACTTACTAGTACTGCATTACTACAAAGGCGTATTTAGCCAAGCCATTTTGTTTTGACTCTGTAGAATTGTGCATAGAACATAGAACGTGCGTTTATTCTAATGAACTTATTTGAAGTTAAACTTCTCATGATACGTCGTCATTAGCAAGGTTGCCAACAGAACTTAAAACGTGGTACAGGAAAAATGCCAACAAAACTATCAAAGAAGACCTCCTTAAGTTATATGCCGACTGCAATAGCGACATTTTCCCGAATATAAATAAACTTTTGCAAATCTTTATCACATTGCCTATTACAACTGCAACTCCTGTAACCCCAGAAGAAGTATGTGATAAAATGGCGAAGTCGAGTAGACAAATTATGTTGGTTTAAGAAACATTATTGTTGTTGGGGATAAATTTAAGCCCTAATTTTCAGCGGCGTAGCGTGGCGTCGTACAAAGGTGTGTATAATAAGTAAAGCAATTAACATTTTATCAACACAATTCTTTTTGTTATTAGTCTTTAATTTTGACGTTACAAAAATAAAATATGCAAACAATGTAACAGGTGAAAAAAATAATCAAAATAAAGTTGTGAACGTATCTTTTAAGTCTTGAATTTTAAAGTTAAGATCAATTCTTCAAGTTGCACTCAGAATCTTTCATCGCGACGCGCAACGATAATTTATACCGCGAACGAGATGCGTTCAAGAAACCGCATCGCCAACCACATAAAACAGCGAACAGGCGACAGTGAAAACGTAATCACGGCCCTAAAGTTCGTTGACCTCAGATCGCGTTCGAGAACGTTCAAGATGTGACCAGGATATTCGCATCATTGCACTGGCTATCGAGATATTTCTAAATTTTAAGTGTTTAGCGTAGTCCGTAGCGTTATAAAGCGTCTATAAAGCCCGATCAACACACACATTCAACAATTGAAATTGAATTTAATTATTTGAATACATTTTCTGAGAATTTTAATTTATTATAGGAGATATTAGTAACTTTTTTTAAATAAAGACGTATTACAATATTTGAAATTGATGCGAGTCATCACCCGCAGCAATGGAAGCTACGACGCTGCTAATTTCATACCTTTTTCTACAATAAAACGATCATGTATATGTTTACTTTTTAGGAACGTGAACCTAATCACATTAATATAGTGTCTAATCAAGCTTGTTTTTTTGTAATAAATGTTTTGTCCTCGCTATACTTTATTTTTGGGAGATTTCGAAAAAAACATTGGAAGACACATCAAACACTGAAAGATAAAATTGTATTTAATATTTTGGAACCCTCCAAAAAAGTGTTGCCCCCCCCCCCCCAAAAATAAAAGAACCCAGCCACCGAGCGCCAGGATCGCACCTTTGTTGCCAGAGTGTCCAGGGCATGGAATAGACTGCCAGGAGATGCATTTGTTGAGCCTGCGAATATTAACCTATTCAAGTACCTACCGCGTCAACAGATTATAAAAAGAACCTTTAAATTTGCACAAGTAATTCTATAAACATCAAAGTTGCATTGATTGATCGAAAACTTTATCCAATATCCATAACTAGATAACTAAGATAGATTAACTGGCGCGTATAAACTGCCACCAGCTAAATACTGTATCCACCATAGCCCATTCAAAATAGATGATACCTGTTGCAGAACCCTAACATATTTCGTGAATCGAAGTAAATTCTATTTACATGAATCATGACTCAAATCTGATACCAGGTATGGACCGCCAGCGATTGGAGGAGTGATAGATAACTGCCAATTAACTGACTGTCCATTCTATGAACTGGATCCCAGGAACCATTTTGTACCAGAAGCAGGGTTTGAGATATATGAAAGAGCGAGCTTTGGTCATGGTTGTGAACCGGATCACTTCGTTATCCTTGCACATGGAAATGGAAATAAAAATAAGGTGGCTAAAGTTGACCAATGTAAGTATTTCACAAAAATTGCAAAAGTGTGACCTGTTTCACCTAATTTCAATGCATCGTCAGACTATCAAAGCGTCAGGCATTTTTGCATAAACCTCAATCATCTGGTATATGATTTTTTATAAATTACTAAAATCTAAAATAAAGTTAACTGAACAGATGATTTTGTTTCAGGAATTTGAATATTAACTGAGATATGATTTTAATGTATGCTTTTCAGTATGTTATGTGGGATTTGGAACCCCAGCAAGGCTACTACCTCAAGCTGTCCGGAAAGCAGTGTACGTTCCTTCTGAGTTTGAATGTAAACAAGAATGTTCAAAATTCCGACATGGTACTCTGTTCCAGTGTATGTCTTTCAGCTTCAGGTACGAATACTGTATTTTTATTGGATTTCGAAGTTTTTTGTGCTGGTACTGAATTGACAATAATGTCTATCGGTTGTTTCTTCCAAACCATATAAGATGACGTAACATGAAAACCAGGTTAAATAAGTAATAAAATAATCACACGATATCCAAAAAAATATGAAGTTTGTCCACTTTTTTAAAATGGAAAATGTTTCCTATTTTTGGCCCAGACATTTGACGCTTATTTAAATTATCTTAGAAACAGTTTTCATAGGCAAGAGTATGCATAAGCTTGTTCAGCTACTTATACCAAAAATTGTGATTTGCACCTAAACGGTTCACTCAATGTCCCATGTGTGATGCACAAAGTCACACTAAAATTGGCCCAAGAATATGAATATGCAATAATGTACAGCGTGTTTCATTTTAAAAAACACAACTTTGATATGTCACGAAAAGTGGCATCACAAGAGTTCGATGCGTTGAGCTTGACACACCCTGTATAAGTTCAACGAAATTCTATAAATAGTGAAGAAGGCGATTCCAAAAATAAGCTACTCATATTGTACCCTCTCGCTTCTATACATTTTTCTTATATGATTACAGAATTAAATTAATTAAGAATTAAGTTAAATTATTTATTGAATAAACTAGAAGATGAGTTTCATATGCTAGTATTTCTATGGTTTTCGATACATCAGATAGACTTTATGGTTAAGATTTCATTAGAAGCACTAATCTTCTTTTGTCTTCACATGTCAAAATGGATAAGCGTCCTGTATAGACCATAACTTCAGACATTGTTAAAACAAAACAGTTCTAGACTAGGTTTTGCGCACTTGCGCTGTAAGGCAACTTTTTTCCTGTGTCAAAACAAACAAAAAAATCAGCCCTAAAACCGCCCTTATAAATATATTTCCTACTTACGTGTAATATTATTTACATACGTATGTAGCAATGGTCGTATGTTGTATGGTGAGAAAGATAAAGTTTAGGAAACGAACAGAAAAACTTTTGAAGTAGCTTCATGTGTCAAAAGTTAAACAACTCTACTAATATTTCCGATAATCCTTTTCAGGCCTGGAGGTTCCAAATTTACACCCAACTGCCACCTTTCAGACATCTTACAGCGAGATCTTCTGCAAGATATTGACTACGTCCACGATCCTGTCTGGAAGTTGTTCGCTTGGGATAACTTCAGTCCTGATTGCGTTGCTATCATTTACGAAACTGGTGATACCGATAATTATTTAGGACATGGAGGAGACATGGACCACAAACATGGTAATTGGATTCATTACGATCAGCTGTTACGCCCTTAAGAATCTAAATTCAAGGACTTTCTAGAACTCCCTCTCTTTCTTGTTTCTGCCAGGATGAATTTCTAAAAAACACTACAGTCCTACACATGACAAGTTATTAAATCTGGAAGACTGGCGTCACAAGAAATCTTCATGTCCCCAGTTTTGAAAAGAAAAGTTTCTTTTTAATTCCTATACCGATAGGTGAAGGGAGTATTGTGATCGCGAAAATTTTCGATTTTGAGGTAAATATGCTTTTTGGGCGTTTCATGATATCTAAATAACGAAAATCCACGTCACTCTTTTCCGTTGATCTGTCTGCCTGTCTGTTGGACTGTCGATCTGTCTTTCTGTATGTCTGTCTGTCTGTTAGCGTTTTTCTACATTCGTAATTTCTGTAACTGCAGCATGGATTTTGATGAAATTTGGGTAGCGATATGCCGAGGTATGAGGTCGTAGTAGGTAATGCTGCTATAATTTTGAAAATCGGTCCATGGGCGGTGGAGTAATTAGCAAAAAACTAAAATTCCAAATTTTCCTCAAAGGTCGTTTTTAGGCGTTGTGTTGTATTCATAAGGAGCTCTCTACTTACCTATGAAAGAAAGGCCTAGCGGCATAACACTTCTTTTGGTCCATCCGAACATTGCCTTGCGTATAACCAAGGGACAGCATTTTCTGATGTATACATACGAGTATTGCTTTAGACCATTCTGTATTGTGTAACAGTAATTAGTGAATCAATTTTAATATAATCTTGACACAGTATTACTACCGTTGCGAGACTGAGAAACGTATGGTTTTTAGAAATCGTGTCAGTGGCGTCACAGTGATAATCAAAAAAACTAAAAATATAAAAACAGCTCAAACGTTATTTATAGGAAATTTTTGGATGGGGATAATTGGGTTGGTTGAGGGGTGAGGGTTGTAAAACTGAAAAATTTGTCGTAATCATAATGGCCTCTCCATTGACCTGTGAAAGAAAGATCTAGCGGCCTAAATACCCTTTTTTATGGTTTTTAAAAATCGTGCAAGTTGCCCAGCAATAATAAAAAAACTGGAATTATTAAAACAGCTCAAACTTTGCTTTTAGGCATTCTGGGGTTTCCTGATCGCTTTCCACATTCTTTTAGATGAGGTAAAATTGGGGCAGTTTGGGTGTGGGCAGGCGCGTACCTGAGGGGGGTTATCAGGTTAACCCCCCCCCCCCCCCGAAATTTCAAAAAACATCAATAGAAAATATCAACGGTTAAGACGCAGTCATACTTTCAATGTAGATAATATTAATATTAAATTAAGTATTAGTGACTGAGTATTAGCAAATCTCAGCGTAAGCATGAACCTCTAGCCTAGCGGCAGTATGGAGATAAACTCATAGTGTAGATCCTGGAGGGCAAAATCATGACAACACATTGATATTCTTCATTTCATCAAACCAACAAAAGGAAGCAGCTGTGAAGCGCTTTTTGTTTATTTTGCAATTATAACAGTAACAGATATCTCGTTTTTTTTTTTTGGAAACCCTCCTCCCCCTGAACGAAAATCCTGTGTACGCGCCTGGGTGTGGGAAGTTGTGAAACTGAAAATTTTGTTGTATTTGTTGTAAAGCAACGTCATAATATACTTTGCAGCTTATATGTGCACAGCTAAACCCTTAAACCGATAGCAATTGAATTTCTAAACCGCATTGCGGGCCGTGGTAGAAATCGATAAAGTCTATGGCTTCGAAAAATGCTATTAGGTATTGGAGATGAAACTGGATTTTAAAAAAAACGGTACAATATAAAAGCCGTTCAAACTCTATTTTTAGGTATTCTAGGGATTTCTGGTCATTTTCTATTCATTTTTAGAGTGTTTAAAATGAGCCGATGTAGGATGGGATCTCGGTAGGGTGGCTGGAAAACCCCGGAACACTCTTAATTACTCGTTTGAGATTAATACTGATAGTACTCTCGATAAGGGGATCTCAGACTCTAGCTTCATGCAATGTTAAAATAATAAAATGGTATCACCGTAACATGTGGGAAGTACTTAGTCAATGAACTTCACTGCATATTTTAATTGATTTCTGTTGAACTAAAAGTCCGGGTAGTGATGATTGGGATAATAGGTTTTATGAGCTTTGAACGGGTGTGAATAGATACCTACACTGAATCCATACCATAGAATAATGAAGTTATCAATTTTAGATACCTCCTACTATGGATTGGATACATGGAGGGTATACAGTGTCAGCGGTTGGCCTTGCCGCAGAGGTAGTACTTGTATCGAAAACACAGAAGCTGGTTTCTGGTATTGTGAATTGGAGGGTGCCAACAACAACGGATGGGATTACTGTTGCCGTCCAGATCATCAGTGTGGTGCATCTTACGAATTTCCATATCAATGGTGAGCGAAATCGGTAATCTAAGATGTCGAGATAAAAATTTCAAGTTTGGACCTGAATATATATAAATAACTAAAAGAAAGGAAGTTGATTTTTATTATGATAAGTTGAAATTGTACAATGTGGATTTCAAAAGTTAAAAACGGTATCCTCTAAGGTACGCCAGTTTGTTTCAAAAAGCTCTTACTGTCGAGCCCTGAAATTTAAAATTACGCATATACACAGAGCTGGTCTAAGTGACAGCAGTTTTGAAATGGAAAAATTGTCATCAGACCAGTCTTAAGGGGCTAGGGTATAGCGCACGAACTTGGAAATCCAAGAAAATACGTTTTCTCGTGTTAGCGCTTTCTTAAGTATGTGTATCTAAAATAAAATGAGGGGAAGTAAGTCCGAGGGTCGCTTTGCGACCCCCGCGAAGACGAGTTCGCATCGAGGGGAGCTGAGAGCGACCGACCGGTGGCCTACTGATGTGTGACGATACCTTTAAACTTACAGTAATGATTCAAGGAGCAAATTGAAGAACAAAACTTACGCTAGGTCAATTTGGTGGTCTTGTTTCGATATCGTGTTTGGTTGTCAAATTACAGACATTTGAAGGATGTATGATCTTGCATTGCGAGTTTTTTTGCACACTTAAAAGCTTTCTCGAAAAAATCGCTCTGAATTGTTCTTCGTTAAGGTCTTAACTATCACCTTCTGAAATTTTATGTATGTACATAGTTTGAAAAACAAGTGAGTTGTGCATGTACTTTCGAATCCATGTTTTACATGGAAAATACATAAATGTATAAATGTGTATACCCAGGCCCCTTGAGTATATCTCCATTAGGGTTGGGGACCGTACTATAGTGCCCAAGCGAGCACCCGATAAACCACCAGGCGCTGACATGAAGTCACACATTCAAGCTTCTAGGAGAAAACACTATCTGGCACGAACACGCACAGCTGCTGAAAAAAATCTTGGATGACTGAGCTGGTCCTATTCACTCACTTGCAGAAACGGATGATTTTAAAGCCCCTATTCTCCACGGTGCAGTGGCGTATATAAGGGGGGCCTGAGGGGCCCGCCCCCCCCCCCCCCCGAAACCAGCCACGCATTCAGTTTTGACGTCTGGAAGAGGCTGAAGTTAATAAGCCAATATTATAAAGTATGAAAATTTTTCCGATAGGCCCCCCCCCGAAATCGATTTCTATATACGCCACTGCCACGGTGTACCACTCGCCCTAACACGGCAGGTCAAAAACCTGGGTGTGGTAATCGACAGTAGACCCACATGGGTACAGCATATCGACTATGTCCATAAAAAGTCTATTCCCACTATGTTGCAGCTACGTCGGATAATTGGTAGGACCTGAGGGTTCAAGCAAACTGGCTCTACATGGCAGTAGTTAGAACGAGGATCCAGTATGGCTGCTTGGCCTGGTGAGTTCAGAGCCTTGCAGCACTAAGCATAACGGGTGCCATGAGGACAACACCCACTTCTGCCCTAGAGGTCTTGGGTTTGCCGCCTCTGCACCTCTGGATAAAGACAGGAGATGTAGGATTACCTGAAAATGGGCACTAGTTGGCCTCATCAGAGTAGAGCGATTCGTGGAGCATAATATACCGATATCGTCATTCAGGGTGAAGAGAGCGAATTAAAATAATAGATTCTCACTAATCATCCCATAAAGGGACAATTGAATGAGTGGAAAGTTGGAATTTTCGCCCCATAGTCTGGTGTGCTTCACTGACGGATCGTGCTCAAAGTAGTCTGGATTTGGGGGAGCAGGCTTCTGCCTGGAATGAAAAGCAGTGCAGCGGAGCTTTATGCTGGCCTCCTGCATTACTTCCAGGCCTAGATTTACACCACAAACGTGGCCTGCTTACCTGGATTAGTCTCCTCATCACTAGTATGCTACAGATCCAAAAAATATCTCCTAAATATTGGCATTATTTCTGTGAACATAACTGCTGTTTTTTTGAAAAGTGATTCATTTTTAAAAATACTATATTTTGAGTTTTGAAAATATAGTCTCCTCAGTTGCAATTTATTTGGAGAGTTGGTACATTCATTTATTCATTTTTCTGCTGATTAACATTGGCCTAAAATTTCATTTATAAGAGATTTCGCTATAAACGATTAAGGGCCGGTTGTACAAATGCGGGTTTAGCACGAGCTTTGTTAAGCCTCGACTTTAAGCCTAAGCTTAGCTAAGCTCAGGCTTAAAGTCGACACCCGTTGTACAATCGTCGACTTAGATAAACCTGGTTGATAATGAAATTCAAGATAGTTGGCATCAATGAAGCAATACGTACTGACATAATGATCTGAAAAATTACCTTTTTTGGTTAGGCACTTATGACGTTTTGTGTCAAATTTTGGCAACGACCGTTTTTGTCTCTGTTCTTTCATTCACTCTCTTTGTTAAATTAGACACAAATCTTCCAAAAAATTTGACCTAACAAAGTGACAAGCAATTTGAAGGTTCATCCTTGACAAATCATGTCATTTTTATATCAGGTTAGGTTTAACCCTCAGCTAAGCTCGCGTTGAGCATAGGCTTACGTAAGCTCGTGTTAAGCTTGGAGTGGGGGGTTAAGCCAGCATTGTACAACCGGCCCTAAATTAATTATAACAGCATTATAAATGACATTTTATAGATTGATTTAATTGTAATTATTTAATAAGGTGCTACGTGGGTCCGGCTCGAACGCAGTGGCGTAAATGTAGTGACAGCTACTACCCTTACATCCGCCATTTGATCGACGAACGTGTGGACCACCACAAACCATACTATCCTCCGGACGGGATTGGTAGACCTTCTGGAGGTCTATATCCTCCGCCTCCTTACCGACCTGGGGCCAGGCCGGACAGACCGCCCGCACCGCCCCTAGTGCCCCTACCCACCCCCTCCCTCAACCAGTACGAGCAGCAGTTTGATGACGAGTTTCTTAGCTTGAAGCCACCCAAGTTGCCAGGTATGTCACTAAGGCACAGTTTCAAAATCGGCAGTTAACTAGAGGTTAAAAGAAAAGTCTGTCCACTGAAGAAAGGGAGTAAAAAATTATTTCAAACCCATATTTTGGGGCTTTACTCGGATAAATCGAACTTAATTTTTCTGTTTATAATAACATCACTGCTCTCAGTATGCAGTTTTGTAAACAGTGTGCATATAACCCTTGACCATACAGTAAAAATTTACATATATTGTGCATGGTTACTCCCTTTGTTCGGTGGATAAGGTATAGTAGTTAGCGAACACAGTGCGTTTCATAATCGGCGGTTTACGTCAAAAGCTCTGGTTATTAGTCTAGTTATCCAGTAGTTGAGTTTACCCAAGGGTAAAGTGTATGGGTTATCTCTGACATTTGTTGTGGTCAACCGATGACACATATTGCTGTGGAGGGTATAAAAACGTGCATTTTGATATTGACGGCTAAGACGTTGATGGATTTTGATTATAGTCTGTTGCGAAACAAGTCAAAGATATGATGATATGAATACAAAGGCTAGAGGCGCTTTCCTTTTGCATGCTTTATCTGATAATTCTCACTTGTGACGTCATGACTTATTTCAATGTACGTTCCTTTTGTCTTCTGAATCAAAGTGAGGTATTTTACCCCCACTTAAGCCCATCTGCACTAGCTCGAAAGGTAGATCAGTTGTCACAGATCATTTGGATGTCAAATAAATGAGGTTAGGATTTTTTGTAAGTTTGAATTTCAGCAGGTTTTCCCGGTTTCATGGTGTATGGATAGTCGATAGTGTATGGTGAGCGACGAAAAACGTAAAAAACTAGGTTATGGAAAGGATCGGCAGATAACAGAACCATTGCGTATTACAAAATTTCATGGAATGACATTCAACTACACAAACACGTTCCTTTAACTCATCTGAGCTATGAAATTTCCAAGTGCGCTGAGCCGTCTCATTTTTAAATGATCTGAGTTAGTGTAGATGTAAAAGGAAAGCACCTTAGGTTTTTTTTGTCACAGAACACAATTATGGCAGTGCTCTGCAACATATCCGTGTTGCCAACTTGCAGATAAATAAGCTTAACGACTGGTTTCCTTTCTGAAACAGAGCGATCTGATAACTACTGGTTAACTTCCATCTGTCGGTTAAGTGACTACCAGGGGTTACCACTGATTGTGAAACTGGGCCTTATAGTGGTTTTAAGATAATAGTATCATATTTTATACTTTTTTATTCTCTAACTATTAATATTAAAACACAAATCCAAAAACTCAATAAAATAAAACTATAACCTACACATAAAGAGTGTTTTTTTAGAGGTATAGAACTTTGAAGTAAAATAAAAATAAATGTGACTAAAAGGCCATCGTATTTATTTTATTAGCATGCTTATTGTATGCCATTCGTGCTTATACCTATATTATGATTTCGGCCATATGGCCGCCAGGGCTGGCTCGAAACAAACGTAATCTGGAAGTTCAATTATTGTCGACCACTTTTTTCAGGCATCAGAGGTCTTATAATATCATATATACGTTATTACGTATCGTATGTTGGCTGCCAGTTGGTCTGTCGCTGGTTTATCAGAGTAAGCAAGTGACTTCACATACCCCCACAGAAAATGATCCACAGGCCACAGGTGCCAGATCACACGACCGTGGAGGCCAATGAAAGGGTCCGTTGCGCAAATTGATGGTCGCGTGTGCTGTATGGCATATTGTTCCATCTTGTTGAAACCACAGTGTCTCCGGATTAATGCCACTTAACTGGGGACTAAAAAAGTTAGCAATCATACCTCGATAGCGCTCTCCATTGACTGTCACATTCTGACCGGCCTCATCCTTGGAAAAATATGGGCCTATAACTCCATCAACCCATAAAGCACACCAAACAGTGTGCTTCTGTGGAGTCTCCATTACACTTCTGACGTCTTCGGTACGCAATGTACGTAGTCTCTGCGAATGTGTATTACCCACTAGAGGATACGTAGTGCGAAAACGATGCATGGTCATTGAAATAACTTGCTCCGATAGACGATTATGCCTACCGTTAAGTGATCGTAGCACAGGATAGGTTGCGCGAACTGAACCATGATTTTCAAAATAAATTTGCGGAATTCTCAAAGGTTCTTTTGGCGTTAGTCTATTCAAGATGAAATGGCAGACTATACTGAGCACTAACCACCTGTCGTCGTTTCAACTGACCTTCAATAGAAGCGGTGTTGGCAATGCGAAAAACAAACTTCTAAAAAACACCCTTCAATAAATAGTATCAAGCAGTTGCTTAGGAAAAGTTCACTCTGAAAAGCCTGGTGTGTCTCTGTTATGTTTTACTACTAAAATTAAAGAGCGATGGTCCTACCATAATGGGAATTAAAGTTTATAACCACTTAAAGAACGCGCATCTTAAAACCAAAAACCAGAAGCAATTTAGAACAGACTTGAAATACTTGCTGGCTGAAAATCCATTTTATTTCTTACAAGAATTCTTTGATTCACAAATTTGAATTTGAATGTGATATTGTAATATTACCTATTTTTTAATGTTGTGCTCGTTCATTTATTTTATTTATTTGTTATATTCTTTACCTGTATTTTGACGTGTCTTATATCTATGGATTTAGATCTTTGGATAAAATATACTATCTATCTATCTATCTATCTACTATAGAGTATGGTGCTCAGTGATCGAGTAGACTCTGAAGGTTTACACACAGAACCGTATCAAGTAATGAGCCCGACCTCACGCAACATTCTTAGCGCCTCCGCACATTGGTCAATCTGGTCGACGCGTTTATAGTCGTACGAGATGGTGGTTCTGCTTAGGGTTGCCATCCGTCCGGGTTTCCCCGGATTTGTTCTAGTTTAGAGGGCATCCGGGGAGCGTCCGGGCGGGACTTCATTATTTGTAGTCGGGGTTTAAAAATTTAAAGACATGGACCTAAAAATGTGTATAGTTTTTGGTTATTTTATGTTTCAAAGAGTTAGTAATGTAATTTACATCACAGTAAGTCTAAACTTTGAAAAGGTTCAGTTTTGTTGCTTAAGATTCATTCATTCATTTGCGTTTGTTCATATTCTGTTGAGAGATGTTTTGTTATGTAAACGGCTGTTGATAAAAATTTAGAGAATATAGGTAACTATTATTGAGTTAAAAGATTTATATTAAAGCCTGCAAGACTCTCTAAGATTTTTAGGTTCAGTTTAATATTTTAATTAGGAATTGTGTGCATAATAAAGTATATTAATAATTTGTGTTTTATTTGAGAATAAAAAATTCTAGCTGATTGTTGAAAAAAATTGTAACAAACTGTAATAAGGTTGTATTTTGTTACGTACATTTAAAATGATGATAAAAAAATAAATGTAATTTTAAGGTCTGATAATAACTAAAAACAGAACTAAGACATTTTTTGCTATTTTTTTATTACACTATGTTTGAAAAACCTGTTGACATATGTGGATTCTGGGCTCTAAAATCCGGGGTTTTTACGCGTCTTGTCCTGGTTGCCAAATTTTAGAGATGGCAACCCTATCTGCTCAGTCCATAGGACTGGCATGTCTGCTATCCGCACGCGGGTTGATCGACAATGTGGTTTCAACACATCGGTGTTTATAGTCGCACACGGGTGGATTAATAATTCATAAACTTAAGTTTACCCTAGACCTTTATCTAATGATTATACGTGGAACCCCTGGATTTCAGCAGCTTGTAACGTCCTCATATTGCTAGATAAATATAATCAAAAATCAAGACATTTGGCAGTATAACCTCCAATATTTACCGCATTATTTATTTATCGTATGGCTCAAAAACATGACAAAAGTAAATATAGATTAAAAGAAAAACTATTATAACCTATACTAAAATAAAATATATACAGCTACAAACTAAGATACATAGTCTTTAGTATTTACAGGTTGATGTCAAGTTCTTTCAACCACTTCAGCGCCAACGGTGTGGCTGTGAAGAACTCTTCTCGCGATCCCTGAAACGCACGCAGTTCACATTCGCTCGTAATATGGTTTATAGTTTGGCGGGGCGCGCCACAGTCACATAAGGGAGATTGCACATAGCCCCACTTGTAAAGGGAGTCGGCACATCTGCCGTGGCCTGTTCGGACTCTATTAAGTTTTACCCACTCTTTCCGGGGTAGTTCTGATCCTGGAAGTAAAGCTGCCCCCATAAATGCGCATCGCGAGTGGTGTTCCGCAAAACCTTCCCACTGGGAGCGCCATTGGTTCAAGGAGTCAAAGTTGTTGGTTTTAAGCCCTTCTGCATCCCTTATTGGTGGTTGTCGGGATTTAAGTCTGTTTATTTGCAACGGGGGTATTGCTCGGTGGATGGGCAGTTTATTGTTGGCCGTAATCTTGTTATACTCCCTTAGAAGGGCGTCAGTCCTTCGCAGCTGCGGTGGGGCTATTCCAGAGAGTACAGGCAGCCATTGAGTTGGGGTTGTCTTAACTGCGCCTGTAATAAGTCTCATAGTGTGATTTAGTTGGACGTCAATTAGTCTGGTATGATGGCTGTTAATCCAGACAGGCGCACAGTACTCAGCACACGAATAGACAAGAGCTAGTGCACTGGTTCGTAGAGTTGGAGCAGTGGCACCCCACGTCGTTCCACACAGCTTTTGGATAATGTTGTTGCGTGTTCTGAGTTTTCCTGCAGTGTTTGCGAGATGTTTCTTATAGCAGAGGGTGCGATCTAACGTTACTCCAAGATATTTTGGGAAATGGTTATGCTTCAGGGGTTCGCCTGCAAAAAGTACCTGCAGTTCATATTTAGCTAGTTTGTTATTCAGGTGGAAGCAGGAAACTTCGGTTTTGTTGGGGCTCGGTACTAGTCTCCATTTCTTGAAGTAGTTGTTTAGAGCTAACAAGTCGTTAGAAAGAGTATGCTCAACGTTCTTGAAGCTCTTATCGGAAAAAGCTATGGCTATATCGTCCGCATAGCAAAACTTGTAACTGACTGTTTCTGGCATGTCAGATATATATAGATTGAAAAGTAAGGGGGCCAGTACTGAGCCTTGTAGAAGTCCGTTGTTCAATTTGCGCTGCCTGCTTGCTTTCTCGTTTAGGATTACTTGGAACTTTCTGTCGCATAACATGTTGTTTATGAGTCTTGTAGTGGTCTGACAGGGAATCACCTACAGCAACTTATATAGGAGACCCTCCCTCCAGACCGTATCGTATGCGGCAGTGAGGTCAACAAACGCCACTCCCGTCTTCATGTTTTGCTGGTAGCCTGCCTCTATATGCGTTGTGAGGGACAGTACTTGGTCACAACAACTGCGACCCGGTCTGAAACCAGCCTGGGTTATCGGGACCCGGTCTAAGATAGTCGCGCTCAATCGGTTGTAGACGGCTCTTTCTAGCAATTTATAGGAGCAACTGAGCAAAGCTATAGGTCTGTAGCTGGCGGGTTGATCGTTCGGTTTACCGTCTCCATTTCTTGAAGTAGTTGTTCCGCAATCAGACCGCAAGACGCACGAACCACTCCAACTACATACTAAAAACGGGAAGATTGAAAACGTATGACTCGAGCCGACCATCACACGATCCGTTAGTGGCGCTCCAATGCTTTGCATGAAAAGCCCAGTGGACGTGCGTGGGGAATCGCGTCGACCGCATATGACGAACCGACCCGTGTGCGAAGGCACTTAGAAACCACATAATAATGTCAACTGGTAACATAATACTAGAAACTCACGAGTCGAACTATACCCCCTACACCTCTCTCTCTCCCTGAAAACATCAAAATTACTTGTTTGTTTTACTTCGTGCAAATGGTAACGCGGCTTTTAGGTTACGATGAATTTCATTCTCCAAAATTATATAGAAGATTCTTGCATTATTGTACTATACCTTGTTACCACAGTTGATGGCACCAATGCCATCCGAATATCTGATTTGGGACTAGAGACTCATTCACAGCTTATGCATACCCTGATCTTAATACAATTTGCGAATCTGTAGTAGCTTTGTTAAAAGGGCACCTGACACTATTGCTTTTGCTCAGCTTGTATTCATTTGGTGCCATCAATTGTGATAACAAGCTTTTTATAATAATCTGGATTTCAGATGGAGAAACTTTACGCCACGTCACATTCATATCTTAATGATTGATTTTTTAAATTTCAGCTGGACTCTCCCAATCCAGACACTGGCCGATTTCGTATCTCCATAAAGAAATGCCTCCAAACATAACTGATAACGAATCTCAGCTAACAAAGGACAATCCCAAATACCTGGCGATTCAGAACCTCATCAACGTCATTAAGAATAACGATCTCCAAAACCTCGAGTACCACATTTCGAATGAGTCTAAAAGTGATGACATCCTCTTCGTCCGGATACCATTACCAGCAAACTTCACGCGAGATGCAAAAAATTCAATCAAGAGTAACACTAGTGCAGACTTAGCTTCCTCGGAGAGTAAGAGATCTCAGAAATCGCTGTTTCCTCCTGTAGATGAAGAAGAAGACGAAGAACGATCCACTGAATTTGCTCCTAGGTGGGGTAGAAACTCTCGAAGAGGTTTTGTTACCAGAACGAATGTGACGTCACATGGAAGACGATCTTGATTTTTTTTGTTTGTGTTTGAAGTTCTTGAGTTTTGCCATATACCTGCATTAGATGTTTTGTAGCTTGATAGCGGTGAAATAGACGAATAAGCCAATTAATATACTTTTGTATTATGTCAGCTGTAAGAGTATCAATTATTTCTCCTGCATATTGGCTTCGACTGCAAATTTAAGTATCCTACAAGGGAAGATTGGGGGTCAAGCGGCTTTTGAGGAGAGAGGGCCAGTTTGGTACACATACGAACGGCAAAAGTTAAAAGATAGTTATAGTATGTCGAACGACGGGCCCAACGTCAGACCCGACGGCGGACGGCGACTATGAATGGTTTAAGGGCCCCACAGACATCATTCTTTTTCATCAGGTTTGCACGACGTGCCAACCAATGTCGGTTAAACCGATGGAACGATACCTCCACAAACTGTTCGGTTTTCTTTCAGTTTCTCGCAAATGTTTGGTCCGTTAACCTGGATAATACTTTAGCATTGGCGGCGACTTTAGCTATTTAAGTGAAATACAGCAAGAAAAAACGTTCTAAATGGGTGAAACAGTGGCTTTTAAAACGAGTCCAACTCTCCCATATAAATCTGGTACAATTATTTGGGGATAGATGAAGAAAGATACTTAGAATTACTTAATTCAGTAGCACCTCTAATAAAAAAACAGGATACTTGGATGAGACAAAAGTATTTCCCCTCATCAACGTCTGACAGCACATTTTTGATAGGTGTTGCTAACCCTAGATACGCTTACTCGAAGGCAACCAGAACGACACTGCAAAATCCCGTCGTGATTGCACGATGAACGGCCACACATGTACCGAGTTGCACGATGATGACGTTCGAAACCGACGGGTAAAATCAAGCTCGGATAGATTGTTTGGAACGACGGTCAACACGACGGTTTTTCGGCACACACGGACCGAAATGAGTGTGATCGGTTGGCACGTCGTGCAAACCTAATGAAAAAGAACGATGTCTGTGGGGCCCTTTAGGCGTTTCAATGTATTTATGTTGTAACGGCCAACGGCAACGGCAAGTTTATGAATCGGCCTTTTTTGTAACCACAGCATACTAAAAAACCAGCAGAATATCTCTAATAAGTGAGTGACTGTGTGACACACGTACGAACTTGAAGTACACGGCTTTTAAGTTTGCGAACTTACTCGGCTCGACGTCGGTGCCACACGTGAAGCTGAAATCACTCATTTTGATAATTATCCTAAATCAATAACTTTTAACAATCGCCAAACACAACAAGCGTTGCACATCTATGGCCTGCCGAAACAAAGTGGTGGCTCGCGGCTCGCAGTACGAGCCGAGACAAGCTAAGAGCAAGATTTCAAACCAGTTACTTACGGTGACACACAGGCGAAAAAGGTCATCGAGCCATAAGTATGCGTACTTGCTCGTACGTGTATCACCCCTGGATTTCCTATATAAAAATGGTTCCTACAGAATTTGACCTTCACGACGCCATTATGGGTGAGTCTGGGTAGGGATGCGAAAAAAAAGTATCGATACCGATACCAATTCGATATTTTTTGGCCAAGTATAGAGCTGCACATAGTATACACGCCAATGAAGGCACGTTTGGTTCGTACAGAGAATGTTGTGCAATTGATTACACTCATCAGTAATTAATTATTTTCGATATCGATACAATGGTATCGATACCAGCTAGGAATTGCACAAAAAGTATCGATAACAGTAATACTCAATGGAGTAAGTAAATTTTTAAGTAACATCTTGTTTCTTATTTTTTGTGTATTCAAATAATATGAAATAGGAAATATATACGCAGGGTGTTTTATATTGATGTACAAATATTTCAGGGGGGTGGTTTCCTGTATGATTTTGTGTAAAAACTTTATATGAACGTATGTCCTAAACGTCATAACTTTCGAGCTACAGAGGGTGTTAAAGTTCTAATAAAAAAAAAATATTTTTGTAATAACTTTGGTAACGCTCTAGTCTTCTTTGTGAAACTTTGTATATTGTGTCCATGTACCAAAATGTACTTTTTGATGAAGAAACTTTTGTTTCTACCACTGGCGTTCGTACGGGACATGATTTCAACATTTTTAACAAAAAAAAAATTGTTATGCCACTGTTTGATTTTGAACTAAAGCTTATTTTGAATTCGCCATCAGTTTAAAAGTTTTGCCAAATGTATACTAGTAGCAGATAAGCTCTTGCAAATTTTGATCAGTACAATTTGAAATTTGGTGACTTCCATCGATTACGAGACTTCCACTGTCGAAAAACTATAACTGGTGCACGATTAGTATAAAAATAAAACTAGGTTTGTTGAATATTCTTTATTATGGCACATTTATATAATTATTAAAAGGCATAATAAAGGCATATATTCTGAAGCTTTACCACTATACTCTGTCTACCTGTAATTCCTACATAAAATTATTTATTATTTGTACCTTTCATCGATAATCATATTATTCATTTTGTAATACAACTGTTCAGCTTGATTCTTCAAGCTGGGATTAAATAGCTTTTCTGAAATATAATTCTTGAAATACTTAACTATGGTCTTTCTTCTGAGCTTCAACTCAATACCTACAAAACTACGCATTATATCCAAAAATATGGTCAACAATTCTAATATATTCAATCTAAACTGAAATATCTACATATTCAAATGCCTGAGTAAAATACTTTAAATGAAAAAAAAATGCATAAAATAAATCTCTATAATGTTCTAATCATTACAAATTACCATAACAAGATTAATGGCAAACTTTAATATGCAGCCGTGAGCAAAAATTAAAGGGTTAATACTGATTTTCGACAAAACTTGGAATTACATTGAGCTGTCCTTGAAATTGGTATAGTTTGACGATTACGATAACTCATATCTAGGACATATCTCATTAGGTACGATCTGGCAGATGTATAAGAAAAAATAACAGTACAGTTTTACATTAAATGATTAATCAGACTGTTGAGCCATTGAACATATTTTTATTGATAATAAGGTATGTAGCAATTTTTCGCACGACTGCACGACACAATGATAAATATCCAATCGGAACACCATAAAGACATCCTTCTTCTAAACAGAAAAGAACGAATTATGACAAATTACAAAAATATAATCAGTTAAGGCAAGGTCATGACTATGAGAAAAAAGAGTAACAGATAGAAAACATTCATTTTGCTTGCTTTATATGTGACTAGAAATAGTTTAACTGTTCTTCAAATTACCTATTTTTTAGTTTACTAATTTTGCATAAAACATGTTCCAACTGCTTTGGCATATTGATACTTTGTTTTGAGTTTTCCTTTATTTAGCTTTAAGATCACCTTCCAAAGAACAACTTCCATTAAACATCAAATCCAGTCACAAAAAAGTAAGCATACCCACCAAAAATTCATACGATTACTTTATATATACGTCTAACCATATATATGTTAAAATTACAACAAACTAAAATGACTTTCAACAACACTAAAACATTGATTGGAACGTTGGACAATTTTTGAGTCCCAATGAATCACATGACACGTAAAATTAGAACATGCAAGCATGGATAAACGATTTACATAATTAAGATTATTGCGAATGATAGTCGACTAATATCTACGCTACGTGACATCACCGGTCAAACAATTTATTTTAATTCACATGCGAAAGTTGGGTTATGCGTGTATTTTCTTCAGTGATATTAAAATAAAATCATGTTTTGAGGATTTGAAAAATCAAAATTTGACGTCATGGTAATGTGATAAAATAATGCATCATAAGTTGTAGATGTTTTTATTAATCGAAATTGGACAATTTCATGATTCATATCTCTACGTTTGTCCAATTTAACTGACAAATCACATCAATAAATTTTATCAAATTAGCATTTTGGAAAGATTTTCAAATTCAGTCGTAAACAGGTTGATACTGATAGAAACGTTGCTTCATTTTATATTGAGAGTATTCGAACGATTCAAATATTTTGCTGTAAAATGTTCATAAACAATGTATTTCTACGTAAACTACCCTTTGCAAAATTTATGGAGAAATAACTTTGTTTTAGTTTCTTGGTTAGATGCTTTTTCAAAAAAAATGTCTACAACCGTATTACATATTTCGAAAATTATTAAATAGAAATGAAAAAGACTCGGATCAATCGACAGATAATGAGTTTTCTTTATGGTGATGAGGATTATTTGCTTTCAAAATTCCAATTAGAAACTAGAAATCTTTCATCAAATTATTATTATTATTATTCAATGATCTACTCTACTTATTGAACCAACGCTAATCTCCCTATTATGATTCCTACGAAATCAAAATCTGATGAGACATTTGCAGCCAATCATGGAGAACTACAATCATACAGGTTAGAAAACTAAAATCAAGTAAGAGCATGCAAAAAATATGTTCTGCATAATCACCAACAATTCTTTTTGAACTTCTATGCCAAGATTTAAAATTTTCTCGCCTGTATGTGGGGAATACAATAATTGACTGTGCTATAAATTATGATTATGAGTCATTTCTTGGGATTTTTATATTCAGTTTCATGTGTTCGGTGCTTACATGGAAAAATTTTTGACACTTCTAACATTGCCTGATTTTGTATGATATCGATTTTTATCCAATCTAATCCAAATTATACTGAACATTTTTGGACACATCTAAAAAACGTTGAAATTTCCTCATTTTGTTATCATCGATTTTTATCCAATCAAATCCAAATTACAGCGATAATTGTATTCAGTGCAATTATTGGTCGCTATGACTACACAACTGCATATGGCAACTTCAAAACATTTTCCTCCGAATATCCCTAGGTCATTGACAAACGCCTCATAATTTTCTGAAAATTTCTCAAGCTCGTTACTCACACCATGACGTTCATATACGTTGTAAGACCTGGACAAAATCAGTGGGCCAGAATCCGTCAACACGCGCCACCTGTAGACTACGATGTGTACTACGTTGCTCATCTAACTGTGCCGATCATGATATGGGGGTCAGTTAACCACCTATCAACATCTTATGACGAATGGCCACAAACAGATGGAGCAAGTGACGAAACGTGATACCACTCTGGCAAACATGACTAAAATTATATGGTTCCAACACTAAAAACACTTTTTTACAGAAAAAGGCACTGGACTTGTAATATTGCTGTTCCTTACATAATGAAATCTTAAGGGTCACCGAAACCACTAGTCGCAAAAAAAAGATTTTCTGGCATTGTTAAATCGAAGGAATGTCTGCCACTTTCCTACATGAGAGCAAAACACAACTCGGAAAAATAAACTGTTAGGGTAGCATAGCTCTGGCAGAACCTCGTGAGCCGTCTGCCTGATTGCGCAGGGTGTATTCCACGGCTCATGAGATTCTGCCCGGCCTCTACTTTTCTAAAGATGATTGCATTAATTAAACTATGACAGAGACTATGAATTATTATCCTGTTTACAATTCTTAAATGCTGATGTTAATGCTCGTCAATACAAAGAGGAAAATTTAATACACAATTCTAGCATCGATCCGCGGTGAAAAACATATATTTCAACGCTAGTAAATTTACACAACATCTATAATGCATTTTGTTCTCAATGAACCTTTGCAGGCATCAGAATTGTTTACTTGCACTTAAGTTGCAACTTTGTTGAAACGATAGGACCAACGCCATCAACTCTGCAAAAAGTAGAACCTCAACAGTTTGTAGGCAGACATCATTAATGCAAAATTGTAGTTAAACATATAATGTAATACTCCTACACCGCTGTAAGCTGACCTTTAAAAATTTACAGTAATTGATGCTGGTAAGACATCATATTCAATCTTATGTGACGTATAGATAGGCCTACCATGTAATCGACATGTCAGGAAGCTATATATAAGAGTTTTACATACATGTGAATAACAAATCAGGTGAGCATGTATGATTTAGTATAGAGTAACGTATTTACCAACATAAAATATAATGAGGTAACAGACCAACTTGTTTTCACAAACGTTTTGTAGTCCATTCACAATCACGTAATCTTTCCTATATTACCTGCATCAAAAAAAAATCACATTCAAAAGAAATTAATGCTTATATTCAGCTTATCTGCATCATCTGCCACAGCACTGTTAATGTCGTTCAAATGATCTATGATCTTTTCCTCATAGCAGGTTTTTAGAAGAGGTGTGATGAGACACTCGTCAGTACCGCTGCAAAAAGCAAGAATAATTCGATATTTTCTTACAAAGCTCCAATCATGAGATAGGAATAGTTCCAAGCTGTCGCTAGGAATTGCTATGAAATACTTAGAACGTCCTCAAATAAAAGGCAAGACCGAAAACTTGCTTAGCACGAAACAAAACGAACCTTGCAATGTTTAGAAACACGAGCTTTCTACACTGAACGACAAAAACAGTACAGTACAGTGCAGTGATACAGCATCTCAAATTACGAGTATATAAAAGCAAAGAGCGTCGACCTCAAGCGAGAGCTGTCTCATAAACAGTCAAAGCAAAATGAGCGTCATCCTCAAAGCGACAATTGTCTCATAAGCAATCCAGTCCAATGGTCAATGAAAGAGACAACTCTCGTAACAAGACCAATCGCTACATTTGCTTTGGTATTCTTTCTATTCAAAAAGTACACTGAGAGACCTTCAGATTTGCACGATCTGCACGAAAGCAGTCCAACATACAGTATCACTAACCGATCCTCCACAATACAGAAGTTGACGTTCCAGCTATCAGTTATTAGACTTTTGGTAGACCATAAAACCAAATCTAATTCCAAATTTGCTCAATTTATTCTTTTATTTTTTAACGGACCATGAACCATCCGAGAATAATAACAAAACTGATGAGAAGCAACAGCCGGCGGCGGTGTAAATGCTTTAATTCAAAATTGTTATAATATGTGGATCATTTCTTCGTTGGAACCAACGACGACAAAACTCTGATAGACCTCTTATGTTTACAAAAATAATCGTCAGACATTGATTCGTAGTTGCCACAATTCATCAAACGTCTACAATAACATTTGTTTTTGTACATAGCTATTTCACAAGATCTAATGAATTCGTTCTACAACGAATTTCTCAGCCATTATGTAGTAAGAAAAGTTAAAAATAATTTCATAATTTACAATGCTAATCACACCTCACATACCAGCTGGCAACATGGCTTTATAGTAAATTATTACCGGTACTAGGGCTACGTGTCATTTTTCATACATGATTTGCAAGTTTGAACGTTTGTCGTTGATGATGTGGACCGAAAAACAGAAATTACGGTCCCCATCAAGCGGCCATCTTGTCACGTTTTCCTCACCCCGCTAGCCCCCTCGCCCTAAGTAATGTTTGACTGTAAACATAAATGAATTTATGAATGAGATGAGAGGTCTTCAGTTGTTCTATCGTCGTTGGTTGGAACCTGGTCATTCTGGCTATTCCCGAGTATTAAAGGTTGGTAGACACAATGTCTTAAACTGCTTGACATAACACAAATACTGACACTCGAGACTAAAAAATATTCTCGGCTCACCCCACACTATAAGCAACTTTGTGTAAAACATTTGATATACAGGAATGTCGATTCTCGTCAGTTGTGTTATTATCGGCCCTCGTGATAGAGACTCTGAACTCGAATTCCTTCATAAGCCCGCAATCCCTTTCCTCGTCACGTTTATATGCGCAACTGCACCTATCTGTTAGTGTGTTTAGTGTTTTTTATTTTCAATCTGGAATAACATTCGTTTTTTTGCGATTAAACTACCCTTAGCTTCTATGCTTTTTTTAACAAACTAGCACAGCTAGCTGGCAGTTGTCATCCAATCAATGATCAAGAGATCAAATAACCTTCATAGCTGAAAGTGCAACATCTTTTGGTACAACCAATCTGCAGGTCAAATGTTGAAAAAAATAAGACGTGGGCAAGACACATTTCGGGCGATAACGCAAGCTAATCTGATCCGAGTTTGCGAACAAATTTTTTTGGGTACAATCAGGGGATAAATGAATGATCGCTAAACCGTCATAAACAATCGATTCCGTGAGAAAAATTATCCAGAAAAATTGAGGATACATTTTTATTCGCGAAAGTGATGTTCACGGATATGTTGAAAGCTCAAGAAGCTGCGTCGACATATCTAAAGCGGCCTACAGACGTTGATGCATGCGGCAGTTCCTGAATCGACTCAAGGTTTCATAAAACTTGCATCAGTTGCAGTTCCTACTCAAATCTAAACCCGTTGCAATGCCTGAATCGACTTGATATTTCATGCACGTATCATGCAACACAAGAATAGTAGGGAGGAGTTAAATAGATATCGTCTTTGCATCGACGCAATACTATACACGTTGAAACGTGAGAAACCTGCATCAGCGTCACCTACTTGGCATCATGGCTCACCGACCAAAATGGGATTCCAGACTCTTGAATCGCTGCAAGCCGAAACTGATGCCAAATACGTGATTCAGTACTACACACGCTGCTACTTGCATCATGAAAAGTAGGAGCCGATGCCTGAATCAAGAAAAGTAGGAGCCGATCCTGCATCGCAGAATGCATCAACGCCTGTAGGCCACTTAAGGGTGGATCTGAAGGATGCAACGCAATCGGATGACTTTTAGATTAGGAGAGGTGATGTTTTTGCGATTATTTTTCGTGGTTGAAAATGCTTAGGGAATGAAAGAGGTGCAGATTTTTAGATGGTTTGTATGAACGGAAATGCAGCCAATTGTTAATTGATTTTATACATTTCAACTGTAACCGAAAAATAAATGTTTTCGAAAAAAATGTATTAAAATATTTGGCGTTTTTAGGGTTGAAAATAGTCTTAGAATTTATATTACAGACTATGGACGCAGCACGTAAAACGTTGAAACTATGGCATTTTCGTGAAGGGTTACGATTTCTCCTGGGTTATCAATTTTAATTGATTTTCCATAATTTAACCCCCTTTTCCCTTACGACGTCGCTTTCGTAGATGAAAATGGTTAGTTGATCTTTTTCCTCATTCCTCAAGTCTTAGAACTGAGGTTAACCGGCAAACTGAAAACCAATGCTATGAATCATCCGCTAACTTCAGAGAAATTTTGTTCGCAAGCTTGGATTCTCTATACACACAACTTTTCCAATCAACCGAAATTGGTCTTGTCGACTACCTCTTTTTTTCGACATTCGGCCACCTTTCTGTGACAGTTTGGCTGTAGCATCTATATTCAAGAATGTGATCACTACGTGGCCTTGTTTGTAAACGAAGGCGCCGTCCCACCTGCACGCAGTCGCGTCTACTTGGTGGCCCTCTTCAGCACCAACACCCATCCTCCGCCCTCCTGAGCGACCACGTCCAATGAGAACATGGCCTCGTCGTGGACGTGGCGTAGCACGTCGTCAGTCAGCCGCACGTGGATGGCGTGTGGCCCCTCCACGTACACGTCACGCACCCTGTCCCCGGATACTCCCGCCATCGCCACCAGCTGGCTGAGCAGCTCGCAGCTGCTGTGCTGACGCAGGAAGACGGCCGTGTATACGCTCGACTCGCCCATGCACACGTACAGCTTCAGCTTCGGAGCGATCGTTCTGAAATACAACAATAATTGTTCAGGGTCATGTTCACATTCATTGGTAACCTGTTCGTTACAGTGGCGTCACCAAGGGCCCGCAGCTGCGGGGGTGCGCCCCCCATTTTGGGGGCCCCGTATAGTCTTGGAGGCCCAGGGTCATCATGCGCCATCGTTTGTGCAACAAGAAAATAGTAAATTAAAAGATTGCTTTCCTTGTATAATATTTTTTACAAATAATACCTATGAACATTGAAAATGTGGGACAGTATTGCATCTTAAATTAAACCCTAAAAATCGGCGCAATATCAGCAGTAAATGGAAAAATACGGCAAGCGAGCATACGTCAACCAATTTTTGGCTAATTTAACTCAATGTCTTCTACAACACAGGTCACACAAATAACCAACACACTACAATACAAACTAAACATGGACCTTCTTAAAAAAATTTCGTTGTTTAATTTGGATGTTACACCTATGTGTTGGTTATTTGTGTGACCTGTGTTGTGGAAGACACCGAGTTAAATTAGCCAAATATTTTTTGACGTTTTTTGTTTGAGAATTTCATTTGAAAGTCTGTAACTCAATGTACATTGCTGTTTTTTGCGAGCAAACCTCAACGTTAAAGCCTTGAAGATGGCAACAAATATTGCCGAAGGCTCAGCAGCAACTTGGTAGTGTCCTTTATGCAATGACCCGTGTTTCTTTTAAAAATTTTGGGCAAACCCCAAGACTTCCTCTTTAATATATATAGGGTGAGTCCTGAGTTGGTACTTGTTTTAACTGTGTATAGAAGTCGTTGAAATAAACTAGTTTTTCAAAAAACTGAAAAATAAGCGAGGTCCAAAATAAGAAATGTGAATCTAGGCTTCTTTATCCAGGCATACGTACCTAGTTTGAATATGTTTCGTTTTTTGCTCGGAGTTTTGTCTTATCGATTAGCCATTGCACCTATCAGATAGTGCAGTAGGCACTTTCTGTTTATCTTTGTTAATTTTAAATTGGTAATACAATCGGTTACAATGCCTGATGATAAGATAATAATTCGAGTAAAAAACTAAACATAAAGAGACTAGGTACGTTTTAACACAAGCCCAGACCAGGATCCACACTTTCTTTGCTTGATTCGGTATCTCGCTTATTTTTCAGTTTTTGCATAAAAGTTATTCAAAAAAGTTGTTTATTTCATCGACCTCTATACACAGTTTAAAAAAAGAATCAACTTAGGACTTACCCTGTATATATACATGATATATTAAGAAAAAAGAAGCCACAGAAAAATTCTTGCAGGCGGGCCCCGTGAAGTATCTTGCGGGGGGGGGCCCGAATTTGAAGTTACGCTAATGGTTCGTTACCGACATGCGACAGATGGAAGTTTAATGTATTGTAACACGGGTGGTCGGCATCTCCAGTCTAAGACTGAGTCTCAGTCTCTCGGAACACGCCGAACAGGTGACACAAGCTTCTGAGGATGCCGACCACTCGTGTTGGCGAAACGTCAAGCAGCGAAGCGCGCCGACGCCAAGGTGGCGGAACGTGTCGACGCAGCCGAACAACCCAAGAACTAACAGTTATTCAGATGGAAGTTTATTAGTGGTTTCAGTGGAGCTCTGATTCACAATGTCAATTTTGCGGCACGAATTTTATAAATTTACACAGCACAGTATTATTAGCGCTGATTCAAAGGATACTAAAGACAGTGCGTGCAAATCAGTATTTTACGGAGAGAACAAGTTTGCCAAAAAGAAGTGTCCACAGATATAGTGATTAAACATTTAGTGCCTTCGTGATTTGAGAAACAGTAAACTTAACTCAGTACATATATGTATGTATGTTGCTAAACAAAAAACAATGCAGATGAAGTATGTTTTCAGTTATTTAGAAAACACCAAATCTAAAGGGTTCCCTCCTCAGAGATATGCCGCAACCATTTGACAATTTGAACATACGTCAGCCTACACTTACTTGGAATGGAGAGCGTTATGCAACCTGATTCCATCAGCGTCTCCGCAGATCTGGATGAGGTCGTCACGTGACATGCGGAGCATGTCGTCCCCTGAAAACCTCTCGAAGGTCTCAATGTACTTCTCGAATCTGTTCGCCGACAACCACTGGATCGTGTCGTCCGGCGTGGAATGCTGCGACAGCTGGTTCGGCTGAACGGCCTGTAAACAGAGCAAATACATTTAAAGGGCCATTATACACCTTATTAAGTTCGGTACATAGGAAAAATTAGTGGAAAAAATGACGATCTTCTATGTCAGAACTAATTAACACAGATATAGGAATTTAGAAATAATTACCGAGTCATGAATAATGTCGATAACATAGATGCCCTATTATAGGGGACTTACTGAATCTGAACACACTGTATATAAAGTTTTTGACAATATTTTTCATGTCTACGGAATAAACTTAACTCGTACAATCTGTGCAAAAAACATCTTTGTTTGCTGACAAGCCAAACAATATTTTATAAATTACCATTTCTCACAATCTTGATAAATGAACTACTCCACTTCTAATCGACATAACTTATATCGCAATATAAACATACATATATGCGTAAAATACATTCGATGACAATTATGTAGGTATTAAATGAAATCATGTTAATTTTTGCTCCAGATTCATGACCCTAAATGAAATTTTCGACTCCAGATTTGAACGAAAGCCAAATAAATAGTGAGATTTAACAAGGCATCCGAATCCGAAGTCACTGGACACCTTTATAACAGTTTGATACATGAAGAAACTTCCTCAAATTGAAAATAAAGCGAATACAGTTGTTTTGAACAACTCCATACCAGTCGTGGAAATGCATCAGAAAATGTTCAGTTATAAAACATGATTCTGCGACTTTTCTCCCACAGTAACACGTAAAATTATCTCAATTACTCAATGTATACTTCCTCATTATCTTAATTTTACGTCCACTCTATTATCGTCTACGAAACAATGCAAATCGGAGAAATTCTTCGGGAATTACACTGATAACACTTAACATGAAAGCATTATATTAGGATTTTAAAGTACGTATACATTTGATTCGTCCATTTGCCATTAAGGGGAGTTTACACTAGAATGATTTTAGTGTCGCAATGGTCGCTCCAGTTGTACTTACGTGCCAGTAAAGGCTTACACTGTATGAACGAAAATAGAAGTATTTGGCCCGCTAGTTTCATTTTCTTGGTTATAGCAAAGCAGTCGCTAAATATTTATCGGATCAAAATAAAGCATAACAAAAATGCTACCATGATACTGATACCCACAAGAGAGACGCTTTAGTACCCCAATTGAAATTAGAAGTGACATTAAGATATCTTGCAATAATACCGCGTACCAAAAAGAGCTAATAACTCCACTGAAACGAAAATGAAACTAGAAACTGGCCAGTCGTCTTGTGCACGTATTTGTTCGGACATGCAAACTGAAGCAACATTATGTTTTCTGTGGGGTCACCATTGGCAACAGTGATTTCAAAATATTTTTTTCGGTCTAATGCGCGCAAGTCGACGTTTACACGTGTAAGCCCGCCTTTACTGTTTTGCTCATATGTCTGCCAAATAGCATTTTTATATTAAGCTATAAAATACTGATATATATTTAAATACTTACACTGGACACAGCTGCATCACTTCTTTCAACAAAAGGCTTGACCACCGGGGCCTGGATAATGTGAGAAGCCATTTGATTGCCAGTAACTCCATTTTCAATTTTTGCAAGTTGATTGCTAACCTGAGGCGTACTACACAAAAATTATAGATGATTATTAGATTTTGGATCTTCCATCAATGTAGCATATTTCAGTAGCTATTCTTTCTCTGGCATTATTATAAAATTATTTAGATAATATACATGTAAATGGGGATATTTTCAACAGCTATTTCTATTTTGGGAAATTGTTCAATAGTTTTTTGCCATGTGTATATGTACTGTTTATTCAAATGCCAGAAAAAAAGCATATACTTGTGCACAACATTCTTAAATATGTTAAAATATAAAATTCAAGTAAATCCTAATCTAAGTCACATATTGAGGTTCACAATACAGATATATTTAGTCCGTTTTTAACGTTCTGTGTTACTGTTTGGGATATTTCATTGGGGTATGACTTAAGATAATTATTATTCCTGTACCATAAACATTGTGTTGACAAAAAATAATAATAAAAACGCGTACAAAAGAGCGACCGATGTCGCAGATTAATGCTCAAAATTAGATCATTTCGCTTTTGATTAACACTCTCTTAATAGTTTTTTGACACGACCATTAGTGGTTGTGATAAAACATCACGAAATAATTTTCAATAATAGAAAATAAATATTATTCTATTCTGAATCTATTACTTCTGATGTGTTTTGTACGTAATTTCTATACCTAGCGATATAATGAATATTCCTCTCAGTGTTTTCAAAAAATATAGTTAAACGCATCGGAGGTTTTCCATTTTTATTCATGAAAAATCCGAAAGATTTGCTCGGATCGAAGCAACAATTGTACACCTTAAAGACTGAAAGAAAAACTGGAGACAGGATGAATAACAATTACTGGAGGAAATAAAAGATACATTAATTTGTTTTTTATTTGGGTGTCTTTTTGCAGTTAACATGTGATATACCCTTTCATCCGTATATTTTTCTCATCAAAAGATTAAACTCTAATATACCAGTAGTGGCACGTAGTATTTTAAATGTTTTGTCAAGGCAAAAGGCCAATAGAAATCTCCTTACTGGTTTTAAACATTTTTAATGAGTAATTCACAACAAATATTTGTTTGTTACTAAAACCTGCAAAGTTGCTGAAGCCTTGGTAAAGTTTTTTTTATCACAAATCTACGTGGTATCAGATATTTATCAGCAAATTGTGATAAATATACCACGCAAAAATAGAAAAAATATTTTTATCGAACAAAAGGTACATGTTCAGTCAATAACTAGATATAACTAGTATGCTATTAATAATAAAGTATATTATTTCATCGTGTTTTTCATGATAATGCGTATTTAAAAATAACGAATCAGTAAAATACGCTTACCTAATAAATGAAATATTTTTGGATTAGTTTGAACTATTATGGTGGATAAATAGCTTAAAATTTAAAAGTATTGTCGATGCCGTAGTAGAATCATTTCAGATAAGAATTTGTTTGTGAATAAATTCAATAATCTTCATTATTTAAAATAAACATTCAACCAAAAACATAGCACAGTGGTTTAGGATACGAATTCGCATTATTTAAAATGCAGGTTCAAACAAACAAATAATGTTTATGCATATCAATAAATGCCCATGTAAAGCCACGTCACACTACTCGCGAAGTTACCCAAAGTTAGACAAGTACGAGAATGGATTGTCGCTTCGGACTACTCGACGAAAGAAAATGTTCTGTAAATCTATTTTAAGGTCAAAATGAGGCACATAATTGAAATAATGTGAAAGTGCACACTGCAGGTACAGCTTGCCTCTTTTCGCGGTGGTCAGCTGACAAAACAAGGTTAGGTTCTTGTCTGCCGAGCAGAATTCCTCCTAAGTTATAAGAGTAGTGTGGTGACCCTTGTACTCGACATACTTTGACGAGGAACTTGGCGAGCAGTGCGGCTGAGGCTTTAGGTCAGAGAATCGCTATTTGAATAGTAATAGCTGAAAACAGTAAAAACTTATGAGTAGGTAAACTGTCAAAAAACAGTTTGGACGTATGGAAAGGTGTGTAAATCTTAAAGGATTATATTTTGGAAATCAATCAACTCTGCCTCAAAAACTTCATTTATTTCGTAATCTTTGAATAGCAGTGAATTCAGCAGAGGACGACAATCAAAGTCACCTACATGTGCACGGCCCTCAAGTGATGCTTGACGGGCTGCCTGCCCTCTTTGATTCTCTTCATGGTCTGCCTGAGATCCGCGCAAGCCATCGCCTTTCTCCTCGCGTCCCGCCCACTACCGCCGTAAACTGGGCGTGGTCTAGCTCTGACCCGCCTACCCAGCAATCGGCTGACCGTCAGATCGGAGGTGAGGGCGTGAATGAACTGCGCCTGTATCTCGCGGTCCCAGTCGTCAATGGTCATCGTGTGGATCAGAAGGAAGCGGTACGATTGCTGTACCATCTTGTCGGCGTCGGGTGCTGCTGATCAAATCCTTCAAACGGGAAAGAGGCCGGTGGTGATAGTTGTGAGGCGGCACCCATTGACGTCTTAACAGCCAACAGACATAAAAATGTTTATATTTCCCATAGTACGCTGAATTCCTCAAATCAGTCATGTTGACTGTGCAATCATTTGTCTTCTATTTTACTCTGAATTTGGTATAGATGAAAGATTTTGGTATACAGAGTGAGTCAATCTCAACGCCTCGGACTCTTATGACCAAACTACATCTCTTTTCAGGAATATACCTATGTAGGTATATGTATGTAGAGTTGAACTACATTTTAAAAATAATTACTTTTTTACAGAGTGTCTAATAAAAGCGTGACATATGAATGTTCTGTTTTTATAATTGAAGTCAGAAATATGAGATTTGTTAACATTTCTTCCAGGTCTCAACCAGTGCCGACACTCTATAGTGCAGTTACATTATTATGCAGACCTGAGTAAATAAAAACGTAATTATCTATAAAAAATATATATTATAATAATGCAGAAAGTGGTAGTAGATCAAAATAATCGCAAATACCTATTTGCAATAGATAAAAACAAAATAAATTGATCTATTTATATATTAACATCTGACTATACACAGGCAATATCCATATTTTGACTACACTAATGAGCGCGCCAGCAAAAAATGCCGAAAGGGATTACCGTCATCGGACTCGTCGGACGTCTTGTGAAGGCATTAGGCATCCTACGTAGTGTCGGCACTCGATAGGAGCACAAAAAATGTAAACAAATCTTATACTTTTGACTTTATATATCATTACATATTCAGATTCCCCGATCAATTCTAGTGTGATTTTATGTACTCGTATTACATCTGAGACTTAAAATGAACCATTTAGGTGCAAAACACCATTTTTGGTATAAGTAGATAGATATCAGAAAAAAATTGACTATTGCAGCGACTATAAAACTTAGAAGGTTGTGTGCCGAATGAAATGCATCAGTTTAGGTTAGATGGCCAAATTTGAATAATTTTTGTATTTGGAGAAATGGGTAGATTGATTAAGGAAACTTCCATCAGAGAGAACTTGATTTTTTATACAGCAAACTGTAGAATTTGATAGCATGTCTAATGTAGCTAGTAGGATGTGGAAATATCCATTTGTCATACTTCAGCTTCTCTTTGACCTTAGATATATTACCACTATTGTTTCCCGTTAAGAGTTGATTTGTTGTAAGAAATTTTTATAATCTTTTCTATTTACTCTAGTTCGTCTGCACCTTTCTGCTCAGTTAGTTTTTTCTTCCATCTGAAGAGGTTTTTGTTTATATTTCACGTCTATTTGATTGGTATCAGCTGTCGAAGAAGTGCATCTCAGATTTCATTTTTTAGGAGTGGTCTGACTTGGTAATCGTGCAAGTCAGGACCGTCTTATATCTCATTGCCAAAAAATAATGACATTTTTGTGAAGAAGAAATAGATTCACTATCTAAAAATTCACAAATCCATTTTTTCATTTATATATTGTTAAGCGTCAATTACTCGTCAGTAGCGGTACGAGCACTGAATGCAGCCCTGTACGTATGCCGTCAAAGCACGTGTCAAGATTCATTCTGGGGGATTTTTAGTTATCACTAGTCGAACATCTGTTCGCTGTTGACACGGATGACAGTCTAAAGTATCGGGTAACACGGTATATATACATTCGCGTAGTTATTTTCCTAAAACGAGATATCGTTTGATCACAAGACTCCCATGGGTTGAGCTTTCTTCACCCTGTATAGCTATGGAGCAAACAAAGCCAGAATCTGGTAGCAGATTAAGACAATTTTTTCATTCTTGTTGAATGGATAGCTCAGTCTATTGGTGTGACGTCAATGGTCTTACATTTTAAATGTTTTGTTACTGCTTCTGGATAAAGTTTTATTTACATTATCATCCTGATTAACTATTATAATAATATACAATAATAAGGGGCAGTTTCACTACCTCCTGATAAGTGTCAGATAACCTATCCGTAAGTTTTTCTCACTTTCTGACTTAGTCAAGTGACAAAGACAGAATATGTAGATAAGCTATCAGACACTTACCAGGAGGTGGTGGAACTGACCCTGAGTTCCATCTATGTAAGCCAATCAAGAAAACTAAAATGTTACAAAACAGCATAATGTGTAAGATGTCAAAGTGTTTTCATACCGACTCTACAAAGTTAGTCAATAACTACCAACGGAGCTAATTAGTTTGAATTTGTTGCTTTTTATGCATTTAACTTTTTTTCTAAAGTATTTGATATTTTTGACAATTTGGCAACATCTAACTGAGAGCATATCCTGTTTTGGAAAGTACTGGAAACCGTGAAGGCAAGCAAAGGAGTCGTTTGTGAATTTGTGTACACTCTCCTAGAATTTTTGAAAAATGAATGAATCATTCAAACTTGCTCATACTGGCAATACTACTACACTGTTATATGATGAAAAATCGAAGTGATATATTTGTGAATCTACGTTGTTATGGATATATCCTATGCAAAACGTATACATCAATATATGTTCTCGAATGGATATAATTACGTGTTTTTTTTGGGTAACAAGTTGATGGGACAAACCATTATTTCGGTTTTTGCGACAGTGATAATATTTAATCATGTTGAACACCACATGAGTGACAAAAAAAGTGCTGATTGATTCTTTAATTTAGTTGATAACAAGGAAATATATCATTATCTGCAATTATTTTGTTTTTATAGTACTCGTAAAGATACACGTATTTTAAACAAGACAAATCGGCAGTTTTTAATTGATGCAAGGAAATTAACCTTGCTAATACATGGAAGTCAACACTATGAAGCCTTCCTACGTTTCTACAAAATACAAATTGAATACAATTCCTATAGTACTATAGACTGCGATTATTAAGTGTCACCCAGAAGCATAATGAATCTCATGCCTGAAAATGGATTTACAAAAAAAAAGTGTATTGGAAAATACAATATTTGACAGTTCAGGCCGCATACTACCACGAACTTCTAGAAATGCCTTATTCGCAATAAGCTTAGTCGCAACAAACCCCTCGTTTACCTGGATTGAAAATGGATGGCAAAAATATGCCACAATATACACCAGTTTAGCACTAACGTTGATAGAATCTGCGTTATTTTTTCGCTCTGAACTTGTTGGTACCAAGTTCCTACGCTTGCCAGAATGTGCTGGGTGCTCAGTACCCAAGTGATATCAATATTATTCTAATGATACACTCTCTTAAATTTGATTCATTCCTTCTGCTATAGATCCATTCTCCAATGCAACGATTTTTAAACCTTTGAGGAATTCTCCCTTGCATTTCCACCGATCTAAGTATATGATTTTACCCTGAAAATCCCCAAAATCGTTAAAAATTAATGGTTTAACCAAATTTTTATATAACAATTTTAAAGTACTTTTTGGTGCTCGTCGTAGCTTGCGTCAAGTCAAGTAAGATATAGTCCCCCATGTTTTTCAATTTTGTGTACAACGTAATTCAGACACTCCTTTCAAGTAATTGTAGCCTGGAATGAACTATTTTCAACTTTCAATTATTGCAAATCGCACAATGGCCTTCAATACTGCAATAGGTGCACTCCTAATGACTCTCTTTATGGCCAAACAGGCCAGTCCTGGTACGTTCCTCAGAGTTGCAATGGCAAACAGTTTGTGTCATCTTTGACCACCAAACCGCTGCGATGATGTCCGATGGGTATCATCACAATTGACTGCATCCACAATATGACAGTCTTAAACCAAATGCGTCGAATATACGTTAAAGTCATGCTCATGTCATAAATAAATAACGACTGAGCCAAACCATTTTGGCGCCAAAACGATTTGGCGTGCAGTTTGTTCTGACTATGTAAATATTGCCCTAGTTGTGTTTCATGGTCCGGGAATAGCGATCATGCCAAGTTCTAATTAAGATTGACATTTCTGTACCAGTTACAATAATAGTGCGTTTTTACGTCTCATTTATATCGTCGTTTATAATAATAGCTGGAAGTCAATCACCTTTGCATTTAGGTCAAGATCTTTTCAATTGCAACCATCCTTACTTGACATTTTTGCATTAGTGTGAATATCGCAAATGCATATGTATTCATAATACCTAGCTGGCACAAAAACAACTCGTTATTTTCTAATATAACAATGTTAAACTCAGCAAAATATTACGCTCTGATATTTCAAAAAGTTGGGAATACAAGGCCTCCAAAGTATATCTAGTCCGCTAAATGGATTGTGATGAAATATGGGTAGCGATATGCTGTGAGATCGTAGTGAGTAGTGCTGCTATAATTTTGAGAATCAATGCATGGGCGGCGGAGTAATTATCAAAAAAAGACAAAAAATTTCAAATATTCCCCAAACTTTGTTTTAGGTGTTCTAGGGGTTCCTGGCCATTTTCTACTTTTTTGGTAATGGTGGTGAAATTGGCGTCGATGGTGGGGGATAGGGGGTTGTAAAGCTGAAAAATTTGTTGTATTCATAATAGGCAGTTCATTGACCTGTGAAAGAAAGACATAATACACGTTTTTAGGTCTATCGGAACATTGCCTTGCCTATTACAGAAATCAAGGAACTTAGAATCTTGTAATGTATACTATTGCTTTGGATCGTTCTGTATTATGTATCCTGGAATTGTTTTATTGATTTTAGTGAAATTTTGACCCAGTATTACTACCGTGGCGTGACAACGCGTATGGTTTTTAGAAGTCGTATCAGTGGCGGCGCAGCCATAGTAAAATAACTGAAAATAAAAAAAACAGTTGAAACTTCGTTTTTAGATGTTTAAAGGGTCCCTGATTATTGGATACTTTTCTATACTGTCAATAGGAAACGTAGTGATTTAAAAGAATTGCAATTTTAACGACAAAATAATTTAAATAAATAAAGTTTGCCAATGCCACGACGTATGGTTTCTATATACAAAAAGTGAGTTGTGTCTCTCGTTTTTAACGTTCAATTTCAAATATTCGTCAAATTTCGTTTCTAGGCGTTCTACGGGTTCCTGAATATTTTTTTGTTTTGGTTGAAATTGGAGTGGGGGGTAAGTGGCTATAAAACTGAAAAATTTGTTGTATTCATAATAGGCTGTTCATTGACCTGTGAAAGAAAGACATAAACCTTTTTAGGTCCATCGGAACATTGCCTTGCCTATTACAGAAACAAATGGACTTATAATCTCGTAATGTATTCATACGTACATATATTGCTTTAGATCGTTCTATATTGTGTAACCTGGAAATTATTGAACTGATTTCAATCAAATGTTGACACAGTACTACGACAGTGGTGAGGTTGGTTTTTAGGAATCGTGTCAATGGCGGCGCAACAATAATAAAAAACTGAAAATATAAAATACCTCATACCTCGCGTTTAGATGTTTTAAAGGTCCATGATGATTGTTGAAGTTGTCAAGAGAATGGAGTTGTCAAGAGACTACGTTGTCATTAAAAAGAATTGCGATTTAAACGGCAAAGTAATTGAGAAGTTCGTCAATGCCAAGACGTATGGTTTCTATATACAAAAAGTGAATTGTGTCTCTCGTTTTTAATATCCAATATTGATTTACGTTTGTTGTTTGGCTGCGTATAGACATGTTGTCGCGTGTTGGTGATGCTAGTATTTTTATCTATTCCCATTAAGTTATACAGCGATTACCAAATTACTTTTGAACAGGTTATATACTACTTATAAACAAACAACGTGAATTATTTTTCATAACTCACGCACCAGCCGTGGGTTATGAACAACGCCTACTTGATCCCAGTACCGATGTCTTGGAAACGCATAAGAGTGCACGCTATAATAACTGAAAAGGTGGCCATGCCATGAGACGTCAAAAGCTAATTCGACGGTGTACAGTATTTGTCTTACAGCAGTGAGGTTAAGTTGTCGATAATTCGTAATTATTATATATTTAAGTCGTATTACTAATGGGGTATTTTCCAACTTGCTAATATTGCCTGTTTAATGGCTGGAATGGATTGCTTGTATCTAATTTGTAATGATGGCAGTGTTTGCTTAATTTTTTTCTACCGACGTGGAGTAAAGATAGACTTTGAAAATTATCCCTTTGAAAAGAGCTCATTTAAATCTCTTAAACCTCCCGCCTAAGAAATCAACCAATCAAAAGTGATTTTTATGCCGGATGTAGATAGGATGTGACTATTTTAATTTGAATTGAGCGTAGATTCAAGGTTGTCACGTTGTTAATATTTTGCATAGTTTTTCTATAAAGGATGTAAACTTTATTTTATGTTTATTTAGTTTCCCTCTTTTTGTAGACTATAAATATTATTAAATATTAATTAGCAGTTTACTCTTAGGATGTTTCATAGTTACTTTTCACAATTTTACTCGTCATTCGGCAACACTCGTCTTTAACAGCCTGTCACTAGTGTCATGCATACATAACCTCCCCTGGTGTCACGACTGTCACGGTATCTCATTTAACAAACATAGATCATGAAGTGATGTAAACAAACATCTGTCAATTTCAATACGAAGCGGAGGTTATGTCTGTAGATGGAGAAAAGGAGGTCAGACGACAAGGTACAGTCACATTCTAAGGATAGCTCCACGAAAGACATATTACGTCACGCTTAGATTTATTACGTCACAGCTTTGGCGCGAAAGTTTATATTTGAACTTTGCAGGTGCTTTTAAGCCACTTCGCGTTCACAGTAAAAAGTAAAAATATTAGTTACATGGTTTTTGGGGACGTAACATCAATAATATTCCGTCATAAAATTTTGTTCGGAAAATACCCCATTGCTATATATTTAAGTCGTATTACTAGTTGCTTGGGTCGTAGATAAAATAATATAGTATTCAACTCGCGGTAGTGGGAATAACTCACTTGTTGATTTACAGCACTCACCTACGGCTCGTGCTGCAAACTTCAACTGCGTGAGTAATTACCGTCATTACCGCATCGTTGAATAATAAACTATTAAAACACTCCATATTTGTACCAGAGTTTGCTAGCCATCGTATAGGTATTAACAATAATCCTTTTTTGCCTGCCTATTTTTTGACGTACCTTTAATGATGCCAGTGATGCTAGAGGTCCATTTTCAGACATGAGATATCAACAAAGAAGAAACGTTATAAGATTAATTACGTGTGTATTGTATTAGAAGGCTTTTTCCGGTGTGCAGGGATTCAGATCAAAGCGACGGACGTCCTGCCGTGGCAAAAGTAGACGTTCTTGAGCAGGTCGAATTTGGTCCCCGCTTGTTGCAGGCGAGCACCGGTGTCATCTAACGAAAGACGGACCACCGATTGGGAGTGACGTGCGGACAGCGACGACGGCGGGCACCTGCATCGGAGTGGGGCAGCCATCAACCAAACAGCCGAAAATGTCGCTTGGAGGCATTCCCGGGACACCACCACCATCGGAAGGGGAGCGGATGTGGCGGGACGTCTTGTGCGTTACGGGCCGGGCCAAACGGGGGAGCCTCTTCGTCTTCTCACCACCCTATGTCGTATTCCATCAAGACCGGATGCACCTACGAAAAAAATACATTAAAATCGAATTTACAAAGCAAACAATTCTATTCGGTAGTTGCACAAGTCGGTAAGTCTTCAGTCTCACAACAGTTCATCAGGGATGTAACTTATAAAATGCATCCTGTATAGTATAATAATAATGGTAGTACTAGTAGTAGAGCTCTGAAAGAGTGGCATCTAGTTTTAGATTAGATACTTCAGAATAGCAGCTTTTGTTTCGAGAAGTGACTTCTTAAATAGCTCAATCTCGAAGATACGAAAAAATCTGGAAAAACTTATGACCCATTTTAGCTCTCACTGAAGAGAGCTTATTATGCAGAGCCTGTCTGTCCGCCCGTCCGTCTGTCCATATACAAAATATAGCCAAAATTGCAGGTGCTAGAGAAAAACTAAATACAGATTCGGAATCAGCATGAAAAAACTAGCCCGGAAAAATCCAATTTTGTGAATATCGCTTCCGGTTCCACAGTGAGAGCGCCGTTAGAAATTCTTTCCACTATTCTTTTTATTAGATTTATCCCAATCCAACCTGAGCCACAGTCTATTGGAATAGTATAATTTACCACCCAAAATCAACAAATGCAAATGTTGTTACAAAATAGACTGCATCTATAGCATAATGACAAATCAAGGCCCCGTCAATTAGGGTTTCCAATCCGGGATCCTGGAGATTTTTTGGTCCCGAAAATCCCAGGTTTAATAAAAGGGAATCTCGGTAATCTACGTTTTTTGAATGGTGAAATTTCAGTCCGCTTTCTTCAGGCACGGACCCCCCCCCCCCCCCGAAACGTTATAAAATGCCATCAAAAAATGGTATCCACTAACTTGCCCCCCCCCCCCCGCAAATTTAAGGATTTAAGGTGGCAACTCTAATCTGGACCCCCCGAAAGGTCAACCAAGTGACACCCATAATCTGGACCCCCCCCCCCCCCCAAAAGCAAATCCTGGATACGTGCCTGGCTTTCTTCCTTTTTTATCCGCGCGTTATTTTAGCTTTGCTCCAGCAGTGGCGTAACTTCAAATTCTGGGTCCCTCAAGAAGTTTTCCGGGGCCCACCACACTGGCGTAAAATTTTACGAGCAAAAAACAAGCTCCTTCAAATCGACTTGGGCCCGAAAACCAACGCATGGTTTACTGACGGTATCACCTATGTACGGGTGAGGAAGCTGAAAGAGCCTTTTCTTTTGTGGTTTTATTTACGAACATACTTAGACCGAGCTTAAAAGACTCGACTCCAGATTTTTTGGTTTTTCTGAGACCATATTTTATTTTTACGAAGCAAATCGCGGGTATTTAAAAAACTTGATTGCACTTTTAAATGAAACGTTTCTTTCTATTTTAGTTTTTAGTTCCTGTTCCTAGTTTTATGTTTCATAACCAAAGTTGATTTGGCTTGACAATCACTGTTCAAGAGTAAAACTATGTTTTTTTGTGCTTTTTAGTAAAAACGTAATTCGTTTACTAGGATGGATAATACTAGTATAAGAGAAAAGTAAAGGAATCTGAACCATGATTGGATTTCTAATTTATTATGAAGTTATTATAACTTATTATAAGTTAATAGCACAAAAGTGCATAATAATAAGGAAGAGGTAATCCAGGAGATAAACCGTGATCGTATTTCTAATTAGTCATTGTGACTCTGTGACTGTGAGTCACTGTAGTTAAATATGCATCAGGGATATATCTATACCTTATTATCACAATTGATGGTACCAACAGCATATGTATATCTAAGTGATTTGGGCACTATATGGAGGATTAGATACTCTCATTCACTATGCATTATGCATACACTGATCCTAATACAATTTGCAAGCCTGTAGTACATTTATTAGAAAGGTGCGTGACAACATTGTTTTTAATCAGTTTGACTCTTTTGATGCCATCAGTTGTCATAACAAGGGTATAATCAATGTCCCAAATCCAAAAAGTGAACCATAGTTTTCTCATGGTTTCTTAAAGCCAAATAAAATGTCGCGGCTTTTAGAGTTGCGGTGTTAGGGGTTGCATTACTGCACAAAAGACATTCTAAATAGTGTTACATTGCGACGAGACTTCTATAGAACTATTGTACAAAAAAAATTTTAGAAAAATATTTTTAACTACCATTCTTTTCAGAGCCTAACATGTTGATTGTTCATCTCTCTTGAAAAACAACACATAATTATCAATTACAAGATACAAATATCTCTGACATGATATTACACAGGAACAGCAGCATGTGTGCAATCTGATTTTTTCATGTATAAAAAAGCCCTGAACTTGAAACGTTCCAGCGAACAATGAAAAAACGTTAACGGTCCGATAAGGCGCGGATGCGATTTCTACCTCAAACTGGTTTGCACTGCAGAACCATAAAAATATCTACGCCAGCATTTTAAATTCTCAAAAAAAACAGGCTATAAATACAGTTTGTATATAAGCAACTCAAGAAGGCTGTTTCATGTATGTATACTGGTATGAACTCACTAAATTGAAAGCAATCTTACAGAAATGGAGAAAGACATGATTGATTTTTTGTATAAAGCAGCTTCTATGGTATGATTAGGACAGAATACCAGAATACATTAAGCAGGCAATAGTTTTGTATTCATGTTATGATAATGAGTATGTAATGAATTCATATTACAAGCATTGAAAATAACATTTGTACTCTTTAAATAAGTACCTAATTCACATGCTTCATTTTATGTGAAGTCTGAAATCAAACTACAGTTAGTTGAAAAATAAAATATGCAAAATTGAGTTCAGGTCATTTTCAGAATTTTGCTTTCTACATTTGATGTCTGTCTTATGGGTGATCATATTGCAACACACAACAGCTATAACTATTTAAGACCTGATTAATCACCAATTTTTCTACGAAGCCAGTTCTTAAAAAAAGGTTGCTTTCTGGAGTCGCTAGCTAACAATCAATAAATGCCACATACTCCTAACTTTTGTTTTCCAACATTACATACTATTTAAATGAACAATATTCGCCGTGGATTGGACGCGGTGGAACAATCGCTTCGTCACCGTGTTCACCGGACTTGACCCTACTAGATTTTTCCTTGTGGGGTACAATTGAACAGAAAGTTTATGTCGGCATGCCAAATACACTCGAGGAGCTTATTAGCAAAATTATTCAAGTCAGAAGTGAATTATGGAATGACAAAGTGAAGATCAGTCGCTCTATGCAACATGTGTCAGTACAACAGCATGTCTGCAACACCAAGGATGACATTTTGAACAATGGTTGTAACATTTATTTCTTTTTTTCCCAAAATAAACTACCTTACTTAGGGCTATGATTTACAGCCATTTTTTTAGGAAACACCATGTACTATTTATTGCTTAGAAATAAAAAAAATGTATGTGTTCAATTGTTACTCTGAGAGGTTAACAGCTTAGATTTTTCGGAAAAACTAAAATTGTAAAAAAACGCAAAAAAGACATAATTACTTTTCTTTAAACAATTTTTTTGCCCCGATATGAAACAAAATTTGGAAAATGTTTACCATTAGTTTATGGTGTACATGTTTCACTATCGAATGAGATATATTTTGTGTTTGTAGAACCTCTACTTAGGTAGCTGTGGCTAAATTAGTACAACACACATGCATCAATTAAACAAAAAACAAAATGGCTGCCATTTTATTATGGTGGGAGAAAAACTACTTATGGAGGGTGATTTGTCATTAAAAAATACTGCATTTCATCCCCCTAAAGACTCTGACACTGATGACTGGACACATTGTTTAAATCTGTCCCAGACTTCTTTAAATCATTTAATTGCTATGGGTATGTAACTAAGGTATTGACTGTATTTTGTGGGTACCCAAGAAGGTTTTAGTTTTGTAAATAATAAGCAACTGTTTTAGATAAATCTTAGTTACAGATGTCCCAGAAGTCAACGTCAAGCCGCAACGGGGTGACAGGATTGGTTGTAGCTATCATGAGAAAAATCAGAAAAAAAGATCTATCCCATGCAGTTTGAAAATTATGGGCATTTAAAAAAACCTAGAAATTTGGTCAAATTATAACAATTTTTCGGTTATTGTGGTTAACTTTTATTATTTTTGTTCATTTAAACTTTGGAACTATATTCCTAAATAACATCTCTAGAAGCACAGTCAAAAATAATGACACAATTGCCCCAAGTTTTCTAGAATGAAGACTATTTATTAAACAATGAATTTAAAATTTTCAAAGTTTGCTGACTTTGAAAGACCCTCCTTTAAAAAAAATGTACTAAAGTACTTGGCAAGTGTCATTAAAAGTTGGCGCATTTAACCAGGATTGTAAAATGGTACAATACTTGTTAGTTTCATACTAAAAAAAAAACGAGTAAAAAAATAAAAACCTCAAGTAACCCGCTTTTTGCTAACCCATTTCACTCAGGTCAGATGTCCTTGATTGGCGCAAGCTTCTGGAAGGTTCTTAATTTTACAGCAAAATGATGAGAGAGATGGATAATGAACATATTTGCTATGAGTGAGCGAGACAAATAGTGAGGCCACTTTTAGAAAATACAACAAAAATAAGTAAAATTAATAAAATAATGAAAACTTTTGACCTAGTTTAGTTTAGGTTTATTGGAATAAAGGTCAGGCAATAAATATTCAAATTGTTTACCATCACCCTCAATACACGCTCTACGAGTTCATCTTCTTAAAAAAGATCTACTTATTAGCCAGGCATATCCTCGAGAGTTGATGTCCTCAGCAGCTTGAGAAATTCGTTTACACAGCTCGGCTACGCTCTCAATGGGCTATGAATAAACTTTTTCTTTGAGAACACCCCGATAACAAAATTCCAGGGGATTTAAATCTGGGAACGGGCTGGCCACGAGATAGTGCCTGAACATCCACCTCCAGCTTCCGGATATTTTTGGTCAAGAAAACCTATTATTTGCACTGCGTAATGCGCTGGGCAGCCATCTTGTTGATACCTCATGTGGCGACGATCTGTTAAGCGGCCTACACACGTTGATGCATGCTGCGATTCAGGTATCAACTTCTACGTTTCATAACGCAAGTAGTAGCGTGTGTGGTACTGAGTCACGAATTTGGTATCACTTGCGGCTTGCAGCGATGCAGATTCTGGATTCCTATTATGGTCGGTGAGCCATGTCGCCGAGCCGGTGACGCTGATGCAGTGATGCAGATTTCAACGTGTATAGTATTGCGCCGATGCAAAGAAATAAGCCCACCCCACTATTCTTGTGTTGCATGAAACGTGCATGAAATATCAAGTCGATTCAGGCATCACAACAGGCTTTGATTTGAGTAGGAACTTATGTAACTGATGTAAGTTTCATGAAACTTTAGGTCTGCTTTTACAGAGAATCACAAACCAGTCAGAGCCAATCAGTATTCGCCATTGCAGTTGTCAAACTATTTCTGACTAGTACTGGCCAATCAAATTGACGCTGACTAGTTTGTGATTGCTGTAAAAACAGACCTATAGAGTCGATTGAGGAATCGCAGCTTACATCAACGTCTGTGGGCCGCTTTAGTGGTACGTCCTCTAACAAAGTTGGTAAATTTTATCGTAAAAAATGTAGGTAATTCGTGCCATTCAAATTATCAGGCAGCTCAAAAGGCCCAACAATTTTGCCCTTTAAAATCCCGGCGATACTGGGATCCGTCTTCTCGCATTAAATGTGCCTGGCTAATAAGTAGATCTTTTTTAAGAAAATGTAGGGCGTGTATTGAAGCTGATGGTACACAACTTGAACTTTTATTGTAATAAAAAATGTTATTTCCCTATCTGACTTCTAATACAATAAACCTAAACTAAGCTAGGTCAAGATTTTTCATTATTTTATTAATTTTAATTGTTTTTGTTGACTTTGCTAAAACTGGCGTCACTATCCGTCTTGCTCACTCATGGCAAATATGTCCACTATCCACCTCTCTCATCATTTTGCCGTAAAATTAAGAACCTACCAGAAGCTTGTTCGAATAAAGAACATCTGGCCTGAGTGAAATGGGTTATCAAAAATCGGGTTACTTGAGGTTTTCCTTTTTTTTACTCGTGTTTTTTTAGTATGAAACTAACAAGTGTTGTACCATTTTACAATCCTGGTTAAATGCGCCAACTTTTAATGGTACTTGCCAAGGCACTTTAGTACATTTATTTATTTATTTATTTTATTTATTTATTTATTATTATTTGTTAAATGATGTGATACACAGCATAACAAACAAAAAAGTCAAAGACATGTAGGAGATTAAGATTAAAATTAAAATAATTCTAAATATACATATACAGGGTGTCCCAGAAGTCAACGTCAAGCCGCTACGGGGTGACAGGTTTGGTTGTAACTATCATGAGAAAAATCAGAAAAAAATCTATCCCATGCAGTTTGAAAATTAGGGGCATTTAAAGAAAACCTAGAAATTTTCTCAAATTATAACAATTTTTCGGTTATTTTGGTTAACTTCTATTATTTTTGTTCATTTAAACTTTGGAACCGTAAGCCTAAATAACATTTCTAGAAGCACAGTCAAAAATAATGACACAATTGGCCTAAGTTTTCTAGAATGAAGACTATTTATTAAACTATGAATTTAAGATTTTCAAAGTTTGCCAACTTTGAAAGACCCTCCTTTAAAAAAAACGTACTAAAATACCTTGGCAAGTACCATTAAAAGTTGGCGCATTAAACTAGGATTGTAAAATGGTACAATACTTGTTAGTTTCATACTAAAAAAAATGAGTAAAAAAATAATAACCTCAAGTAACCCGATTTTTGCTAACCCATTTCACTCTGATCAGATGTCCTTTATTCGCACAAGCTTTTGGTAGATTCTTAATTCTACAGCAAAATGATGAGAGATATAGATAATGAACATATTTGCTATGAGTGAGCGAGACAGATAGTGACGCCACTTTTAGCAAAGTCAACAAAAATAAGTAAAATTAATAAAATAATGAAAAATTTTAACTTAGTTTAGTTTAGGTTTATTGGAATGGAAGTCAGACAATAAATGTTCAAATTGTTTACCATCAGCCAGTACACGCCCTACATCTTCTTAAAAAAGATCTACTTATTAGCAAGGCATGCCCTCGAGAGTTGATGTCCTTAGCAGCTTGAGAAATTCGTTTGCGCAGCTAGGCTACGCTCCCAATGGGTTTTGAATAAACTTTTTCTTTGAGAACACCCCGATAACAAAATTCCAAGGGATTTAAATCTGGGGAACGTGCTGGCCACTAGATAGTGCCTGAACGTCCACATTCACCTCCCGGATATTTTTTGTCAAGGAAACCTCTTACTTGCACTGCGTAATGCGCTGGGCAGCCATCTTGTTGATACCTCATGTGGCGACGATATGTTAAGCGGTCTACAGAAGTGCAGACGTTGATGCATGCTGCGATTCAGGCATCGACTTCTACGTTTCATAATGCAAGTAGCAGCATGTGTGGTACTGAATCACGAATTTGGTATCAGTTGCGGCTTGCAGCGAACAGCGATGCAGATACTGGAATCCTATTATGGACGGTGAGCCATGTCGCCGAGCCGGTAACGCTGATGCAGTGATGCAGGTTTCAACGTGTATAGTATTGCGTCGATGCAAAGAAATAAGCCCATCCTACTATTCTTGTGTTGCATGAAACGTGCATAAAATATCAAGTCGATTCGGGCACCGCAACTGGTTTCGATTTGAGTAGGAACTTATGCAACTGATGCAAGTTTCATGAAACCTTGAGTCGACTGAGGAATCGCAGCTTACATGAACGTCTGTAGGTCGCTTTAGTGGTACGTCCTCTAATAAAGTTGGTAAATTTTATCGTAAAAAATGTAGGTAATTTGTGCCATTCAAATTCTCAGGCAGCTCAAAAGGCCCAACAATTTTGCCGTTCAAAATTCCGGTCCACAGGCTTACTTTAAAGCGATACTGGGATCCGTCTTCTCGCATTAAATGTGCCTGGATAATAAGTAGATCTTTTTTAAGAAAATGTAGGACGTGTATTGAGGCTGATGGTACACAATTTGAACTTTTATTGTAATAAAAACCTAAACCTAAACTAACCTAGGTCGGGATTTTTCATTATTTTATTAATTTTACTTACTTTTGTTGAGTTTGTTAAAAGTGGCATCACTATCTGTCGTGCTCACTCATGGCAAACATGTCCACTATCCACCTCTCTCTTCATTTTGCCGTAAGATTAAGAACCTACCAGAAGCTTGTGCGAATAAGGAACATCTGACCTGAGCCAAATGGATTAGGAAAAATCGGGTTACTTAAGGTTTTCCTTTTTTTACTCGTTTTTTTTAGTATGAAACTAACATCTATTGTACCATTTTACAATCTTGGTTCAATGCGCCAACTTTTAATGGCACTTGCCAAGGTACTTTAGTACATTTTTTTTAAAGGAGGGTCTTTCAAAGTCGGCAAACTTTGAAAATTTTAAATTTATAGTTTAATAAATAGTCTTCATTCTAGAAAACTTGGGGCAATTGTGTCATTATTTTTGACTGTGCTTCTAGAAATGTTATTTAGGCTTACGGTTCCAAAGTTTAAATGAACAAAAATAATAGAAGTTAACCACAATAACCGAAAAATTGTTATAATTTGAGAAAATTTCTAGGTTTTCTTTAAATGCCCATAATTTTCAAACTGCATGGGATAGATTTTTTTTCTGATTTTTCTCATGATAGTTACAACCAATCCTGTCACCCCGTAGCGGCTTGACGTTGACTTCTGGGACACCCTGTATATATAAAAATACAATCTGTGGCATTAGGCAAAAAATTCGTCCAAGCTGTAGAAGGCCTTTTCCACCAAGAAACTCTTCAATTCTTTTTTGAATACACCAATCGTAGGTGCTTTCTGTATTTGCTCTTTTAGCTTATTAAAAACTTTACAACCCATATAGCTATGAGATTTCTGGTATGCTGTAGTGCGATGTTTGGGTGGTATTAGAAGATCCTTGTGTCGGGTTGGATAACTGTGGTCTTGTTTAGTTGTAACAAATTCCGATTTACTTCTGTAAACAAGGACAGCTAGCTCATATAAATAAACACTAGTGACTGTCAGAATTTTTAAATTTTTGAAGTAATCACGGCACGACTGACGCCAGTGAAGGTTATTCATTATCCTTATGGCATATTTCTGTAACATGAAAACTCTTCCAATATGTGAACTGCATCCCCAGTTTAAGATACCATAGCGGATGTGACAGTGGAAACTGGCATAGTACACAGTAAGTAGTATATGTCTACTGCAATGGCTAGATAAAAATTTCAACCCATAACAACTTTTCCTTAGTTTATGACATACGTTATCAATATGTGACCCCCATGTTAGTCTGCAGTCGAGAGACATGCCTAACATTGGGTGTGATTCTGATGTCTTGAGATACAAGTTACTGTTAATGGAGATACTGAAAGGGGCCTGCTCATCTTTCAATGAAAATTTCATTATGACTGTCTTCTCAGTATTTAATAGGAGTCCATTGTTTGTTGACCACCTATAAACCATATTGTATGCATGTGTTGTCATATCAGATAATCCAGATATACTTGGATTTGCAATTAAAATGCTTGTGTCATCTGCATAGCATATCACTTTATAATCTGAGGAAGTATTGCATATGTGTTGAGACATATCATTTGCATACAATAGGAACAAAAAGGGGCCTAATATCGATCCCTGGGGGACACCTCTTTTTAACTCCAATGTGTCGCTATTTGTGCCGTTTATGGAAACATATTGTTTCCTACCAGACATGTATGAATTGAAAAGTTTTAAGGGTAGGCCACGTATGCCATATTTATATAACTTTTCAAGGAGTAAATTGTGATCCACATAATCAAAGGCTCTTGAGAAATCCACAAAAAGACCACATACATGGTACTTTTTGTCAAGAGCGCTGAGTATATACTCTGTAAATGTGTACAGAGCAGTCTCAGTGCTTTTTTTGGCTATAAATCCATGCTGATTCTGTGATATGATATGATTCTTGTTACAAAAATCCACCAATTGTCTTTTCATGTTAAGTTCAAAAATTTTAGATATACTAGACAGCAAACTAATGCCTCTATAGTTGGCATAATCATTAGGGTCACCTCTTTTATAAATTGGTATTACCCGAGCCAGTTTTAGGCAGCTTGGAAAAATACCTTGCTCTACAGAAATATTGATCAGGTAGGTTAAGGGTTTGCAGACTTCTAAAGAACATTGTTTTAGTAAATTGTTGGAAATATTATCATATCCACAAGAATTAGAATTTTTTAATTGATGTATTAACCAACAGACATCATCTTCTGAAACTGGTGATAAATACATTGAATTAGAACACATTGAGATGTTGTTTTCAGATAAGTCTCTGCTGAAATTTGAGTCCTCACTGCTTAATGTAAACTGCTCATTAAACTTACAAGCAACAATATGATCTGGCACATTTAAACCATCTTTTGTAATAGTGACATTTTTGCTGTTATTATTCTTTTTTTGTATATGATTTATAATCTGCCACATACATTTAGACTTATTGTTAGCCATACTGATTCTTTCATCCGTATTTCGATGTCTAGCATTTGTTAGTTTTTCTCTGTATTTGTTGGTTATGTTTCTACTTAATTCTCTGTATTTATCATCTTTTTTTGCAAGAAACTGAAATAATGTCATACGGTCTTTCCAATAAATTAATTCTGGTGTCCAGATGATCTTCTTTTTATCTGCAACCCTTACCCGCCTGTAAGGGAAAGACATGTCAAAATAGTACATCAAGATACCATAGAATGAGTCATATGCCCTATCCACAGACTCCTCTTGAAAAACATTATGCCAGTTTTCTTGTGCTAACTTTATTTTGAAGTTTTCTATATTCTGTTCTGAAAAATGTCTGCGGTAAGTATAACTTATATGTTTTTGTTTTACTTCATGTATTTCAATATCTATTATTTGTGAGTAATGGTCTGAGATACAGTAATCCTTGACATAAGCATGTACGTCTGAATCTATGTTAGTCAAAAAGTTATCTAAACATGTGCTCGAGTTGGACGTTACTCTTGTGGGCTTCTCAATGATATGGCGCATCCTATAGCATCCCAGAATATCTTTTAAAAGGCATAAATTGGTACTATTAGTTAAAAAATCAACATTAAAATCACCACCAATGACAATTCTCCTATCATTAATATCGATTAAGCCAAGCAGGCCATTCAGTAAGTTTAAAAACATATAAAAGTCGCCCGTAGGTGGGCGATACACAACCACAAAAATAATTTTAAAACAATCTAAAAGGATACAACTACATTCCAGAACACCTTCCATGCAAAATTCTGATACGTCAATCGTTTTAAAAGATGTATCCAGCCTATCGCTGATAAAAATTGCTACCCCACCATGAATGAGGTTTTTTCTACAGTAAGCTGTACATAAAGTGTAGTTCATCAATTTTGTAACACTTAATTGATCAACATTTAGCCAGTGCTCAGATATTAGTAAAATATCACATTTAATAGCCGAATCTATAAATAGAACCTCATTACCTAGACACTGCACATTTTGGTGGCATACAGTTAAAGCATTTTTTTTACCAGTTATGTTATTATTTAATTGAGTGCACCTAAAAAACGACTAGGTCCTGCCTGTTGAAAAACGCTGTCATCAGAGTCATCGTTATTCGTTGTATTTACTTTCGCTTTAGATTTATCAAGAAATTTTTCCCCTTTAAAGAAATTGAAACGACTTATTACAACCCCTTTAGGCCAGAAATTGGTATTATAAATTTGAGTCTCAAAACTAGGATTAACTCCAACTAAGTAGCAATTATTGTCCTTTGTACGATAATAATAAAATAATAATTTTTTTTAAAGGAGGGCCTTTCAAAGTCGGCAAACATTGAAGATTTTAAATTCATAGTTTAATAAATAGTCTTCATTCTAGAAAACTTGGGGGCAGTTGTGTCATTATTTTTGACTGTGCTTCTAGAAATGTTATTTAGGGTTACGGTTCCAAAGTTTAGATGAACAAAAATAAAAAAAGTTAACCAAATAACTGAAAAATTGTTATAATTTGACCAAATTTCTAGGTTTTCTTTGAATGCCCATAATTTTCAAACTGCAGAGATATATTTTTTTTCTGATTTTTCTCATGATAGTTACAACCAATAGTGTCACCCCGTTGCGGCTTGACGTTGACTTCTGGGACACCCTGTATATATTGATTTACACCAAGGGTTGAGTGGAAGTCCACTTTGTGTGAACTCTCCCCTTGAGGCTTCTCCAAATTATTATTAGTAGTGCAGTTGAATATCATTATAGTTCAATGTAGTTTTGACTATTGGCCAGTGAAGCATCATGAATCATATAGAGTCACAGGAAATTACATTAAATTAGAGATTAAAGTATATAGCAAAAGCTAAGGTTTATAAAAGAAAAGTGGAACCAATTTATTACTTATTCAAAATATGAGGGGAAACTTGTCCCAGCCCCCATGAAACGCTTCGATCTATATGTGTCAACAGCTACCACTGAAACAGAATCTCTCATGGTCTAAACCATAAAGTTCACACAGGTTCAATCTATAGGGTTCCAAAGTTGCAGAAGAAACAATCATTTTTCCAAAACCACAAAGATAAGCATTTGTGTCTCTGATACCATCTAATCTCAATTCAATAAGCTAAATGATGAAATGATGATTAGATATCAAACACAAAAAGAATTTACTAATTTGTGTTGGTAATGCCCTAAAAAGGATTTGCCAATGTATCTCAGTATCAGAAATTGACAGGGATTGAATGAATTGCTAAGATCACTATATTACTTTTTTTTTTTTAATTTAGAAATAAGTTTAACTATCTAACTATTCGATTTTCATTTGAAAACCATTGTCTTAATCTATTTTTCAGATTGATCAGTGAAATTCGGAGAAATATATTTTTTGGTATTTAAATGAGAATGTAGGAGTTTTTAGCAAACATGGAAGACCCTTTAACTAGAAAACAACTTAGATTTTTTTATGATTCATTTGATTTCTGATTATATGTCCTATTCCACATAAATATGGTTTTATCTATCCTTGCTGCTCTTTGATAGCATAATCTGACCTCAAATATGGTTAAAAGGTGACAATTATTAGTTATATCTAGTATTCTGCACATTGGTGTGTCATGCTGTCAACTAAAATATCACATGATTATCAGGTGTAATATCTCTGATAAAAAATAATAAGGATAAGGATTTAATCAAAAAAATAAAAAATATAATATGACTAATAAATTGTACAAATATTGATAATTGCATGTATAGATGAACTTAATATGTTAAGTAAGATGACTCATACAAACTGGAATCAATTTTTGGCATATTTACATCAAATAAATTATTAAGTTCACAAAAATGTAATCAAAATTAAATTTTCTACATGGGAACACTTTCACGCTTACATAAGTCAAGATGAAAGATATACATACAATAGCATATTTTGTAGATCTTGGCTTTTTGTTTAACCTTTAGCTACACGTGTCTTGTTTTGAAATTTAAGTACAAGTGCGGTGAATTCTGTGCAACACCTACATATATATTATATCTTAGATAATAAATGCTGACAAAGCTAATTGCAAAATTAGTATTAACAGTATTAACAATTTTTCTTTTAGTTCTGTGTCATCATATTAACAATTTTACTACAAAAAAATACTCATACCTTATCCCTGAGGAAAAAGTTCAACATAGTGAATATTATGTATCGAAATAATTACATTTCTGTTTCACTCGTACACACGTGGTCTATTCTAGGTACCAGACGAAGCAGCATTAGCTAAAATATTGTCATCATAACATTTTATATAGCTTTTTTAATAAAAGAGATAGTATGTATCAAAAAAGTATATTTATGAAAAACCCAAAACAACTGAATAAGTTTGTTAAATAACAATAATAATATACATTTTACACAATTACACGCGCGGTGTATTATAGGCATCAGACGAACTAGCCGTCAAGCGTTACTTGCTGGGCAAGGTTTGCGACACAACTGACAACTGACAGCGAAGCAAGCTTTTAAGTAAATATCATATTTGAGGGTTAGGTAGACCGTCGAGGCGACACATTACATCTTTCAGGAAATTCAACGCACTTAAAACCGATGATATACCCAGTATACCAGCGCTTGTAGTTAAAAGGTTAAAATATGTGTGCCAACCTCTTTATGAAATAAATTTGATACGCCTCTGGTGTTGAACATTCTTTGACATATGACATTTAAACACGCTCACGCATTTATAAATTTTGACGTAAATGTCACTTTGAATAAGAACATTTTTAAAAATCAATTGCAATTCTTATTTTCAATCATCTGATTGTATAAAAAAAGTACGGATTTGCATATTTGTCGGTTTACTGTATCAAAAATAACAAACCAAAGCAGAATTCATGGGATTGTAGTCAACAGTCCTGTAGTCAAAGCCAACAAATCAAAATAGCTACTTACCTGCAAATAAAATCGCTTACCTGTAACACTCCTGTGTGCAAACGGTGCCCCGTGAATGAAAGGAGGTTGGAAAATCTGCTTATAACACTTCTATCAAAACGAAACGAATAATAAAAAAGGCTACGTCCCTGGAAATTATTCGCCAGTGTAGATGGTTGCGTTCTTAACAGTAACACACACCAAGAACTTGTGCACCACACAGTAACACCACGCTGGGTTAATGTTGACAAACCGAATGAACAGTTTAAAATCCAATGGCTCCTCCGCGTTTAGGTGTACTCGTACTGTTTTACTGGTTATAAGCGCTTGTCACACAGCCACTAAACCAGCGCGAACTGGTTACGCCGAGATGTGCAACGGTTCGATTTTGTGCGTGGCGCGGAGCGGTGACGCGGTGCCGCCCGATCGCCTACAAACGGATGCAACGTTGCCACGGTTCACGGATGCGGCGGTACATCTGCCATTTATTTATAGCCTAGTCAATTGAGATTTATAACGAATGAACGAATAAAAGTCGTGATTTTATCAGAGCCGGTGCTACCAAAGGAAGAAATATGAATCGGCTACTCCAGGCGCCAAAAGGAGCGCTATTATAATGGTAAAACGTGGTGAAATGAGTGCGCACAATGGATAGTTTTTTTTCTAGAAAGATACTGGAATAACATGCATTGTAAATTATTTTTCCTAAAACTTGTTAGGAACAACACTGAACTTTTACAAAGAAAGTTTTAATACTGCGAGTATTGGATATTGAGAATGACTTGAAAAATGCACTGAACATGAAAAATTGTCATTTAGAAAATGGTTCAAAAACAACGTATTCTTCATCACCACATTTTTACATATTACGGCCCGATTTTATCAACACAGGCATTTTAACAAAGGCTTTGATTAATCGGAGCAGCCCATTCAAGAACATGCATCTGTCAAAGTTCTCTGAAAATTACTGATTTCTCTTGAAATTTACTTCAAAAAGGTGAAAAAAGACTTCTAGTCTGATTTTCCTTCCTAAATGGGTGAAAACTTGCATTTTTTTGTTTAACAAAGAGTTTAGCAATTGCTAATCTCAACTAATCAGATCCCACAAAACCAGTACATTGGATCACTGCATTGGTAGTCTATTAAATGATAATGATGCCACGAAATTCAAAGTACTGCATTATTTTGATGAAACAATAAATTACTATCGATAATATTATATATAGATACCTACAATACACCTTTGAACTATAGTAAAAAGGAGTAAAAATAACATTTTATTGCATTTCACAATGTTAAACACACGATTTAACAAGTGTGCATTACTGGTTGCCTATCCTTCTTAACAGCACAGCTCGCGAGCTGGCAATAGTATAACGTATAACCTTATTTTTCCTAAACCAGAAACCTGTCGTATAGTCAGAAAGTGAATCAGGTGTTTTATATAATTTTCAGTGAAAGGGGAAGCCAGCAGGGGGGATTTTTATTAATATGCATGCCTTACAATGTGCTGATGAACTACGGTGCCTTTTGCGCAGTGCCTTCACAATCTTTACATCCTCTGTGAATATTTCTATAAGAAGGTCTATATAACAAACATGCATCCAGTAGGTGGAAGTTTCGTCATAATTGCAATCGGTAATTATACAATAATTATAAGGTAAACATTAAAAATCTAACATTAATTCAGCTTTGACGTTTTGTTTCCAACATCGATAAAATACTAAATAAAAAAGCTTTGTCAAAGCCTTTGTTAAATACGCATGTTGATAAAATCGGGCCTGTGTTTCACAGCAACAACTAATATAGGAATAAATTCCAATTATAATGGAATTTCCTTGTACTTGTAACAAATATGCTTTGTGGATGTTTTTTTTTTCAAGATAAAATATTCGATAACTGTTCATGCGTTAACTCCAGGCGCAAGTACCTGTAGTACTGTGGTGACAGGAAGACATTTTGCCAACCCCACGGAACAAATACCGACACTAGACCTACCAGGGGACTATTTCTGCATTTGAGAGAACCAACTCCTATAGGAAAGAACCAATGGCATATTTTCTCTAAAAATTAGTAAATGGTGTTATGGGCCTATTTTGAAAGAAGCGATAACTGCACTCCTTCATATGGATTGCATGCCTTTTTTACGTATATTTTTATTTCAATAATGTTATTAATTAATGTGATTCATTCTACAGAACACGAAGTATCGGTCTATATGGATTTCTTCTTATGACTTACAGAATAATCAGAAATTTATTGATTATAAACGTTAAAATATGGTTATTTGTCAGTCGATTGTAACGCATTTTTAAGCAAAATTATTCACAGTATTTCATAAATGTAACACAAAACTCTCTCGATTTTCAAATTCAGATCCCGTATTACCTGGAATATTTATTAAAAAAATAGAGTATCTGAATCCAAGTTTTCACCCAAAAGAGAGTTTTGCGAGGTTTCCAGAAAATTTTGTATCTCTTTACTGGACTAGGTTAGGTAAGGTGAGTAGATCGCTTCGAATATTAAAGGTGGATAGAATTAACAATAAACATTTGATGTTATTCCGAATAACTAGAGGGGTGAGGAGACGGCTAACCAATCAGTAGCGGGAGCCAAGCCAATCGGCTGAGGGAGTCTCGGTCACGTGTGGTTCTCCATCCATAACAGAATGAGCATCGCTGCCGGCGTTGCCATATTGTACACAATGCGTTGACATTTGTGTATTGAAGTGACAAATATGCGGGTTCCTACAATTTTAATATGAAATATTGAGCGGTGATCCGACAACATAGCTCGTGATGCGAACCGAAATACTTTGTTAGCGTTGAGGAGAAACATTACCCCTCATTGCCCCTGTACATTGGCTGAATGTTAATTCTATCCACCTTTAATGTTCGAAGGTAGGTCGTCAGTCGACGCTGTTTGAACTGTTGTGACGTTGTGACTACTTTACTGCGCTTAGCTACAATGAATGGTGACAGCTAGTTCATTAGCATCTATCCGAACGAAAAATAACGCATTTGCACTACTTGCACTGTAAATCACATAAAATTGGATCAATTATGAAATCATTAATCCCGTTTATTAAAATGCCCATATCATCTGATGTCCTATACAATGCTAATTTGATACATATTTGCACAATTTTTTAATATGTCTAGCATCTAATAACATGATACATTGTATTAAAAATTGAATTATCTCAAGCTGTAGTTATGTTTTTATTTCAAGTAGTTTAACTCGGAACTCGGTGCTTCCCTTGCATTTTCTGGTTGCTTACGTAATCACTTATGAACAATTACAAAACAAAGATTAGTGTTAATATTACAAACTGTAAAAAAGTGGACAAAAAAGGCATTGCATGATATGTATCTATGCGCGAGAAAATCCCAAATGCGGAAAGCATTAAAATAGTTCATCACACATAATTTTATACAACTTAAAGCTATTTTTGAATACATTTTGTGAAAGAACTGCCAGCTCGCGAAGGGTACAAAACGAAGTTTGGGGATGATTTGCATTGTCGCTTCCAAATATCTATCAGCACCATCTTTTGAAATCTGGGAGGATCTCAATAACCGTTTCTTCTTTTTCTATCCTCACGATGATTGAAGGTACCAAAATGTTATAAAAATCATGTTGAAATTTATCAGAGGATACGATTATTAAAGGTATAAAGTATAATATACAGGGTGTTACTTGACGATAGACCGTAATTCTAAGGGCGCATTCCTTACACAAATTCAAGTAGAAAAGTTCGTTCGACATGTGTCCTAAATAGTCTTGTTTTCAAAATACAAGGTGTCAAAGTGTGGAAAAAAAATTGTTTTTTTATTAATTTCCTAAAGATCATTGAGGGATTTTTTTTTGTAATTAAACACTGTTGTACACTGCAACAAGACGCTAAATCAACGGTGACTACAAGAAAATTATCATTTCCAGTGGCGTCTCGGGAGCAGTCACACGACTAATATTAGCAAAAAATGTACTTCACGGATCTGAAAAAACTTAAATATTGTTTTTCAGATTAAACATACAAACTTTTTTGTCTCTTGATGTCTCTTCGTACCTCACTTTGTTTTCGAGGAGAAACCTAAAAACCACCTGATAACCTGTTGAAGCAAGTATGGAAACAAAATAAATGTATTTTCTTCTTGTTTATAGGCCGTAATTCCAAGAGCGTATTTCTGACCCAAATTGAAGTAAGAAAGTTCATATAAACATGTGTCCTAAACAGTCTGGTTTTCTAGATGCAGGGTGCTAAAAAATATGTTTTTTCCAAACTATGACACCTCGTGTCTTGGAAACCAGTCTCTTTAGGACACATGTTTATATGAACTTTTCAACCTGAATTTGGGTCAGAAATGGGCCCTTGAATGTACGGCCTATCATCAAGTAAAAAAGGAACAGTACAATATATGTAAAAACTGTTTTTGGGTACTCTAGGTATCTCGGGTCATCTATTTTTTTTTCATTGCCCTTTCTTAGATTGGTATTTGTAATATAACCTGTTTTAAATATCGGAAAATGGCCATGCCATGTGATTAGTATATCACTTGAATATTGCACTATAAATACATCAGTGTCGTTCTAGTCGCGGGCGGGCGATCATTTGATTGCAAGGAGATCTCATGCTTGACGCTATGGGAAAATAATAAAATGACTTCACCGTAATGTGTGTGACGTATTGAGTCAATCAACTTGACTCCATTTTTACTTCCCACACCGATCGGTGAGGGGAGTATTGTGATCGCGAAACTTAGCGATGATTAGGTTGGAAAGGGATCTCAGACTATAGCTTCAAGCTATCGGAAAATAATAAACTGGCATCACCGTAATGTGTAGGAAGTACTGAGTCAATCAACTTGACTCCAATTTTTCAACTGACTGTATATTCACCTATAAATTTGCTACAGTTGACGTGATTCAAACAAATAATATTTTTATTTAGTTATGCGTCAAAGCCTGGGATTACTGTTACGAAATGCACCGCTTATCTCCCAACAACAATGTGTTCAAAAATACACTCAAACGTAGCTATTTATAGTAACACGAAAACGACTGTATCATCCATTAGCCCCCATTAGTAAATTGCGGTACAGAAAAAGCGCTATAAATTGAACCTAATTGGATAAATGCAATTTTCAATTTCAAACGCACTGATTCATTAAGTGGCATTAAAAAACACGTAACTAAAAAAGTGTCGAATGACTTCACAGTTTTATATGAAGTCGCTATTCAAATATACCTTATCCTGCCAATTTTGAAAACAACACTTTTTGCACAACACATAATTCAGCCGACAAGAACATATGATACGAATATACACATAATCTTTATTCTGTAGTCAGTGAGATGGGAAAGGCACGTTCTCAGAGCCGTACCTTACTGGATTTCACTAGTAATACAGCTGAATGTATGTACGTGGGTTCTATTACATTACTTTTTTTTGCTGCAGACGTGCATGACTCAATTGCGAGAGTTGATGTAACTGGAACTGCCTACATGGTATATAATAATGCACTTACTGAGCCCGGTAAAACAAAATTTGTATCATATTACCTTGAATGCCTGACAAATTAACATACCGAGGTAACAACAACGTGGGTTTTCTAACCAAATTATACCGAATTGTTATTTGAGAAGAAAACAATATTTTTTTTAAAAATACAGGTCGCAAAAAATACGTTTTTAGTTTTTCAAATATCTCTATACTACAGAAGAACATTAATAGTTATAAAGCAGTAATTTTTCCAGGTTTCTTTACGGTTTATTGTTGGATCCCGAATGAGATGTTTTTTTATATATAACTGAGCAGACCGCGCAGGCAGAGCCTAAATACCAGAGTACTGCGGCTGCTGTCAAAGGGTTATGTTAGGGGAAGTTTATTAATGCGAGATTTGAATGGGCCAATACCCGCAGGCCCAATAAATACATCTTCTGGCAGTCCATTCCAAGCCTTTACACCCTGGGAATAAATGTGTGGTTGTACCGCTCAGTTCTTGATGTATGAAGAACGACCGTCTTAGGATGAGATACAGCGGTCGCACGGGTACATCTGATAGGAGCAGTGAACGGCGGCACGATAGAGGATAGCTCAGAGGAGCAGATTCCGTTGGAATATCTGGAATATCGGTAGAAGAGTGAGAGGTCACCAACAACACGCCGGTGAGAAAGTGACTGAAGGTGGCGCGTTAAGGCCGGATCGCCAATTAGTCGAATTGCCCTTCTCTGGACGGCATCTAGTATAGACGGGGTAGTAATGGCAGCAGCTCCCCACACATGAGAGCAATACTCCAGGCAAGGACTTATCTGGGCTTTATATAGCGTGAGGAGGTTACATGGTGAGAAATACTTTCTGGCTCTAAATAGATACCCAAGCTTTTTCACCAGCAGCTGTTGCAACTGACGCGACGTGTTCGTGCTAGATCAGATTTTCTGTAATGTTGACTCCTAACAGCTTGAATGAGTGACTCCTTGGCAGAGCCTGGTTGTTCATCAGAACCTGGTGTTGGCTTGGGCACTTCTTGTTTGATAGCGTACAATGCTGGGTCTTGGAGGCATTCACTTTAACCATATTCTTAAGCCCCCAAGCGGTAATGGTATCGAGATCCTTTGAAAGTGAAGCTACCACTGCCAGTCTTCTGCGTTCCAGCTCGACCACAGAGATCGGTCTATTGCTCATAATGCCCGCATGCAGCGTACTGTCATCCGCAAAACTGTGGATTGGGTTTGTAGTGCTAGAAGCTAGAATGAGATGTGGCATCTGTGTTCCACACTATTTAGTGTAGCAAATTACTTCACAAAAAATACAATCTGCCTCCCGGAACAACTGTCAAACAATGTTGCTCATTCCCAATTAATTTTTTGCCAAATTTCATAGTTCAATAAATGCCTCAGAGGAGGCCGAAACGTAAGAAAAGTTTATCTTACAGTATTTGTGGTTTCTAACGATGGGCCTACGGAGTGTTAGACTTCGAAAAAGCAATGCCTCAAAATAGATACCACAGCATTGAAAAAGTAGCTAAGAAGGTTTTAAAGGTTTTTCTTTCAATTCCCTGATGTCAGTTCCATTAAAATGTTATTAATTTTATACAATTAATTTCGTCCAAATATACGAGTATGAATCTGTACCACGTACAATACTTATAAATAATTGTTTAGTTGAAGTTGGTCATCATACGCTGAGAAAATAACGAAAATAACCTTCGAAACTGAGTTTTCCCATGCAAAATAGAATTGGCATTGAACGAAATGTTAAGTTTGATTCAGTAGATACTGGTTATGTTGCTTTGAACTTTAGTTATATGGTAATAATAATGTATGAAGCAGTTTAAATCAGATGCGGTCTGCTATGACTCGACGACTTATTTCTTAAATAAGAACATATTAAGATAGAACGATTAACGTCACTTAGATATGAAGAGTTGGATGTGTTTAATTGTCTATATACAGATCCTTGAACGCTTAAAAAATGCAAGTAAAAAAATTAAGTACATTCAACACTGGTCCAGTAAATGTAAATATACAATCACATATAATTTAGGATAAACTTTATTGACGTTTCGGCCACCTCTGTGGCCTTTGTGAATGTGCAAACTTTTTGAAAAAATGGCATCTTTTTGGAAGGTTTTAAAAGAAACAGTATTTTTACTAACCAGCTAGCTAAGAGCACAGTATTGAATTTGCATTGTTAATAAATCCAAAATGAGATCTAGTAATATATCAGGAACTTAGGACCTGACTGTCTTATGAGTGGATAGGGTGACACAGATTACAACCCCAATATGAAACAACACCGCATCTCATTGGCAAGCCAACAAAAAACTGTAAAACCTTAAGGCTCACTCTTTGGTCCCGAAAACGTTCATCGGATGTTTCCTTGAAGCATATCCAAGTATGCTGAGTCACAGTCAGCTGATGAATTATAAATGCAATCCCAATTCAGCTTTATATCTAGGCAGATTTCATTATTTTTCTTTTATAACGCTGGTCCTATTATCTTCCTTGTGTAGTATAGAGACGATCTCATTTACACTGTGCCCTGTCACAGTGATTACTGAAACGTCAGTAGTTTATCTTCAATTATACAGGGTGATCAATTTATACTCCGAAGTTTGATACCTCCGTTATTATGGCAGAAACAAAAACAAACTTTCGAAAAAAAGTTGAAGATAAAGCTAAGGTCTACATTTTAAAATTATTTTATAATATACCTACAGAGTTATTGATAAAGTCACGGCGTACCAAAGTTGTGTTTTTTCAAATGGAACACTCTATATATTATCCCAAGTTTGAATTGTGCTCGCTTTCCCTATCTGAAAATATAGGGTTCTATTGGGTTATACAGGGTAATTCAAGAGATATGGTATGTATGTGTATATGAAAATCTTAATGAATTCATCACCCTGTATCTTAAAAAATCAATAACTGGAAGCTTGATTCTCAATGCTAGAATAATTTCATCGTTGTCTGATGAAGCAGTTAATATCCCAGCATTATAAGATTTTATATTTTGATAATAAATAACCAAACAATAAGAAACTAATCCCAAACCATCGTCTAGATTTGTTTAAAATTATCAAATTTCTGCTATCTCTGACTTTGCATGCACCAAAACTCGCGACCATAATTTTCTTTCTTATTTTAAATGGAACACCCTGTATTTTATAGCATCGACATCATAGCATCTTACAAAATACTTCCACTTTTACTAAGCATTCCCTATAGGTACCTAAGTGTAACAGTTATCGAGCTAGGGACTCGAAGGATAGGAATGAAAGAACTAACAGAAAGTCGTAACAGGAAATCAATGAAACATTTGTTGCTTCCGCTAGAAAAATCTGTTTATAAGACAAGAGTCAATCACTTTGCATGGTTAGCCATAATTTATATTTTCTCATTTTTGATACGTTCACACATACACCTTCTTGTAATAACTAATATAGTCTTGTTAAAGATTCTGTAGTTTTATTTTCAGATAATTCTTGTAATTGACATGTGCTTTTCATTTGTTAATTGCTAATTATAGGTCTGTTTTTACAGCAATCACAAACTAGTCAGCGTCAATTTGATTGGCCAGTACTAGTCAGAAATAGTTTGACAACTGCAATGGGGAATACTGATTGGCTCTGACTGGTTTGTGATTCTCTGTAGAAACAGACCTAATAATAGTCAATTAAAACTGAATCCAAACTAAAATATTAATTTCAATTATTTAACAAATATAACAAGGGTAACATCTATGGCCAACTCTAACAAAAACCAGAATTTGGGTTAAAATATTGTTTTACTACATACTTCAAATCGTAATAAATCCATAACTGTTACTTTTAGGTGTAGGGAATGCGTATAAAAGTGGAAATATATTGTAAGAACTTTCCGAGGATGCTATAAAATACAGGGTGTTCCATTTAAAATAACAAAGAAAATTATCGTCGGGAGTTTTGGTTCACTCTGTATACAAAATCAAAGATTGCAGAAAATAGATAATTTTGGACAAAACTGAACAACCACGAAATTATTCTAGCATTGAGAATCAAGTCTCCAGTAATTAATTTTTTAAGATTAAGTAAGGGTGATGAATTCATTAATATATTCACATAAAGGTTGCCATATCTCTGATAATACCCTGCATAACCTGATAAAAGCCTACATTTACGGTATAGGGGAAATAAGCAAAATTCAAATTCGGGATAATATATAGGGCGTTCCATTTGAAAAAACACAACTTTGATATGCCGTGACTTCATCAATACCCCTGTATATTATAAAATAATTTTAAAATGTAGACCTTAGCTTATACAAAAGTTTTTTTTGTATCTGCCATTATAATGGAGATATCAAACTTCGGAGTGCAAGTTGATCACCCTGTATGTGATTTTTACTACAGTAGAAAGTAAATCTTATCCCAGCTTTTTTACTAACACACCCACTGTATAGCAGAAAATACTAAAAATCAGGTATGTTGACAAACGGCATTTGTCATTCTTTTTAACCATCTTCTGGAATGTTTTTTGTTGTATGACCCCCCTTTGGTGTTATAGGAATGTGCTCGATAGCCCTGAAGAAGGCGTAAAATAAACGCCGACATTTTGGCTTTTTGAGTACAAAAGCCTCTGCAGAACTTTATCCCAAAATCCGAAGAAACTTTTCTACTAAATATGTGATTTTTACTGATGAGCCAGTGAAGCACTATGGAATTAATTCAGTATTGTGTAAGGCTTTCGCGGCCATCGTCCAATGAATTTGCGGTTCTTGGGGTTTTAGCTCGACGTCGTTTAGCGTTGAGGCTTGACGTTACGCCACCACGAGTGGATGGCATCTTCAGAAGCTATTTCACTTCGGCGACAATGCCATATTGCAAGTGGGCGGATCTACTAACGCTACCTGGTTGTGCCACGACATCGTTAACAGGTATAAATACAGGTGCAGATCCATCAGCCGTCAGTATTTTGGAAGTCGCCGAAGTGAAATAGCTTCTGAAGAAGCAATCCACTCGTGGTGGCGAAACGTCAAGCCTAAAAACTAAGCGACGTCGACCTAAAGACACAAGAACCGCAAATTCATTAATCCAGTATTTTTTCAAACATACAATCGACTCAATTTCAGCTGAATGTACACAATTTATCACTACTGCTCTAACAATAGCTAACATTTTGACATAGCATACGTGGCACTTGAGTTTCTAATACAGGAAACCTACAAGTAGTTCAGTAATAAATGAAAAGCATAACCCTCTCAGAATTGTCCAACCTTGTGCTACTCGATGGAAACACCTGTTAGTAGAACATTAATTTGAGCGATGGCTAGAACTGATGACGCGATTCTCTATGGCAAAATTAAATGAAGTGTTAAAAAGCTGATATTTTGTATCAAATGATGACGTGAATTATACTTTTTTATATTTTCTTCGACCAGTGCTGGGTCATGTTCAAACAGTCAATAAGTTGTGCAGATTTAACAAAATTTCTCAGTTCCTTATGATCTTGTTAGAATCTTTCGTAACTAAAATAACAGTTCCTGGTTCAATAAGCAATAGAAATATTAGAAGTTAACGTTAGGGAATATATAACATAATTTTTGCTATTTATGTTACAATTTTGAGACGAAATTCAGTAAAATGGAAGACAAAGGATTTACGGGGGAAAATGGTTTCCGAGAAAGGTGCATTAACTTCATGATCACACTAATAGATTTCCAGATAACGTTAAAGTTTTGAAAAATATGTAAAATCAGCGTGGGAGACAGACGTAGGCCAATCAAGGGGGACCTTTTTGATTCACTACAATTAGTTGACAAATTCCCAGATTGGATTGATAAAATTCATAGTCAGTCATGTTTTAGTACGAAGTTTAGAGTTACAAAAATGGCGATGTCCAGCCCTTCAGAAAACTTGCAGAGTTTTGTTTAGAGTTTCAGTAATACTGCCTCACTCAGTAAGATGAACATAATTAAAAATCAATTACAACCACTAATGCTATCAGCTATATTATTAATTAAAGCTGGTCTAAACAGATATGATAAGTAGAATAAAGTTATAAATTTGTTTTTTTTTTCATGTCATGGTCTTTTTTGACCCACGTCATTGTCCCACAGTACACACACTTATCGAATAATTAACTATAATGTTGACATTCGTTATATTTCCGCTTTGAGAACTTTGAAAATAAATATTGTAATAAAATAGATCAAATGATTTTCCTACATCTAGTAGGATTTAGTAGAAATTGTATACCGATTTAGTTATTTCCAAAAATACAGTTGGCAACATTAAAGGCAACCACAGTGATTGAGACTAGATTGAAGACTTGTAAATATTTATACTCTGTTACCTGATACTTTAAACTGGCTTGACATCTATTTGATAGGTATCAGCTGACGAAGAAGTGTATCTCAAATTTAATTTTTTACTAGTGTTGTTGATTGGCAATCTTGCGATCAGGACTGCATTAGTAATATTCTCACTGAATATCTCATTGCCAAAAAAGCATGACTATTTTTGTAAACAAGAAATTGCTTCAATATCCAGAAACTCGCAGCAAAAATGGTTGGTTAAAAGAAAAAGATTATTTTATTGATTTGTATAATACAATGTTTATTCATTTCTATAAAAATGTTTCTAATCAAACTACTAATTATTTGGTCAGTAATGTTCAGTTCTAACTAAACTAAACTTTCTGAAATACCTCCATACATTTTTTACTATTTGTATAGCCGTTGCATTGCCCTTAAACGTCATATTTTTCTTCAATTGCTTTGAAAAGAAATATTTGAAACTCAGTGGTTGTGTATGGTTAAGCTAAAAATGCTTTTATCTTCATTCTTACCTCATTTAAAGCGTAATCATCATCATTCAGACCAGCCATACTGATATACTGAAAGACACGTTTTCGTCTATGCTCTGAGAGCATAGACCATAGACCAAGTGACAATCACATGTCATTAACAGTACTTGCACTCAGTACAGCCCTGTATTCCCTCAACGCTTAAAATTATTGATACACCAAGACTCAATATGGAGTATTTTTAGTTACCACTAGCCGAACAGCTGTTTGGTGTTGACACGGTTGACAGTTTAAAGTATCGGGTAACAGGGTATAACTATACTCACATTTGCCGACCATAGCTCGCCAAACTTTCATTCAATATAGCGTATATGAATCTCGAGGATAATTTATTTCTCCTTCAATTAGTGGGTGAAACATATAACTTTTCTGAACTATGCCTAATTTTTCCTAGAATGTCGAAGTGGCAAATCGAATAATACAAAAATAAATACTCTTCGTCAATCATTCAATTTCAGTTCGCCGCTATTGCATTACGCAGTTCCAGTTTGTTTATATATTTCATTTCATTTATAAATTCTTTGACTACCTTTTATATGAATACGAAGCATACGCAAGTTCCGCAATTCGTTCAGCTGCAAATATAAACTTTGAATTGAACTCAAAAGTCATTATTTTTCGAAATATCCCAAATGTAACACAGAACATATTCACGGTATAAATTACGTTACTTTCATTGTAAACAATATATAACATACATTAGAAAATATGTGTAAAAGGAATGATTATTAAAGTGTCAACTTACCTTTCGATGACATTTTCCATATTCAAAGAAGGTACGGGGGATGATGCCAAAATGGCGTCATTCGGGAGCTGCAATTGAAAAACGAATGGATGAACTGATATGAATTCACTTCCACAAAATAAAATAACGTTTAAAGAGCACGCAAGCTTATTAACACTATTTCAAATCAAGGCTAATCAGAATATTACGTATCTTGAGAAAAACTTAATAATTGATCCAGTATTCTAGCAATCTAGTACAATCTATTTAAAAAGTGAGATCGTTTCAGATTTCATCAATAAACTGGAATGTAGGAATATTTGCTGTGATTGGGATTCGTACAAAATTTTTAAGGTAATGCACTCAAACTAAACTTATAACTTAACGAATATGCGATATGTATCTTAAAATAGGTAAAATAATTTTTTGCTGCGAACTGGTTCATTTTGGGCAAAAAATTCAAGAGCAATTTTTTGTTTAGTATGAGACATCGAAAACTACAAGAGAATTAGGAGAAAAATGAAAGAATTATGCAGAAAAAAGAAGAGACAATATAATGAAAACGTCGTAAGGGAAATAGTAGAAAAGTTTAGAAATAAAGAGATTAGGTCTTTCTACCAAGAAGCAAAGAAAATGGGGAGAGGATATTGTAATAGGCAAATATTTTTGAAAAACAAAGCTGGAACGTTAATAGCAGACAAAGACGAAATACTAGAAACGTGGAAAGATCACTTTGTTAACCTGTTGAATGAGGAAGAGATAGAAAATCAAGACGGACGGTGACGCAGATAGTTTAGAAGTTCCTACTATGAAGAAATAGAAATCATAGTACAAAACATGAAGAACAATAGAAGCCCTGGAGAAAGCAATATAACAGCAGAAATGTTAAAAGTTGGAGGAGAAAAGCTTAGAAGAAAGATCCAAGAAATGATGAGAGAAATATGGCTAAAAGAACGAATGCCGGTAGACTGGTCAAATGCTTTAATATGTCCAATATATAAGAAAGGTGACCCAACAATATGCGAAAATTATAGAGGTATCGCCCTTTTAGACGCATGCTACAAGGTACTTGGACAGATAATAAGAAAGAGGCTGGACAGTTATGCATAAACAATTTTTGGGGGAATATCAGGCTGGATTCAGAAGCGGCAGGAGTACGACAGATCAAATATTCGTTCTCAAGGAACTACAAATCACAAGCTATGAATATAGAATGGAACTACACGTGCTTTTCATAGACTTTAAACAAGCCTATGATAGTATACACACAGGAGAGAATGTATGAAGCAATGGTGCAGCTAGGAATTCCAGGAAAACTCATAAGGCTAATAAGAATGACATTACAAAGAAAACAAAAAAAAATTACATGGATGGGAAGTGACTCACAGGAATTTGAAGTGAGAAAAGGACTCAGACAAGGCGATCCTCTATCAACGATACGTTTTAACCCGACGCTTGAAGCAATAATTAGAAAAAGCAAAATCAAGACAAATGAAACCATATTTAATAAGTACACCAATGTATAGCATATGCAGATGACTTAACACTAGTAGCAAAAACAAAGAAAAACTAGACAAAATTACGGCAAGGATAGCTTTTGAAGCAAGGAGATTTGGGATGGAAATAAACCAAAGTAAGACAAAATATATGGTCATGGGACAAATGGAAAGAACTTCCGATCATCAACCAAACCTAACTTTTACGGCCAACAACATGAAATATACTTTTGAAAGGATTACGGAGTTTATGTACCTAGGGGTAATCATAGAGCAATAGGGACAGGAGAAACAAGAAATACAGGCAAGGATCATCAAGGGGAACCAGAAGTATGAAGCCCTGAAAAATCTTATGAAATCCAAATATGTATCCAGAAAGACCAAAGAGAGATGGAAATAAACCAAAGTAAGACAAAATATATGGTCATGGGACAAATGGAAAGAACTTCCGATCATCAACCAAACCTAACTTTTACGGCCAACAACATGAAATATACTTTTGAAAGGATTACGGAGTTTATGTACCTAGGGGTAATCATAGAGCAATAGGGACAGGAGAAACAAGAAATACAGGCAAGGATCATCAAGGGGAACCAGAAGTATGAAGCCCTGAAAAATCTTATGAAATCCAAATATGTATCCAGAAAGACCAAAGAGAGAATTTACACAACTGTTATAAGACCAACAGCGACATATGGAGGCGTAAGGACAAACGAGGGATGGAGGAAAAGAACAAATCAGGAACTGGAAGACATGTATGAAAACCCCAATATTATAGCAGTCATCAAAGCGCAGAGAATAAGGTGGCTGGGACATGTGGAGAGGCTGAATGGGACGGGAATGGCAAAACTAGTTCTCAACCGGAGACCAATAGGAAAAAAAGGAAGGGTAGACCAAGGGAGAGATGACTGAAGAAGGCAGAAGATGATTTAAAGAAAATTAATATTAAACATTGGAAAGAGAAGACGGCAGTCAGAAATAGGTGGCGTGGAATAGTCCAGGATATACTCAGAAATAGGTGGTGAAATTACCCAAAGACAATTCTAAGTTATATAGATTTTAGCGGTATAAGATCAGATTGTACTCATTTCTGCCCTAGGCCTTCATGGCCTGTTGTGCAAACTAATAATAGTAATGAAACAGGCTATCGGTAATAAATATTTAAATGGTAAGCAAATAATAAGACAAAAAGTTGCATTGGAAATAAATTTTAGGGGTTGCGTTTTCCACCCCTTATAACCATGGGATAAAACTGGCTAAGTGTATTTTTGGTAGTAGAAAATGTCAATTTGATTTCAATATTGTAACTTTTTAGTGCTTGTGAAAAAAATTGTTGAACAAATTTTATGCACCCCCTTTAAGGGGCTGTATCTTATCAAGGTATGCTCCAATGAAGTGTCTTTATATGAAATATAGTATCCTTGTTTCGATGAGGAATCACCCGTTTAAATGTTTTACACTTATTTAGTTACACCCTGTATGTATATTTTTTATAGAAAATGTTGATTAGGTTGTAAGCGCTGGTGGAGAAGGCAGGAATGTTCTTTTCCATCTAGTTGTTATTTTTGCAGGATGTATGCATTCTCTCTAATGCATTCACCAAGAACGCTGAAGTTAATAAATTGTATGTTTTTTTGGTACATAATGCTACTACAGACCTAATCTGTGATGCTACCTTGTAATTACCAGAAGCTGTTAACAATAAATAAATGAATATAAAATATGGCCAAATCTATATCAAAGAACATAACTTCAAAACAGCTAAAATTCTTGCAGACCAACGGTCTGTAAATTTAATATATTTTTTTTATTTTCGAGTATAAATTCTAACAGTTCAAGAGTTTTGAGAATCAATTTTCTTTACTTTACCCCATCTTTAGAAAAGAATCCCATCTTTACCTTCAATAACAAAAGTCCGCGCATATGTTTTGTGGTTCAATATAGATGACCTTCGTCATCATGGCTTGTGTCCTTTTTTTGATGATCAAATATGAGTTTCTCAAATGTGTGTGAACCGGCTGCAATGATTCTATGAACAAGCCAATCCTTCCCTGAGATTATTATTTTGTGCAGACCACCTTTTTGAAAAAAGATATGCCCTCTCCGGACTCAACCATTGCATAATTTTTGGGTAGACAGGGCACTCTTTCCTGAGCCATAACTAATCTCAAGTACAATATCATCCACAGGAACGCATTTTAAAGATGACTATCTGGAGCCAACCCCGTGTGAGGGCGGGTTAGAATATCTCCCATCGTATATCCTGCGTGTCGTAAAAGGCGACTAAAAGGAACCGAACTACTGTCGATATAAGCAGTAACTTCTTCTCAACCAACAGCTTTGGGTGGACGAGTTGAGAAGAGTCAGAACACCTTCTTGCCCTTGGGGTGAGAAATTGTCCCTAAAGGCGGATGAACCAGTAGATACATCTCTGGTCAACGGCATGAGGATGCAGAAAGCAAATGGGAAACTACTGCATTAAAGATCTTAAAGATATCCCAAGAGAAGCTCGTAAAATGAGTACATTTTACGAGTTCACAACATGTCTGTTACGACATTGTGACTATGATGATGATCTGGAGCCAGGATCGCTCTTTACTGAAAAACGTTTTCATTTGGAACCAGGTGATGCAATTTTCATACAATGTTTTGTCTTCATTATTGTAATTTGTAATGCATCAAACCTGTTAAATCGACTTTCTGTTTGTATTCCTGACTTTGTGAATACCGCACACAGTAAACTACTTTGTAATCGCACCATTCTCTATAGTTTCTTGCAACTCTTGACAGCTATCGATTGCTAAAGTAACCTACCTACTTCCAAAAGTGTAAGAAGGGTTATAAACTCGAATACTTACATCATTGAGCACAGTGCACTCGCAACTGGGCTGGTACTTTTCCTGTTCGGCCAAGGGCCTCTTCATGATCTTCTCTCTGTCCTGCTTGTGCTTCCTGTCGGCCCCTTTGAGTTTGAAGACTTTTATCTGGCAAGCGGCAGCGTGTAGTCGTTTGCCGTTGCCGCTGCCCCCGTCGTTATTGCTATTGCCGCCCCCGTGTTGGTACGTCTCCACCTGGATGCGGAACGGTACGCCCTTCTCTCCGCCGTGCTTCTTCGGGGTGAATTCGGTGCTGATGCAATTCACCTGCAAAAAAAACCTTTTTATAGTACTCGCGAGACATTGCTAGTGCTAGTGTTGTATAAAAAAAACTGTTCACCTTAATTACGGGGTCACTTCTTTGAATAAGTTTCTCTCCACTGGCATATCATCACTCAAATTATGCATTTAAACATGAATGCCACCTCCGAGTTTTAACTATGGTGTCTCGGGATTATTGTTTGAATGAATGCGAGGCAAAAGAATGCGGAGAAAAATAGGGCTGTTTTCAGATGTTTTCATGCGAGTGCAACCTGGGTTCCGACACACCGAACTGCTGTTCCATTACCCAGTGACTACTCCTCACACCGTGAGGTGAGCAATCGCTGGGTCAACGAATTGTGCGTCCTAAGTAGACGAAGAAGGGGCCCAAGGATGCCTGCCTTCTGCAATCTAGCGGCTAAGATGTGCGCCGCCTCACGGCACACCGGTATTTTGACCAATGATACCCACTTGACAAGTTTTACGAGTGTTCAATTCCGAGGGGGCACGTTTAAGTCCGGCGCGAAAACTTCTAACACCAGCTTCATATCCCCGTAACTCTTTCCCGACGCTCAGATAGATCAAATCGTCTGCAAAGCCTAGAATCTACAAGAATTATAGTACGACTTAACAAAGTCAAAAAGACTCCTTCATCATTGTAGCTCGGTGAATTTGATGGTCAAAGCCGCATTTAAAATCTTCCAACTTTTATTATGAGTACATAGTAACTCTAGGTATCGTAGTAGCCGTGATCGTGATGCAGTTTAATCGATCGTTTCAAGAAAGTTCGGGGCTACATTCATGTTTAAACCGTAATATCATTGATGAAATACAAATGGAGAAATAAGTGCCCTAAAGAAGTGAACCCTTAATTAAGTTGAGGAGTTTAATTACAATTTTTAGCAAAACATAATAATACAGTGTAGCATTTTTTGTAGCATTGTGAAAATCCTTAACAAAAGTTGATAAATACACATTAATCGTATTTTCCAGTCTGGCCGTTGAGCTTATAATCACCAGTTTTTCAGTTATTTTATTTTTTTATATTCAAGGTTAAGTTCCTTTTTTTCTACTCCAAACACCTTCAAAGGCTAAGAACCAGTTTCACAACTATTGGCAACCTTTGGTAGTCACTTAAACGGCAGATGAAAGTTAACTAGTAATCATGGAGCTATGTTTTACAAAGAAAACCAAAGGTAAGGTTATTTATCTTCAAAGTTGGCACCCTTGACACCAAATGTTTGAGAGATGGTATCGAAACCTACCCTTTGTTTTCATATTTTCAATTGATGTCACCACAGACTGTAATCAAAAACTATGTTTGTATAACCTCCAAAATTAGCTTATCTGTCATCGTTTGACCACAACAAACGTCAGATAACGCATCCTTTACCGTTCGGTTAGCCAGAGATTTTTGGCGTAAACCGCCGATTATGAAAGGATTGTTTTCGTTAACCACTAGTTTTCTTTTAACCACTAGTTAACTAACGATTGTGGAACTGGTGCTAAAAGTATATAGCAGCAATCATGAGTAAAAGCAGATCAAGTGGGAGAAGTCCCAAAGATTACATTAACCGATGGTAGAATCCTCCAAAGTTGCGCGTTTCATGGTCTGCACAGAAATATTCATGCTTTCGTAGGGGAATATTTCATTCACGTCAACAAAAAAAACCGGAGAAAATCTTGCAAGGCCGGATCTTGAACCTTTGGGGTCCTGACCTAATTCACCAATAAATTCCAAAGGAATTTATCATTTATTGTTAAATCATATTCAAATATAATACAATGACTGAAAAAGTGTTTTTTTCTAACTAAGGTTTTAATGGGGTATTTCTGAAGGCCTTCATCAGTTGGCTTTAAAACGAAATTGCACTCCAACATGACACCTATGTTTGGAAATTCCGAAAATTTATTCTTGATTGAACGTTAACGGCAAAGATCTCCAATCTTGACAAGACAGAAAGTTACTTTTATATACAGGGTGTCCCACGACGATTAAGACAAGCAATATATCGGAACTGGGCAGTAGTAGCGAATTATAATTTTGGGGGTGTAAATTAAAGCAAATATAGTAGGTATCTTTTCTTATTATTGTGTCACCCAATGAGGTATTTGTTTTTGGTCACGTGACGTCCGAGTCAAAATATTTAATGGGACACCCTGTATATTGGTGACTTTTTGTGTTCCTCCCGATAAAATTCCACAATTCCAACAAACTAGCACACTTGGGGTCTAAAGTGATTAATTCAAGAGCTACAGGTACTTAAAAGACTGTACCACTACCATTATGAAACACTACCAAAATAATTTAACTGTAGGTGTACATGTTATAATCAATGGTAGTGGTACCATCCTTTAAGTACCTATAACTCTTGAAGTAATCGCTTTAGACCCCAAGTGTGCTAGTTTGTTGGAATTGTTTTATCGAAAGGAACACAAAAAGTCACAAATATACAGGGCGTCCCATTAAAAATTTCGAATCGGACGTCACGTGATCAAAAACAGATACCTCATTGGGAGACACAATAATAAGAAAATATACTATATTCTAATTTACACCCCCAAAAAAATAATTGGCTACTAGTGCCCAGTTCCGATATAGTGCTTGTCTTAATCGCCGTGGGACACCCTGTATTTAGACTTAAACTGCAGATATATCCAAATTTTTTTTCTAGAAAAGAATCACGTTTGTACCACATTGTTGCTTTTTAACTGAGCTTTGCAGTGTTATTAAATATGAAAATTAGATCCTTAACACTGCTCCAAAAAATTCTAACCAACGAACCTAGTCCAGTTGTAGAGCTAAAAACTCGTTTTTGATACATACAATGAAAAATTAATATCCTAAGCATAAATTATAAGTAGGAAGGTTCAAAGATGGATAGAAATTATTCAAAGCAGATTTTTTAAACTGTCATGTGATATAACTGGACTTTCAACGATTACACTCAAAAGTGTCCCACTAAACGGTACTTACCTTAATATACACTCCCACTTCCTTGGTAGGGTCCCACGTGAAGGTAACGATGTTCAAGGCACCAGAAGGCTGATTTATGTCGTAAGCACCGTAAGATAATGGGACGTCCACTTCTAGGATTCTATCACCTGGCCTTGCTTTCTGCCAATTCAACATCTGCTCTTTTTCCATGTATTGCAGACGTCTTTCGTGGAAACAAATACGTATGATTGTCTGAAAAAAGGTGAACGTTACAGGCACAGCTAAGATTTTAAACTTTTACTTGAATACTTCATTGGTTTTAACCCCCTTTCGTTTAATTTCTATTTGATTAAAAATTATTGAAAAACATATTCATGATGTAAATACTTTTTAAGTGATGTTGACTGTTTACAAAAGCCTCCATTAGAATCATTCAGAAATGTTTTAAAACTAATTAAAATAATTAAAGCGATTTAAATACTTTCCATAGATGAACGCAATATCAAAATAGTCACAAAAATATTGAAAATTTGTCAAAAGTTTCTATCGTATAATGCGTCCTCCGAAGTATTAGCTTTTAAGCTACTACCAAACCTTTTGTAAAGAAGCATTCAAATAAGATGGATATACTCTTAGTGTAATTTGATATTCACGATTCACAACTTCATCCAAATATGACGTCGTATTTCACAATGGTTTGCCTGCAGATAGAAAACAGGTTCAGAAAAACATTTTCCAATGAGTTCTCTATATACCTTTGACTATGAAAAATTAGTGTTTGAGCTATTATTTAGTATATATCAGAGGCCGGGGCTTGTAAGCTTTACATAGCATCAAACGTTCGACACTTTTACGATTTGCATAAGTTGAAACATTTGAGGTTTTTACACTTCGCACGGTGTTGAAAACATTCACGATTTGCACAGTTTGAAACGTTATAAGTTTGTATGACCTGCACAGTTTGACCGTTAGAAGCTCGAACGTTTTGCAAAGTTTGAAACGTTGAAACCTTGTACACTTAATCTTGTAAATATTACAAGCGTCTACTTTCTGCAGTTTGAAACGTTTGAAGTTTCTGCGGTTTGCACAGTTTGAAACGTTGGAATGTTGTAAGATTTGCCCAAACAGACTCCAAAATAGGCGTATCAAAACAAAAATGTCAAAAAATGGTGTCTGTCATTTCTGTTAAGATTTCAATTCAGCGTAAGGAAATACCTAACACGCAGACAGTCACATTTGTTTGCGACTTTTTGATATTTTGACTGAACCAGATTCGGATACTTCTTTAATACCCAAAGATGTGCAAGTCATTCAAAAATCCGAGACACTTCTTTGAACGATACATGTGAAGCCCAATATGAGGTGTGTAGAAGGGACAGCAAGAATGGCATCGAAGCTCAAAAAAAAGTGTGTTATCTATTTAGCTTGAGTTTTTATTCAAGCATATAAAGTGACTCGTTTATTAGCTGCAGTTATCATTTACGACACAACTATCCATACCTGCTATTCACTGCCAAAATATTTTTTTATTATTGTACTGGAGTAAGTACGCTGCTACAAATTTCGGTAGAGGTGCCAGAATGGTCGCCTACAGACTGCTATCAACTGGAAGACTGGGCAAAAAGGAACTAGAACTGGACACAACGGGTATTATAAGGGAAATGATAAACTACTATATACTCGGAATGGTCTCGGTCTCTATGGTTCCCCAAGCGCACACGGAAAGATTCTACAACGTTCTTTTCCCAGGAAGAGACTAATGGGAGAGGAGTGACAGTTTCATATCACCCTCTGATTTTGCGCTATTCACGGATGGCTCATGGCTCCAATTCAGAACTGGTGACAAGAGCGGGGTCTGTTGACGGGGCATTGTCGCCTGGAGAAACCACTTGCGTTAGATAGGTCTGGAACAAACAACGGACTGTCGTTTCTGCTATGTGAAGGACGAAAGAGTACAGCACATATTGTGCTCCTGTCCAATACTGGCAAGAGCTAGATTTCAGACTTCCAGGTTCACCCAACTGAAACCTACTGACCTCCAGAAAGTTCCACCCAACAGACAATCGCCTTCGTCAAGAGGTGTGGATTGTACGATAAACTCTAAATAGGTGTGAGCCAGAAGACCCAATAGGGTCGCAGTGGAAGGAGGAATAATCGCCCCGCTCACTTTCAACCTAACCTAAGAACGCTGCTGAGGTGTTTAGTATATGTAAGTGGATGAGCTCTTATATCCTGTTACCCGATACTTTAGACTGTCATCCGTGTCAGCAGTGAACAGATGTTCGGCTAGTGATCACTAAAAATCCCCCAGAATGAATCTTGACACATGATTTGAGGGCATTCGTACAGGGCTGCACTCGGTGCTCGTACCACTACTGACGAGTAATTGACTCTTAACAATATGTAAACGAAAAAATGTATTTGGTTGGTCAAGCGTTTCTGCTGTGAATTTTTAGATAGTGAATCAATTTGTTGTTCACAAAAATAGTCATTATTTTTTGGCAATGAGATATTCAGTAAAAATATTACTAAGATGGTCCTGGCACTCAGGATTGCCAATTTAGGCCACTATTAAAAAATTAAATCTGAGATGCACCTCTTTGTCAGCTGATACCTGGCAAATAGACGTCAAGCCAGTCTAAAGTATCAGGTAACAGAGTATAGATCCCATTGGCTCACTTGTACATCCTCCCAAGGAGCCCCAACCATCCCAACCTAGCGGAATTCCCCCATGGGCATGGAAGGCCAGCGTTCCCCCAGGCTGGATTCTCGCACAGCAGGGTCGGTATTCTTGACCCCTCCTGTGGAGCGATAACGCTGCCTTTAAATGCGAGAGGAGTGAAAATCACTGCTGTTCAGATTCTCACATCCTCTCCTTACAATTGAAGCGCTTGCGTCAAAGGGGAGTGCTTTCTGTCGCTCGTGTCACTGGTGTATCAGTGTAAATAGGTTATCACCTACGATTAGGGTACCTTAAGTTGAGATATGTGCTCTTATTTATAATTATTATGCTTTATAGTGGAAGATCCTGTATGTATTGGACTTCTAAACCAAGAAGAAGCATAAAAACATGTTTCAGAGCTCCATCGAGTTGTTTTAAGAGGCCTTCTAACACAGTGTTTTTCAACCTTCCCCATAACATGACCCCCCTAGTATTAAAAAATATTTCTTGATTCCATGTATGTTAAAAATATTTAAACCGTACAAAAAAAACTTTTAGGCGTTTGCGTTATACAATCTGCTGGAATTATCTGCCAATAGGATGTTACGCTGGGAGTTCAAATCTGGAAATTTTGAGACCTTCTGGTTGAAAAAAGAAAATAAGTACACGGAATTAACAATCGAGGCTTTGAAGTATTTCATTCCATTTTCTACCTTGTACTTGTGCGAGTACGCAATTTCATCAATGGCCCAAATAATAAGTAAACTAAAAATCGCCTAAATTTGGAAAACGATTTAATATTTAGTATTGCAAATCGGATCCGTTATGGGAGAAATTGATTAGACAAAGTCAAGCGCAACCTTCACATTAAAATGTACCTTTTTTAAAATGTATAGATTTTTTTACCGAATTCCCACTCAAAAAACACTAACAAAACTCGCTGAAAACTAGTTTAAAAAGTTATTTAGATTAACAAAACAAACCTTTTGATATGTCTTGGACACAATTATCATTTATCTAGATGACCCTGTAAAAATTACAGATTTATATCCTCAACCAATAGCAAAAATTTTGGTTTACTATTTTTCAGTGATTTTATAAAAAAAATTGCAACCTTTTAAAAGTTTATAGTTTAATGTACTGATATATGATTCGAAGTTATAATATGAACTATAACTAAAGTATAATCGCTGTGATTATCATTATTTAATTTCAAACAAGAATATTGGTATCGAAATAGAAAACAACAGTTCTTTCACATTAAATGGAGGCCAAATTCGCCACTAATTAAATCAGATTTATCCTGAATTTTTCGTTGATACTAATCTTCATGTTTAGAATAGTTAATTCAACCTCGATCGATGTATATCACCGACAATTATTATTTATCGTCTGTGATGTATACGGTACTTTATTAAACGAACATATTGGTTATGTTTTGACAACTTGACATTTCGTTCGGACATTTTACATCAATACGCGATGTTGTCGTATCTCAATGCTCGCTTTCCAAATTTGCGAGGGGAGCGGTAGGTGAGAATCTAGAAATGCCATATCGCTGGAAATCATATCGCTCCTTTGACGGATCGCTCGCTTGCGAGGGGGGCGAGTTGGGAATACCGGCCCAGGTTACTCTTCACATCCCCTGCACAGGGCTGTATCACTGGCGCCGCCAGAAAATTGTGCAGGGGGTTGCTCAAATCGGGGGCAGAGGAGACAAATTCGATTTTTGTTTATACAAGTTTTTTATCTTCGCTACTCCAGGGGGGGGGCACGCCCCCCCTGCCCCCCTCTGCTGGCGCCCATGAGGTGTATCACTCAATCTAATATGGTAGAGGTGTTTCCTTATCTGACAGTGTCCTAACAGCACCAATCGCAATTCTGAGGTGTTGCCTGGGCATGAAGATGTAGTAGCAAGTACGCGTACTTATGGCTCGATGACCTTTTTCGCCTGTGTGTCACCGCAAGTACGCGTACTTTAAAAACCGTCGCGCAAACCGCCGGTGATCAAACTGGTTTGAAATCTTGCTCGTAGCTTGTCTCGGCTCGTACTGCGAGCCGCGAGCCACCACTTCGTTTCGGCAGGCCATCGATGCCCAACGCTTGTTGTGTTTGGCGTTTGTTAAAAGTTTTGTTTATTTAGGAAAATTATCAAAATGAGTGATTTCAGCTTCACGTGTGTCACCGACGTCGAGCCAAGTTCGCGAACTTAAAAACCGCGTACTTAAAGTTCGTAGGTGTGTCACCCACTTTAGAAGTTCTTTAGCAGTTGAGCATCCCACGTAACCTTAAAAGCTTTGTGGGTGAACTCTCTCAACAGTCTTGTTATAGCTCTGACTGACTTTACCATGTGTGATATACTCACCTTTAATAATTTCCCTCTATACAACGATAAGTCTCCTAACTTCTTCAACTTAATCTCGTAGCTTTGTCCTTGGTTCAGGTACGTCAGACTATCTTCGTTCTGTTTGGTGGCAATACTAGTGGCTGCTGCTAGGACGTATTGGAAACGACAATCCTCAATCAAATTGTAGTTTGTTGAAGACACCGTGTAGTTGTCCTGAGAGTTAGGCGATGCCAAGTTGTTACCTAGAATAGGTGTGAAATTAATAGTGGGAAAAGATTCCTCGAATCGTCTGACCACATCAATCTCGACCCAGAAATCGTCAAATCAGCACAAAAATTGAAACTTCTAGATTCTAGTTGTTCTCTCATCACAACGATTGGATAAGTATTTTCAAACACAGGTATTACTGCTATTATTACTACTTCACCATTTAAGTCTGGCGTTGCCTTGAATAAGTATGAGGTGATGATTAAATGATTCATTCAGAGTTTAGTGCCATAAAGGGGTGCTTATATTTTGTTCCTGGCTGGTTTTCTTTTAAAGAGGTCAATTTCTCAGCATTACATCTACTTCAGTTTTGTACTAATGTTCTTGTCACATTCAGCGTTAAACTGATTCATCATTTTGTAAGGCTTTCGCGTCCTTCATCCAATGAATTTGTGGTTCTTGGCTTCTTCGAGAACAACCCGACACCGAGATCAGATACAGAGAAGGAAATAGCAGAGCAATGAGAAGAAATAGGAAAAACCAACAGCCTGAGTCTATAGTAAAAGCATTTTTACCGTATGTGATTGGAATAACAGACAGAATAGGAAAAATGCTACAAAAATAAAACGTCAAGGCCATCTACAAGCCCACATGAAAGTTACAGGAGTATTTGAGAACGGCCGAGTATAAAAGAGACCCACTCACAATACCAGGGGCTTATCGCAAACGGTACAGATATGAGAGTGTATCGGAATAACGAAGTGATCTATAAACACAGGATTGCAGAGCATGAGGCTAGCTGTCGACTACGATATACAGACAAATCAGCGGTAGTCGAACATTCTATTAAGGAAGGAAACCATAGGATCAAATCTGAAGAAACTCAGGTTTTGCCGTAATGTCTTCATACTATGCAGGACTTCACAGAGAAGCCATCGAAATACAAAAACGCCGCGACAATTTCAATCGGAAAGAAGAAACACAGAAAGTAAACGGGACATGGGTACCTATCCTAAAGGACCTGAAGACACTCCCATATGGAAAAGCCGGGGCTACCAGCGCCACCAAGTTGAGCCACGACACCGTTCACAGTATAAATACAGCCGCGAATCTACCAGCCATCAGTATTTCGGAAGTCGCCGAAGTGAAATAGCTTCTGAAGATATCATCCAATCATGTTGGCGAAACGGCAAGTCTCAGGCTCTCATTTTGGGTATATCCATATTGCAAATGTGATACTTCGTGTTATTTAAGATTTTAAAATAAATAACTTCAAACACTGTCATTGGATCGTCAAATATTGTACTTTGATTAAGGCCACAGTGGTGGACGAAATGGTTATCCTCCGGCACAAGCGGCTTCATTGATAGGTCTTCAACTCTCTTACTATAATTTCTATAAAATTTTGGAATCGGCAACTCCACCAGATACTCACTGTCCATGACGTTATGAAGGTTGGCCAGCGCGGTCTGGCTGAGCAGCTGGTTGATGGTGTTGTTGAACATGCTCTGGCTGTTGTTATCCTCCATGGTGCTGTTGACGATGATGCCGGCGTTGCCGTTGGAGTGCTGCGTAGAGGTGGGGCTCTGCCCGTTGCGATGGCTGCCTCCTCTGCCCCCGAAGTGAGGGCCCCGCGCCACGGCTGCGGCCGCCGCCACCGCCGCATCCGTTGACGTCGGGGACGGCGCCTCCTGCTTGAACACCGTCATGCCGTTTATACCCAGGATGGTGTCGCTGAAATACCAAAGAATACGTTAATATAGGGTGACTCATTAAGACCTTTGTTTTTAAATTCTAAATAAAATACATAAAACGGAGTTCGACGACAATATATTTACTATAACTAAGAAAACCAATCTTTGACATTTACTTTTTAAAAATAATTTCATTTAAATTCTGGCCGTGGCTATGCTGTAGGTGGCCCATTCGGATGGTCCAATTTTGAATCACTCTTTCCAGCATTGCGACCGGTATCTGCCCAATTATGCGAGTGATGTTGGCTTCCAGGTCCGGAATTGTAACTGGTTTATCAATAAAGACCTTAGACTTTACGTATCCCCACAGGAAAAAGTCCAAAGGTGTGATATCACACGATCTAGGCGGCCAGTTGACAGGTCCAAAACGCGAAATTATCTGCTCACAAAAATGATTTTTTAATAAAGTCATTATTTCGCGCGCTGTGTGTGCCGTAGCTCCATCTTGCTGAAACCAAATGTCGCCGACATTACGGGCTTCAATTTCAGGCAACAAAAAATCTATTATCATAGTGCGGTAATGCTCTGCATTGACGGTGATGTTCTGTCCGGCCTCGTCTTTGAAGAAATATGGACCGATGATTCCACCGGCCCATAAACCACGCCACACAGTGCATTTTTCAGGATGCAGCGGTACTAAGAGTGCCGCTTTGGATTGTTCGTCAGCCCAAATACGGCAATTTTGTTTAGTGACGTATCTGTTGAGCCAGAAATGTGCCTCGTCACTGAACAAAATTCGACGCGAAAAAACGGATTTTCATTAAGCTGTGTCAGAGCCCATTGACTGAAATTTAAGCGTAAATTTAAGTCTTGAGGCTTCAATTCTTGAACAAGCTAGATTCTGTAAGACTTCAAGCCAAGATCTTTACGTAAAATTCGACAAGTTGTCGAATACGATAGGCCCAAATGCTGAGATCGACGTCGAATTGATCCCTCACGGCCTTCAGCTACACTATCCGCTACAGCAGCAATATTCTCCTCATTACGGACTGGATGTGGCCTATTCGGTCTCATATCATCCAATAGCGTATACTGAGACTCAAATTTGCGGATGTAAAGCTTGTCTTACACAACGATTATTTTTATAATATAGCTGAATAATTTGGAGACGCTGTTGTGGTGTGAGTCTTTCCATAATGAAATGTCAAGCAATACTGAATCAAAATAGGATGACACTTTGATAGCTGTCACTAGTAATCTGCCAAAAAAAGTCATACGATAGAACAAAGCTCTAAATGAATCACCCTTTATAACCTTTGATTATGCTTGTCACTCCATAATCTTAGCTTGTGCCTATCGAATTCACGAAATTCAGGGGCCTAGGAAGAGGATTACTATCTGCTCTGACAGCCAGGCAGCACTTAAAGCATTGAGTTCTTGTAGGTTTACATCAAGGCTCGTGCTGCATTGTAGAAACGTCTTGGATGACATTTCGACAAGACATCGCGTGTCACTCCGTGGGTGTCATATACTGGAGTTTGCAGTAATGAAACAGCGGACACGTTCCCAAGGGGAGGGTCGAGAAATAATTTCCTGGATCCTGATATGGCTGCGAGGCTGGCACAGGTACCATTAGAAGGAGAACAGGTGTGGTTGCAAAATCAACATCTTATGAGATGAAGAGGAAGCTCTGGACATCTCTGTCAAGCTAGAAGACTTCCTCGGCACACATTCTATGTCACTGTGACGCCCTTGGGTATCACGGGCGGACTATGCTGGGTTCAAGGTTCCTTGAACTTTAAGACATAGATGGGGACCCAAGCCCATCCCCACTTTTGCGATGAGGGCTGAACCTAGGCCGCACAGTAAGACAGGCCGGCATATATATCTATCTCTGTCGTCGCCTACGTCACAAATATCGACCTAAGCCGTCCGCCGCGCTGTCCGATTTCCGCGGGATAACAGTGATAACCAGGTGATAACACTGGCAGTACTGGCGCTTGTGACTGGCACGTTGTATTCCTGTGCAGACAGCAGACAAGTGTGCATTTGAGTAGATTTGAGCAACGCGTGTTATTTTCTTATATCGGTAAGGTGAAAGTTTTACTTGATTTGATCTTGTGTTTATTATTTTATTATTTCCGGAATTTTAGGCTTATATAAACTATACAATAATGCCAATTGTTGAAATCTATTAAGAAAAGAAAAACTGATAAGCTGTCCAGTACTTAGTTCTTCCTTTCGTTCCCATTTCCTATTACTTCGTGATTTATATGTTTGTTCCCATATTTTGTGTTACCTAAAGACATGTTTCTGTTATTGTTGTTTCTACTTTATATGACCTACATATTTTTTTATTTTTGTTCATATTTTGTATTCCTTGGTGATTTATATGATTGTTCCTATATTTTTTAATAGAAGAGTCGTTTTTATTTTATAGTTTCTTATTTATTTTATATGACCCGAAAATGTTTTTATTTTTTGTTTTTAGTTCGTATTACTTTGTGATTTACATGTTTATTGCTATATTTTCTAATAGCTGAGAGTTATTTTTCTGTTATTGTTATTTTTATATGACCTGAAAATATAACCTATTTATTTTTTGTTCCTATTTTGTATTACTATTCGATTTGTACAGTAGGTAGCCAAATTATTAGGGACAGTATTTATGTTTAAACAAATTTGTTGACATTATAAATTCTTTTTTATAGGTGTGCTACGGGTATCACTATTGTTTTGTTTTAAGTGAGGTGACGCTGGCAGTCAACATCGTCTGTCAGATAAGTGAGGGTTATACCTCAACTGATTGCCATTAAGTTACAAGTGCCGCTTGAGCGAATTTGTCTCTTAATTACCTACATATTTCTTCACGTATTTTTGATGATAGAATCATCAGAATGTAACTATTGATCAATAACTTATTAGCTTTTATATATCTCAAGTATAAATATCAATTTTTTCAACAATATGTAGCCATAATCTCAAGATATTTTCTTTTAGTATGGGGTAAGTCTTCAGACATATCCCCAGGCAAATGCAGAGAGATAGGAACGAAAAAATAAATACAATCTAAAATGTACTGTATCGATTTCATGTTCTGAATAATAACATTTCAATAAAAAAATCAAGTGGTAGATCCAAGAACAGAAAATCAAAAAAAATATTCATTCAATCAGGAAAATACAGAAATAATAGAACTGTCCCTAATAATTTGGCCATCTACTGTATGTTTGTTCCTGTTTTTCAACACCTAAAGAGTTATTTTTCTATTAGTGTTGTTTTTTATTTTTTTATATCACCTGCTTAATAAAATAGTTTGAACCAGAATGGGAAATGCCTTATTTTAACTAAAAATCGACATTTTCATTGTTTTATAATAGCCAATTAAGAATTATGGGTAGGTATCTTTATTTTATTTTATACTTTATAATATAGCAGAACTCCTGATGAGTAAATTATATATGCAACTATGCCAAAAAATCGATTTACGGCAAGCTGATATAATAAAAATGCCGCGCGCCCCATATAAACACATATAAAAGTCGGTCGAAGTTTGTGACGTCACGCAAGCTGCCTGCCGGCCTGTCTTACTGTGCGGCCTAGGCTGAACTTGGCAACTAGAGCACATAGGCGTAGTTAGGTGGGGGCTTGGGGGGGCTTAGCCGTCCTAAGAATGAAATTAGCCCCCCCAAAAATCAAAAAATAGTTCATTCTGGTAAGTTTATTGTATCTTGGACAGGGACTTAAACCTCCCCAGATTCAGGGACTTAACTACGCCTATGCTAGAGCAAGAACAGGTGAAGAAAAGCCCGTTTATAGGCCTATACAGTGGTGGCTCTTGTCATCAGAAAGCCTCTCTCCTTTTAATCTTTCATACAATTAGGAACCTGAATATAGCCGACGTTGCAAAACATAATGCCCCTGTATCGGAACTTTGGCACCCGATTAGTGGCAATGACTTGTCAATTAGGAATTCTTACTGTTCACTTCTATAGGAGCCACTTCAGAGGACCCACCGAGTGATAATTTTCTTATCTTGTCTATGTTCGATGACTGTTCCAAAAATATCAGCGTAGTCCTTATTCTACCTACTCAATGATCATCCCTAGCAAACAGTGTGCTCCATTCAAAACCTACAACCCTGTCCGAGGAACCTCAATTACGAATGTTGCCTTTTTTGGTGGGTGTCGAAAACTATTATTAATTCCAGTAAATAAGACATATTTGGCACGCAATATTATCCAGAGCGAATGGCAGCGTAGTTGTCTCATCTGTAGGATAGAGGTGGTTTAAATTATGGTATAGCACCCGTAGAACCGCGTCATGCTGGCATACATCCTAAACGATGACTACAAATACTGATGTGTTTAAGATGCGATTCTGGCAAAATATCCTCAATCTCCAACCTCAATAAACCAGACTAGACAATTGAGTCGTGTGTATGTCGCGGCCTACTAAATAATACTAATTTCATTTTGTAATTGTTGCTTAAGCATTTTGATGTTATACGTTATCTGTTTTTGTTTTGTGTCATGTTTTTTGCCGAATATTTTTCCGGATCTCACAGAAACTGACAACACCTTACTCCAAAATTAACCTACAAAATCGCCTTGACTGCAACGAAATGTCATGATGACATTATGTTACTTGAGTATCGAACGACTCTGAAACACAAAACAGTACTTGAGAGATACTCAAGTATTAAGTAACACTCATTTAGCAACTGTGAATACGATCCTCAAGAAGGTTCCCCTTTTAAAATTATAGCAGCTGTGTTAGAAATATGCGATTCCCCTGATGTTACCATGAATTTAGTGCTCCAAGAAAAAATCTAATCTTTTTTTCCAAACTACAAGTTAACCGTTGAATTTTCCAGGTTTACCTGTGGTTTGATGTCATATCCCAAATGATCGGTGTTTTACGTCATTTCCTTCACATTACAATGTAAGGGTTCTTGGAGATTTAGAACATCAAATTAAATTGATATCATCATATGCATTACTGTGAAATAGTCCCCGAAACTTCATGATCATGGACCTCCTCTGACCTTTATGTTTCAATCTTGACAACATCGCTTAAAGGTATTGAATTAACTACACATTTATCTTCAAAACAAACATTTTTTAATTTTCGATGATTTAGATGTGTTCGAAATGGTCTTACAAAAATGCATGGTATGTAGCCAATTTACATAACTTTTTGCAAGGCATTGGTTAGAGGAGAATAGACAGAATGCTAGTGCACCGCCTCCTGCATCATAAAATGCAAGGAAATTAGGTAATATATAAGTAACCTGAATAACAAGGCTTTTATGCAAAGCAGTCTCATACTTCATTCTCTGGTTGTTAAGCGTTTAACGAGGATGCCAAAGTTCGACTACAGTGTCCTCAAGTTGTACTTGCTTCATTAGCTATTACACTACAATGCGTCACTGATTGACTCGTCCCTGGACAATCTTTCAATTACTGTGATACTGTGATGATCCAACAAGGTCAAGTGCAAAGACGAATTATATAAGAAAAAAACATTACTCCAACATTATTGTTATACACAAATTGATATCGCAAAAAAATCGTAAATATCAAGCTCTCAAAATAGCACTTCTGATTCCTGAAGTCGCAAAAATTCCAGATAGTAATTTATTTTTAATTGTAATTGAGCTGCGTTTGTACTGCTTGTTCTCCTAATACGACGACATCAACTTGATTAATTTATATCTCGTAATACTATGTATTTACACTTGTTTTCTGCCTATCTGACGATCTAACAGCGAACTTATGATGTTATTGCCACGGAAAGAGCGTATGGCTTGGTACTTTAAATAGGGGGTAAAATGACGGAGTTTTGAGACATCTTAGGTCCAGTTCCACAATCGTTAGTTAACTAGTGGTTAAAAGAAAACTAGTGGTTAGAGAAAACAATCTATTTCATACTCGATGATTTACGTCAAAAGCTCTGGTTAACCAGTAATTAAGTTAACCCAAGCAATATGGGTTATCTTTACGTTTGTTGTGGTCGACCGATTACATACAGATAAGCTTGCTTTGGAGATGGCTTTTCATTACACACCAAGAAGGTGGAGGCAGTATTGCAGTAACAGAAAATTTCAAAATTTAAAATAATTGGCTCAATGGATCAATGGATGTCTTATTAAAATTACATAGACGATCACAGATAATTCAACAGTTTGTTGGTTGGTCTGTCATACCGACCAGGAAGTCTAGTAGATTTGTCAAAAAGAATTCACCAAGAGGCCATAAAGACTTTATTCAGTATTGGTTTCGTGGGTTGGCAAAAAGGGTCAAAAGTGACCTATTTTCCTGGTTTTGCCCTCCCACTAGTGGTACTTGTCTGATTTTCTCGGATGTTTAAGACACTTCATACATTTTATCGTAAGGTTATAATCCTATTATTCCTTCTATAGGAAGTAGTGACTTCAAGCTATTTTACCTAGTATAAGGAGGAAATAGTGAGAGATATATGCTACATAGATATAAAAACTATCTGTGTAATTAGTAGTAGTATTAGATTGCTTGAAAATGCAAAAAATTAAAATGGATCAATGGATGTTTTATTATATCTATATGATCAACAAAAAAATCAACAGTTTGTTGGTTTGTCTCTGTCAACGATAATCGTTTGCTTCTCTGCCTTTGCCTTAGATATTATCATAATCTTTTTACTATAACAAGGGCGAAATATTTATCGTTTTCCAAAATTTGTGGAATGGCGTCGTGGGTAATTGTTTATCAAAAAGGAAATAATAATCGTAGCAACATGTTATGTTTAACCCCAGTAAATAAGGGGGTCTAGAAACAATTGGTCAAGCTTTTAATATTATAATTCATAACCATATGCCCACAAACGTTGAGATATCCTGCATTTGTCTCTCTGTTCCATCACACCTTACTGGCCCATCAATAGAAAATCACATTCTGAAAATAAACTTTACTGACATTTGAGTCTCTCAAGTAATGTGTGGTGTTTCACGTTCGTTCGATAGCCATTTGAGGATCCTTCAAGTGAAACAGCTCTCTTCTATTTTGCAGGTTAATTTTGGAGTAAGGTGTTGTCAGTTCTGACTTCCGTTACATCAAGAAAAATGTTCGACAAAAACTCAAAACACTGGCCCAAAACTAAACAACGCCGATGTAGTATCGCCTCCACTAAAAGCTTACACTAAAATATTTTTCGCAACAGTACATATCGGATCATGTAGCGACGAGCTCCTAAAAGTCGTACTTTTTTACAAGACCAAAAATGGGTTGAGTTTAGGCAGTTACAGATAACATAGATTTGAGAAAAGATCATTCTTTGAGGGAAAAAAATGTTAATGAAATAATTATGTTCTGCGCCTTAATCCGCGATAAAATTGTGATTCTAGCAAAAATGACAAATCAACCCCTTGATGCCGCAAACTTAGGTGTAGTTTCAGGGGATCCATGTATACCATCCCACCAAATTTCATTTATTTCCGACCTTTTGCACACAAAAGCCTTTTTTGGGACCTAACTATTGGCCCACTTTACCGCCTCAGTGCCAGGGGTTCCGACAGGGTAGCAACGGCACTGTGGGTTTTTTATTCCCATGCATGATTATAAACATTCTAGTGTTTATTTTACGTGTCGGTCATGAAAAGGTACTTATTGGAAAAAGGGAAAAAGGAGGTTCGATTTTTAGTTAATTAAACATGCTGCAGACAACATTGAAACAGGCACTGTTGTCATTTTGGAAACGTCTTTTCATGACAAATCGATTACGTGATTTCAAAAGTGTGGGTCGTCGCTTCAAGGTAGAAGACTGTTTAGACTATAATGTTTTCCCTCCTTCTCGTGTTAACTATAAAACAGATGCACAAGGACACACTTGAGTGTTATTTGCGTAAGGTATCCTCAAGTGCACACTTGAGGGTCGAGGGACAACTATGAATACGACACTAAGTCTTTTATTTTAAATTATTTTATCCAAAGAGCCAATTTCTAAACAGCTGTTAATAGTAATAAAACATTTTAAAGATTCTTTTTAGGTCAGGAAAAATTATGCTTAAAACCATATTAATTAGGTTAAAAAAAACTTTATCAATGATATCAGATGAACGCAAAAAATTGTGTTAATTTTATTTTCGGCAATTATACATTGTGTTGTAATTATGAGTTATAGTTTTTTTAATTACATCGGTTTGAAGGATCTACAAAATGTAATCGTAATAAAAATATCAAAGTTGTGATAAAAAGTTAAATAAAACATCAACAACCCATTTTTAGCACTACTTTTGCGATAATTTTATTTGTATTTTAATATCTCAGAGTTTGTTGACTAGCTCTTGACACTGCATTTTCATATGACATCCAATTTTTTTCTGATGAAATAGAACCTAATAATAACTTACCTGACAGAATAAGTGTTGTTGACCAAATCCGATCCAAGGGTGAGTGAGTTCTCCAGATCCGCGTTCAAATCCCCATAATCGTCCACCTGCCAATGTGGCATTTTTCCAGAACCTGGAACAAAAATCGCCCACTTCAACTACATATTTTGGTACCACTGTTGAACGAGCATTAACGATCTCATTGTTCGTTGTAATTGTAATTATTAATGCTCGTTTTTGAGATAACACTCAACACATCAGAAAGCTCCGTTCGTCTACAGATACAGACCAGTACAGGACCGAACGATCTGCGATTTACATATGCGAGGGTGAAACAGATGCGCGTACACACAGATTTTTATTTGGCCCAAAAAGAACGAGTTTTTTTAATAAAATAAAACTGAATACTATCAAAACAAAATGTATGATAATAGACAAACATTTAAGCGAAACAACAATATTACTGTTTTGGTTAATAATGACAAAACTGAAGTAGTCTATCTAATATCTGGGCATATATGTAGATAGAAAATTAAAATTTAAAGATTATTTTGATTATATTATTTCAAATATATACAAAAAGATAAATTTCTTTTATAGAGTGTCTCAAACCTCAGTGTTTGTTTTAAAAAAAATGTGTACAACACTATAATTCTTCCTCATTTATTGCACTGTTCAACTATATTATATACTGCAAATGATGCTATATTTTCAAAATTACAAGTGTTGCAAAATAAAGCAATGCGAATAATTTTGAATAAAAGTAAGTTCACAAAGGTAAGTTATAGGTTGAAAGAACTTCAATGGTTAAATATAAAGGATCTTATATTGTATATAGTTCTCATTATCATATTTAGATTAACAAATCATTTATTTCCGGAAATTTTAGATAATTTTATAAAATTAAACAATCACTATCATAACTATTCGACTACAGTAAATACAGATTTTCACATACAAATTTGCTATAACATATGACAAATGAATCGGTGTTCCAAAAAGGGTTGTACGAATTTCATAAATTGACAATAATATTAAATCAAGTACCAATTTGAAAGTATTCAATGCAAGATTGGAAAAGTATGTTTTGGATATACAAAATTTATAGTGATGTAATCTTATGAATGTTGAATGTACTGTGTTTGCTTCTGGTTAATTTGGACTATGTTGGAATTTGTCGTTTTCGAGCAAATGTTAAGGACGCTATTGAGTTTCAGACCCTGTTTTAAGAATCTTCTGATTCTTGAGTATTTAAAAGTGCAACCAAAATAATTTTAGTGACGTCAATACTTTTGAAGCGTGTTTAAATTGCTCTGATTAGATACAAGTAACTTTGAAAATGACCGAAATGTTTAAAGCTATATATTTGTCCATGTGTTGTAGTGTTTGTAACTGCGTAATCTCAACAACTGCTACGTCAATTCTGATGAAATTTTGAAATGCCTGCGTTGTGGACTCTTAAGATTCTGATTCATCGCGCTTCACTGACTCATAATTAAAACCACATCCAGTGAAATATCAACCTGTTAATAACATTTCGGCGATTTATGTATCCTTTATCGCACAAAATGTTTGAAAAAAATTCATTGTGGAATAAGTGACGTTAATTCATTAATATACAAATATTCAAATGATGCCACACAGTTATTGCATTCTGTATAACAACAAATGAAACAAATTTATTATACTGATAGACTTATTTTGTTTTCGAATTTCTACATATAAACAAAATTTCTCGGTATCAATGAGTACTGGAATCAATATTTAAATGGGGTCATCGGAAAAGTTCATATTTATTGTTCCTCCTTCTTAAAAGAGATAACAAGTTTTCTATTACTCACACAACACCAACAAATAGAAAATACAAAAAATTGTAGATATACAGTTGAGGAAGTGCCTTTAGATTGTTTTAGAGGAATTCCCTATGCCTACATTGACTATCAAATTGGTAGTTTCCATATTATGGAGTGATCAGAGTAAATAAGTATACGGGTCTGAAATCATATCCGTAAGTCAAAAATATACAGGATATAATTAATATCGATTTTCAATTTGTTTGTACAGAAAAGTCCTTTGTGTATAATCTTTTTTTGATATATACCCGTTTTACATCGACAATTTCTTCGCGAATTTATTAATGAATTAATCCATGATATTCTCCAAGGTCAAAGTGATTGTGTTTTACATATGTGAATAAAACCATAGATTTTGTGACGGCATGCAGTGCTGCCAACACTTGTGCTGTCATATGGTGTGGCGGTTTACGCAAGATCCATTGAATTTCTATTTTTTTGTGTGATCTTGACAGTAAAACTCTTGCGAATTTTTATTTAGAAAATGTTTAATAATATACAGAGACGGGTATCAAAACTGCATGAAATGCATATGATTTTATGGTTGGCACTACTGAATTTGACGTCAAACTTGGCCGCAAATTAGAGCAGGTTCTAAGTCCGTGAAGAAATCCACGAAGAAATCCATGGACTTATTTGACGTCAAATTTCTGTTTTACACTAGTCAAATTTGACCACGAACTGAATCCATGAATAAAGTCATGGATTTATTATTGATATAAAACGGGTAAAAGATGACCTACCCCCTCTAGGAAACTAATAAATTTCACTACACACGTAGTTTAACCGTTAAAAGGTAATTAACAAGGTAATAAGGTAATTAACGATAACAAGTATAAATTACATTATTTTTGTTATCATGGTTTGCTAGACATGAAATACTGACCAGAGTAATTTTTGGGGACTGTTCGGTATAAATACAGGGTTATTCACGTTATTCGACACGGAGCATTATGGATAAAGTATTTGATAAAAAAGAAAATAATTATTTGGGATGAATAGAGACCCATAAAGGCCACATTTTGAAAATATTTTCATGTTATACAGGGTGTCCCAAAAAAACGAAATGTATCAAAGTTATGTTTTTTTAAATAGAACACCCCATATATTATTGCATATTCAGATTCCTTGGTGAATTCTAGTGTGACTTTATGTATCATACATGGTACCTAAAGCGAACCGTTAAGGTGTAAATCACCATTTTCGGTATAAGTAGATATCAGGAAAAAAATGAATATCGCAGAGATTATAAAATATGGAAGGCTGTGACTGTGTTACTAAGCATAAAATGCATCAGCTTTGATGAGACTGTCAAATTTAAATTACGTTTACGCTTGGAGAAATCGGTCGATGAATTAAGGAAACTTCGATCAGCGATAACTTGATTTTTTCAAATGGGAATGCCTAATATTTTTTATACGGTTAAACGTAGAATTTGATAAGCTTTCTAATGATATAAGGTTGTGAATATCAATCTCTCGTAGTTCAGCTAGAAGAAAACAACTAACTTAGCTGAAAAATACACACTAACTAGACTAAAGGGACAAGATTATAAAAATTCCTTGCCATAAATCAACTCTCCCAGAAACAACTGCGATAACATCTCTAAGGTCAAAGAGAAGCTGGAGTATGGCAGTAATAGATATTTTTACTGTCTACTGGCTACCGCAATTTACTAGAGGTTAAAAATTTCCTAGGCAATCAAAAACCCTAATATGAAACAGAAACAACCAGGACTGTTGCTCCAGCACGCAACTATCAATCATATGTAATGATGTAAAGAAGTACTAATTTGCGTCGAAGTCGATACCTCTGACTGGAGCCCTTCTATTTTTCAATATCTATTAGCAATATTGCAAAAAAGGAATACTGACAAATCAGATTTAAATTTTCTGCCATTTAAGTTATGTTTTATAATTTGAACAAATTTTAATTCATTCTTCATTTTCTGCGACCTTGCTAATAGGTATTGAAGAATTTTCAGAACTCCAGTCAGAGGTACTTTTGACTTGAGTTTTGACATAATTGCATACTTTTTTATATCATTAAATGTGAAATTTTATTATGAAAATAATAAACTGCTTACAACATTCTCTAGTAGTTTTTACTTTATTTCAAAATTTTTAAAAGTTTTGGAAATTGCCAATCTCTAGTACATTGCAATAGCTAGTAGGCCGTGAAAAAATCCATTTCTGCCATACTCCAGCCTCTTTGACCAAAGATATATGTTACCGCCGTTGTTTCTGCTTAGACTTTGTTTGTTATGAGTAATTTTTATAATCTTGTCCCTTTAGTCTAGTTCGTGTGTATTTTTCAGCTAAGTTAGTTGTTTTCTTCTACCTGAATAGGTTTTTGTTTATATTTCATGGCCTGCTACATTGGTTATAGGTAGGCAAATTGAAAAACGCCGATTTGTTTGAAAATTTAAAAGTAAATGAAAACTACCAGAGATTGATATACACAACCTGATATCATTAGAAAGGTTATCAAATTCTACTTTTAACCGTATAAAAAAAATTAGGCATTCCCATTTGAAAAAATCAAGTTCTCGCTGATCGAAGTTTCCTTATTTCATCGACCGATTTCTCCAAGCATAAACGTAATTTAAATTTGACAGTCTCATCAAAGCTGACGCATTTCATGCTTAGTAATACGGCAAAGTCACAGCCTTCTAAATTTTATAATCCCTGTGATATCCAATTTTTTCCTGATATCTACTTATACCGAAAATGGTGATTTACACCTAAACGGTTCGCTTTAAGTCCCATGTATGATACATAAAGTCACAATAGAATTCATCAAGGAATCTGAATATGCGATAATATACGGGGTGTTCCATTCAAAAAAACATAACTTTGGTACATTTCGTGCTTTTGGGACACCCTGTATAACATGAAAATATTTTTAAAATGTAGCCTTTATGGGTCTCTATCCGTCCAAAATTATTATTTTCTTTTTTATCAAATACTTTAGCCACAATGCTCCGTGTCGAATAACGTGAATAACCCTGTATAAGGAACTTTGACCTTTCTCAATACTCGCGTCTATTTAACTCTTACCAACCAAAAAATGGCAAAAAACTTATGAGAACTGGTGTAGCGAATGATGAGTGAAAACCTCCAATGGGCAGAGTGATAGACACTGCTGATATATTAAATTAAATGGTATTATAAAGTTTAAGACCGTTTCAAAACAATACTATTAATACTTTAATTTTCAAAACTTCTTTTCTGAAAGGACGTATTAAGACATCGGATAGGGTACCTACCCACATTTCTGATTTGAGGTGCAAACATATTCGCTACGTCACTGATGGCATTTGGATATGAATGTCGGATTCTCGTGTGACGTAATCCAATCCTTGTACCGCACAATCTGAAGATTTCGTTATCAATATCAGTTGGGAAGTAAAAACAACGTATTAGCTTAGAGATAATATAGCTAATATCGTAGAGAAACATCTGAAACATTTTATCGATACATCTGGCTCCGTCACTGTACACAATGGATCGTAAGGAGGATTTAATTTGAATTTAATTGTCATATTTATGTTTGAGAACGATTTCACAAGGAAGTAAAAGTCAACAATGATAGTATATTTATTTAAATACTGTGCTTTTGAATGCATAGACAGACAGGTATTTATGATTTTCTGTTTTTCAATCAATTTTCACACAATCAATACAATCATTACTTATGTATTGTCTGTATATGCGTATGAGATCGTCAAATACGAAAATATAAAGCTAGCGGTAGATATCGCGCAAAAAATTTAAACATATATTTTAGTAGTTTGGCCTCCAATTATAATAACAAGATAATTGAAAGGTCCAATGCAACAAGTGCCTAAGTAACAATTTCATCAATTATTAACTATCAGTGCCATTGATGCGAAATTTTTGTAAGCTTTCTGGTAATATATCTAAAATTGTTGTAAGATGTACCTACGTGATTATATGAGCATATGAGTTTTTTATAATGGTTCTCGATTCAGTGCAACCTGTGCTCAAGTCCAGCCAAATATTAGATAAAATATAAAAATATATTCAATGGAAGATGAGCCTTAGTACAGTCTGTTAGTCACTGTGAATGACCACTTCAACACAAAAATTGCCTTAGTATAGCATATTATTTATGCGTAGTTTGTGGTTTCCCATTCGTTTTTCCATTCACTGATAGAACGTTGCTCCCAGTGATTTATTATTACACTCAACTGGTCTAATCGTTTATAGTTGGAAAATTGTGGAGGAATAGTACAAGAAACACAGGTAGGTAAGTGGGTTTTTTCATTATTGCCGAAAATATTATTTTATGTTGATTCAGTTTTCACTTTTTTTACTACGCTATTATTCTAACTTTGACATAATTATGTAATTAGCAGTTTACCGAAGATCTCTGAGAATTTATCCTAGTTACTTTTCACGATTTTACTCATACGACCGTCTCTGTCACGACTGTTACAGTATCTAATAATTTACACATTACAAATATGTGTGAATGTCAATAAGAAGCAAAGGTTATGTTTATAGACAGAAAGTAGAGTCACATTCGAGGATGGTCCGACTAGTCTTATAACATGGTCGTCAAGCTAAGATTTAGTATGGCGCTATGCGTCCTAGCTATGAAGATAGGCTGAAATTGTTCAAAATAACCCACTTCTCTGACCGACGTTTACGAGGGGATGTCATTATCACATACCGCTCGTTGCACGGTCTGTTTGGAACGGATCTGTCCCCCCTCTTCACACTGAATACGAACCGCTTGCGTGGCCATAACTTCAAGCTGACGAAGGAGAAGTTCCGGACCACACCTCGACAGTTCTTCCTTTCCAACAGGGTATTCGATATATGGAACAGGCTGCCCCTTAACATAGTGAATGCGCCATCAGTGAACAGTTTCAAGAACTTGTTTGACAGTTGGGTGCAACGAGACATTTTTTTTTAGTAGCTAGTGCTTAGTACAATTGTGTATTTTTATATTATGTTTGAGTTTATAGCTTTTTAGCTCAACTCTTCTATCTTTATAATAATAATAATAACTTTTTCGCGAAATTTTATATTTGAACTTTGGGAGAGATGTTTAGCTACTTCGCGTTCACAGAAAAAAGTAAAAATTTTCTTTAGGTACATGGTTTTTTGAGACGAAACATCAATATGTCCTTAATTTTTTTTGAAAAATATCCCATTGTGTTGTTTGGATAACAACCGGCTTCACAAACGAAATTGCTGGAAATCTGACAGGCTTTGCACCGTATTCAAAAGCATTTTCAGTCTGGTTTTCTAGGTTTTCATATGAACTGAATGAACTATGGCGTAGTCAGCTAAAGTTCGAGACTGATTTCGAATTATACTTCGACGCTCAAAATTTTTGTGAACATTTTTGCGCAGGTGGAAATCGAACCGCAAACTTATAATGTTCTTCGACGTTTTATGACATCTACATCACTAAAAATAATCTCTCATTTCTGTCGGTATGTCTGTTGACTCCCTTTCTGGCAATCAATCCGATGTTCTATAAAATTACTTAGGCAATATTGCTAAAATTTTGGCAAACGTTCTTCACGGGTCTCAACAACATAAGACCGTTCATAGATTTCACGAAAGAAGATAATAAAGAACAGAATAAAGAACAGATTTTTTGATGTGTCAGTAACGAGAAACGACACCAAATGAAGTCCGCAATATACAAAAAAACCTACACACATGGAACAATTCATGCACTATATCTGACCTTTCTGATAACATTTTCCAGGTCAGTAGAGATGCTTAGCTTTTTTTCGACGAACCTGATCTCATACACTTACCATATCTGAATCAACACCGTGACCCAATGCTGGATATAGAAATTATACATAGTGTGAAAGTGAGAAAGATAGAGTATCTTGGGCATATGATGCGTAATGTGAAATACCAATTTATCCAAGTAATGCTCCAGGGCAGAATAGAGTGCGCCAACGAACATCGTGGCTAAGGAATATTAGACAGCGAATATTCATTCAGGGAGTCTGCCAACAGGATTATAGGGACCAACGTCATTGCCAACATTCATAGAGGATAGGCAGTATAGACGCTGACAGAAGAAGAAGCGTCTAAAAATGTGTTGAACCGACCGTTTGCTGTCGATTTAAACGTTTGTCTTGGGTACATTCAAAGTGGCACCGCCACTGTTATTCTACAATTCGGAACAGCACGCAACACATCTCCTTTGGAAACGCTCTCAGACGGCAAGCATCTCAATGGTTTGGCTTAAGTGAAAAATTGCTAGCAGCGAGTTTGACGTCAACACGTGCGACCTTTTCAATTGGGGACGATGAGCAGCGGTCATACTCCAGCTAAAATGCGCGAATTGTTAAACGGATCGCCTTAACAACAGATGATATGTTCGCAATATATTAGGGTACAAGTTTGTGTTTTGAAGAAACAGATGGAGGAGAAATGAAACGTCGCAAACTGTAGTTATATATCTGATTCATCGGGCTTTATTGGTCAATAAATAAGACTATATTTGTTTAACTTAACGTTTAGGTTGCTTCTACCCGGCGCCAGCATCTACTTATAATTATCACACATTAGAAACCCCTATCAACCCATTCTCAAGTTCGGAGTCCGCGGATCCTAGTCATTCCAAGTGGGATGTGAAAAGATTCTTTCAACAAATAAAAATACATTTCCAAAAAAAGACATTAATTAGCTAATCCTTTTGAAATGCTAAATTTTCGTTCGAGATATATTAACTTCAACTCTATGTAAACATATTTAACTTGAATACTTATTATATAAGGTGGAGACTCCACGATCAAGGTTGTAAAAAACCACTGCTCTAGTCTATTATTATTCGGACTTTGAATGGCATAATTGTGGTAGCAACAAGTGCTGACGGGCTAGGCCAAGTCAATACCTGAACTATTAATTATTGTTGTGAATTCAGGAAGGATCGTACAGTATTACAGGACTTCAGGCTTACATACTTTTGGAATAATTTGTGTAACTTTTCGTCCAGGCCTAACTGTTGTAGGTATGGTGTAAATGTGTGTGGTGTAAGTCCTGAGACCTACATAATGAGGGGGACTGTAATAACTTTGTCTTGTTTCCAGAGTCGTTTCATTTCTATAGCAAGGTGTGTGTATTTGATATCTTCTCAGCGTAGGTGTTTTGGATATTCATGTGGTTGGGAATAGCAATATCTATCAAATAGGTAATTTTGCCTGCCTTTGACTGAAAAACTATATCTTATCTATTGGCTGGGATAGCCTGATCGCATGTATTTCAACGTACCAGTATAGTTTGTATTGATTATTTTCGAGTTCTGATGTCGGTGTATAATTGTTATATGGATCTTTGTTGTGGTTAATGCTTGGTGTATGATTTTGGCTGCAGAGTTATGTCTATCTGTGTACGCGGTTCCAGCGAGTGTTGCATGTGCTTGTTATACGATCTATTGTTTCTTTCTGTTGGTGATAGATACTTATGAATTTCTTGCGGTTTCTTGTCGCAATCACTTAGTCCTGAATAGCAAACATAAAACCCTGTGTTTCTGGAAAGAGCTGGCCATCCTGCAGCCCGGTGTATGACTTTTTTTCATCATTTATACGGTTTTGTGTAATACGGTATCTATGTTTGCCTTGGAGTGTCTGCGACCAGGTATTCATTTTTTCTTGTTGTGATTGTATGAGATTGTGTATGGATGCACTAGTATAGTTTATCATATGATAAACAGATCAATATACTTTATACTGTCTGAAAAATAACATATGATTCTTATGGCCCGACTCAAAGCTTTAATAAAACAGAATCTGTACTTGCATATCCAGTTAAATTCACCATAGAACTGATCTAGCCCATAATAAGGCTTTTGTGACAAAATATTTTTTACGAAGTTTTTAGTTATTTGAGTTTTAAGGTTATATATCTTCACTCCATTATATATATAATTAAATCTCTGACTAGTGTTGATTTAGGTGATTAATCCAAAAACCACTTTTTTTTCTGGCAATATAACGTATATTCATGGTTTAAAGTTTTATTTTATCTTTGAAAATCACTAATGTCGTTTCCAAGACGAAAAGTGCTATTACAGACATTATTTTGTATTCTAAGATGTGAAGTTCTAGCTCTACTTTTGTTTTGTTTGAGAACAGAGACCCTAACAGTTCGAAATATATATTATACTCTGGTTGGTTCACTAATTAAATGATCAATGTGTTTTGTAAAGTCCAATTTGTGATCAATAGTTAGTTTATGCTTGTTTGTTATGGCTCAAGCTCGGTGTATCATATTGGCCGCAGAAAGATTACTAGCGGTTCAGTTCTTGCCAGAATCTGACATTTGCTTGCAATAAGTTCTAATCTTTACTTTTGCTAGTCGAATTTTCTGCGTCTTATGAATGGGTATTTATTTGATTTATATACTTTTTGTCTATATCAATGGGTTCAGACAATCATAATAATGGTTGAGGAGGTTAACAGTGCTTAAAACAACGCCATTATAAGCAATAAATTAATGCTACTACTGCACTATTTCAATTCCGAGATTTAAATAATGTTTTGTCGAATAGTTTGTTGTTGTAATGAAACTGGTTTTGTTTATTAGCTTGTGAAACGCAATGGATGGATCATAGCCGAATCTAAACCTTTGAACCTGAACGGTATGTAAATAAAGTAATAAGTGTATGATTAAGCCTGCCTCAACATCATTTATTACAATGAGCCAAAATGTTGGCGGGCATATTGTCACATACAGCAGCGTCCCTTATTGAAGTTGTCAATTAGGGTATTCGTCATTCAGAGCAATCTGCATACCAACCTACATATTGTATACAGGGCAATACACAACTTAGTTCTTGCATTAGAATATCGGAAACCACAAGAGCTTCGAATTAGTTAATATTAGTCAAAGTTATGGAATTAAATTTAAAAATATTTTACCTGATATCCCATATCTATAAAATCCGGAAGTACCGAAAAGACATAGAATGTTGATCTAGTTTTAACTTTTTGACGTCTTTGTTTTTCTGGATAGAGAAAAACTAAAAAACAACGCCTCCCGAAAACATCAAGTATTTTTCAAATACGCATACAACTGATTTTTTGTACACAAACAATAGCATTAACAGTTACCGTCGCCATATTGCAAATAATTAACTTTAAAGCTTACGCTGTTTTTTTTCAAATTTTGTGCTTTGATTAAAAGCTTTAGAGGTTGCCGAAACGTTAGTAAGTTTATCCTCAAGTATATGTGCTTTTACTTTCCACTCCGATAGGTGAGGGGAGTATTGTGATCGCGAAAATTTTCGATTTTGAGGTGATTCGCTTTTTGGGCGTTTTTATGATATCTACATAACGAAAATCTACGTCACTCACTTCCGTCGGTCTGTCTGATGAGATTTTTCTAGCCTCGTAACCTCAGTAACCGCTGCCTGGATGGTGATGAAATTTGGGTAGCGATAAGTTATACACGTCAAAATTTCAAGTCTGCAAAATTTTTCAAGTGAGCTGGAAAGCTGCAAAAGTAATGAGTTATAAGAAGGATCCACGACTTCATCTATGGATGGTTTTACCTCAGGATAAAGAACTAACAAGAGGAATCTATGAGAACACATAATTCTTGTATGTAAAATTTATCGTTCTTGACACTAAGTTGATGGCCGCATACAGAGTGTTGCTCTCGCGGACGATAGCTTGATTTATTTGTATATATGATGTATGATGTACATTGATGACAAATAAACTATATATATATATATGCTGGGGGGTTGTAGTAGGTAATGCTACTATAGCTTTGAAAATCTGCGCATGGGCGGAAGAGTAATTAGCAAAAACAAAATATTTCAAATATTGCTCAAACTTTGCTCGGGGTTCCTGATCATTTTCTACTTTTTTGGGTGGGGGTGAAATTGAGGTGGTTGGGAGGTAGGGGATTGAAAAAATGAAAACTTTATTGAATTCATAATAGGCTACCCATTGACCTGTGAAAGAAAGACCTAGCAGCATAATCCTTTTTTTAGGTCCATCTGGACATTGCCTCGGCTATAACAGAAACCAAGAAACTACAAATTTTCTGATGTATACTGGGGTTCCTGATAGTCTTATAATTTTTTTGTAGGGGTGAAAATCGGATGGTTGGGGTGAGGGGGGTTGTAAAACTGTAAAATGTCTTGTATTCTGAAAGAAAGACCTAGCGGAATTAGGTCTGTTGCTTTTGAATTTTATATCTGTGGAACAATTTGATACACACATATCCTATGACGTGTAACTGGGAAACTACGAACTTGATTGTGATGAAATTGTGACACCATATTACTACCATGGAGGAAATGATAACAGTGTATGTTGTGGCGGAGAAAGAATAAACAAAAAAATGAAAAATTTGAAAAGCGCCCAAACTTCGTTTTTAGATATTTCAAATGTCCCTGATCATTGTCTTTTTGATGAGTGTGTTGTAGGTATACAGGAACTCCAATTGTTTTGTTAGCACCGATAATGTGTGGGAAGTGGTAGTCAAGCACTTGGCGTCATTTTTTTAAGACGGGTCACAGGATACGTTTTAAAAATTGCATTAAGTATTGTATACATCAAGTTAATGTGTCAAAACTTTGCGTATACAATTTTTAAATAATGGAGAATATTTTCTAACATTGACTGGTAATGACTTATGCGGCGGGAGTTTCATTTATGGTCGATGACTGCTGTAACCAACAAAGAGAAAGGTAGCTGGAGACCATACAAACGGTAAGGGTTGCAAGATCAGTTGAAGCAATGGGATGAGTTAAATAAATTTTAATGTGAAGTTTTTTTGATTTGATGCCAATTCGATACAAATTAATAAAAATGAGATGACAAATATGTTTTTGCGATACCCAAAAATACTGTTAGTTCAAACAATCTATAAAAATGATATTCATTTATTTGACTTGGTACTTCTTATTATCTGTTTTCATACACAACATTTTTTATTCAGTGTAATGAAGTTAGTAGTTTCCAAGTTAAAACTCATAAGATTACGAGTGATGCTAATATCAAAATATTCCCATTACAGAGCTTTGAGGTAGATCAACAAACGTTAAGATATGTCTGTCTGCAAGGAACGGAATATTACTACAAATGCGTCATTTTTTCCTTATCATATGGAACTACATCTTCACATAAGAAAAGTTCAATACTTTCCTACCATTTTTTTACGCTACCATTTCCGAAGATTTGCATATCAACTATAAGGCCCCCACTGCCATTAGAAATCCCTCATTCTTCACAATTGACACTATTCACATCACACCGATACATTAACCTCCAATTTTAAAACGTTTTTTGATATCCACAGCGAGCGCAGTAATTTAGATAACAGGCCTTACGTATCTGTAACACTAATCTTGTTGCTATATATTTTTTTATCAGCAATGAGTGCGTAAACCGTAAACACACATAAGATCACTTATGTACTGTGAAGAACTACCGAAACGTTCGATAACTGAATGTGTATTTTAACATCATTTTCAGTCTGTGATACTAATTCGTGCTTAGCGCGAATTAATGAAAGAGTGAAATAATAATGGCGTTTGATCTTGAAAATTGCCGCCAGTAGCAATTAGACCTTCAGCTGTAATTTTTAAGATCAAGTTTACGTTAGTATCTTTTTTTAGTCCGTTGTTATGTGACACACTGGAATGAAAATAGAAGATACGAGGGCATCATTTTTTAAGTGTTTTTTATATCTGCATTAAATGAGATATTTCTCGTTGTAGTGTTCATTTAGTGATCGATGATCAGTTTTGTTTAGTATGAAAATTTGTTTGGCAGATCATTTAGATGAATCAAAGTCAGAGAGCAAGGCAGAGACAAGCTATGAGTTTATTCTATGTGAGTAATTATCTCCATAAAACTGAATATTTCAGAAATTATTGTTTGATAATTTTTTATGTTAACATTGTCACTACATAATCTAACAATTCGCTAAACCGATTGCTTCAAGCTCGAAATGTTTTGCTATGTTAGTTACTTTGTTATTGATGGGCTAAGAAATGCAGTTGTTTTTATTTTTCATCTGCATGTAGATTTATCAATTTAAATTCGTACCAGAAAATGTCAAGAAAAGTCGACGGCCGGCTTGTGGCCGACTACCATCTGGAGGCCGCGGGTTCGAGTCCCTTTGGCCGCCGACTATTTCCGATATTTTCTGGTGCGAATTCACATGCTGATGAAATCATGAAAATAAAAACAATTCATGGCATTTAGATTGACGCGGTTTGAGATTAATACCGACACATCAGATCACTTGATGTCACAGATGCGGTGGTAACAGAAGGTGCTGCGGTAGAGAATTGGCGAGTTGACTGGCGAGAGCACGAAGTACCGATCTGAAGGTCGTGGGTTCGAGTCCCGCTGGCCGCCGACTTTTTTCGACATTTTCTGGTACGAATTTAAATTAAGAAATCTAGTGTCGCATTATTATTAATACTGTGCAAGTACAAATTCAAGATCCTTCAGTTTTCTACTTCATACTAATTTTGAATCAAAAGAGTAGGGTAGCTGTTGAAAATGATTTTCTAGGCGCTACATAGACATAAACATTATCACTCTAAAACTAGCGTATTCTAAAACACCCTTCTGTTATACTTTTTTCCAAGTGTATCGAATTTTCATTATTAACAGTTCCCACTATAAACCTACTGTTGTGGAGTGAAACATGCATTTTTTTGTAACCTCTGAAACGTATCTTTTGATTGTCTCCGATTCATCGTGCTTTATTGCAGTTTCAGCCACCTCTGCAGGCTTTATGGGTGTACAAATAACTTGTAACTTGTAATTGGTAAAAGCTACAGAGGTGGCTGTAACGTTAGTAAAGAGTTCATATCTGAACAGATTTGGTTTGAATTATGACCAGTGCAGCTCGATAGATTTATTTTAGCATACCGATAACATAATTTTGCTGAACAAAATAGTAGGAAGCTCTAAAGAAGGATTAAATACTTTCCCCTATAAGTAAAATATTGTTTCCTTAAGTATTAAAGATTCAATTTTTTATTCTTCAGGCTGCTACCAAACTTCAAGAACAGAGTCAAACTACTTGACAGCATTTTAACAGCGCACCGGAGGTGACTAATTGAATGTTTTGTGCCACTCCGTAGGCTGCGGAAATCAGACATTTAAGTAGTTTACTCCTTATAAAAACGCTTTCGCCACATGCTTTTTCAGTTAGGCATAATTTTTTTGATTATAGTAGACTAGTAGGCAACATCTACTGGAGTGATCCATAAACTTCCAAGTTTTTTATGTGATCTCGGATGTAGTCTTAGGGATGCCCTACTGAATGTTACATTAATTCTTCATAGAACAGGCAACAACGTGATATCAAGATATCGATACATATCTGCAGAAATGCACATGTAATACTCTGCGTTTCTGAGGACGTCATAAACATCGACTAATCTTCATCGACTAAGTTAGTCTCTAACAAATCAATAAATGACACATTCCAAATTAGTTTTTGTACTTTTAGAAAAGGCTTCAAATCTGCCGACGCGTTACTTGATAGCGCAATGAAACAGAGATTCACCAGGTTACTTTCAAGAATTACATTGCTTGAACAACTTTGTCAGACTTACCTTTCGGTGTCTTTTTCCCCATCTTGTCGTGGTGTGTTCCATTTGCTGGCATGTTTTGTTTTTGCTTTCCTGTCCTTTTCTCATCATCCTCATCGTCGTCAGTGATTCGTCTTTTTCTTCCTTGTTTTGGTGGAGGTTCCACGACTGATGCGTCTTCTTCATCAATCTTCAGCACGTTCCATTCGAACAAATCACCTCCGTTCTGGTCCACCTATCCAAAAAAATGTATTTATTATCTAAAAAAAATCGGGAACAAAATTTAGCAATGTTTATTGTTTCGCCTCGCATGTAACTTATAAACTTAAATACATTTTGATTTTAAATTTTTTTAATTTGGTTTGCAGTGCCATAAGAAAGGAGACTGTAAGTAACCCACGAGTTCCAACGCTGGACCAGCAGTAATACCACTGAGTCGGTGATTCTGCAATCTTGAAGAACACAGAGCGTCGCATTTTTATTGTTGATAAATTCAAAGTGAGAACCAGTAATATAAAAATGTTTTAGCATCTCAATGTGGTCAGTATTATGACTAACAAACAACCCCCTGATGAGACAATACCGCATCTCATTCGGTGTCCAACAACAAACCATAACAAAACCTGGAATCGCCTTATGACCTACTCTTTGATTTGGAGATATTTTTAATATTTTTTCTAAAGATTTAATTATTTTCCTCATCATTATACTACAATAGAGGCTTTGCTCCCATTTTTAATTTATCAACAATGCAAATAAAACATTCTGAGTTCTGGGATATGGAAGCAGTGAACAGAAACAACTACTATAAGAGCAAATACCCCTACTAACAATGAATTACACTATTGGCTCGAGTGCTACCTTTGGGGAAACATGAAGAAAATAATTTCCACCTTACCCGTAGTGAGCTCAAGGATATTACAATCCTTGTTGTTCGGAACATGTCCTGAATTACATCAGGTACGATGTCCCTAGTCAAGATTTTGGGGATCAACATCAACAATAACATGTCCTGGCACGACCACGTCGTCGGTATTGCCAAAACAGCATCCCAGAAGCTTGGAGTTTCGTTCAGCTATAAGAAGCTGTGTGCACCAGAGCAACTACCGCTGCTCTACAAGGCACAGATCTGACCATCGCTGGAGTATTGCTCCCACGTGTGGGGGTGCGCTCCGAAGCACTCTCTAAATCTTCTGGACACTATCCAGAAGAGAGTATACTCTGTTACCTGATACTTTAAACTGGCTTGACGTCTATTTGATAGGTATCAGCTGACGAAGAAGTGAATCTCAAATTTAATTTTTTACTAGTGGTGTTGATTGGCAATCCTGCGATCAGGACCGTATTAGTAATATTCTTATTGAGTATTTGCCAAAAAGTAATGACTACTGTTGTAAACAAGAAATTGCTTCAATATCCAGAAATTCGCAGCAAAAATGGTTAGTTAAAAGAAATAGGTTACTTTATTGATTTGTATATGGTTAGAGACTATCACAATACTCCTATATTTAGCAATAAGGACGATTCAGTGGATAGCTTGCATCACTAGTGGAATATTTATTGGTTGAAACGTACAAGGTACAATTGGAGAAAAGTATAAAGTAAGTACATGGAGTAAGATTAATATAATAAGGTAGTTTAACTGAAGCTTAAGCTAAAAATGCTTTTATCTTCATTCTTGCCTCATTTAAAGTGTACCTAATCATCATCATTCAGACCAGCCATACTGATATACTGAAAGACACGCCAGATTTTCCGAGAAAATGTAAAATAAGCATAGACCTCAGAGCATCATTAGTAATGCTTCCACTCAATACAGCCCCACATTCCTTCAAAGCTTAAGATTGATACGCCATGACTCAATCTGGGGTATTTTTAGTTATCACTAGCCGAACAGCTGTTCGCTGTTGACACGGCTGACAGTTTAAAGTATCGGGTAACAGGGAATAATTAGACTAATCGATACGCCTAACCTCACATAGGACCTCCACAGCCTGGAACATTGGAGAAGGGTGCCTGACTTGTCTCTGTTTTACCGATTCAATCACGGAAGATGTTGGAGTGAACTCTGCCAGATAATAACGCCAAAGACCATCCGAACGTGGAACACTAGAGAGGCTCTGCGAGCTCATTCCCTTACCAGGTCGAGATCCCTACTCCCCGAACCAGTCTCCTCCAGATTCCTTCTTTTGGAGAACTTCGACGCTGTGGAATGAGCTGTCGGGAAATTTGTTTCCCGACGGCTACAACCTGCAGCGTTTCAAATATCACATGCACCGGCACCGACACTTATCCTCACTCAGCGCTTCTACAGCGCCATAGGCTTTCAGCCTTTGCGAGAGGCTTACCATAAAAAAGTCCATGTGAGTGCTGTTTCGATCTTGCGGATCTTATCAGGTTGACTTGGGCAAAGCCCGGTACATGTTCCAAACAAGGATTGTGAGCTCACTTTGGGAAAAATGAAAACCATTTTCTTCAAAATACCTGTGTTGTTTTTAACCAGTCTACGGAACGACTGTCACTTTCTCAAGTTACGACTTATTACATAGACAATAGTGCACAATTTGTTATCTGTTGTATATCAACACTGACTGTTCGATGATTTCTAAACTATGTACTTAGTGTCTACATCAATGAGGAGTAAATAAAGTAGTCACCAAAGAAAACGAATTTGAGACACGTTTTTTAACGTTCTATGGTCCCCACATCAAAGACCATGTCACTCATCTCACTGCAATCTATCCTCGTGACATTTTATAGTACATTATTGCTGTGCTAAAAGCGAAAAAGCTTTATAGGTTCTGTAAATCCCTTTCCCTATAACATATAATATTACTGATCTGATTGTAGTGAAATGTTGGCAGATTACTACTGGAGCAAGGCAAAAACAAATCACTGTTTCTCTGCGAGTGAATAAAAGACAAAAAGAGCTTTGAAGAAGTTTCAAAATTGTTTTAGAAATATATGACGATTGAATTGATATACATACAAAAGTTGTTGATGACTTACGAGCATTCACGAGTTGGCTTAAATATCTCTGGATGAGACTGCAAAATCCAGCAATGCCGATTATTGCGAAGGATTAGTTTTTTCTCTTCGATTCATTGATTGTTAATTAACACCCGTATGCACCGTAAGTCAACTGCGCGATTAGTTACGTAAACCTGGATTAGATTACTTGTTCCTATGCACCGCAGTCTGGCAATTTTGACACTGTCACTGTCAAAATAATCTTGCGAACACACCTTGCCGTATCTCCAATCTGGATTAGTTAATCTCTTGACGGTGCATGGCTAGATGCCAAAGATTAGCAAAACGCGATTAGGGAACTAGGATTAGAATTTCCAAACGGTGCATACGGGTGTAAGTACACAAATACATTTAAGCAAATTGTCATTTTGACACACAGCAATAATAACGTCAAAACTTGACAAACGAGATCCAAAATCTTTCGCTATCGCTTATACCGTTCGTCTGCGTTCGTTATGTCCGAGTCGGAACGAAGACATTTATGGAATACCGAAACGAGCGAAAGTGTTGGAAGAATATCGCTATCGCTTCGCTTAGAGTTACAGAATTTACCCACAGATCTTCAACTTTTCAATACTAGCAAAATATTCCTTTCTGAAATAAAAAATCAAAGACCAACTAACCATGTCGCACTCTGTTGGAATGGTCCAGGAGTTCCCCGAGCTGGAATGGTCCTCGTCACCGGAGGCTGTAGCGATTGCCTCACAACAGATGTCGCTGTCGTCGTCGATGTGGTGAGCGGTCGTGGTCAGCAGCACTGCGTCCTGTCCACACAGCTGGTACTCCATAATCTAGGCGAAACGAGTATGCCCTAGCGGCACTACTGATGATACGGTGTAGCGGTCGGTACACCTTCCTACACCTGAACACTTCTCATGAGACACAACCGGATGGAAGCTGCTTATTTCCACTATGACCATACATGTCTAATACTCCTATATCGCTAGCGTCGTATTCTGTATGCAAAATCAGGCGCGAGTACACCATATAATACGTAAAGTTCGGCGACAGCAAAACGATATTTACGCTCCAGCGATATAGGAGGATTATACATGTTTATACACACAAAACTTTGTTACAGTTTTTACCCAAAAATCCAAATATGGTGGTTTTTGTTAAAAAGTTAAGATGAATTCGAATTAGAGGTTAGAATTACTTTAAAAGGCATCATTTGGAGATCTTCTAACCTAAAGATGCGATTAGCAAGACTTTTCGAGATATGAAACTATATAAAACCGGTGAGTTAATGATATCTCTTCAAAATAGATATAAGCTTGTCCAGATATGTTTTTCTGTTTTGAGAATATTGTACTTCGACCAATTCCTCTATTTTCAAAAATGAAAGGTATAGGATATATTATATACAATTATTCTTAAGCGCATGAAGATTTTCTAATTGTTTAACAAACACAAAATAGCTCAAAATCGAAACATCTTTCACAATTATGGAAATTTACCTAATGCTTTCGAACAATTATACTCTAATTTTCCAAAAGTCGAGTAATAAGAATAGGATTAATTCTTTCGTACCCCATTAATGGTTTTATAAAAAAACATTATATTATCTGAGTCAAAAAGTTATTAACCTGTCTAAATTAAAAACCATTTATCACCATATTAAAGCATTCTTGGAATAGATGACAGTAGCACAAAGTAAGAAATTCATTAAACCTGAGTCAACTTCTTCTTGCACTAAAGGATTCAAAAGATGTAGTAACAATATTGTTGAAAATAACATCGACCTTATGAAAAGCCAATAATTTTCAAAACAATCAATATAACAGTTATATAAGATTTTCCAATTTTTTTGTGTTGCTTATAAGGAATAAAATTCCCATTAAAAAGTTTTGGGGCAGTATGTAATAGCGTTCAATATTTATAAACTTGATTGCCACTGGCTCATCAGTTAGTGGCGCTACCGTCTCTCTTTTTCATACTCAGAATAACAAGTAAACATAATTGGCATAAACAGTTTTAGTTGATACGTGTGGAAGAATCTATTTTTTACATTGGATTTTTTGCATTTTATCGCAAACTGCGTTTAAACAAAATGTTATAAGGTTCTTGAAAACAGCTATGTTTTTTTTATGAAATCGCTAAACTAACAACTTTGACGTCACGTTGACTGAGTAAGAAAAAATACAATAATGATACTCATTTTCTGTTGTACAAAGTGGTCAGCAAGCCAAAATATGAATCTTATATATCTTTCGATTTTACCTCTATTATGCTTAGTTGCTACTCTAAGAATCCACATCAAATCTTTTTGTAGTATCCAGAAAACATTCGATCATACGTTACTAGATAGACGATGGTAACGTTCAGTAGGTATAATTATTGCGTACATTCATCATCTTATTAAGAAAATATTTATGCTATTTTAGCGGATGTATTCAGATTTTTTATCAGCGCTTTGATATCTAACTGGATAGCCAATGCACCCTTCACGGCCTAAACTACCTTTATCTATCAAATAGGTTTCAAAATGGCTCAATCTATCCTTGAAAATAGTGTGGATCACTTAACCTCACTTCAACCTAACAAATGATAAGACAAGTTAGCTTGAAGCTAGCCATTGGGCGTACGAATTAGCTATTTGTGTTTTTGCCTCTATCTAGTGACTCAAATACGACAGACCGAACATTTCTGCAGCATTGATGAATAAAAAAGATAATAACGGGAATCATTAAAACAGAAATGCTACTTCCCTTGCGCCACTTTATAAACCAGCTCACGGTTTTATCTTCCAACTTTGGGAATAAGGAAAATCACATGATGTGACAAGTCGGGGAAGATGCTCTAGTAATTTTACTTTTGATACTTCCAAAAACTCTTGTTTGTTGCGCTGTATGGAATGAAGCATGTTTATGGTGCAAAACAATGTTGCTTTTTGGACAAGTGGATATTGTAAGCATGCCTGTTCAAATGAGGTAAACAAACTGTGACTGTTGATACCCCAAAGGAACTTTTCCAAAAAAAAAGGGATCATTTTTCCCGACACTTGGAGACGGCTTCACTTTCACTGGATGGGATCATTGGGCCAGTTATACACTCTCCTAGATCTACCAAATCTTAGGAATTTGTTGGCACCATTGAACACAATGTAGTTATTGGACTTACGAGAGATTATGTGAAATCCAACGGCAACAAACTATCCTGATTCCGAGACGGTCATGTAAGATCTTTTGAATTGTCATTCCAATCCCTAGTGTTCCTAATGATTCTGTAGAGCAAATGTTCATCAGAAACCGCAGAAATTGACCTTCCTTCCTGAATTTTGTCACTGAAAGAAATTTTCAAATTTGAATTCGTTGTACCAGCCATACACAATCTCATTACCAAATGCAGATGAAGTCTCTCAATAGCATTAACTACGTTTCCACGGGCTTTTAAAACTGTTTTCAAAACATTTTGCGGTTTTTGATTGTCAGTGTTTCCACGATAGGTTTCAAAACAATTTTCGAAACGCATTCAAAACGTTTTGAACTGCCACTCTTGACAAATGTCATTTCCTAGTTTTATAACCTATTTTGTTGTTTATCATAAATCTTTAGTTTCGAATGTTGCATAAACTGCAATAAACTGAACAATAGTGACATTAGGCGGCAACGCACTGTGCATGGTCCATTTCAAAACGTGTTAAAAGTAACAGCTGGTGTTTCCACGACATTTGGATCTCGATACGATTCCAAAAATTGGCGAATCGACCTTGAACAGGAAACGTTTTGAAAACGCTTCCAATTGACGTTTCCACGATATATTTCAAAACTCGAAACAATTTCAAAACTGTTTTCAAGACGTTTTAAGATTTTAAATTGTTAGTGTTTCCACGATAGGTTTGGGAACGATTTTCGAAAAGCATTCAAAACGTGTTCAACTGATCCCCTTGACAAATGTCATTTCATAGTTTTATAACCTACATTAAATATTAAACAGCGCAGCACAGCGTATACACACTGCGCAATGTATTTCGAACTCGACCTGGATCTCGATGCAATCCCAAAAATTAGCGAATCGACCTTGAACAGGAAACGTTTTGAAAACGTATCCAATTGACATTTCCACGATATATTTCAAAACTGTTTTCAAGACGTTTTAAGATTTTAGATTGTTAGTGTTTCCACGATAGGTTTTGGAACGCTTTTCGAAAGGCATTCAAAACGTTTTCAACTCATACCCTTGACAAATGTCATTCCATAGTTTTATAACCTATTTTAAACATTAAACAGCGCAGCACAGCGTATACACACTGCGCACTGCATTTGGAACTCGACCTGGATCTCGACGCAATCCCAAAAATTAGCAAATCGACCTTGAACAGGAAACGTTTTGAAAACGCATCCAATTGACGTTCCCACGATATATTTCAAAACTTAAAACCTTTTGAAAATGTTTTGAAAGCCCGTGGAAACGTAGTAATTGTTTCGGAGAGGAACCAGTATAAAAATCGTAAAATATCAAAGCACGAAGATGTTCACGCGTTAAATACATTCTGACAGAAAAGAGCTAATTTTGAAACTTCCTAAAAAATTACTGTCATTTTGAACTTATTCTCTCAAACTAGACATAAATTGGACTTTTGTTTCCAGCCCTCTTGATATCCATGGCTTCCTTGGTTAGGTTAGCTAAATTTCAATGTACATTTTCAACATTCCAATGCCAATACCTCATACCAGGCGTAGCCTTCGTGGTGGCAGTATTTACATTTACAAATAAATGATCAATAATATTGATAATTATGTTAATTTGCAGAAATTTTCGGTGCCACCTACGTAATCGTACTCTATGGTTCATCTAGTAATATATGATCGAACTAAGAAACAATTTAGTATAACGCACATAAAAACAACCCAAAAAGCTCTACATTTTTGTACACACCTACGAACGAGTCCCTACGATGTATCTTGCGTCCGTCGAGCAGCCTCTTAGAACATAACAAAGAACGAGTTGTACAACTTTTTGATGCCTGTCGTCTCGCACTGCCGATGATTTTGACGGACGAACGATTTGACGATGTTGAGCATCTTATCCTGCAGGAAGAACGATTCAATATCCATTTATACAATCACTCTGGCAGACGTTGCGACCCCAACGGTCCAGCGGGGATGGCGGAAAAGCGGACGACAGTATGGCCGACCTAATCCAGGAAAGCAACGCTTTAAAATTAATCCGAGGTGGTTCACGAAAAGTATACGCCAGTCTAAGGACTCAGAATATTGGGAAAAATTATTTTAAATTTCAAGTGGAACTATCCTGCGTTGTTTGAAATTGATAGACAAGTTAGACGTTTCAAAAGAAATACTTAGGTCTTCCGTATTCTTTTCATACTATCACATTCTAACGCTACCGGGAGCAATCTAAAGAGCATATAAAATTAATAGTTTGGCCAAAATACCAGCAGAAAACTGACTGCTCTAATTATGAAGATATATTCGCTTTTAGAACAGGCAACTGGCATTTGTTAAATTGTATTGAGATACAAAACTTCCTATATTTTTTTGCTATAAAGTAAAAACATTTCTTAACATTTAGTCTCAACGCTAATTTTCGAGTCCTTAAAATAGAAGAATACGTTTTTATATATTATTGTACTGCACAGGAATTGTACCACATGAATTTCATTTACAAAAAATTTCCCAACTTTTCCCAGATGCTGAAAGTTTGCATGGACTACAAGGTTCACAAAAAATATGTGAAAGTTCTAATACAAAGTCGCTTCGCTCATACTTTAAACAAACAAGGGTTTACGCCATAGATTTAGCGCGAAATTATTGCTTCGAACTGAAATTAATTCCAAAATACTCAGAATAAGCTTTTATTAAAACGTTTAAAGCATTAGTTTGGTCGCTCCCTATAAAAAACAATTTTTAATATCAAGCAAATACAGGGTGTCCCACGACGATTAAGACGAGTAATATATAGGAACGGGGCAGTAGTAGAGATTTATAATTTTGGGGGTGTAAATTAAAGTAAATGCATATTTTCTTATTGTTGTGTTACCCAATGAGGGATTTGTTTTTGGTCACGTGACGTTCAATTCAAAATTATTAATGGGACATCCTGTATATTTGTGCCTTTCTATGTTCCTCTCCATAAAACAATTCCAACAAACTGCACACTTGGGGTCTAAAGTGATTAATTCAAGAGCTACAGGTACTGACACCCGTATGCACCGTTTGGCAGTTTTAATCCTAGTTCCCTAATCGCGTTTTGCTAATCTTTGGCATCTAGCCATGCACCGTCAAGAGATTAACTGATCCAGATTGGAGATACGGCAAGGTTGTATACGCAAGATTGTTTTGACAGTGACAGTGTCAAAATTTTCAGTATGCGGTGCATAGTAAACAAGTAATCTAATCCAGGTTTACGTAACCAATCGTGCAATTTACTTACGGTGCATACGGGTGTTAAAGGATTGTACCACTACCATTATGAAACACTAAACAAAATAATTTAACTGTAGGGGTACATGCACCGACGATAAAAAGAGATAGACCGATCTGTTTCTATAAAATTACTTTGCCATGATAAACGTTCCAGATTGCTATGTTGCCTTACCTATTTTGGAATCATCATAAATGCTACTTGCGAGTCTTACGATAGTATTTTTTACATGTTGAACAATTTAAAAGCTTGGCGTGTTGTTTGAAAAGTCATTCGATCTAAATCGTTTTATTTTTATAATTATAGAAATACTTATAATATAATACTGCATTAATGTTGTAAAGAATTGTTGTGATTGTATGGCACCGCGAGGATATACGTATGACAACACTGTCTCATTCATAACTGTAACGTAGTAAAAGCGTAGTAAACGCGTAGGATATTTTTTGTATTTCAGTTGGTAGTGGTGACTCAGATCATACTTAGGTGACGTGCGATCAGCTGTTTCATCGAGTTATTTGAGTTGAAGTTTTGGCGATTATTTTACGTTTTCCAGTGCTAATTGTTGTATAATAGACATTTGTTATTACAAAAAGACATGTGTACAGTATGTAGTCGTCAAGATCAAGCAGGAAATTTCAACATTTTACATGTGAGTATAAAATTATCCTGTAGCAAAGGCCATAGGCGTAGTACTGAGGAACTAGGTTCTTCAATATTTAAATAAATAAACAGATGTAGTGAATACAATAAAATATTTTTTCAGATTGCCATCTGACGCTGGAAGAAGGAAAATATGATTTTCTCTTCTTGGTGTTAAGGCGGAACACCATTTTTCAAAGCGAGTTGAAATCTGCTCAAACATTTCAAAGATAATTTTGCTATTTCAATAATAGGTGCAGATATCTGAAATACGATGCGGTGCCTATACCAGCCCATGAAGTGTTTGATACTTCAGCTAGCACAAGGTAGGTAAAGAGAGTGGATTTACAAGAGTTAATAGCATGATATGATAGACTTGGAAAAAACCATTTTTATAGTTAAAAGTTCAACACAAACTATCATGTTAGTTACACGAGATTGTTAGTTATTGGTGATTGATATAATTATGTTTCTCACAAGGTGAAATTCTTATGTGTAGTATGCACAATTCCAGTTAGAACTAAATTTTAAATATTGATCTTTTCATAAAAGCTATAAAAGCTACTGTTGTAAATTTCAGCTATTGAAGACGATCATAATTATTTAAAAGTTTGCCTAGGTAGAAATTCTTTATTTTATTTTAATTCATCATCACAATAATTACATAATTAGTATCAGGCTCAGGAATTATCTAACTTATTTTTTATATTCTGGCACAAGTTCCACAATGAGTTCCCCTTCACAAGAACACTAAGCATTTAATCATAAGGGATAATGGTGACACAATATTTCAACTGTTTTATTATCATACAAAGATGATAGTAAAGGACCATTTACTGAAAAGAAGTAGGTCAGAAATTATTTTGATTGGAATTGTTTATTACGTATAGATCTAGTTAATTATAATAGTAGTTAGATGTTGAAAAAAGTAATGTAAGTGTAAAGGCCTTTTTAATAACAGATTTCCTAGTACCTGATATGTAATATTCCTATGTTGCAGACCAAGGTAGAGTTATCCTAATACATTAAAAGTCAATTAGGAGATATGATTTTATATTCTTTAACTTTCATGCAATGGTTATTCATTTGACAAGCAGTTGATTTTCTCTGTACATTGCTAGATAAGGCAAAATCTCAATAAGCCCGTAATTCAAATAAAAAAAAATATTTTGAAAGTTTTACATTCTTTACAATGTGAGTATTACCAAGCGTTTTTTTCTTTTTTTCAGAGAAGCCCAACATCTGGAAAACCAAGGTATTACTGTATTCATGTCAACTTTTACATCAGCTTCAGATATAGAAGAACATATAGAGTCTGCAACTGTTACGAAATGTGATGCTAACCAAAATCCTGACCGGTTGGTCAAACTCGACCAATTGGTGTGCTGGAAATGATTAACTGAACGCTTTAAAGGTGCAGGATATTAAAATAATAATATTTTTCATGGATGTGTTTTTATATAGTTAATAAAGTGCTGTACTGCTACTATTTTATAATTTGTTTTCAATTTGGAGCTTTTAGGCTATTTTGAAAATATATTTATACAAAAATTACCCTGCGAAAATGATTAATCGACTCAATATCATGAAATGTATCTGCAGATATGTTAAAGTTGGCGGTGACTAAGATAATGTGTACGAGTATTTGTTCTGGTTTACACTATCCCTTATATAGTGTCAATATCAGTTACTTCTCGTGGGGTGGGAATTGGAATATGTACCATCCAATTTGTACCCACTTTACTCATGCTATGTAAACTCTGAACATGTTCAGCGTAAGTTTTTGAATTTCTAAGCTTACAAAATTGATGGTGTATATCCTGCAAAGGGCATTCCTTAGAGTGTGCTGTTTTATAAGTTCTGAATTCAATCTTTGAGCACCAGAAGGAAGTATGCCTCAGTAGTTTTCTTATATAGACTGCTGTTAGATGGATGATTTAACTTATGGTACTGTTAAATTTCTATGTTTCTGCTTTTACAACCCGGGGCTTTATTGTGACAGGCCATGCACTAATTTAGATATAGGAAGATTTCTCTGATATAGTATATTAGTATTTGTAGTTATTGTGACAGATACATACTAATAGCTTGAGCAGTGTTTTTGAAGTAGTTGAAACCCATTTGAGCAATCTATCTATGTTTTTTGATAATTTTTTAGATGTGTACATTTAATGTTTAATCTTTTTTGATTATCTTGTTTCTTGTCATTTATTTAACCTACCCATATTTCAGAATTATTTGTTTGCTCAGGCTTGTTCTGTAACTGGTGTACTTATAACTTTGTGTAATAAAGGCTATTTTATTATTATTTTTATTTTACTGAAATCTAGAAATTAAAGGACAGTCTGACTAATATGCAGGCTCTATTTTGTTTATCAAATCTAGGAGGATATTAAGATAATATTTTGTATGGATGTATTTTTATATATCGATAAGAGAATGAAATGTTGTACAACTGCTGTTTTGTTATTTGTGTTAACCTTAAAATGTATACTGGACTCAATAATCATGAAATGTACCTTCAAACAAGCTCAAAATTAGCTCGCATTGCAAATAACAAAGTCCATCACCTAATTAAAAATACATTTCTACGCTTCATCTTTAAAAACATTCTTATTTAAAATTCAACCTAATAAAATTTTAATTCATAATATGATCATAAAAATTAACTTTAAATAAAAAAAAGTTGAATTACATTACTTGTATAACCGCAACTACTGGCACATTTTGTTCATATTTAAATCTATACCTAAATCTAAATTACCTAAATGAAAATTCGTTAGCCTAGTATCACAACTCCATGCTCAAATCAAAGAAATTAAAAAAAAATGGTCCAAACATCATTTTGAACCTTACAATAAATTTGGTTTGATACGCTTATGGTTCCTGTAGTGATTTTTGTACCGCTAGAATGGCGAACCTGTAGTTACGGGTGGCGGCCATTTTTCCATACCCCTCGCGTCCCTCCACTCTCCTAGCCCACAAACTATGGGTCGTTGATGTCGGCAATAAAATCTGTGAGAATTATGAATGAATGGCGTGGTCTATGTTTTTTTATCGTCGGTGGGTACATGTTATAATCAATGGTAGTGAAACAATCCTTTAAGTACCTGTAGCTCTTGAATTACTCACTTTAGACCCCAAGTGTGCTAGTTTGTTGGAATTGTTTTATCGGGGGGAACACAGAGGGGCACTAATATACAGGGTGTCCCATTAAAAATTTTGAATCGGACGTCACGTGGCCAAAAACAAATACCTCATTGGGTTATACAATGACAAGAAAAGACAACATTTGCTCTAATTTACACCTCCAAAATTATAATTCTCTACTACTGCCCAGTTCTGATATATTACTTGCCTTAATCGTCGTGGGACATCCTGTATAAGTTTTTAACAAATTTCAGAATGTATTAAAATATTCAATAGAATTTCTGCATTAAGATATTGGCTAAATTTGGTCAAAAATATATAACTAATATTTTTTGTTCATTTATCAACAATACAAAGTCGGTAAATAAATCGCATGACCCACAGAAGATAGAACCTTTTAGATTTCGAATTTTTAACCGCCAAATAAATTTATCGTATTAAGGTATATAAAAAATAACTAGTTCTCACTCATTGTGATTTTATTGTTTCAAAAATGATGTAATAATATATTATTAAATATTGGGATATTCACCAAAAGCGATTTTGACTGGCATACTGAGTGAATCGATACCAAGGTTGGATTAGAACTTTCACATATATTTCTATTAACTCAGTACTCGTAGTGCGTCGCAAGTTTCGGTCATCAAGTACTTATTTAAGACCTTAAACCGTTTATAGAACCGACAACCAAAACCATTTTCAAGTGATTTGCTCAAGAACAATCTCATCTCGTATAATTATCTAGCTACTATAATATTGATAGAAACGTTTTTTGAAAACACCACATATGATTGAATTTCACTTGCACACCCGGTTTTCCACTTGACTCTAATTATTTTGACGACTCACAGTATGAGGGATCGACCACTGTAACTGGAATTGATTAGAAGTAACTTATACTGAGAAGTTTTGTTGATCACGTCATGAAAGACACTACTTTATTTCAAGAGATAAATTTCAGAAATAAGGAAGGTTTTATATAATCCTTTGAGTCGCAAAAATATTACAAAATATCCGTTCTAGCACTTCGGTTGTGTAGAGGATATAGATTTTTCACAGGGAACACTAGGCTTTTTTCATAAGTCCAAGATACAATGCGACATTTATCCAGCAAATTGTCCCGAAAGAACTGTTCTAATCTGAAAATATCAATTTGCTTCTGAACAATATAAAATGTGCAGTGATAATAAACCTGCAGTTTTCCGGTTGAAAAACAGAGACGCCGACAATGAATTTTCGCCAAAATTGATTACTGCAATAGTCCTAGGACAGAAGATAGGGAATTGAGATACTTGTTTATCAGTAACATACGCAATAGCAGATCAACAACTGCATTAGTTAAGAAATGACTTATCATCATCATAGTCACAATGCCTTAACAGACATGTTGTGAGCTCGTAAAATGCATTAAGTCGGCGTTATAGTATTGCCGACAAGAATATTATCAATAGTTTCGAGAACTGTAGCTCGCCATCGTTCGCGATTTACTGTCAGTTCAGTGGCGCTCTTGATACTCATATCCAGCAACTGTTTCGTCGTATCCACCCAGCGTTTAGGGGAACGGCCACGGCGCCGCCCACTCGGGGCATGACCCTGAACTCCAAGTTTCTCCATATTATCGCTTCTTTGTATATGTCCGAAGAAAGTAAGCATTCTCGCCGACACAATGGAGGATAGTCTCTTTGGATTACCGAGCTCATCCAGTATGGAAACGTTAGTTCGATGGGCGAACTTTCAGCATTCACCTCCATGTCCACATTTCAAAAGCATCTATGCGAGCTCGATCTGCCTTTTTAACAGTCCAAGTTTCCGAGGCATATGAAAATATGGAGAACACAAGAGACTGAACCAGCGACATTTTGGTAGCTTTAGTGATGTTATGGTCACGCCATATTTTAGTAAGCTTACCCTACCTACCTCATCACAAATTCAGAGTAAATGTTAAATAACATCGGAGATAACACATATCCCTGACGAACTCATTTTCTGGTTGCAGTTTGGCCAGACCGGTTACCATTAATTCTTACAGGAGCCGAATTAGACTCGTAGAGTTGCTGTATGAGAAACATTAGGTGGTAAGGAACTCCCATAGAGATGAGGATTTCCCACAGTTTAGGCCACTTTACGTTATCAAACGGCTTAGAATAGTCCACAAAGCAGATAAAAACTGAAAAATAATGCTCTCTGGCTTTTTCAATAATTTGTCTGTAAGTTTAAGATCTGTTCACGCGTACCGCGTCCTTTCACGAAACCTGCCTGCGCCTGGGAAATTTGCCAGCCAATAAAATCCTCCAAACGAGATTGTAAAATATATAGTAGAACCTTACTTGCATGAGAGATTAACGAAAGTAGGCGATAATTGTCTGGATTTGTTGGAGATCCCTTTTTATGAAGTGGAACAAAAATTGACCTGCACCATTCATCTGGCCAAACACCGGAGGACCAGACACTCTTACAAATTAATATTAATATATAATAAAAGAAATGACTACCTATCAACATATGAACAAAATATTGTTGCCATCAAAAATGACTCCTCGAGCATGAAAAAATAGGGCATGTTTTTCTTGAATCATACTGAGACTCTTTTTTTTAAAAAACGGTACTCTTATCTCTTGAAGTAAAGAAGTCAGTTAATGTCAGGTTGCCGAGCAATAGATACTTAACAATTTCATGAAGCAAAACTCAGCAAAATGATTGTTGTTTTTGAAGATCGTACTGACTTCCGCCCCTAAAAGTTTGTTTGCGAGATCCCTTGTACTCGGTCCACAAACCAATAGTGACTTAAAATGGTACAGCTAGCGCCACAAAAATTGGTACGTGAGAAATTACCTGCAACTATGATTTTTCAATTTCTGGATAATGTTGATTTTCTAAGGTTTACGAATTAAATGTTAACCCTTTTTATAAAAGTCAACCATTTTTCTAAAGCGGCTTTGATTCACAATACTGACAAACTGAACATAACCTTTAGTGACATAGACCCATATCACACATCTATCTACCTGATAGTTATTGGTTGCTAAATAATTCAAAAAGCGATAAGAACCACGAGTATTCTTATGCCCTATACAGGGTGTTTTCTATGTTGTGACTTTTCTTCAAAGGGTACATAGTACTCGCCAAAAGGAGTGATTTTTTCCAGTTACATATAACCGAAATATTTAGGGATATCAAAATACTGACCGATAATGAAGTCCTCATTTCTAATTTCGTCCCTGTGTGATTACATCAAAACAGTGGCAAAAAACGAATAAACCCTGTTTACAACGGAGCGGAGCATAGATGTACGTAGCAGCGTGTGTGTGACTTCTCTAGAATGTTGACGTGCTACCCCGGAATTTAACAACAACAAAAATGTAAATGTGTACGGTGAATGTGGTGAAAATACCTCTCAGACTTCGCGAGTGTATGCTGGTCGTATTTACCCTGCACCCTGTTGATTTGTTTATCTCGTGCAAACAGCTAAAGACACAGGATGTTTGTATCACATCGTCGTGGGCACGGTGGAAGATCTATATAACTTCGAATGTTCCAAAGTGGAGAAAAAGTACTTGCGCTTTGAAGTTTTGCGGCGCGAACTTTGAACTGTACCTATAAAACTCATGTAACAGGACTGCACTTAAAACAAACAGTGAGTATTTTCTCACAATTTTTCTTACTCTTCTGCTGCTAATTCACCGCACATTAGCTTTGTCATTTCAAAAGTAGTTGCTTCTGAGAAGAAAAGTCCCAACTTTGAAAACGCCCTGTATAATTCAGAAAGCATATAAACAAGGAATATTAATAAAATTTCAAACTATGTTTTCAAGGGTGTCCATGTCCATTTTAACCTATAAACATACGCAATATTATCAGAGTTAATATCCTGTATGTTTCAAAAATTCAGAAACATATTTACCTTCAAAGTCATAAAAAAACGTAAAATATGTGGACAACGTCTGGTTTTTCAGCTTTTGGACAAGTTTCTACTAGTGCCACATTAATAATCCAAAAAGTAAAAAAAGGCAGATTAAATAATGCACAAATATCACTTTTTGGCGTTTTAAGATCCCAGCTCATTTGCCAAGATAAGTTTGAAGGGCGATTATTGGATGTTGAGGCGGCCTTCAGAATAACTTCAAGCATTTATTATGTTGCCTGAATTTGAAAGTATGAACTTTAAAGTATAGTGGAAACATGGTTTTGCAGGGAGCAAAAATGAAGCACTTTTTGCTGAATTTTTTACATTTCTGATATGTTCACGATAGTTAAACTTTTTTAAGTATACCATTTTTTTTCAAATTCGACTGGTGTTTCGCTAATTAGCGAAGCTAGGGAACCATAAGTTGCCTAACAGATTGCAAATCACAAGTCCATATAACACAATGATTGAAGCTTCTGTACGAGTTTTTTATGGCGCTGTCTGTACTTGTACATAAATTTAAAAATAAACAAAATAAACTTTCAACCGTTTGTATCCATTCTTCTATTGCTCGGCAGTATAACACACAAATCGAGTAAATCACTTGTAAAACGGTTAGTCGGCGTCGGTCGGTTTGTTTAACCACTAATATATGTATTTGGTGGACTGACCGTCGAGTAGGCGCGCTCAGGCCGTTTTGGCGAAACTCCCACGCGTGGCGGTGCGGAGCGGAGCGTTGCGGATGCGGCGGCGGCGTTGCCTGTCCGACGCGTCGGGGATAAAATGCGGGACTGGAAACGGAGACGATGGGCCGCGCTCTCGGTTGGTTGGTTGGTCGGTCGGTGGTACTAAATTGCCTGAATTGGTGCCAATTGAGAAGATGATGCGCGCCGGCGAGGCAGCCACACAGACACGCAGCTGCGATGGAGGTCCTGCAACATATAATGAACAACGGTTTTAAAATCGCTATACACATCTTGCCTTCTAGTTGCCTATTTAGGCTTAACCTAGGGCCGGTTGTTTATTAGGAAATTAAGGACCGGTTTCTCAATGTCCAATTAAATATTTATCTGCAAGATAACAGCAACTGTTAGATAAATTGTTTAAACAATTGAAGGCTAAACTTGCAAAGTCACGTAAATCTTATCTGACAGTTGTATCCATAGCAACGCTATCTGGCAGACACCTATCTGACACTTTAACTGGACATTGAGAAACCGGCCCTAAGCCACAGATTTTGTAAACCAGGCTTCATAATTAACTAACTAACTAATCTATCTGGTTACGTAGTTCTTCGTCTTTAAAAATTGGCAATACATTTTTTGACGATAGTTGCGTGTCATACTCAAACATAGCCGTCTCTACTTAACCTAAAATAAAATCATATGTAACAAGTAACCAGTGCGATAATTATTGTTAAAAAAACGTTTTACGTATGGCGCTCACCACAAAAAAAACTGAAATCTTCAAAGAAACTGGGAAACACGTTCTCATCGGAGTGGTAAAAAAATATAATCATATCTTGTGCAAAAAAAAGCTTGAATTCTGGGGCAACTATATTGGTTAATTCAAGAAAATCATCATCCGTAATGCTTTCAGTCATAGGTATTTGCAAAGTATTACAAAAATAATAATTTATATGACAGAAAAACGCCAAATTTTCATTGAAAGATGTCAACTCTTAGGTTATAATCAGCAGATTATCTCTCAAATTACATGGATTAAGTTAAACCATCGTTAAACCAGGATTATTTGATAACTCAGGATTGAAAAACGGAATTTTTTTGCTAATCTCGACTTAGCTCCAATCTCTTGGTGATCTAGGATTAAACAACCGGACCTTAATAGCTCACCACTCAGAAGTTGCAAGCACTTTGAACGTCATAGTTTTTTGGCCAACATTTTACTTCCCACACTGATAGGTGAGGGGAGTATTGTGATCGCAAACATTTTCGATTTTAAAATATTCATCTATGTTACTCATTTTCCTACGTCTGTCTGCCTGTCACCTTATTTGCTACCAGCGTAACTCAGTAACCACTGCATCGATTATGAATATTATGATGAAATTTGAAGTGTGATGTGCTATAGAGTCAAAGTAGATAATAATGTTATATTTCTGAAAATCGGTGCAACAATTTTTTAGAAAAGGGATGAAAGGGAGGACTGGGAGAACCGTTAACCTTGTAAATTCGAGCTAAAAAAAATTATCGAGTAAATCAGTTGAGAGAAATGTATATTATAAATATTACTATTGTATAGTGTGTACCATTTATGATTTTTGTTTTTGTTAATTGTATTTTTTATCGTATGAAATGTAATGGTGAGGAAGTAAAACAAGTTTTTATTTAAATGGAAATAACTTTGCTCTAAGTTATCGAAATTGAACAAGAGAGAGCTCCTCCTTTCTAATGATCTGTTGCATAAAAATTATCCGAGTTGTTTTTCAGTGGCTTCTAGAAGGCACTACTTGACATCACAACAATTATTACGCTTTATTACGGAAATCTTAAATGGAATGCTATATGTTTTTCAACATACACTGTGTCCAGATGGAGTTTGCATTTCAAATGTCCCTATAAAAACAATCTAAGACATTTTGAATATCACCTGTACATGTGTACGGAACAAAACGGCTCATTTGGAAACCTTCTTACGATAATATTTCAGACAATGAAAATAATACTTCATTTTGACAGTCACCATATTTTTTATTTACTTCCATAATAGTGAATCAATCTTCAATCTGACCACACAGTTGCATTTGTCAATGAAATCCCTTCAAAATGATGTATGACCACAAGTATGGTGGTCCCATTTAAGAGTTTGAAGTGGGAGTTGCTGGGAGTGAGGGGGTTGATGGCACAACAGTGACGTACTTGGTAGAAGAATTCCCCCTCGAAATAAAAATCGACGTGTCACGGCGATTACTATAGGTCTGTTTTTACAGAGAATCACAAACCAGTCAGAGCCAATCAGTATTCCCCATTGCAGTTGTCAAACTATTTCTGACTAGTACTGGCCAATCAAATTGACGCTGACTAGTTTGTGATTGCTGTAAAAACAGACCTTATGTGTTGTTATCATTTCAGAGATAAGGTGAGTGGCAAATTTTAGCTGGGACACACTGTAGTTGAGTAAAGGACAAAATTCATAAAAAGTCACCGCAAAATTCAGCTTTTTTCCAACCGGAGATATTAATAAAATAAATATTATGGCAAGTGCGCTGTGAGTTTCAACAACATTTTAGTAATAATTCTACAGAAAATACTCAAGTAAAACCACTAGAAATTATATTTTGACTTTCAGAAATAACCACCAGGTGGGGCAGTAGGTCATGCATCTAAATCTCTTGATGGTAACAGCGATCATACGAAGTTAATTTCTAAGGAAACATCCTACAAAATTCAATATGCACGCATAGCTTTTACTGACATGTGTAAGGTTAAGGAAACAATTTCTGAGACCAACATGGTTGATACGGTAGAATTACTAATTATTTAACCACAGATTAAATGTAAAAAAGCGACGAAGTTTATGCTTTATAAATGTCAAAAAAATGGGATGCAAGGTCTACTTTATATATAAAACTTAGCAGTTTTCTTTATTGTATCTAATGTATTTATCACAGTTACCTTAAAAGATCTCGCAAGATTTGAAGCAGCTAATTCCAGCTTATTTTCCTTTCGTTTTATAACCATATCATAGGTATGTATAACCATGCATTTTAGCTGAATCGCCTTCCATCAGAGTGATTAATGCGGAATACAAACCAAGAGAATAATTCTTGCAACTAGTAGTCTTGAATAGAACACAATGATTTGACTTTAATATTATCAATCTCGCATTTATGTTACATATCTTAGTAAATTAGGGTTTAAGAACTTAAATAGTTGACCAAAAATGCGTTATCTTATCTTTTCTATCTGTGTAATGGGTAGCGGAAGTGCATCAAAAATAGGCTTATCACACTGCAATAAACTTAGAAGATATCTAACTTAATCTTGTGTGTACAACGATTTGTTTGCTCTAGCGTTGCCTTGTCTAAACCATTTATCATACGCAAAATCATTTTACCGGTTGAAAGCAGCGAACCAACAGAAACAACTACTCCGAGGGCAAATAACCCCTACAGGAAATGAATAACGCTATTGGCTTGAGTGCTTGCTTTGAGGAAACATGAAGAAGATGATTTCCACCTTACCCAACGTGAGTGAGTGAGTGAGTTAGGATATCACAATCCTCTAAGTTGACATCAGTTGTACAATCGGTTCAGTCAAACCTGGTTGATGGTGAAATTCACTACCGTGGGCACTAATCATGCACTGATGGAGCATGCGCACTGTCATAATTATCTAAAAAATAACCGTTTCTGGTTTGTCACTTGTTGACAGTTTGTGTCAAATTCGGGCAACGGCTGTTTCTGTCTCTGTCCTTTTATTTACTTTCTTAGTTAAATTAGAAACAAATCTTTCCGATATAAAATAAAATCTAATTAAATGACAAGCAATTTGAAGGTTACTGCTGAACATATATGTCATTTGTATTTAAACCACAGTTAAGCTTGAGTTAAGCTACATGATTCGTCGGCTAACTTAAAATCGTGTTAAGCTTGGAGTGGGGTGCTAAGCCAGCATTGTACAACGGATGTTTTGCAACTTCGGAGGCTAACGGCGGCTTGCCCTAAACCCAAGCTTGAGCTTACATTGTACAACCGACCCTTATTCTTCACATAATGAAAAGGTCTTTGTGTTTGAGAATGAAAGCACTTTAAAGAAGTCCTTCAAGCCCTTTAAATGATGACAATGATAACAGGAATAATGTTAGGACTCATTTTAATGCTGCGCTGGGGAGAACTTGTATACTTTGTAACTTTATAACTGCTTCATATGATTTGGCTCGGCAAGTATATAAATAACCTTCACAAAAATGCCTGCTGATCTGCAATTGAAAAGAATTGAAGTCTTTCAATGCGCTTCAATTGCTTTATCAAAGCACAAAACTCATTATATGATTACTTAAGGACATTCAGTTCACAATCACTTTGACGTGCTCTAAACACTGTTCATCATCATTGGAAATAACTTCAGAAAAAAGGGGGGTGAGTTGACTCAGTAGCTAGAGTCGAGGGCTCGTGACCGGAAGGTCCCGGGTTCGATTCTCGTTAGAGGCGGAAATTTATTTCTGGTTTTTTCAATCAAAAATAAACTTCCATAAAAAAAGCTCAGCGTGAATTCCCACTTGAGCCTTCACTATTGGCTTCTAATTAACAGTGCTGTTCCTAGACTGGTGCCGGGAAACACTAACAAAGCCTACACAGAACACGAGGCTAATGACCATAGCAGTCGATGCCGATGAAACAAAAGTAAAAAAAAAACTTCAGAAAAAAAAGGTATTTGTTTGACAACGAAAATCACTTTGAGGAAGTGGCCGAAGGCGTTTCAATGTACGCCTTACCTAGATATCCGTGTAGCCACAAATCTCCTCCCTTACTACAATTTTGTTTCGAATCTTTTGATCTCTCTAGCATTTAAAAGTGCAGTGGAGGACGTCCTCAGAAAAGTGCGGATAACCAACTATTTTCTTATATTTCAAGGATTCAGGCTTAGGGGCGTATTCATAAATACTTAAGGTTCCCTTGAGTAATACTCAAGACAGTATTTTGGAAGTCGCCGAAGTGAAATAGCTTCTGAAGATGCCATCCACTAGTGGTGGCGAAACGTCAAGCTTTAACGCTAAACGACGCCGGCCTAAAAACCCAAGAACCACAAATTCATTGAACTGACCATATTTCGACTGATCCCAGATCACTTTCAGAACCAGGATCAGTGATCCATACTTTCCGTAAAGGCCTAGAGACAGAAACGGCCATTGACCCAATTTGACACAAACCGTCACAGTGAAAAACCAGCAAAAAATATTTTTATAATTATGCCAGCACGTATTGCTTCATTAGTGCCAACCGTAGCGAATTTTATTATCAACCAGGTTTAACTAAACCGGCGATTGTACAAACGATGTCAACTTTAAGCCTAATCTTAGTTAAGCTTAGGCTTAATAAAGCTTCATTTATACAACCGGCCCTATGAAACACTTTTAGAACTCGTATCATTGGAAAAAGCATAATAAAACTAAAGGTTCTTTGAGTTTGAGAACGAAAGCACTTTGAAGAAGCGATAGAAGTCATTGCAATGACGGCTTTGACCAGTTATGATTGTAAGCAGTGTAACTTCTCATATGTTTTAAGGATTTAGGCTTAGAGACTATGAAGCACTTTTAAAACTATTATCCTTGTAAAGAGCATTATAAAATTAAAAGGGTCTTTGTGTCTGAGAACGAAAGCCCTGTGAGGAAGTGCTTGAAGTCATTTGAATGACGGCTTTGCCCAGCTATGAATGTAAACAGATCAACTGACGTACCCTCCAAGCTCATCTCTTATGTTTTAAGAATTTAGGCTTAGAGACTATAAACTATGAAACACTTTCAGAACTATTACTCTTGAAAGGAACATTATAAAGGACTAAAGGGTATTTGTGTTCGAGAACAACAGCACTTTGAGGAAGTGCTTGTAGTCATTTCAATGATGGTTTTGCCCAGCTATGACCGTAAGCAAATCAAGTGACGTAACTTCCAAGCTCTTCTATAATATATCTCAAGGATTATAGAACTATCATTCTTGAGACAAGTATCATAAAACTGAAAGGTATTTGTGTTTGGGAACGAAAGCACTTTAAAGAAGTAAATGACTGCTTTGCCCACCTAAGAATGTAAGCAGATCCAAGCTCTTCTTATGGATTTAGGATTAGGGAGCATGAAACACTTATAGAACCATTATCTTTGCAAAGAGCATTACAAAACCAAAAGGGTCTTTGTGTCTGAGAACGAAAGCCCTGTGAGGAAGTGCTTGAAGTCATTTGAATGACGGCTTTATTCAGCTATGAGTGAAAGCAGATCAACTGACGTACCCTCCAAGCTATTCTCTTATGTTTTAAGGATTTAGGCTTAGAGACTATAAAACACTTTCAGAACTGTTGTCTTTGAAAAGGGCATTATAGAACTAAAAGGGTATTTGTGTCTGAGAACGAAAGCCCTGTGAGAAAGTGCTTGAAGTCATTTGAATGACGGCTTTGTCCAGCTATGTGTGTAAACAGACCAACTAGTGACGTACCTTCCAAAGGGAGTAGTTTAAATCAATCCTCTCTTCCTCTCCCGCTTCTGGATGAAGAAGCCGCAGAGGCGGTGCAACCGGAACGGATCAGCAGAGGAGGGCTTCAGGGGCTGCGCGCAGCTCGCGATCACCACGGACACTGTAGACGCGGGGGGACGCCGGTCGGGCCTCGAATGCATTCAGATTCTGAAACGACAACGACAATGCCATTAGTGCATACGTACAGTCATCACCGGAATTGCTGGTCCGTCAGATTAACCTCAATATCGCCCAGTGGCATGCCCGACGAAAGTGAGAGTGGCCGTCAATTTTAAGGGCCCGCAACCCACCTTCCCTGACCTGAGACTAAGTGCCAGGGTTCAATCTTACATGTAGTCTGGCTATCAACACCGATCATAAAGGGCCCCACAGACATCGTTCTTTTTCATGAGGTTTGCACGACATGCCAACCGATCACACTCATTTCGGTCCGTGTGCCGAAAAACCGTCGTGTTGACCGTCGTTCCAAAAGATCTGTCCGAGCTTGATTTTACCCGTCGGTTTCGAACGCCATCGTGCAACTCGGTACATGTGTGGCCGTTCATCGTGCAATCACGACGGGATTTTGCAGTGTCGTTCTGGTTGCCTTCGAGTAAGCGTATCTAGGTTTAGCGACACCTATCAAAAATGTGCTGTCAGACGTTCATGAGGGAAAATACTTTGTCTCATCCAAGTATCCTGTTTTTTTATTAGAGGTGCTACTGAATTAAGTAATTCTAAGTATGTTTCTTCATCCATCCTCAAATAGTTGTACCAATCCCCTGGTTCCAGACGCAATTCTTCTAATAGATTTATATGGGAGAATTGGCCTCTTTTTAAAAGCTACTGTTTCACTCATTTAGAACGTTTTTCTTGCTGTATTTCACTTTAATAGCTAAAGCCGCCGCCAATGCTAAAGTATTATCCATGCTAACGGACCAAAAATTTGCGAGAAACTGAAAGAAAACCGAACAGTGTGTGGAGGTATCGTTCCATCGGTTTAACCGACATCGGTTGGCACGTCGTGCAAACCTGATGAAAAAGAACGATGTCTGTGGGGCCCTTAAGACATTACAACAAGGGTCACTCTAAACTCAATACTCGCTCTGTAATAGTACCCTTCCTCGTTGATCTTTGTTCTGGTTTTCAGTCCTAGAACCATTCTCGGACAATTCGTGGACTGCATAGCACGGGATGCGCCAAGATGATGAACCAAGTCCAAAAATGATTCCAGTACAGTCCTAGAACGGTTCGATGTTTAAATGAACCGGTAAACCGTTTTTTTTTTTTTTTTTTTGTTAGATCCAGAGAACCAACCATCCGACGCCTGGTCAAATGCGACGTAAAAGCGTTTTATGGACTGATGCTTGGTGTTATATCTAACCTGTGTTTTGTAATGATATGCGTTCTCTCATGTTTCCCAGATAAATTTCAAAGAAATCATACTAATTCTCTTATAAATGACTTTTTGTTGTGAAGAGTTAGAGGAGTTTCATCGTATAGCTGCGTATCTTTATATGAAGTATAGTAATATTCAAGGGATGGCGCACCCTTGATAGTATCACAACATCACAATGTATATAAATCAAGTCATACATTTATTTTTAGTGAACAATTTATGAAAATTTTCAATAATGTGTGAATAACATTGAAATCATCACCTGAATCACCAATGCGCTTAATGGTAGCAGATTCATCTCAATCCATTTTTTTAAGGTTCCTAGTGCAAGACAGCCTAATACCGGGCTTTGCCCTAGTCCATCTGATGAGATCCGCAAGATCGAAACAGCACTGACGTAGAGTTTTTTTTATGGTCAGCCTCTCGCGAAGGCTGAAAGCCTGTGGCGCTGTAGAACTCTGCGAGTGTATGTGCACATCAGATTTGAAATACTGCAGGTTGTAGCCGTCGGGAAACAAATTCCCCGGCAGCTCATTCCACAGAGTCGAAGTTCTCCAAAAGAAGGAATCCTGGAGGAGACTGGTTCGGGGAGAAGGGACCTCGACCTGGTAAGGATGAGCTCGCAGAGCCTATCTACACGTTTTCCAGCTGTAGTTTCTAAAGCGTCAAGTGATGATTCAAAACGGTCAAGTTAATTTTCCAACTTGTGACAGGTGTAATTTATACCTGACAGTTTGAATTTACAATTGACAAGTTGGAAAATTAACTTGACCGTTTTGAATTATTATGACTTGACACTTCGGAAACTTCAGCTGGAAACGGTGTGGTGTTCCTCGTTCGGACGGCCTTCCGGTGTTATATGGGAGAGCTCAGTCGAGCATCTTCCTGTAAAACAGGGACAGGTCAGCCACCCTTCTTCGATGTTCCAGGCTGTGGAGGTACTTTGTGTACTTAATCCAATTGTTCTCTTCTGGATAGTGTCTAGATGCTTTAGAGAGTGCTTCGGAGCGCATCCCCTGTGCCTTATAGAGCAGCAGTAATTGCTCTCGTGTATACAACTTCCTACAGCGGAACAAAACCCCAAGCTTCTGAGATGCCGTTTTAGCAATACTGACGACGACGGCGACGTGGTCGGGTAAAAGGACATGTTATTGTTGATGCTGATCTCCAGAAGCTTGACGGAAGGTGACTCGACTATTGGGTGACCCTCCATTTCCACAGTTGGTAATCCAACACGAGACTTCTTTGTCAGTGTTGTTGTCTGAGTTTTCTGTATGTTAAAGTGTTCTTTAGTTACTAATCCCCACTCCACAGTTGTTTTCATAACCAATATATCCAATGAATTATCCATCAAACGTTAAACAAAAATAAATCAATTCAGGCGCCCCAACAGCCAAAAGGGACAAATAACTGACATCTAATCTGAAAGGAAATAAATTTTGCGTCTTCAAGGACTATTTTGACCTTACAGATCCATTACGAGGGTTAGCAAGAAATGTAAGGAAGAAAGAAAACACGTATCGTGGGCAGTGTTGGATGTACAATCTGTACATCATATATCTATGTTCTATGATTGACATGACATATGTCAATAGGCGATTGGTTTCCCATCTATGTCTCATTCTGTATTCTGTATCCATCCATGTAACCTGTTGTATCTGATAAATATAAAATGTTTAATCTTCAAACATCCTTCATTAAAATATCATAATTAAAGATGGCGCTGCGAAAACGAACTATATAGAAGATGTTCTAACGATTGGACACGATATTTCCAGTAAGTTCCGCAGAAGTATACAAATATAACATATAACCTAGAAATATGGCTGGAGGCGTGGTGAAGCTACCCCCCGATTTTGATCTGCAGGGGCAGAATGCGGCAACTGAATGGAAATTTTGGAAGACAAGCTTTGAAGACTATCTAGTGGCCACAGGGCAGCACGAGGCAGCTGATACGGTGAAGATGTCTATTTTGAGAAATATGATAGGAACAGAATCCGCACGGATTATGAGTACCTTTGTAGTACCTGAGGAGCAGGAAAATAAGTACGATTTTATAATGACCCTCATCGGAAAATATGTGAACCCAAGGGTGAATGAATGCTTCGAAAGATACAACTTTTTGAAACGGATGCAGAAGGAAGGTGAAAGTTTTGAGCACTTCTTGACTGATCTGAAGCACTTGATGAGGACATGCAACTACAATGTCTTAGACCCTAATCAAACTGCAGAGGATAAGGCACTTCGTGACAAAATAGTAATGGGGATTAAGGATGCCACTACAAGGGAGGCACTACTGAGGGTTGACCAGCTGACATTAGAAAAAGCTATCCAGTTTTGTCGGAGTAGTGAGCAGAGTAAGTTGCAGAATCTTCAGTTTGAGCAAGGTACATCTGAAGTGAATATTGTGAAGAAACGGCAGTCAGGTAACCACAGTAGGACAAACAGGCAAGAAAACCACAAGGTCAGTACTGAGAGTAAAAAATTTAAATGCAGAAGATGCCAAAGCATGCATAGGCCAAGACAATGCCCAGCTTTTGGGAAAAAATGTAACAATTGTGGATTATTGAATCATTTTGCTGTATCATGTAGAGTGAAAAATGTTAAAACCATAGATCATAGCACTGAACTAGAGAGTGATGATTCTGATGTATTTGTAGGTAATGTTAATCACTTTAAGAATGTTTGTAACTGTAAGAATATAAAGTGCAAGCATAGTCAGGGCATCTGGGAAGAAATAATTGAAAGTAAAAAATTTAAGGTTAAGCTTGACACAGGTGCTGATGTCAATGTCATTCCATTAGAAAAGTTTAGATTGGTAAACAATCAATTTAAAGTGAGACCTGCTAACTATAAATTAAGAGCTTTTGAAGGTTCTATGTACACTCCAGTAGGAATTGTTAATTTAGGTTGTAAGTATAATAATACGGAAATCTATGAAGATTTTGTGATTGTTGAGGGTGCAACTCAGATTCTATTGGGTGGACAAGCATGTCTACAGTTAAATCTGGTAAAAAGAATAAATACAGCGGAAAAGTCTTGTGTGAAAGAGGAATTTACAAAGCAAAATTCAGATATATTTTCAGGTCCAGGTTGTTTTGCAGGTAAATGTCATATAACTACTTCTAAAGAATTTGAGAGTGTAAGTTATCCCCCTGTTAAGGTACCTATTGCTATAAGGAATGAATTCAAGAAAGAGCTTGATAGACTAGTAAAACGGCAAGCTATTGTTAAAGTAGATGAGATAGACAGCAGTGCAAGTATAAATAGGATTGTGTTAGTTGAGAAGGCTAATGGCAAAATCAGACTTTGTTTAGATCCCTCTGATTTGAACAAACATATCATACGTAAACCTAGGCTTGGTTTGAGTATTGAAGAGTTATGCTCTTGTTTGAATGGTAAAAAATATTTTACAGTATTTGATCTTTCTGAAGGATATCACCACCTTCAATTAGATGATATATCATCATGGAAATGTTGTTTTGCAACCCCCTTTGGTATATACCGTTATCTTGTACTCCCATATGGACTGTCAAATTCTCAAGATTTATTTGAGGAGAAAATAGATGAAATTTTTGGCAATATAAAAAATGTCACAATTTGTCATGATGATATGATTGCTGCAGGATCTACAAAAAGTGAACATGATGAAGCTGTAGCTAAAATAGTTGAAATTGCAAGAAAGGTAGGTGCAAAGTTTAATAAGGAGAAATTTCAGTATTATAGGAGAGAAGTAAAGTTTATGGGGCAGTTATTTTCAGAAAAGGGAATGCAAGTTGACCCTGATAGAGTAGAGTCATTAGTAGAGCTAAAACCACCTAAAGATAAAACAGAATTGCAAAGAATTATAGGTTCTTTCAATTATGTTAGAAGATACATACCAAACATGGCTCAACATATGAATATTTTATGTGATCTTTTAAAATCTAATGTTGAATGGGAATGGTTACCCAAACAAAATGAGGCTTTTGAGAAGTTGAAAGATATTATTGTTCATGCGCCAGCTCTAATACCATTTGACCCTAAGAAGAAAATAATACTTCAATGTGATGCATCAAAGGATGGAATTGGATGTTGTATGTTTCAAACACATGATAATGTACTAAAATTAGTTGCTTGTGCGTCAAGAACAATGAATGATCATGAGGTAAATTATAGTCAGACCGAGAAAGAATTGCTTGCAATATATATTGGTACACAGAAATTCCATGATTTTATTTATAAAACTGAAACTGATGTTCAGACTGATCATAAACCCATTGTCTCTATTATGAAAAAACCAATTGGAAAAATAGGTTCAATTAGGCTTCAACGACTTAGGCTGAAATTACTTAAATATAACCTTAATGTTTATTATGTTTCTGGCAAAAATGTACAGTTCGCAGATATACTATCTAGATCTAGTTTAAAAATTAATACATGTGATTATGAAATGTTTGAGATGGTACATTATATAACACGACACTTACCTATGAGTGATGAAAAAAAAGTAGAGTTCAGGGAAGCTACATCAAAAGATAAAATTTTGAGTAAACTTTGTGATTATTACTACCAAGGTTGGCCAAAGCCTAAACAAAATGAATCTGTTTATAGAAACTATTACAATTTGAAAAATGATATATATGTAGAAGCAGGATTAGTTTTTGTCAACAACAAAATCATTGTTCCAGAAAAACTTAGGTCTTATATATTACAGTTGTTACATAAAGGCCACCTCGGTATTAACAAAACTATAAATAAGGCAAGACAGTTATTTTTTTGGCCAAATTTGTCAAATGAGATAAGAAATATGGTACAACAATGCCGTACTTGTGAGAAGTATATGCCAAATAACTACAAAGAACCAATGTTATATCATTCAGTACCTAAACTGAGATTCAATAAAGTATCTACTGATATTTTAGAGTATGGATCCAAACCGTATTTAGTAATAATTGATCATTTATCACACTGGTTAGAACTTTGTCCATTATCTTCCAAAACTGCAGAAGCTGTTATAAATTGTTTCCAAAATATTTTTACTCGTTTTGGATATCCCCAAACAATTATAGCTGACAATTTGCCTTTCACATCATTTAAATGCAAAGATTATTATAAAAATAAGGATATAACGATTTTAACCTGTACACCCCATTATCACCAAAGTAATGGATTAGCAGAAAAGTCTGTGTCTATTAGTAAAAAGATTTTGCGTAAAAGCTTGGAGGAAAATGAGGATTATAGGGAATTAGTCATGGAATATAATAATACCCCCATACTTACAATAGGAGCATCTCCATCACAAGTATTACAAAGTAGAATACTTCGTACACAGTTACCCGTACTTAGCAGTAAACTTGAACCTAAGATCGAAACTAAAGTATATGAGTCACTTTGCAAACATAAAAAACTTACCAAAGCAAACTATGACAAACACAGTAGAAAACAGACCGATGAATTCACAAAAGGGGAGAAAGTAGTCATACGAACAAACCAGGATAAAACTTGGGAAAAAGCAACAGTTTTGAGGAAAGCTGTAGATCCAAGGTCATATTGGGTACGTAAACAAAATAATAACAGAGTTGTTAGACGTAACACTAACCAGATGAAACTATCATGTAGCAAAGCTAAATATAGTGAACACATCCTGGAACCTGAGTTATACCCCGAACAATCAATGCAATGTAATTTAGGTCATAGTGATAATAAGTTAAGAGTGACAAGTGATACGCCCAGTGATACTGTGAAACCAAGTGTCAGTGATAACCGCCATCTGATCTCTAGATCTGGAGGCCACATTAAACCTATTGTAAGACTAAATCTTTAAGGGGAAGGTGTTGGATGTACAATCTGTACATCATATATCTATGTTCTATGATTGACATGACATATGTCAATAGGCGATTGGTTTCCCATCTATGTCTCATTCTGTATTCTGTATCCATCCATGTAACCTGTTGTATCTGATAAATATAAAATGTTTAATCTTCAAACATCCTTCATTAAAATATCATAATTAAACAGGCAGGAGTATCATAATCGTAAAATAGTAAAGTTTAAAATTTTGTACAAGGTACAGCTTCAGTGATTTTATCCATACGACCAGAGAGCAAACGAGAAAGGCAGCATTGTAGATGGAACTTATAGATTGAACCTTCTTGTTGTTCGCTGGTATAATAGAATGTTTTCCTTTTCCTGGTGCAAGCGATACCAAAACAGTATCCTGCATATCAGGAGAACTGCAGTAAAAAAATGGCATCTAGCAGAAAACTATACCTTTTCCAGCTGTAGTTTCAAAAGCATCAAATCACATTTCTAAAGCGTCAATTGTAAATTCAAACTGTCAGGTGTAATTTATACCCGTCAGTTTGAATTTAAAATTGACGCTTTAGAAATTTAATTTGATCCTTTTGAAACTACTGCTGGAAATGATATAGATACCAAATGAGAATATTAAGTATAGGTTGCCATCTAAAAGTGGATAGACGTTTTGACAACTTCTTCAAACACACACTTTTTTGAAGAAACATTGTTTTTTCGTAATATTATTGTGCTTATTCTACATAGATCAGCCTGAGCAAAAGAGGCCTTCCATAGATGTTCCCATAAAGTTAATTATTTTCGGATTCTAAATTATTTAAAGCTCGGAAAACCGAAAATATGCCCTAAAAGCAAATTCTTTATTGCCAAAGGCCTTAACAAACCCTTAACAGAATTCTGAAAAATTTTAACCAACTCCATTTTATTAAAACGCTTCGTTTCTTGAGTGTTATTCACGTCGATCTGTCCAAAGCCATCTCAGTAACCGTTGAATCAATGTTGATGAAAGTTGTGGTAGGACCAAGGACCAAACTTTTTCTGGCTAACTTGAGGGGCATGTTAAAGAACATTTTATTTAAAATGAAGAACAGAACCAAAAAATATTCCGTGATCAAAAAAGAATTTATGAAATTTGTTTACAAAACGTTCAATTTTCTGAGTGAGTGCGAAAATTCTTGAAGTATAAGTTAATGAAACGCCTATAAATGTGTGATTATCAATCAGCATAGTTTTGTGGAAAAATAGTTTTACAAAAACCATTACATTAGATCTCGGGGTACTTGAACCGCAAAGATGGAGTTTGGACAAGCTACAATTCAATATCGTGTTGCCCATACATAGAGTAATATTATTATAAAAGCGGTTTTTCAGAATTTTTCAAGAGGCGAGTTTGTTTGTAGTCCTGAATTACGTTACATTTTTCTATACAGAACATCCCAATAAAATATGGACGAGTTGCTACTGACACCATCGCAAATTATCATCTTGTTTGAAGCGGCATTATTGTTGCTTTTGCCGAGACCAGTCATCAACTGATTCAATTGTGAATCTGTAATGTCAGTGCACAGCTTCCATTTTAGTGCAGGCGATAGAGCATGGAAGTCTAGTTAATGATTTAATGGGTTTAAAATAAATTCTTGACTTCAAGCGTATAGTAATAAGACAGCATAATAAACAACCAGCATAATATCTTTGAGGATTTCCTATATAAAAATGGTTCCCACAAAATTTGACCTTGGGAGGGTTTTTGGATGATTTTACGGCTGTCAAGTTTGGGTAGAGATACGAAAATGAAAATATCGATACCGGTACCAAGTCGATATTTTTTATCCAAATAGGTGCGTTTGGTTCGTAGAGAGCATTTTGTGCAACTGATTACACTCCTCAATAATTATATAATTATTTTCGATACCGATACAAAATTATCGATACCAGCTTGGGATGCCTCAAAATGTATCGATTAGTGCAGAAGTATCGAAGTACCGTTACCATTCCTACAAAAAACCCATCTAAAAGTGGGGATGCGCGTGTAATTTCCGCCAACTTGAGTTATTGTGCTGGTTGTTTATCATGCTGTGGTAATAACTCAACCGTCCACTGCTCCATAATGATAACTGGTAACAAAATGGTCAAACGGTACCCCTCCATACCTCTTTCGCCCAGGGGGAGGGTACCAGCCGTTTCAGAAACGTCCGTTCTTTTTGCCGGACTCAGATTCAGTGGCGGATTTAGAGGGGGGCGAGAAGGGCGTACGCCCCCCCCTAGAGCTCTACGGGAGCAATGATATTTATATAAATACCAAAGGTTAAGTTTATTTTGTGTTCTTTCCTAGTAGACCAGGGTCGATAATTTTTGAAACCAAAAAAAATTACAGTAGGATGAAACCCATTAGCAAAAGAGGGGAATATGATAAGAATGGAAGGAAAAATAAATTACGGTCGATTCGAGATCGGGAAGTGGGAGGGGGTGAGTTTTTAAGGGTAGAAAATGGTTTATTTTGATTTCTGGCAAAACTACAAGTCCTATGGAAAAAAGTTAAATGGCAAAGTTGTAGGTAATAAAAAGGTCTACAACTTTTGTATTTTCAATTTCTTCACATAACCTCAAAATTTTGGTAAAAAATTCAAAAAACCAAGTTTTTGGTTTTTTATTTTTATCTTTTCCAAACAAAAAAAATTTTCTACGAAATTTGGTGAAAACTTACCTTATTATGTCCCAGATACACTGTAATTTAGTTGTTCTAAAATATTCATTTTTTCGCCTTATTTTAGCTTAATATCAAAAATGCACCCCAATTTTCAATCGAAAATTCTCGCGTCAAAACATCAGCTTTTTTTAAAAAGTTTGGGAGCTTTTTACATTACTATGGAAAATCTTCTCAGAAAATGCAAAAAACTGAAAAAAACTCAAATTCGTATTTTTTTTTACTCACTATGTACAGTTTCATCAAAAAGATGTGATTGCTGCAATTTTTTTTAGTTGAAAGGTTTATTAATTAAATTCGAATTACATTCATGTCATAGAAAATTTCAAAAAATATAAATATACATGTAAATCGTACTATTGAATTTAGATACTTAATTCTGATTACGTTATTCATTATATTTTTTTTTTCGAAAACGTTAATCTTGTCATTTATAAATATCTTATCTGAAATTCCCATTAGCTATTCATTAGTTTTTGTCTCTTTGAAGGCATTTCTTTATCGTTAGATTCGATAAACCTTTCTATCTCTAGTTGATCGTCGAAATCTTCAAGACAATCATCTTCGTCTCCAATAGTATTTCCAGTCTGCATTGGTTCTTCATCCACAATTTCATCTGAATCATTTATTCTCTCATAGATTTCTTCTTCCATATTGGAGCAATTTTCAGAACCATGGCAATTAGTGCATAAATTTGTGCATTTTAAACCATGTTTTCGGCAGCCACATTTTAAACTGTTACATCCAGTTTCACAGCTGCAGCAGATAGTTTTGAGCAATACTTCCGGAATTAAATCTTTTTCTGTAAATTTGGGCATAATGCCACGTTGATGTTGCTTCCAACCCCAATCTGTTGCTGTCAATTCGTTACCCAACCAAGTTTGAAGCTGATAATATGCTCTGTAACAATGTTGTTCTGCTGCTCCTTCTGTCGGTGGGAGGTTTGCCAAAATGAAGGATGATTTAATTTTTGCCAATTGATATTTTTGAAACCTTAGTTGATTCAGTGTTATTTTTTCTTTTTTATATTTATAAATAGACTTGATTAATTGTAATCCTTTTTTTTATAGTTTCTTTACTTGCATCTTTCTTATAAAAAACATCGGCCAAATTTGACAAATTTTTCGCGTCCAATAATGAATTAACGACAGTTTTCTTTCCTTTTCCAGCAAATCCAGATGTTGTTTCGCAACCAGGAAAACAATGCAGAAATGCAACAATATTTTTGAAGGATTCATGTTTGAAACTATTAGACGTGAAAAATAGATGCTTTCCATTCCCAGAGCCTGGTTTAAGAAAATAAATATCATGATTATTTGAATTTAATTGATTTAAAAGAACCAAAAGATCAATATCTTGACCCACAACTATGACAGTTTTATTAGTATCTCTGGCAACTTCTATCGAGGTCTTAATTATGTCAGCATCAGCATCTTCTTCAACTTGTTGACAGAAAAACTCTTGTGACTGCAATCTTTTCATCAAAGTTTTTATTATGTAGTAAGGCCCAGACCCTGCTATGTCCGTCCCCACTTCTCCATGAAATACCTTACAATGGGCTAACATTTACCGTATCTCACTCAGGTATATAAATTATCTTACAACAGCAATAAATAGGCATCTACAAATATTATTTAAAGAAGATTCTACAACTTTTTCAAAATATTGTAGGTGTCTTATTAAATATTAACTTATTTGTTTGTTAATTATAGTAGGATATTCCAATTTGCAATTTTTTCGTTTATCAATGTAACATGAAATCTCACGTTTTTTAAGTAAATAAGTGTAAATTTTAATAAATAGCGCAAAATTGTACATAGTGAGTAAAAAAAATTTTCGAATTTGAGTTTTTTTTCAGTTTTTTGCATTTTCTGAGAAGATTTTCTATAGTAATGTATATTTTTTTTACACCATCAGAAAATAGAGATTTCAACGAACGAAAGGCTCCCAAACCTTTTGAAAAAAGCTGATATTTTGACCCGAGAATTTTCGATTGAAAATTGGGGTGCATTTTTGATCTTAAGGTCAAATAAGGCGAAAAAATAAATATTTTAAATCAAATAAATTACAGTGTATTTGGAACATAATAAGGTAAGTTTTCACCAAATTTCGTAAAAAAATTATTTTTTTTTTAAAGGATTAAAATAAAAAACCAAAAACTTGGTTTTTTGAATTTTTCACCAAAATTTTGAGGTTATGTGAAAAAATTGAAAATACAAAAGTTGTAGATCTTTTTATTATCTACATCTTTGCCATTCAACTTTTTCCCATTGGACTTGTAGTTTTGTCAGAAATCAAGATAAACCATTTTCTACCCCTAAAAACTCACCCCCCTCCCACTTCCCGATCTCGAATCGACCGTAATTTATATTTCCTTTCATTCTTATCATATTCCCCTTTTTTTCTAATGAGTTTCATCCTACTGTAATTTTTTTTCACTTTTTTTTATTTTTGAAGGCTTCGGCACTGGTCTGTAGACCTGTAATGGAAACACGGAATATTTATATAAATAGCAAAAGTTTCATGGGAATTTTTTGGTCCAGAAAATCCAGGGATTAATAAAACAGGATACCGATAATCTCGATTTTTTGAATGACGGAGTTTCAGTCTGTTTTATTCCTCTTAGTTCCCACACCGATAGGTGAGGGGAGTATTGTCAATGCAAAAATTTTCGATTTTGGGATATTACGCTTTTTGGGCGTTTTATGATGTCTACATAACGAAAATCTATGACACTCATTTCCGTCGGTCTGTCCGTCTGTCGGTCCATCTGTCTGTCTGTTCACGTTTTTCTACCCTCGTAATCTGTACCGATATGCTGTGGGGTCCTAGAAAGTGATGCTGCTATAATTTTGAAAATCGGTGCATTGGCGGCGGAGTAATTAGCAAAAAACAAATAAAAACAAACATTCCTCAAACTTTGTTTTCAGGCGTTTTAGGAGTTCCTGATTATTTTCTACTTTTTTTGGGTGGGGGTGAATGTGAAATTGGGGTGGTTGGGTGATGGTCAAGAATTTATTGTATTCATTGGCCTGTGAAAGACCTAGCGGCATAATACTCTTTTTTTAAGTCCATCTAAACATTGCCTTGCCTATTACAGAAACCAAGTGACTTACTGATGTGCACATACGAACATTGCTTTAGATCGTTCTGTATGGAGTAACCTGGAAATCATGGAATTGATTTTGATGAAACTTTGCCTCAGTATTATTACCGTGGCAACGATGGAAAACATGCATGTTTTTTAGAAATCGTGGCGGCGCAGCAACAATAAAAAAACTGAGAATATAAAAACAGCTGAATGTCAAGTTTTTAGGCATTTTGGAGTTACTGATCATTTTTTTTGGGTGGGGTAAAATTGCGGTGGTTGAGGGGGGGGTGGGGTTGTAAAACCGAAAAAGTGTTAGTACGCAGGATAGGATCCCCATTGATCTGCGAAAAAGAGACCTAGTGGATAAGTAGCATAATACACTTTTTTAGGTCCATCGGAATATTGCCTTGTCGAGAAACCAAGAGACCTTGAATTTTCTGATGCATACATAGGAGTATTGCTTTACATCGTTCTGTATTGTGTAACCTGGAATTGATTTCATTGAAATTTCGACATAGTGTTGTTACCGTGGGGAGGATGGAAAATGCGTATGGTTTTTAGAAATCGTTGTGTGAGAAGTACTGAGTCAGTCAACTTGATCAATTTTTTTATCGGCGCATTATTTTAGCTTTGCTCCGGCAGTGTCGTAACTTCAAATTCGGGCCCCTCTCGCAAGAAATTTCCCGGGGTCCCCTACAGTGCCGTACTGGCGTATAATTTCGCGAGCAAAAAAAACACACATCTACCTAAAAGTATGGAGGCTGCAATAGCTGAAGCCTTTTCTTCAGCGGTTTCATTTGCGAACAAACTTAGTTCGCACCTAAAAGAATCGACTCTAGACTCTTTGGGTTGTCTAAGGTCACATTTTGTTATTACTAAGCAAATCGAAGATATTTAAAAATATTTTAATTGCACATTCAAATGTTTTCAGTTCCTATTCCTGGTTTTATCTTCTATAACCATTGATTACTATATTTTTGCATGTTTATCATTGCTGTTACTAATACAGGGTTGGGATAAAGTATGGAACCAAGCATTTATCTTTGAAACGGAAAGGGTAATATTGCTGAAAATTTGCAGGTAAATATAGTGATGCATAATGCATCCGAAGACATTATGTTAGCTATTAATGTACTTCCGGTCTAACCGGAAGTACCGTCAACTTTTTTAATTTAAATGGTATACCCTGTATATTTTTGCAGATTTTAATACATCTTTTCTTTCCGAATACGTCCACAGTAGTTTTAGTATTTGTTTCTGTAAAAATGGGAAAGATAAAACTTTTTATTTGTCTCAGAGTTTGTCTCACAAATTCGTCCATGGCGGTCTGCGGTCTTCCCGTTTTAGGTAAATTTTTCATATTCTCAGCTAAATTAAAACGTTTTAGTGTTATAGAACCCCTGTCGGGATGTAAATAATTGAAAAGTCGACACACTTCTTTGTCAGTTCTCACGCGATCGCCAAAACCGATCATCATAAGACTTCAAATGGCCGGCATTTTAAACATCTGAAATGATAAAGAAGTTTTATCATTCTTGTTTTTACAGAAACGAATACTAAACCCACTATGGACATATTCGAAAAAAAAAAGATGTATTAAAATCTGCAAAAATATACAGGGTGTTGAAAGTTGACGGTACATCCGATTAAACCGGAAGTAATTAATAGCTAAAATAATGTCTTGGGATGCATATACGTCACTACACTTGCCCGCAAATTTTCAGCAATATCATTCTTTCCGTTCCAAAGTTATTTGCTTGGTTCCATACTTTATCCCAACCCTGTATTAAGAGTAAATAAATATTGGAGTTAATCCTGAGGTTAAACCCGAAAAGAAAGCTCCTGTACATCTACCTACGAGTATGGAAGCCGGAAAAGCTTTTTCTTCTGCGTTTTATTTGGTTTTTCTAAGGTCATATATTATTATTACAAAGCAATTCTCAAGTGTATGAAAAATATTTTAATTGCACATTCAAATGAAACTTTTCTTATTTTTGTTTTTAGTTCGTAATTTCATGTTTTATAACCAAAGTTGATTTAGTTCTATATTTACTTTACAAAAGTAATTTCTTTTTGTATTTTTTTAATAGAAACGTTCTTTTGTTTACTATATTTTGCATTTTTATCATTGCTGTTACTAATGTTAAATTTTAATCCTGAAATTCCAATCCCGATCCCAAAAATTGGAAACTCTCTGCTGGACCCTGTATAATCCAACTTTCTAGATACAGAATTTAATAGCTATACAAACAGAATTCGGTGACTCGTTTAGCAGCAACAATAACAAGATACATCCTAGTGTAATAATAATCAAATAACAATGATTTTAATATAATAACTAGGTCAGTAGTTACTTCACAGAATGGTGACCCATATAATCTATTAGCTAATACGTTATGATAATTGTTCTAAACAAATCCACAAGTACACAGACTCTAAATAAATGCTCTAAGTAGATACTTTGGAGAGACGTATGTATGTCAAGTATACTGTAATTACCCTGGTGCCAATCAACACCGACAAAAATATGAAAATACTGCAAAACATAATTATAGGAATTTCTAAATTGTCTAAATCTTCTCAGAAATTGTATAAGATAAAGATGCCCATGCACAGTATCCCATGGTAATACTGGAAGTACATATTCAATTTATCTATGCATATATAAAAACAAGTGATAAAATTGTTTATTTATTAAATCATTTAACTATTTGAAATGCATCGAAGCATATTATCAGTCACTCGATATTGTGGTATAATTATTGCTTATAACATCAGGACAAATTATATAAAAAATTAAGTCAAGTTTATTGACTCATAACTTCCCAAATATCGTTTGGCATAGCATACAACGATACCACTTTTGCCTTATATTTTCAAAATATGTATTAATATACTTGAAAATTGTCAACATTTTCAAATTTCTAAATATTTCCAATTCTTTCAATACATTCGAAAGTTTTCGAAATGTATCAAGATTTTCAAAGTTTTCATTTGAGATATTTTGGAAATTATGACTTTTATGAATTTTCAAAATTATGATTATTGTAATCAATCCCCACGTCTCCTCATTTTTTCCTTCATCCAGGAAAAAAAAAGAAACCGATCGAGAGCACCAAAGCGCCTAGCACGAAGTTTAGTGTAATTCTGCGTTTTTCGATTTTTGCTACTTACTCCGACGGTATTGAAGTGATTTTTGAAAATGTATTATAAGTTATTATGACGCACACCATATCACATTCCAAATTTCGCTTCACCGGTTAAGCGGTTACTGGATTACGTTTGTCGAATAATGGCAACAAAACGGCATCATATGCATTTCCAACAGATCAGCATTGGGTATCTACAGGGTGTCCCAAAAAAATAGTGTCAAACGGAAGGCCCAATATAGATCACACCTAGAAGTAGCTGAATCATCCATATACATTATATTATGCAATTTTATTTAGTTTACGCGTTATGAATTTTCTTGGTATATTCTTCTCAATCTTTGACTTACAAGAAATTATAGGTCTCGGAGATAAACCTTATTGAGATACCTATTTGATTTTTTTTTGCTCAATATTAGGAATACTAGACTTGATTTACAGTTAAGCATCTATGACTAAAAAATGTATGCGACACCCTGTATAGTAGCACTTTGTCACCTTTTGTAATACGGCGTCCAGTATCCGCATGAATCATGATCACGCGGCAGCCCATGAACTTGACTTCCACTGAAATGAACAAACTGCAAGCAAGAGAGCTTTTCATGAAGAACGCACCCATAGGCGTCCATCAAAACCGGAATATTTGATAGGAGAATGGTTTTTCTACATCTATTAAGTTATACAGAGATTACCAAACTACTTATGAACAGGTTATATACTACTTATAAACAAGCAGCGTTAATTGTTTTTCGTAACTCGCGCACCAGTCGTGAGTTATGAATAACGCCTACTTAGATACCAATGGAAATGCATATTAATTGAAAAGGTGGCTATGCAACGTCAAACGCTTATTCGAACTTTGTAAAGTATTTATTTTTGTGACAGAAGAGTGGTTCAGTTATCAATATTTTGTAATTATTGTTTTATTCGTATTATTTGTTGTACGGTCGTAGATATAGTATTCAACTCGCAATAATAGTAATAACTCACTTGTTGATTTACAGCACTCGCCTAGGACTCGTGCTGCAAACTTCACCTGCGTGAGTTATTATCGTCATTGCCGCTCATTGAACAAGTTACTATTTTCTTCAACAATTCAGTTTTATTCAAAGAGAAGCGGTAAATTATTTATAGAAACAACAACACGATACATTTTAGAAGGAAAGATACCGCACGCCCGTTTGATGCTATATGAATTAGCTGTGACCGAAAATGAATAGCTATTTGACAGCTGTCAAAATATTTGTTTATGATATTTAGCGTTTTTAAGACCATACATTGTAAAATATTGTGGTGTGCATAACGGTAAGGTGTGCAGCTTACGGCTGTAAAAGCGACAGCAGCAGAAAGGAGCCAGGAATCACGAATCACAGGTAAATTTAATGCAGCTTTGGTACATTTTTGGTGCCATTCGGTAACAGAAATGTCAGTCGCTCGTTCCGTCCTCTCTCTTTCCTTGTCTAAGTTTTAGAAGCTATGTTAATCCAATGACCAGAAAAATGCATATTCAAAAGTACATAAATATACAGAAAACAAATTTTGAACATGAGGATTCGTTGTCATTTTTTTGGACATTACTTTTACGAATCGCTGACTATTACATGGATTTCGTACATTAATAACGCAATACACTAAAACAGTAAAAGGACCAACAATAAACTATGAACGCATATCATAAAAAAATATCATTTACTTCATCAGTATATACTGTGAAAATTTATTGAAAAAACGCTAAAGGATTGAGCCATATCATCTATGCTTATAGCGATTGATATGTTGGGAAAGATTTCCAAGGTTTTAACAATTTTCTTGTTTCTAATGTTCCCTAGGCAGGCCTCAAAAAATCGTAAGCGTTGTCAGGAATCCTATATACTGGTCCGCAACTATCATCCTTTACAGTTGAACCCTAACCTTATCAGCCGGTCCTGAGTCAGTCAACAAAGACCATAGGAATGAAGAAAGAAATGCAATTACGAATATATTAATTTTTAGTAGTAGTAGTATAATAGACGTTTATTTAGCATACATCAGCTATTTACAGGAAAACAGTAAAATTAAAACGTAAAAAATAGAGCTATGAGTACTACTCATGCATTTCACTAAACCTATGATTATACATATAAACACAATAACATTTGGAGAACATTTTATATATAGAGGGAGTTTGTTATATTCTTTCATCCCATCATCAAATACACTTCTTTTGGTTATTGTTAATTTGGTAGGTCTTATGTCAACATGATGCATCTGTCGTGTGTTATAGCTATGAACATTGCTTCGGTATTGTATATTCACATATAAATAATCTGGGCCTAGACCATTAACAATTTTATAAATAAATTAAGCGTCCGTACTTTAATATAATCCTCTACAGGCTTCTAATTTAATATTTGTTGCATATTGACTATATTAGTATATATATTACAACCCAACAACAATCTCATGCATTTATTTTGTATGCATCCCTTCACAAGCGTTGTAGAAGTCTGGTTCGGATGCGCGATGTGCCTCTGTAGTTATAGCGGGGGACTATTATTGGGAAGATCCTTAACATCAGAAGTGGGATATCCACGCTACGAGATCGAGAATTCCTTACGAAGCGTGTTGAACACATGAGACCATTCAAAATTGGATAATAAAGTAGTAGCGATAATTATTGAGTGTACAGTAATCATAACTTGATGAACACTGATATTGACGTATTGACTATCATTGTATTAACGACTCACGTCCTCGGTATAAAATTAAGTGGACGGTCGTTTTTATCAATAAGTAATTTTCGTTCAGCGTACCTTCATTATATCAAATTATGATACGCTACTGACTAAAAATTATGAGGTACCCCTGCCATATCGCAACGTAATGTGATAACTGATTCAGCAATGAGCGGTTATGATATAATTGCGTAAACTTTATTTCCTGTTTGCGATTTTAAACATGCTAAATTTCGACTATAAAAATTCGTCACATGGACAGGCCTTTTTAGAACCAATATGATTTAATTTCGGAGGTAAGGAACTGTGGAAGTAGAAGTCATAGGTATCAGACACAAAACGTCTAAAAATAAGACGTCAGCAATTTTGGTCAAACAACTCAAAAAGATTAAACTGTTACCGCGTTTACAACTAATTTAAATTTTCTACTCTATCTTTGATTTTCAGTAGTAATATGCCAAGGACATTGAAAATGAACGAGATAATTGTATGAAAATCGAAAGCTCAGCTTGCGGATTCGGACTATTACCAAGTAACGGGCTTGAAGAATTTTTTCAGAAAATTATGAGGCATTTGTCAATGTGCAAGGAATAATAGGCGGAAAATTTGTGAAAAACATTTGTTTTACTCCTCACACGTATTTATGACTTTGGGTTGTGCTTTTAGGAATTATTTCTTTGATGAGAGCATTTATACTTCGAAGATTCTCTTTATCGATGGTTGTTAGAAGTGTCAAAATATTTCCAATACAACGAAACCAGTCGAAGACTTTTATTCACAAAAAATTGCGTAACATTAGAACCATTCAATTTGAAAATAAATTAATTAACCCACCTTCTCACATTTTATGAAGGCGCAAAAAAAGCATCAAGCATCAATAACAAAACTTTAATAATAATCCATGTTATTTGTTTGATCGATCAGTAGATTGCGGATGAACAATACAATTCGTCCAATGCATTACCCGACAATATTTACTAACTTGCTGTTTGACTATTTTATTTCCAATTGGTTAGCTGGACACAACTTGCTGAGTCCTTGGTTGTACCACACTTCAATATTTTTCCGAGTTTTCCGTGGATAACGCTGATCACAAATGGAAGCTCCTGGCATAAATGTAGAACATTTCTTGATATTCAAAATCACTAAAAGCCTTATTCGACCGACTGCACCGAGTAACTTCAAACTAACGCATTGCCAAAAAAATCAGACTGAAAAATATTTATATTGCTAAAATATAAAATTCCGTCACCTATGACGATATTTTACGTCAAGATTATTACGCAAAAATAAATTAGACGGTCGGCGAGACAGCACGTTTTGGCAAAGGAAATGAATCGGCTATAAATATGAATCGTAGGATGCATAAGCGGAAATATCTTATTTTAAAATAATACGATAGAATTTGAGAACATTCATACAGTCTAGAGAAAATTGCAATGTAGAACAAAATTCATAATCTAAAAACGATTACCGTAAAATACACAATACTAACTGCTAATGTCGCTATGAAAGGCCAAACGGTAATCCGAACGGCGACAGTATTTATTTTAGTGACAGAAGTGAGGTTAAGTTGTCAATATTGTGTAATTATTTTGTATTTAAATCGTACTTTTTATAGCTTCGGTCGTAGATAAAGTATAGTATTCAACTCACGGTAATGGTATTAACTTCAACTGTGTGTTATTACAGTCATTATCATGCACTGAATTAAGAGAAAAGCAAGAGAATGTCCTACATAAAGTTCACAATTTGAATTCAGCACAGGACTGTTACTCAGTATGGTTGGATATGACAAAAGTCGGCCATAACTTTTTTTGGGTTTTCTCATGGTTTTCTGTTGGATCACGAATGAGGCACGATTTTGTGTCTTCTTGGGGTTGCATTGCTGCTCATCACATAATTTGCCCATGAGACAAAGAGCGTCATGATCCTAAGATGTCGATATATTACTGAGACTGGGAGCTGTCACTCAATGCCTCTTATTTCAAATTAATTTTTTGCGGAACGTTTTGTACATGCTTTGATAAAGGCTACAAAGGGGCGTTCTGTTTTTCGCCATCAGCGACGCTTGACATTACTTGATGTACGAGTGTTAATAAAACTCACAACACCCACAACGCTTAATACATGAATGATCAATGAACAGGTATAATACCCTGTATACTGCAAGGTAGCTGAAATTTGCCACAATTCACTGAAAAGTGTAGCATCAGAGAACAACCTAGAAACGCAGCATTGAAAGTGGAAGCTTACGAGTGTGTTGCTTGTTATGTCTATGCTCGGTGACCTGCATTACTGCTGAAACTGGGATGTAGTGATAGTTCTAACAAATTATTTTTAGATATTTTTATTCTACACAGAGATCGGCGAAACGACAATAAAGGTTTTTTCCAGCTTATGTGGTTTTTTATTGATGAGCCAATCAAGCGCGTTTGAATAGAAAGACAACCACAGTTTTTTGTTTGTTGTTTTTTTTTTGTTCCAACACTGGCTAAGCCAAATGTATGATACTGATAACTTATTTAAAAACTGAAGTCATCGACTAAAATTTGATCCACTCATAAGACATTTTTTCTTGTTCTATAATTATAGACCAAATGTTGTGATGGTAATGCCACCCTGTATTTCACAATGATAGTGCAGCAATAATACGGAATTCGAAACTAAATCAATACTACATTAATTGGTTAATAAATAGAGTATTACTATTTGCTTAGTACTGATATGAAACAATGTTTACAACTTGAAGCAGTTCACATCATAAAGTTTATTTTTCTAACTGATATGGATTTCTGTGAGGCAACCAAAATTGTATAGATATTAGGGGTCACTGAAACAGCCGTACGATTTTCAGCGGTTTTTTCCAAATCATGGGTTTCGAGGTTTCATTACTACTGTTAAAGAAAATGTAATTAGGGCTTAAAATTTCGAAATTATAAAATGTGCATTGGGTCCACCTGATATCTACAAACCAGAACAAGTCCAAGCAAACCATAATAAAGCTTCTGCCAGTTATAAGTTAGCAGTCCAAAGAATGAATAACTACTGCCTACTTTTTTCAAAGTACTTTCTGAATTTCATTACAAATCAAAATTCATTTGAATATTGTTATAAAAAGGCATCAAGTAGATAGATGCTGTAATTAGCTAGCATTTATCTGTTTTCTGTTTAAACTCATGAAAATTATAAAATAATAAACCCATCACTTTCCTTCCAGTCAAAGTTCCTCCCTTTATGATGGTAAGGGACCAACAAAATCTAAAGTCCAACACTGATTTCAAAGCATTTTTTTTATTTGTGTCATCATTTCATTGCAATCATGTTAAGGTGTATTGACAAATCCTTTAAAAATTATAGTGGGGTCCAAACATGGCCGTTTTTATTATTATTGGAAATTTATAAAACTTTTTTGGCCTAGCTGTAATAGTGATCTACTCTTGAAATTTCAACATCATGGCTTCTATATTTTCAGGATTATAGGACCTTTGGACTGTATAACTGACGGAAAATGGGTGACTGTTTTTCGTCAGTAGATCTTATAAATCATTAAAAAAGCATCTTAAATTCAAAACTTTTCCTGATTACTATATGCCTATTGGTGAAGAGGCAAAATGGATAAGCTCCCACCTTGTTGTGGTCACCATTTTAGATTTAGAATGAGGCTTCTCTATCTTCTCATAAGTTCATCATGTATTAACAGCCCATGAAACCATATTCATTGAAATTTAAAATGTCTTACTACTCTTGTTAATCTTGTAATCTATCCAATAGCAGGCAGAAAAACCAATGAAGCTATTGTTGAATTTAACTGTGTTTCTTAAACAGGTTATACCCTGTAATATATCATTCAGGCTGCATTTTTTTCCTGTTCTTTATCTAGTCTATTTTTTAATGTGTCCTACCACAGTCTGATCTTCTAGCGTGTTACTAATACACAACTCTATTCTTGGTAGCTTTGCTGGTTTTTCTTTTTCAAGCTTTTTGGAGTGCTCACAGAGATGGTTTGAGAACAACATATGTAACCAATATTCTATTTCATCAATTCTGATACTCCACATATATCCATCTTGTATATAATAATGCAAGTCTGATCTCTTCAAAATGAAACTAATGTTAGGGCAATTATTGCCATATTTAATGTCATATAATAGACCACAATGATCTAACTCTACTGAATTCTTACAAGATATCATCTTGTACAAGGCTTTGATACTACTAAATACATTTTTTTACTTCATTAAAATTCAGGCATCAAAACATTCAACAGAAATTACAGTTTGCTTCAACTTAATTCTAAAGTTTAAACAAATGTGTAGAACATATTCCAGGAATTATGTCAGTGTATATTACTATAAAATGAACTGAAAACACTACATGTTCTTATATCAGACATCATAACTTAGAACATTCTTCTTCCAATAGTCCAGCAAACACTTCATAGTGATGATTCAGGTCCTTCACTGTATGCACCTTACACAATGTCCCTAATCCACCATTTGTGGAGCTAGCTCCATAAAACACTCTAAATGCCCTACTATGTATCAAGGCCATAGCACACATCACACATGGTTCACTTGTAACATACACTTGATATCCTGTACAAAGATATGGCCCATCTGCTGGTTGATCCAAATCATCCTTATGTCTGAAGATGGTTGCACCAAAACGTAACTCACTGTTGTTTTCTTTCAGATAATTCAGTGAATCTTCGGTGGGAAATCCATTAGTATCTAAAAATTCAAGCAGAATTAGTTAATTTAATACCAATGTGATAAGTTTATATAGACAGTATTATAATAATATGACAGGAAAACTTTACACTCATGACAATAATCATATTAAATCTCTAGTAATGAAAATAATCAGATAATAAAAAGCATCTAGCAGACCTTTTAAATATATTAATCAAAACATAAAAAGCTTATGACTAGTACAGTATTTTTTGGTAAGGACCAAAATAAGCTGAGTTTCTGCAACTATCTCATGTGCTAAAGTGACTTCAATCCTTCATACAGTCCCTGTTTTATTAAATTTTCTTCCTTAAGATTTTGATAATCATCCTTTTTAAGCTAATGCTGTTAAATATTACCAAAGAGAGACAGAGCATGCACATGTATGTAAGTATAATGCCATTTCTTTACAACCACAATAGTTCCACAACTCTGTTAAGCTGTACTCATTCAAATTAATAACAATTATTTACATGCTATATTAATTATTGAAATCAAAAGTTTGATGTACAGTACTGGAATGAATCTTACCTAAACAATCCTTTGATACAGTCTTATCAGTTCTACCCCAAGCTCCACCATTCTGTGTCTTAGCAACATTATCAATAGCCACCATGACAGCATGCCTTGTTGGTCCGTCAGGTATGCAACTACATCCTACTGCTACCACAGACTGTATCTTTGGATCTACAATGACTACACCTACTCGATGCTCTTGACCAGACTTAGCTGACCCATATTTTGCTACATCTATTGCTAACTTCATGTACTTTGCATGAAGGTTTAACTCCTTTTGAGAGAACATAGTATTTGTGACCAGTTTTTCTAAATATTTATTTGGGTGAAAGTTGCAAGGCCAAAGTTTTGTCACTCTCTCATACTGTTGCTTTGTTTTTGGCGCAATCTTTGCCACCTTAGCTGTTCCTATGTCTGATTCTAATGTTGATATGTCAAAGTTTTTCCTTTTCAAGATATTCAACACATCATGATGTTGGGCAACTGTTGATGGTAAAAGTAGTACTTTGCCTTGATTCATCCTCTTCAAATGTGTCAGTTGGGGTATTGGCAATATACTATTAAGTTGCACTATTATTTTTGAGGTATTCTTAACATCAGATATTATACCATAGTGAACTTCTATAAGTGGTACGTCATCAGTCAATTCACTTGATAGAACAGGATGTAGGAAATGTGTGGTATCTAGACTTGGATCCAGTTTCATTCTTTTGGCATCTCCCATATTGCAGCAAGGGTAGTTTTCTAACATTATCTTCATCAATTTCACCTATCACAACACTTATTATCAGGATCCCCACATTGACAGAATATGGCTAATCAAGCCGCTAGTGAAAGCACCACAAATATGCAATTAAGGAATTTAACTTCTTATGTATTATAATATTGTAATTTGTTAAATTTTCAAGATAAGCCTTAGAGAGAACATGTCCAATAAGACATGGATCAGATCCACATAATAACATGGACAGCCCTGATAATTATGTACATTTTACCATGTTGAAAATGGATGCCAATGTTATCATAATAGTAGTTGAATATGACCAACTTATAAGTTTTAACTCAAAATGAAAGGATTCTGAATTTGTAAAATAAAAATATTCTGAATCACAAGGCTTTTACTTTCAACATGGCTCAGCTTTTGACATGCCAAGAAAAACAAGATTTTCACATATTCACAAATATAATATACATAGTCAGATATTACATAAATAACTACTAGGTACTACTAGTCTGACTTTCTAGGAGAATCTGACTATTAAAAAAAACTTCGTTATCACATCACAAGTTTACAATGCTAGATACAGTAAGTCTCAGAGTAAGTTCTTAAAGAGAATGAATATTAAAAATGACTGAAAACAATATATATTATCATCTGCAGTATATCCTCAATAGAGACTTCATGAGCAATGTTGTTAAAAAAGACTTCCTAAGTTTAAAGGATTTTTCAATAAAAAACAAAGGTCTACATTATTTAGGAAATATGTAAGAATCTGTAAGGTATTGTGCATTACTACTTGAATTGATGTTAGTGATATGACCTAAAAAAGATAAATTGCTCATAAAAATAAATAATCAAGCCAACAGTATATCATGTAATTTAAATTTAACACTATTTGACTAATGGTTTGTTGGTTGGTATGGAGAGTACCTCAATAGCTAATTGTACATTTAAAAATATTCATCTTATCATAAGGAAGTCAAGCTGTTGATGTCACTAATTATATTCATTGGCTAATGTCAACTTAATTTGCATCATCCTGTATATGAGTAAAGAGCATTCAATTAAATTTTGAGATGTCGCACTAACAGTTAGATGGTAAACTTGGAATACGTGTGTGGAGAAAATGGGGATTTATTATTGTTTTGTCCTCGAACGAATCATTTGACCCTAATTTAAGAAGTCAATTGAACACGAGCAAAAAAACACTTTCTGGGCCTCACCACATCAAATAAACTCACTAGTGTTGTATGAGGACACCATTCATCAAACATTTAACCTAAAGGCTTCTGAGGTGTTTGTAGTTTGTCATCGACAATTGGTATGTGAAATTTGAATAAACGTGAACTTATGTGATCAAATTCAAGGTCTTATCTAGACATCAAAATCTATTTTCATAATAAACATGAAGTTGTCCTACCTAAGAGAGCAAGATGGGCGAGATATCACCAGATACTACAAATCGCAGACGTGTTCCTTGTACATCCTATAAAATAACATTTAGAGCACTGCCGTAGACGAAAAACTAAAATCAACACCACCGAAAGATGATATAAAACGATATATGGGATTATGATTGATAACTTGACACTTCAATACAAAATGTGATTGTGATGTTCCAGGTGATGCGATAAGAATGCGGTAATCGGTAATGCAGATTTCCTGGAAAAAATATTAACCTAGCGACATCTATTAAGTGATATTTGTATTAATAATTTTAACATTATGGGAAATTATTTGAAAGTAGCTATATTTTTAATATAACTATTAACCAATATATGTTCGTAACCAACTCCGTAGCGTAGGTGATGTAACATGAATGTCGTTATAAAATAAATTAATATTCAACATTCAACCATACACTGCGGATTGCCGTGTATTATCTGTATTACTGGTTGCATGCATGTATGTTTTGCATAATTGCATACCCCGTTTTGAGGCTAGGCTTTCAGTAAGAGCTGGTGCACACGGGCGTTTTTACAACCAGAGATAATACCCCCCTTATAACGGCCGTATAAACTCGAGTTTTAGTACAGACAATGGGTTTAGCAACATTGAGTGCTTGTGCTTGTAAGTTTACATCAGGGCTCGTTCTTTAACGTCTTTGATGACATTTCGGCTAAAAATTATGCACTAATTACGATAAAAAGTTTTAATTTTTATCTTTGATCAACTTTGGAATCTTATAGTGTTTTCCACTGAGCAGCGCTCACTGCGCTCCTGACAAGTGCAATTCTATCATCTGCTCTGACAAAGTGCATATCGGTGGGGTCAGTGCAATTCCTGAGTGGGACGTACCCAAGCAGAACAGTGCATTTATAATGACAGCCGACCTTTGTTTTTTCTAAGGTTAATAGAGCTGTTTGGAGCTGTTTATTTAAGTTAGAAGAGGTATAAAATGTCTGAGGATTATAAAAATTATGATGGCAAATGTGGTCTTCCGGGGGAAGAATTGAGAGTCCCTGAATTCTTCTATTAACTTGTAGCATGTAGTCCTTTCCACACGAAAATCACTTTTAAACTAAAAATGATTTTATTAAGTTTTAATATTTTTTTATTAGAAAAAAGTGTATACCTCTTTATCGCTGAATTTGAGTACTACAGTTTCCAGAAATTTTATAACTTTCGGCATTTTTCGCTTTTCCTTCAATAACATAGCAATTTCTTCTTCATCATCACTACTTTCATCGCTTTCTAGCAATTCATTTAAAATTAGAAAATCTGACATTTTTGAAGCCATATTCGCCATATTTGCACTGGCACTACAGCACGAGATCCCGAGGCTCGTGCGAAAAAGTTGCCCTGAGTGCGCACTACACTCAGAGAATGCGGGTAGTGGAACATACTAAAAATCAAGCAGTGCAATAGAACTTTACCAGTGGAACATAACTATTGCACTCAGTTCAACGCAGTGCGGGTGAGTGCAGCCCAGTGGAAAACACTATTACTTCTAATCACTAAACATGCGGTAGCTGTTGATTTTTGACGTCTCGCAAACTAGTCTTAAAGGGGTGATACACGTACGAACTTTAAGTACGCGGTTTTTAAGTTCGCGAACTTACTCGGCTCGACGCGGTGACACACGTGAAGCTGAAATCACTCATTTTGATAATTTTCCTAAATAAACAAACTTTTAACAAACGCCAAACACAACAAACGTTGCGCATCGATGGCCTGCCGAAACAAAGTGGTGGCTCGCGACTCTCAGTACGAGCCGAGACAAGCTACGAGCAAGATTTCAAACCAGTTGGCTCGCCGGCGGTTTTCGCGATGGTTTTAAAGTACGCGTACTTACGGTGACACACAGGCGAAAAAGGTCGTCGAGCCATAAGTACGCGTACTTGCTCGTACGTGTATCACCCCTTTTACTGTTCATTTTATCATATCCTGTTTTGGGTGGCTTTTAACACACTTTTTTAATTGCCTTATTGTGACACAGACAAAGACAAAACACCGAACAAATAAAAATGCTAACTACAATCACAGGAGCTAAGAAAGAAGTAAGGCTTAAAGAAAAAAATGCACACAAGTCTGTTTTTGTACTACTTTACTAAATATCAACTTACAAATCACAACGCAATTTTCAAAAATAATACTGCACAATTTACGTCAATTAACAAACATATCTAACATATATATAATAACATCTCAGGCTCCTTAATGTCACAAGGAGATAGATACTAAGATACTTGACTAGAATAATACGGGCTAAAAGGAACGTGAGGTTGATAGGAATCGAAGTTGAAGTGAAGTTAAATCCCACTTTTAAATATCTGTCAAAAGTAGCTGGTTTTTTAGTGGTTCAATACATACTATCCCTCTTACACCGTTTCCAGCAGTAGTTTCTAAAGCGTCAAGTGATAATTCAAAACGGTCAAGTTAATTTTCCAACTCGTCAATTGTAAATTCAAAGTGACAGGAATAAATTACACCTGACAGTTTGAAATTACAAGTGAAGAGTTGGAAAATTCACTTGACCGTTTTGAATTATCACTTGACGCTTTAGAAACTACAGCTGGAGAAGGTGTGGTATACATAGAACATTCAAAAAATCATGTAAGTATTAGCGAGACCGTGAAGTTTATCTAGCTAGCTATTAACTTACTTTGGACGTTTAATTTTTACTCTATTATATTTCTATTTTACTTAAATATATCTCAAATTATTAAATACTTTTATTTGACTAGTTTCAAAAGTATTAATAATCGAGCAGTTCTCAAATATGCACTTTCTCTAGTGAATAATACTTTATAATCGATGAACACATTTGTATAACAAACAAAAATTAGGATAAAATAAATATCCCGAGTTTCAACTCAACTGGAAACAAAAGCACCATAAACTCTATAAAATATGAGCAACACAGGGAGCTACGTTTCAACAATATCTCAAAAGAATTCTAAGAGCTTCTATTCCTATAAAGCTTTTTTGCTTCATGACGTGTCGATTATTGTGATATATTTTGTATTTTGATGAGGGTTGAAAATACCACATCAATCGAAACGTAGTAAAGCGAAAACAGAAGTCCTCAAGTATTTTGAGACATCTGACTACAAACTTCATAACTATTTCATTGCTATTTCTATTCCTCCCTTTAAACGATTATTTCTGTTGTTTTTAATGTTATAATGTATATTTATTTATAATATATATACATAACTCAACTATAGATTATGCTAAACTATAAACTATTTGGCACACGGACGTCTAGGCACATAATAAAGGTGGTTATACACACATCCTAATAAGCGTTTTATATTAAATACATTGAACTATTTCTAACAGTGTCTTGACATTCATCAATTAAAGCTTGTAGAGGCTTATTTCGCCTTATGACTTATTCAACCATATTCTGAATTTTTTATATATTTCCAGAACAATTTTACTAATCCAATGTGCTGTATAAGGACATCATATTTCATTTATTTTTTATTTTAGAGGTAGGGATTCTAATATCAATTCATCACAGTTCAAATCGCCAGCTAAATCTCCTGTACATATGAATATGACAAGAGATTTTTTATCAATATCATTTATGCAAATTGGTCTTCAACTTTTCGTTAATACTGGTTTTTGAGTAATTGAAGTTAATTACAATTAATTGGTTAAAAATATTATCACAGTTCGTCTCAATTTGGCAGCTCGTCTTATGTTCCACAGCTCAATTTTAATTTCTGGCATGTTACAGACATTATTTTCTTCCTTCTGATCCACTCGTTTGTTGGTTCTTCGATTTTATTAATACTCTAATCCTTTACAGAACTAATTTTCGTTCTAACACGACACCAACATCTCCGGAAGTCCTATATTTAACATTTTTTCAAATAGTATGCTTAAATCTACATTATCGTATGCTCCTTTGACGTCTAGAAAAGCAACGGAAGTATGCTGGTCTAACGAGAAACCTACTTGTATGCTGGATATAAGCGTCAACAGGATCTCGTGAGTGGAATATCCTTTACGAAAACCATACTGTGAATTTGGAATAATTTTTTGCTTTTCTAGGTGATATTCCATCCGATTTTTTATTAATCTCTCGTAGGTTTTAAACACACATGAAGATAAGGCTATGGGGCGATATGACTCATGATTATTTTTGGATCTGCCCGGTTTCAAGATTGGAACTACTACGTAGTCATACCAGTCTTGTGGGATATCCGCCTTCCCTATATATATATTGTTAAATATACTTAATAAAATCAGTTTGCTTTGAATTGGTAAATTGGATAACATGGAGTAATGTATTTGATCCCTACCGGGGCTTGTGTTACTATTTTGTTTAAGTGCATTGTTTAGTTCTTGTATGGTGAAGGGTTGTAGCAACTCATGATTGGCAGGGTCCGTTGTCAGAGGATGCATATTTGGCGTTACATAACATGGAGCTAATTTTGAATGAAACTTTTCCACCCATTCAGCTGAAGCGTCTATTGAATAACTATTCGCTTGTCTTCTATTTTTGTAGAGATTCATTTGCTTCCATACTTGATTGAGTGGTACAGAACTGTTCAACGACGAACAGTACTTTCTCCAGCTCATTCTTTTTACCTTTCTTGCCGTATTTTTTGCGATAGCGTCAAATTTTTTATAATCCAAAAAGTTGGTAAGGTTTGGGTTATCTTGAAATAATTTAAATGCATTTCTGCGCTTTCTAGCTGCTTCATCGCACTCATTATTCCACCAGGATTTACCACGTTTTTTACTAGTTGGTTTTAGCTTTGGAATAGAGGCTTCAGCTGATTGGTTTACATTATTTATAAATATTTCGTAATTCATACTTTCATCACAGGTTCTACTTAGATTTTCTGTAAAATATTTATTCCAATCAGCCTTTTTTATACTCCATTTTCTATGTATGACACGCGCAGTACTAACTATTTGAAAATTGCAAGTGATAATGATTGGTAGGTGATCTGATCCAAAGGGGTCTGACAATGTGTGCCATTGTAAAAGGTACTGAAGCTGTGGTGAGCATATAGTTAGATCTATCGCTGACGATTTGTTGTAATTGATATATGTTGCTGAACCGGTGTTGAGATACACTAAGTTTTCACGGTGAAGTGCTTCTATGATAGTTTTTCCATACAGATCGTCTTGGGATGATCCCCATGCTGTATGGCGAGCGTTAAAATCCCCCCCTAATATAAAGGGCTTTGGTAGTGCACGGAAATACCTAGTCCATTCATCTACTGTTATTTTGGTTTGTGGTTTTATGTATATTGAGATAAGTGATACTGTGGTGCTATTTTGGAGTGATATTGAAATACCTGTACTAACTATTTTATCGTGGGTTGGTGTATTTACATCTATATATTTGATATTAGTCTTTAATAGTACCGCCACCCCACCCTTGCCATCGAAGCGATCTTTGCGGATAATATTATACCCGCGAAAATTATAATATGTGTTTGTCTTAAACCAGGTTTCCGACAAAAGGGCGATATCTATGTTCTCTTCATCTAATAACTGTTCTAAGCTACTTTTATTTGAAACTGCGGATCTGCAGTTCCATTGAACTATTTTAAGGTATTGTGGTTTCTGACTACTATCGTTCATGAATGCTGTGTTTATTATCTTATTTTCTTTTTAACTAATAAAATTCCTTTTCTGTGTTTATTCGCTCCTTTATCAAGCTTAGGATATCTGTTCTTGGTAGATTTTCGTGATTTGTATCTTTGAGATTTGATAAAACATAAATAACCATTTCTAAAATATTTTCTATGAAGCTCTCTTCGCTAGAATTTTGACTGTTGTCGATAACATTATAAGACGGACTATTAAAAATGCCTCCGGGGGCAGAAGGAATGTGTGTTTGTTTAACTATTTCTTTTCGTTGATATTCTGAATTGTCTACAGTGGAGGGAAAAAATCTTTTGTTTGGTCGTTTTTGGACAACTTGAGTGAATCTTGTCCCCATTGATGGGGTTTTACTACTAGCTAAGGCAATATGACCTGACGGTGCTACTTGAGTTTGTTTACTCGTGGAAGGCATACTATTAAGTGTGGATTTATTTACTGGAGTAGGTGGATGTATATTTTCTAGGTTATTTTTGGTCACACTAGCGTATGTAGTTCTTGGAATCATTTTTTCTGAGTCTTTATATGACGAGTTAGTGATGGACATGTGCTTTTTAATTTCTTTTTGTCGTTTGAATTCGTCACACTTTCCCATTTCGTATGTAAAATGGCTACCCTCGCAGTGAAAACATTTTGGTATGCAGTTCTCCTCTTGACATGTGTTGGAGGCATGTTCACCGTGACATTTAGCGCATCTGGGTTTGCTCTTGCATTGTCTACCTAAATGGCCGTAACGCAGGCAATTATGACACAGAACTACCCTTTGGATGTAATTAGAAACCTCAAAAAGCACATGGTTGATTGTTACATACTTTGGTAGTTCCTGTGTTTCAAAACTAACTATTACTTTATTAATTGGGATAAATTTGGGAGTGTCATTTTCGATTATCTTTCTGTGCATTCGTTTGACTGACTCTACGGAAAATTTACAATGGAAGTCGTAGGGTTTTATTTTATCTAAAATGTATTCCTCAGAAAATTCTTTTTCGATTGTTATTATGCCCTGGCGGTAGATAATGAATTTCGGTATGAAAAAATCTATATTATAAACCTTGAGAAAAGTATTTGCTTTAAGTAAAATGTTTGCAGCTGTTGAAGTTTTAAATATTATTCTGACTCTATTGGTACCTATCGATTCAATTTTTTTAATTTGATTATCTATCTCCGGCAGCGTTTTTAATATTATCTCACCTACCTTGATAGCATTTAATTTCCCCGTAAAATTTTCGGTGTTGTTCTCAGCGTATACATGGTACGGTCCAGAGTCTGTTTGTTTATACATAAGAATTGGTCGGTCGATCTTTTTTTGAGCGGTTACCTCCGTTGGTAAATGAATGTTTTGGTTAATACTTACATCTATCGGTGATATATGATCGGTAACCATGTTGCTTATCTCACCCTCAGGACTTCCGCCCTCCATACTACTATCACGCACCTCCTGTGTATTCCCAGATGAATCCTCCCTTCTCTTCTTTTTCCCGGGGGACGTACCCCCGCTAGAGGCACTCATTACCCAACACTATCCTTATACTACTCTTATACTACTACACTTATAATATTTGAACGAACTGAAAAGTTATATCACTACAATATACTCGTATATTTACGCGGCCGATCCTATCGTATCGAACGCCACAACGGAACGTTTCTGATTTTAAAACACTAAAAATCTGCAATTTTATCAGAGCGATGAAAATTAAGACACACAACGGTGACAGTGTCAGGTTGACTGGCCTTTCAAGTTGAGAAAAATCATGACAGACAGTTTTGAAACATTTTTGAACCCCCAATGATGCATGAAGAATATCTACAAGTGACCCAGAATTTAAGTAACGCTCAAAAGAGTCAGCACATTTCAGGATTTTTAAGGCCTCTTTGATTAAATTTTTGGCTTGATAAAAATATTAGGGACTCAAAAATCCTACAAAAATGTGTTTTTCTGAAGTACTTTCTTTTTGATCAGCGTTCAGCATATCGTTTCCAAAGGTTCATATTGCATTTAAGACCTTAACCTATATAACTTTAGTAGATGCAGAATTAATTGATGCCTATAGTGATTCTTTCAAATATCTTAAACTGGAAATAATTTTCCAATTCAATTTTAAAAAACCTTCTAACAAAGATAATGACACCTAAGCCATGCTTGTAGTCTGCTTAAAATTAAAAATTAGAATAAGATACTTTGGAGGTTAATTTGTATTAATGAACAGTTGAGGGTTGAGGGTCCTATTTTTGAGAAGTCTTTTTCCAGTGTATTTTGGAGTACATGGGGTGGAAGAAACGCGAGACATAAACAATAAAAAATAAAAAATGACAACAGTAGCCTCTAAAAGCTCGAGGGAAAGACCCTTATTGTTAAACCATGACCAAAGGTAAAGCCGACCAATCAGACAGTACTTACTCCTTAAAAAAAGCGTTAGAGAAACGAGAAGACCTGTATCAGCTAGATTCAAAGAACAACGATTTAGCACTCAGCGAGCAGAAACAGGAAAGTTTGGGGTAGCAAACCATGCACGGATAGATCATACTTTGGTGTCGCAGACATTTCAAAGAGGCCTTCAGGAAAAAAAACATATACAGCAAACCTAGCGTGGAAATCAAATCAATATGACAAACCCTCTCATATTCTCATAAGAACACATTGGAAACTACAACTCGAAAGACCGAACTTAAAACGTGATCATCGAACGGTCACGACAACAGAAACCGGTGACACATCACACTCAAGAAGAAACGACACCGGAAGAAGCTAACGTTGTGATACTAAAAAAAATTATAGAGAATGGACGTCGACCTAGATAGAAAGGTTGATGATTCTATTTTTGGCGGCACTGTCATAAGCTGTAATTTAATTTCTTAATACCCTGCTAGAAGTTTCATCGACATCGATGTATGGTGTTTAATGAGATCACGCGGTGACTGAAATGTCAAAACGGACGGACCGACAGACGGACGAACCGACGGATTTTACTAAAGTATTATCCTAAATTAGCCATTATTTGTCAATTCAATATTGTGTTTCAGAAACACTACACAATCATTACAATAAGCCATAGCATCTAAAATCTACAATATTATAAAAAATGCAAATCCGATGTTATTACTTGGATTCCTTATGCATGGGAAGTAAAACATACATTTTTAAAAAATACCTCTTTTGAATTGCATGCTTTTGTCAAAGGCAATTTGCAATTTCCCAAATGTTCCACATTCTTCTTTACCGACTCAATTTTCGATTTTTTTGAAAGAGATTCGCCCTCCAATAGAATACGTTTTTGAAGTTGCACACGTTTACTTTCGTCTTCTGCTCCAATACTAGCATTTACTGCTTTAACTGTGTCCATACCAACAGCCTTTATATGAATAATATCGCGTTTTGGTGTCATCGGATTGTGTTTACAAGAATCACAAAACCAAGCAAAATTGCTAGATTCAGACAGAATTTTCAAGGCATTATCCTGTATTGATACACAGTGACTATGAAAACTTTTTTCACAATTTCTACAACTTACAAACTTACAATTCTGGATCAAATTGAAACAATGATAGCATATGAGCATGTCTGCACTATCTAAAACAATAGATACTGTATTAGTTGCTTTTTTGGTCGGCAATACTGTATACATATGTCTGGGCATATCTATTGTAAATACTGTAAGGTCAGATTTTGACGCATTGCCCTCAATTCTTGACAATACAGAATCTATGCTATATACACAACTTGTAATTTGGCTTATTGATTCATCAGCATTTGGCTCACTGGGAAATGTGCCAATGGATACTGGATTGGACGAAATTTGATTAGCACTATTGTTAGTAGAAACCTTTATGTCTATATTATCTTGGACTTGTAGTGATTCCGTATGTAGTTCTGAAGAGCTTTGCTCTGTTATTCTTGTTGACATTACTGAATCTATACCATATATAGATTTTGTTTCATCTATTCTAGCTTCACTCAATGGTTCTTCCACAGTTTCAATTGCATTTGATAAAATTTCATTATTGCGATCATTAGCAGGAATGTTGACTACATTATCTTGGATTTGTAGTGATTCTGTCGGTGGTGAAGATGAACTACGGCCAGCAACAGTTGAAAAAATAGAATCTATACCATATATACAACTTGTCGTTTGGCTTGTTTCATCCACTCTTGGCTTATTCAATGGTGCTTCCATGGACTCTGTCTCAGAAGTTGGTAATGAATTTGATGAAATTTCTGTAGTACTATCATTACCAGAAACCTCAACATCTATATTATCTTGGAGTTGTAGTGATTCTGTTTCTAGTACAAATGAGGTTTGTTCAGCTAAACTTGACAATTCAGAATCTGCACTATACAAAAACCTAGTCATTTGACATGTTTCGTCCATTATAGGATCACTCAAATGGTCTCCCACAAATACTGTTTCCATGGGTGTTAACACATTTGATGAAACATTATTACTATTGTTGCTAGCAGGAAACTCAACATCAACATTATCTTGGATTTGTAATGAATCTGTCTGTAGACCTGATGAGCTTTGAGTATTTTTTGCAAATACAGAATCTATACTATCTAAAAAATTTGACATTTGGCTTATTTCATCCACTATGGGCTCACTTGGTTTCTCCATGAAGACAGTCTCAAAAGCTTGCAATAAATTTGATACTGACATTTCACTAGTACTGCTAGTAGCAGAAACCACTACATCAATATTATCCTGGATTTGTAGTGATTGTGCCTGAAGTTCAGATGATGTTTCATCAGCTGTACTTGTTGGCAATATGGAATTTATATTACACAAAAGACTTATTTGACTTGTTTCATCCATAGTTGGCTGACTTATAGGTTTTCCCAATGACTCTGTCTCAATGGATGGTAATAAGCCCAATGAAATGCTATTAATACTATCAATAGCAGAGACCTCAACATCTTGGTTTGGTAGTAATTCTGTATGTAGCAGAGATGAACTCTGATTAGCTCCTATTGTTAACACTGTGGAATCTTTACTATACTCGCATCTTGTCAATTGACTTATTTCCATTCTTGGCACACTCAGTGGTTTCTCCATTGGTACTGACTCAATAGTTGGTACTGAAATTTTTGTAGCACTTTTATTAGCAGAAAGCTCAATATCATTATTGTTCTGTTGTGATTCTGTATACAGTAAAGATGAATTTTCATCAACTTTCCTTGGCAATGCAGAATCTGAACTATACTCACAACTTGTCATTTGGCTCACTTCATTCGGTTGGGGCTTACATTGTGGTGCTCCCATGGATATTTTTTTAATAGATGGTACTGAATTTGAGGAAATTTTATTAGAGCTGGTGTTAGTAGAAACCTCAACATCTATATTATCTTGGATTTGCAGTGGCTCTGTAAACAGAAAAAATAAATAAAAATACAATATAATATTGATACAAAGTGAAACATAGCTATTTTTTTCAAGAAAATAAAAATGACTAAGACAAGAAATATATTGAACCTGGCCAGTAGTAGCGAATTATAATTTTTGGGGGTGTAAATTAGAGCAAATATAGTATCTTTTCTTATTATTGTATCACCCAATGAGGTATTTGTTTTTGGTCACGTGACATCTGATTCAAAAATTTTAATGGGACAGACTTTTTGTGTTCCTCCTGATAAAACAATTCCAACAAACTTGGGGTCTAAAGTGATTAATTCAAGAGCTACAGCTACATACTTAAAGGACTGTACCATTATGAAACTACCAAAATAATTTAACTGTAGAGGTACATGTTATAATCACCATCCTTTAAGTACATGTAGCTCTTAAATTAATCACTTTAGACCCCAAGTGTGGTAGTACTGGTAGTTTGTTGGAATTGTTTTATTGGAAGGAAACCAAAAAGTCACAAATATACAGGGTGTCCCATTAAAAATGCTGAATCGGACGTCATGTGATCAAAAACAAATACCTCATTGGGTGACACAATAATAAGAAAAGATACTATATTTGCTCTAATTTACACCCCCAAAATCATAATTCGCTACTGGTGTCCAGTTCCAATATATTGCTTGTCTTAATCGTCGTGCAACACCCTGTAGTTGAATTCACTGGTTTGTAAAAACAAACAAATTATCCTATTTTCTTACCCTGCTATATAAATATTGATAACAATTATTCTAATTTTCAGTTGGACTCTACCTATTTTAATTTTTCTATCTGTGTATTAATATTCACTATTGCTTGGCAAATTAATACACTTATCATTATACAATGATGATGAACTATTCATTACCTGGTAGCTCAAGTGTAGGAACACAGGTTTTTCTTCTATTTTTCAACAGATATACTTCCTCCTCTTTAAAATGCTTCTGGCATATGTGAACTTTCTCTGGCATGAGTTGGGTGAAATTTTTAAATTTAGGGTTTCCTGTTGCTTTAACCCAAGCACAATATAAATCCCAAGATTTTCTAGGGCTAGGAGCCCTAAATAGAGAAGAATTGTGATCTTTCTTGCATCCAAGGACAGAACAAATCATATGAGTACAGGGCATCTATGGAAAAAATATAGCTCATAATTGATCTAATATCATCTGCAGTAGAAGAAAATGTACATCTACAATGCGTTATTCCACTTCTTCTTGAAAAAAAGCTCTTTTCATTTGCTTGCCTAGCATGAGAACTTTCAAAATACCCCCAACATTTGCAGCAGCTCAATGTTTAAAACAATTGCAAAATACAAACAATCCACTGACATACCTATGCTGCAGCATTGGTTACAGTCAAAAATATATTTTTTTAATCACCTTGAAGAAGTTCAATGTGACCTACTTTTGAATCTAATGCATGTAGATTTGCCCACAGATTAAGAATGTACTTTTGTCAGTTAGACAATGTATTCATGTTTGTATGTATGTTCGATTGGAAATCCAATAATAATTAATAATATAGTGCATAGGATGTGCCACAATATTCAATGAATTTGATACTGTAGAATGTTAAGACCCATATTCACAACATTGGGTATCAAAAACAAATCTGGAGGAGCTGAAGGTATGAAATGATCATATCTGGGAGCACTCATCCTTGTTATGTTAATGATAATTATTTTGAAGGAAACTCTAATATGAATGAATCAGAGCTTAAAACCCTCCAAGCCCTGCCTCACCTCAACTATGGATGAAATAATCTTTCAGTGATAGGTATAATCATTGATTAACATATAACAATATGTTAATCAATGGTATAATTGGAATGGGCATTACCTATCTAATAATATAATATCTAGTTTTGAATGGGTGTGGTCAATATCTTATCTGGTAGATATGACAGTGACCTATTGTAGTCACATTCACAGATTTCATAAAGCATCATTAATTTTATCTTGCTGTTTTTACTTTGCACAGACTTAAAATATGCACAAAATTATACAGTTAATTAAATGTGAATAAAATTAACTTCATTACATAGTCCATGTTTGATACCTAGAATTCTTTAGAGAATAAATAATGCTAGTAGTGCCAGATCTTCCGCAAAAAGATGTGTTGAACACAAGTGTTGAATAGAAATTCAAAGAGAACCATTTATTTTTTAATATACCTATGTTATTACAAGAAGACACTTGTTTACTCACTATAAATATTGAATCACGTTTCCAAGCAAATCCAAGCAAAGTTATTGTTTATCTTTCATAATCAGTAGAAAATTTTTAAATAAATATTGAAAGATTTCATTAACAAAAACCATAATTAAAATCAAATTGTTCCAAAACGAAAGGTTAGATTTAGGGTTTATGCGCGCCTGCTGGTAGAGCTGGTTAGACCGAATCAGTTATGTGAAAGGGTATATAGAATTATTATCGGTTATTTTTTGGTGTAGGTTTTCACACTTCGAATATTCGAAGTTTTCACAGTTATAACTAAATACATATCAAAAAGTCATTCCATCAAGCTAATAGACAGACTCTTTTGCATTGCATCCACAGAATAGGTACGGTTTTTGCATCCATCATCTATACGATACCGGCGATACGGTACAAGACAAAGGAAGAAAGGAACGGTTAATGATACGGTAGCCGGTTATTCTGATAGAGATGTGTTACGAGATGGATACTTGAAACTGTAGTATGTAGAAATGTATTAAAAGTCCTTTACAGGGCTGTTCCAAGCTACGGTTCTATTACCGTCCCAGAACCATTTTCTTAATGCCCCGCCCATTTTACTGTTCTAAAAACGGTGATTGGTTGGTCCACCAGGGTACCAACCACAGACCAACCAATCATCGATTCTAGAATCACAAAATGGACGGGACATTATGAAAACGGTTCTGGAACGGTAATAGAACCGTAGGGTGGAACAGACCTTATATAACTACCAATAGAGATGGGACTGTATTTATCAACAGAGTATCAAGAGCCATCACGTCACGATAGCAAACCTATCAGAAAAACTAGCTATTTCGTAAGATATAAATGTTAGCAATATATCTTGACAATTCAAAGGAGTTTCACAATCAATGAAATGTAGTTGGAAATATAGATGTCATCGTTTTTTTATTCAACTCAACAGAAATGCAATATTTACTCAGCTTTTCCATAATTTATTCATGTTCATTTATTTGAAATATCTTATTTAAATATATAAAACGTCTGAATGAACAACTCAATCAAATTTCTTGTTTATTTTTTTGCAAGTAAAAACATCTTCCACTAACTGTCACGGTCTGCCCTGCAGGAACATCCTTTGGAAGCTCAGATATAATACACTGAAAAATAATGCAGCACATGTAATTAAGGACCTTAGGCTTCTATTCTTCACAATCACACATGATTCAAAAATACCCAAGTAATTATTACCTTTGGTTTATCACTTGTAGTCTTCATAAATCCTAATACCATCGTTTCAGTACTGTGTGCCCACAATAAGGATACTTCCATCTTATTATTTGCATGTAATACTAAGGCACCACCCATTCTCTGTTTTACGTTCCGCAAATGCTCAGACTTCATGAACTTCTCTGACATTGTCCTATAATTTTTGTGTCATAAGAGGATGTGAAAAATAATTCCAGTAGATTGGTTGGGACAGATACCAATAAAGAGTGTAACCCTGTTTGAGCTTCAACTCTGTTACGAATGCTAGGGTATATTTACACGTCAGAAACATAAGAGCTGTTTACATTTTTTGTGCACCTAACGAGTGCCAACACTACAAACGACCCCTTAGTCAGTCACAAGACACCCGACGGGTTGAATGACCCTTTTCCCTTTCGGCATGTTTTACTGCGCTGTTATAAGGCCATTAGTGTAGTCAAAATTGTATATGTCTATGTATAATCAGACATTAATATACATAAATAGATCAATTTATTGTTTTTATCTATTGCAAATTGGTAATCTCGATTATTTTGATCTCCTGCGACTTTCTGAATTATTATAATATATATTTTGTATAGATAATTATGGTTTTATCATTACTCAGTCTACATAATAACGTAACTGCACTATAGAAGTGTCGACACTGTTTGAGACCTGATAAAATGTAAACAACTCATATACAGGGTGTCCCACGACGATTAAGACAAGCAATATATCGGAACTGGGCAGTAGTAGCGAATTATAATTTTGGGGATTTACATTAGAGCAAATATAGTAACTTTTCTTATTATTGTGTCACCCAATGAAGTATTTGTTTTTGATCACGTGACATCCGATTTAAAATGTTTAATGGGACACCCTGTATATTTATGATTTTTTGTGTTCCTCCATAAAAAACAATTCCAACAAACTAGCACATTTGGGGTCTGAAGAGATTAATTCAAGAGCTACAGATACTTAAAGGGCTGTACCACTACCATTATGAAACACTACCAAAGTAATTTAACTGTAGGGGTACATGTTATAATCAATGGTAGTGGTACCATCCTTTAAGTACCTGTAGCTCTTGAATTAATCACTATAGACCTCAAGTGTGCTAGTTTGTTGGAATTGTTTTATCGCGAGGAACACAAAAAGTCACAAATATACAGGGTCTCCCATTAAAAATGTTGAACCTGACGTCACGTGATCAAAAACAAATACTTCATTGGGTGACACAATAATAAGAAAATACACTGTATTTGATTTAATTTACACCCCCAAAATTATAATTCGCTACTACTGCCCAGATGCGATATATTACTTGTCTTAATCGTCGTGGGGCACCCTGTATATCTGACTTCTACAATATACATATACAGTATAAAAGCTCCAATATATATGAGTGTTAACACTGACAAACTGGTGCATCACTGAATCATCTTCTCGATAACCGGTAGCCAAAATGAGTGGAAACAAAATTTCGATTTTTAAAATGCTTAAAGAAAAATAATAAAAGTCGAGTGAATGATTTTTTTTTTCATGGTACGTCTAAGAATAATTTTTAATTTTTGCCTATTACACCTTAGATTACTCCTATATCCATCACCTTTTAGGAAGCGGGAAGTAAAAAAAACAAATGAAAACTTACGAGTGCAAATCAGAGGGCGGAAAAGAACCATTTTTGAGATCAGCTGCTATTTCTTTAGCCAATTGTGTCTGCACTAAATGTTCCCCGCATCCGGTGGTGCATACTGCTATTGATGAGACACCACTTTTGTCCAAACTGTCTGCCCATATGCCACTACCATAAAGGGCTGCTTGCCCTACCCTACCAGGCACTTTTAGGAGCAGTCCACCTGAAATGAGTTACATTTCAGATCATTTGTTGAGAATATATAACTGACAAGTCACACTCACTTCCCTTAAAATTATTTTAAATACAGAAATAATTTTAAGCTGAGGCAGCTAAATAATTGTTTTCGTTTGTAAAATTTAGCAAGCCCCACTCATGTAATCCTGATATATTTATTATAAGAAAAATGCCTCTGCTATTATTTTTTCATAATTTTAACAAGTTTTTTTTTAGTTCAAGACTGTATCATTGCTAAACACTACAATTGTCTAATATCTTAATATGTAAGTTTTTAAATGTATCTATGAAGTAAATCCCTTAGCATCATGATTGTGATAAGTATTGGACACATATAAATGAATGTATTGAAGTTGACAAAGCTAGTACCTTACTACCTTTAGTACAAATAAAGGGGCACTAGAATAATGTACACATCTCCAAAATATGATTATCATATAGTTTATTTACAGAGATTGCAACTAAACTAATCATTAGAAAAATCAAATCGTTGGGATGGTTTTTAAAAAAGGATGATTTAGAAATTAGGCAAATGAGATATTGAAAAAAAAATTTCTTCTGACAATAAATAGTGAGGTGACCTACTTTTGAACAACCATTACTCAGGCTGAGCCTGCATGAAAACATCAGTCACCATACACCAATAAGATATATATGCTAAATTTCAATCAAAGTACCTAAATCAAATACCTATCTATTAATACCAAAATACAAAAACGCTTAAAAAAACTACTGTCAAGGTGGATCAACTCAATAAAATATTAACAATTTCTTTTGTGTAAATTTCCTTCAAATGACAAAAAAAATATTGCATCAGGAAGATCCAGTACTTCCTATACTTTTTCAAGTTACTTATGCAAATTTTTTAAATATACAGTAAAGAATAGAAATAAGTTTAGGGAAGCCTCAATACATCCAGATATTCCAAACCATTTTATCAAAAACCTTGGAAATCAACTTCAAATTTGACAGATGCCCAAAAAATGTTGATATATTAAAGATTTGAAGAATCTTATTTTCAAGTTAAATGTTATATCTTATGTAAAACAATAATGTAAATAACATATTAATATTATTATTATCAAACAGCAACTTTTTAACAAAAACCTGGCTTATTTTTGGATTGTTTTGATGTCATATTCTCATGATTACCTGAGCTACATGCAGATGCAACATGTCCTGAGTCATCTATACAAACAGCACCTACAGTGTCCAGTAATTCACATTCTTGTACATCCAAAAGTTGCTTATATTTTGTGAATTGTTTTCTAGCTTTATCACTTATCAACTTTTTACTATTTACAACTTTTATACCATTATTCCTGAAAAATAAAAAAATACATGAACTATTTTGTTACAACATTTTTCAAAAAGCACACACCAAGTGCATCTATAACTAAAAGATGAAAAAGGTGAACTATCAGTTTATCTTTAATTCCTATTACTTCAAAGCAAACCACATGTTTCAAAAGCCAAAGTGTAAAATGTATGACAGATTACTGCCCACCAATGTAAGAACACTTTGTAATTGATCAAAAATAACCAATTCAATTTACTCAAAATAACACAGCATTCTGAATTTCAACATAGGTTACAGATATATAGCTAAATATAATTTACAATACAACTGGTATTAAATTAGTTGCGCCTAACATGTCAAACTTACCTAGCATATTTCAAGCCACCAGAACCCACAAGTAAAGATGGAGGTACTAAGCCTAATGGCAAAGTTTCAAATTGCTTGATGCATATTGTATGAGCTAATGAGATAGGGTTCTTAACCTTCTTTATAGCACCACACCCACCAAATGTCAATGTTTTTCCATCCATTATGGATGCATCAGCCTCTACTTCTCCATCTGTTGTCAAGTTGGAGCCATAACCAGCATTTGTAAACGGATCATCTTCTAGAACTGAAAAAAACCAATGTTGTGCAATGTTGCATAGGAATCAAACATTTTTACTGCATAATTTCCTGATATTTGTATCTGCTAAAGATCTGTTACATTTCAAATTCAACTACAAGGAGTAGTTTAATATCACATTCTAGTCAAGGGAACAATTTCAATTTCTTTACAGATTAGAGAAATTTCAAAACATATTTTTTTGAAATCAATTGGACTTTCTTAAAGTACCAAAGCAATTTGAACAATGCAGAGCAGTGCTTTTATTAGCCTATTAAGAAATGTGTGTAAAGAAATCAATCAAAAGTAACAGATACATTAGGTAGCAAATGAAGGAGACAGATGTACCTACTCGTGATTAAGGAAGGAAGTAGAACTATTTGTAGTAGTATCAGTGCTAGAGGTGATCAGTGTTCACAGTGCTTATTCAAACTCAACTCAAAAGGCTTAATACCTATAAGTAGACTTGTTTATTAAAGTAAAATTTTAAATATGTCTTGAAGATTATATCACAAAAAACTACATTAAATAAAAAATACATAGATAGGTACACAGAATAAATAATCCAATTAACGTGACTGTTAAATATACTATTACAGTTATGCTATAGACTATGCTGGAATGATGTCAATAGCTATTAATTTGGTTTATCTAGGTGACAAACTTTATACAAAGATATTAAATAGATATAAATGAGCAACACAACATTGATAGTTAGGGTTGCCACCTCTCCTGGTTTCGACACTCAATCTCCCAGCTTCAGGTTAAATGTTAATATGTCCTGGTAAAATAGTAGATTTATGAAAGAAGGCTGAAATGCTGGAAAATATCAAAAGCTTGCAACAGCAACATATTTTCTTGAACTGTGTACTGTTAGGCAAAATTAAAAGGTGGTAACCCTATTGTCAGTAGAACTATTGATGAATATTATACCTATTACTGCAGCCTTTACAGCATCTAAAGCAGTACCTCCATCATTTAAAACTTTTACACCAGCTCTACAGGCCCTTTTACAAGCATTTTTGTAATTATCATGGAACTTTTGACTGTGAAATCCAGCTCCTTAAATTAAAAAGTTGGTGAACTTTTCATACAAACAGAAAATTGTATTCAAAAACTTACCACAATGCACAGCTATTATTCCTGGCATAGTTAGCAAATGACTATTGGAAGTAAACTGAAAAAACCCTTAAAGAAGTTAAATATGTTTCTTTCATTATATGGTAACTTCCTCTCTGCTTGGCTTTCTAGATTTTCAATTTGGGTTTTTTATGGTATTTTCATTTATTTTTCTAACATAACCTACAATCAGTACAATCTTTATTTTTACTTGTCATCTAATCATCTTGTCAAACAATCGAAAATATCGAAATCGAATTAAGAATCAACACAAGTATTCTGAATACTCAAATTAAGCAGTACAATAATTATTTCTCAACTCTATGCATTTTATTTCTGTTGTTCCATGACCTTTCCGTCATACACATGCGCATTGCGAGTTGCGAGTCGTTACTTATGCGGTGTTGCCAATGGTATATTTTAGAGACTAGATTTTATACTGTACTATGCTAAATGCATCCTTTCTATAGTGATGTATAATTTTGTGAAGTTCAATGTTCAATGGAAAATTAGGATGCGAATATAACCTGATCTTTTTTAAATTTTGATAGAGTATCAAACGTAAAAGTAGCATAGCGTAGTCGTAGTCTAAAAGTCCAACAAATGTTTATGCGATACGTGCTAAATTCAGATGCACACGACATCCGACAATACGATCTGAATTAAGCTTAATACAACGAATTCGAATAGGTTAGAAAATGCAACGCCCATGCTCTACAGGCATGTGGGTGTGCCCAAGATCCCGTTGCTTTGTTGCTTATTATTTACTGTGTTCACAAACACGATGTTATTTTTTACATAAATCTGCGGGATTTAAAGTTTATGGAATTGTTTAAAATAGTCTTTCAACACTTATGCACTGTTAAAACCCAAAATTCATTCAAAACTATAACAATTAACACGAAACGAACAACCAAAACAAAGTAGCTATTTATAGCTGCCACGTTAGGGTTGTGGACTCAGACAAAAACCTTGTTTACTTCTTCGTCTAACCTATTCGAATTCGTTGGATTAATAAGATTATGAAATAGGTATAACTTAGTTTAGACAGCTTCATTTCGAAATTGCTTTATATTAATGGATGTCATCATGATTTGAAAATGTAGCAATAAATTGACATGTCACATAATATATTTATCTTACTGCACCATACTAAAAAGCTGGCTCAATAAAATGAGTTCCTCTTTATACCATTCCAAGAGTTAATAGAGTGCTCCTTATCTGGGTTTAGAACAGTCCAGCTCATTATGCAATTGCTAACAATATAGGGTTTTCACAATCAGCAATAGCAGTACAGTAAGAAAACTCTATTAACTGGAATTTAACATCAAAAATTATGGGCTTAGAAACTTCTGATTATTGGTATATTTCGGATTACATTTTAGTTTGGATCGATGAAGAGGAGGATTATTTTCATATTATAAAGTGTATTTTCATTAAATTACGTTGTAAATAGATATAAGAATTAGTGTGACTCAAAGTTCGAGACGTTGCGTTACTTAAAAATGTGCAAAGTTTAAATATTATAATGTTTTTATCTCACAATAGCACTACTTTAGTTGATACAAACTAGAACATGATAATAACACTTCAATGAATTATTTTTGGCGAATCGTTTTTCTGTCCACCCTGTATACAACTCACGTTTGAACTACAGTTCTAGTTATACGTCATACAGTTCCTGCAGTCCTGCACGTTTCAGGTTGTGCTCTAAGGGAAAACTGGCAATATTGCCAAGCTGTAAATGCCAAAATCGATTCGGCAGACGACCGTCACGATTTCACGATTTGTGATTTTTGTGTAGCAGCCATTTTCGAAAAGTTCTAGGAGGAAATTTCGGGAGAGAAAACAGGTATATTAAACATCAAACCAAAACATATGTATTTATAGTCGTAAGTTGTGAATATTAATAGGAAGACTACGAATATCTTATGTGCAAAACGGCGTGTAGTGTAACGTCAACGACGTCACTTTGTTTCCCATTGATTACCTAACACCATGTCCAGTAAAACTTTGGGCAACAAAATTAAGTTGTTCATTTTCAAAGTTGAATAGCCAGATCGGAAGCACACATAAAGTTTCCAGCAAGTTTCGATGCAAATCACTGGAATGCATTTAACTATACCTACAAGTTCTCTTGTAGGTCTCATCAAATCCCCTCACAGATGAACCGAGTAGTGGACCTGCCTCCGCCGCCCGGGACAGAAGATGAAATCGAACCCGTACCACCTCTCACCCTCATAACGAACCCTCCAGTACAAGAAGAACAGAAACTGGAACCAGAATCTCCTAAAGAGCCAAGTAAGTACTTGTTCAGCCCAGATAAACCGGACAGAGATAGAGACAGGGATGTAGGCTCTTCAGTATCGTATTCTCGCAAGCGCTCCCCAGAGAGATACAGACGTAGGTCCAGATCACGCAGCTACTCCAGAGGAAAAGATAGGCGATATCGTAGACGCTCTAGATCCAGATCCAGAAGCCGCTCTAGGAGGCGATCTAGATCTAGGTATAGACGCAGACGACGTGTCAGTTACTCTCGTAGCCGTAGTCGTAGTCGAAGCAGGAACAGGAGGCATGGGAGATATAGACGAAGGTATTCTAGCCCCCATTCTACCTCCAGATCACGGTCTCGATCCAAAAGTAGGACCAGGAGCCATCGAAATAAAAGGCTGAAATCAGGAACAAGAAGTAAGTCAAGATCTTTAAGCAGAACAAGGTCTAAATCTAAATCACCAGCTGTTAATTGCAAAAAAGGAAGGTCTCCACCATCAGATGTAGATACAAAAGAAGTTGATATGAAGATTGAAGAAGATGAGGAAGATGATGTACCAAAAGAAGCATTGTTCAAAAATGATGGTTCATTCTTAGAAATGTTCAAAAAGATGCAGGAGCAACAAAAGAAGCAACAAGAAGAGGAGGAACAGAAAAAGAAACCTTTGTTGCCTGCATTTGGTAAACGTAGGGGTGGCAAAGTATTAAAAACAGGGATGGTACAGAAAAAACGAACTGTGACAGAAGAAGAGACTAATGCGCAGGATGCATGGTCTATTTATATGAAGGAAGTGCGAAGATACAAAGAGGCCTGTTGTGATGATGATTCAAAAACCAGACCATTAGTAAAGTAGTATATTTTATTGGTATTTGTTCTATTAAAGTATTGTGTAAATAGGTTACTGTGTTTAAAAATTAGTTTATAAGTTGCTTCAGAATATTTCTAAAGAAGAACAAAAAAGGATCATTGTCTGTAGCTTAAAAATAATCTTTTTAATCACTGTTTTTTATATATTGTATATTCCATATACATACATTTTTGAGATATTATGGCTTATAGAGTTCAAAAGAAAAATATCTTACTAAAAGATATGCAGCAGTCATAAATATATTTTCATGGAAAGAGTTGTTTTCAAAATTGGCAAATAAAAAACTTTAATCTACTGGAATTCGTATACTTACAAACATAAAAAATATATTAATACAATTTTTAAAGGGTCACAAATTACTAAAATATGATTCTAACCATTATAATATAGGCTGTATCGCATTCAGTGAACCAACATGGTATATATCTCTTTTCTATCATTTTCTTAACAAAACAAGATGAATTTTAGTCCATATTAGTGATGATGTTGGGTAGTACACAGCATACAAGAACTACCTAAAGCAGAAGCAGGAAGACAAAGCTTGTTATATTGTAGCAACAAGCGACATTTAACTGAACTATCAAATAATATGCCAAATTGTTTTTTAACAATGCCATATAAAGATTTATTTATGAAGGGGCATAGCCAAAGTATGAGGAAGCAAAAAGATGACATACAAGATAGAATTTGTTTGTTGGCAATAATTATACTCATTATCAATTTAGATAAATGATTCTGAATCCTTAAAATGTTTCTAATTAGTTTTTATTATTTGGAATAAAAATTGATTTTTGTTTGAACTTGGTAATGTGAAAATGACATTCAGTTATAAAAATAATAAAAAACATGTTTTTCCATTATTGACATTTTTCTGAGAGTTCTGGTAATCTAAAAATAGATTTCAGCATGAAAACACTACGGAAAATATTTTCTTTTTAAAAAAAAGAAAAATTCCTATGAATTAAAATTAGTGTTCATAAGATTTTTTTGTGTGCTTGCAACTATTTTATCAGTACATCACATATCAAAGATAGTTTTGCCTTCATAAAGTGAGTGTTTTAAATCTCTTTTTTAATAGGAAAAGTAATCCATTGATTATATTTCTGTGTGATAAGACAGTCTGCAGTAAAGTGAGCTTATCATTAATTGTAATTGACAGGCAGCTTATTCTGTCAGTTGTTTCAGATGTTTGAAGAAACATTATCCGAAAAATGCCACCCAAAGAGATCATGAGATGAAAATTACTTGACTAAGTAATTTATAACTTAATTCTGAATATAGGAACAAATGGCAAACACATTTTGAAATTATATGTGATCACATTTCATATTTTTGGTTTATTGATTGTGGTATACCCCATGTATAGAAGAATATTGAGTATACCTGATTTTTCACCAAACTCTGACCTATTTTGTAAAAATTTATCTTTATTGTTTTTAACATGGTTCCATTTTTCATAATATTTCTATGATATGAATCAGACAGAAAATTCTTATTCAATGTTGATAAGTGAAACAGACATACCATTTATATTGATATGCAGTTTTGCATTCCAACTTGTTTATCATTTTCAGAATAGTGGGATTGAAGATAAACTGTGGCCTTGAAAGTTTTAATAGAATTGATTGATGCATTATTACCTTTTTGATCGGTTTAAAAACATTTTCAACTTGGTGTGTACCAAAATAGCATAGTAAACAGTAAATGGGGGATTGATGGATATGCTTATGCAATGGTTCAGGGTATTGATGCTTCATTTTGAATTTTAGGGAGCTGAATAGTTCCCTGATCCAAATATATTCAAAATATGTCACTATAACTAAAACATATAAACTTTTGAAATTCTTCCATTTCACTGTTGCTGCTCTGTCAGTTTCCCTATTAATATGTTTCTGGTCTAATAAATAGATTGTGTAGATGTAACTATTATCGAAAAATATGACATATAAGCACACCCTAAAATCTTAAAAATTCAGATTGCCAATGTACAACTTTGGTTGAGAGAAGTTGAATATTTTTTAACAGTTTGTGAACATCAAAAATGATATCAACAAAATACTGCTGAATCCAGTTGATGTCAAAATAGAATGTGGCTTTGGCAGTGTGTACCTATTTATGTGAACACTATTGGTTATTACAGTACATATTAGGAAAATTATCCATCTGTCACAAAGTTTACAAATAGTATACATATCTCTCAACCATAGTTGTGCCCAGGGTTTGTGAGTTGCACAAACTAGGTTCACATTCAAATCAATATATTATATATCCTTATTCGATGCTTTTCTATGCATTAGAGACAATTTTTGACCACTTTTATATAGTGTTATTTTGTATTTTTGTGATCATCATGTTAATAACAAGTTACTGGCTTATGCCCTCTACTGTCTATGTCTGCAGTGATATATCATACATGTGGTTTGAATATTGACTTCTCTGAGAATAACTTCATATAGTTATCTAATGCCAACATCATACATATTTTGATACATTGATAGATTAATAACTTTGTTTTTTATATAGGTTACAAATCACAAGTTTGAAAATGGCATCTGAGTGTTTGATACTGTAAGTTACAGATAATGATTTTGATGTTCAAGGAAGCTTGCCATAATCCTATTTTTTTATCCTAATATTTTACAAGAAACTTCATGTCTGTAGCTGCAGGTGGTTTGCAGTACCATTTTCTGCACAGGCATCATGTTTTTTGGCAAATATTTAGATTTTAAAATGGAATCATAACATACAAGCTTGATATATATATTTTTTGTACAAAAAGTCTACTTACGTATAATTAAATAAATTAGTACTCATTCATTTCTATAAATTTTATAAATGAATATTGTTCATTAGCATTTTTCCGGTTGTTCTCGTTCTGGTATTTTTTTTAGTTCTGTTACATAGTACTTAGTTGAATAAATCTATGAAACTTACCAAGCTCATTGATTTTATTTTTCCGGTTCTATTACTGGTTTTGATTATTGAACAGGATAAAATATAGAGAAACAAAAATTTATACATGCACACACAATTGAATCCACACATAAGATATTCCGTAGTCTCTTTAGGAACAAGTCCGGTTGTGCTATGCCACCCTTACTATTGATTTATTGTGTAATGTCTGAGCAGACTTTCATTCAGAGGCAAAAATAACTTAGTATGTATTATAGTATAGTAACTTCATCATCAATAGTAAATTAGGTATCAATGAGGAATTCTAGTATTAGTAATTATTTTGTTATATGCTTGTATAAATAAATAATAATAATAATAATAATATTTAATCATTCAGTGACACAAAGTTGCAATATATTCTAAGCAAATCTTGTTCAGTCAATGGTGCATAATTTGATCATAGTTGTTTCAGCTGACACTTGTGATTTGAGATACTTGGTCTATTTCAATATTTTTGGTACCTATACCATCATTGTCGATGAGATGATGGGATCTGATATCACCAAAACCAGAAGAAAGAATGCCCACCTGTCAATTGACAGAGAATATATGTAGATTGAATTCGTTAGGTTTCCCTGCTCTGAGAAGCAGGTGCCATTTCTATACATAGATAGCATTGCACATAATATATTGCAAATTCCATATAGATGAATCAACTAAATGTGTTGATTGTTGCATTTATAACTGTGTAAATATATGCTAAACGACCATTCTAAATATGTACCCATTATCAAGTTTTACAGTGTAGCACAACCGATACGATGATTCTATATTTATAGTGGTTAGTTACTAAACAGAGAGCAGCACCTGAAGTTCATTGCTAAAGGTAAGTTTTTACTGTATAAAAAATCTGGTTATCCATTTGGAAGCTACAGTGCAACAGGCAGGCATGTTAAACCTAATAACAATAAGTTAATTGGAAATTGGGACTACATCCAGTGCTCAAAAACCTAAATTAAACTCTCAAACTACCACCTTTTTGAAAATTACTCTAATCGAAAACCTGCAATGTTATTGTGTAACATATGTTTTACTAAAATACATTTGATGACGCGTTTTGGAAACTGAAGGTATTTTTTAAAAAGCAAACTGTTGTAGCCGCTTGTTGTTAGAGCACTTTCAACAATGTTCACAGTTGGTAGGCTTTATAACTCTTAACAGTATGTCGTTAAAAAAAAGGGAAGTTTTCCAACCTTTCTAATCATACTGCCTCTGGAAAAACGATGTATCATGTATCACTGTCAAAAGGAGAAAAATCATTTTTTGGTCCTTTATGCCAATCTGCTAGTTTTGGCAAAAGAAATAAATTGGCAATTATTTTCATAAAACCCAGGTTTATAGGTTTCATCATGTTTCATGTAAAAAAAGAATGCTAATTTTTACCGCATAAAAGGTTTACTGACATTTAAATATTGCTATATTTCAGTTTGTCAATTTTCTGGTCACTTATCTACATTTATTTAACTCTGAGGTAAATAAAGTCTGTTTATTTTTATTTGACGCCTGCTCAAGCCCCGAGCTTTTAGCGCCCATATGGATAGTCAGGTTTTGTTTGCGCAAAAATTGGATTATTTCGAGAGATATCGTGAACCACTGTATATTAGGGTTGCCGAATGTCACTTAGCCAAGGACATTAGTCCTCCTTTGAATCAAAATGTCCTGCTATGCCAACTGCTATGATGCTATGGAGGACGCAATATATAGCCTCCAAATTGTTGTAAAATCCCGAAAACAGCTTAATTCGATATAAAAAATCCAAGATTCTACCAAAATGATTGCAACTTGATAATGCTGGCCACCTCTCGGGTGTCAAGGTACAGAAAAGTTTAAAAAATGATCGATAAAGCAGGTGCTGGATATTTTTTCCAAGTGAAGTTGATCTATACCCTATACCTCATTGCTTCCCCAGCGTAAAACCTTTTTTTTGTTCTTCAGAATCCGCCCCATTAGATTTTGTCATGTTTGTCTCCCCAACCACACTTTTTCCCAAGCGCCACGGAAAGATCCTACAACGTTCTTTTCCCAGGAAAGGACAAAGCGAAGAGGAGTGACAGTTTCATGTCACCATTATATCACCCTCCGATCTTGCGCTATTCACGGAATGGCTCCAAGTCAGTACTAGGGAAAGGAGCGCGAGTAGCTGGTACTTATCCAAAAGTTGAAATCTTAATAAACCTTGGGAGGTATACCACAATCTTAAAGGGCTGATACACGTACGAGCAAGTACGCGTACTTATGGCTCGACGACCTTTTTCGTCTGTGTGTCACCGTAAGTACGCGTACTTTAAAACCGTCGCGCAAACCGCCGGCAAGCCAACTGGTTTGAAATCTTGCTCGTAGCTTGTCTCGGCTCGTACTGCGAGCCGCGAGCCACCACTCTGCTTCGGCAGGCCATCGATCCGCAACGCTTGTTGTGTTTGGAGTTTGTTAAAAGTTTTGTTTATTTAGGAAAATCATCAAAATGCGTGATTTCACCTTCACGTGTGTCACCACATCGAGCCGAGTAAGTTCGCGAACTTAAAAACCGCGTACTTAAAGTTCGTACGTGTATCACCCCTTTTACACGCAGAAATGATAGCCTTAGAGTTGGGAGTCAGCGAGCTGAACAAAAGACCTCTGACTATAAAAATATTTTCAGATAGTCAGGCTGCCCTGAAAGCACTGAGCTCCAAATGGGTTGATTCAAGACTCGTATGGAAGCATACATACATCTCCTCATTGAACTTGGAACAAAGTAACTTTGGTTTGGGTTCCAGCTCATAGCGGAGTGGAAGGCAATATATTGGCCGAAACACTCTAACTGAATCCTACTGACTTCAAGGTCTGTGAACTCTAAGCCACAATAGGCTCACAGGAGAAGGAGGCATAATCCTGCTCACTTTCAACGTAACCTAACACCTTTTCCAGCAATAGATTAAAAAGGATCAAATTACATTTCTAAAGCGTCAATTGTAGTTTCAAACTGCCAGGTGTAGTTTGCAACTGACAGTTTGAATAAGTATAATTGACGCCTAAGAAATGTAATTTCATCCTTTTGAAACTACTGCTGGCTGCTGGAAAAGGCGTAGACTAACTTTCTCAAAAAAAGGTGAAGACCAAGCACGTATCCAGGATTTAGTTGGGGGGGAGTTGATGTGGATTAGATTATTACCGGCATTTATTTAGCTCTTTTCCCAGTTGGCGACCCTACTTTATATTGGTGGTTCTTAAACTACGGACAATCCACACATAAATAATTATTTTCCAGCTTCCATCCCCCATCAAGATGTCCTTTGCAGCAGCTGCCCTGAAACTCGAGGATCTCAAAACCGCCCCGTTTGATCCCCGTTTCCCAAACACCAATCAGACGCGGTATTGCTACCAGAGCTACGTGGACTATTACAGATGCCAGAAGATTCGCGGTAAGGACTACGCCCCCTGCGAGTACTTCAAGAAGGTCTTCCACTCGGTCTGCCCCAATGCCTGGGTAGAGAAGTGGGACGCGCAAAGAGAGGAGGGCACATTCCCTGGAAACATTTAAATGTGACTACATATATGAAGTATTTTAAACGAACTAGTTGTCTGTAGGTTTTTTTCATTCTATGTATATATTCTATATTGGTCATGAGCCAATAATAAAGTTTTTGTTGTAAATCGTGTCGTTACTTTTTTAACACTGTCGGTACATGTAGACAGAGTGTTGTAAAACTTTCACCTCCAAATAAAAGGAGGCGATAGAGTCTGTCACCGAATCGACGTTTGACGGTTTATTGTTACCTTTGAGTTACATTAATTACCACAACGTTTGCTTTCTGTTTTAAGTAAAGGTGAAGTTGAACATTGTCTCTCTGTTATTCTTATTTGGTGTACAACTGTTCAAGACTGTTAATCTGAACATTGAGAAAAAATTCTGATAATTCAGTTTTGTCTGATTGCCTCTCACGGGTAAATAGTTTATGAGGTGAAAGCAAATGTTCTGGAAAATTTTTACTTCAAATATACTCCAATCAAGGGTACCTAACAGATAGCCACACTAAAGCCTGAAGTACACGGGGCGAGTCTACAAGCTACTAGCAGCTCGTAAACTAGACTAGTGTACTCGATGAACTCACACCGTTAGCTGCTTGTAAAAACGCCTTGGAACAAGTTGAACTGCCGCCGACTTTACTCACTTGCCATTCGCCGGCTTTTGAGCGAGCTAGGTTGTAAACTATAGTTACGTGTACACTCACAGTAGCACAAGTGACTAGTAGCATTGGTTTTGAAGATGTCGACGGTGCTCTCCACATGCCAACTAGTGAGTTACTGAGTTAGTTTTTAAACTCGCCCCGTGTACTTGACACTTAACTAGATTCGTCTTTTCTTAAAAATGCAAGTAGAAACGTTATCGTAGTAGTAGTAATAATTTTATTGAGAAAACAGAGAACAGCAATGAGACCAAACTTAAACTGTATCAGTAAATTAGTCAAACTACACTCTTGTACAATAACATACTCGTAAGCTTTTTTCAATGTCCTATACTTTCTTAATCACCACAAAATGCACACGAAAATAGATCTCAGTTAACATGCTGCAAAGTACCCGCTTCCTGGACACTCATTTTTTTGAGAAAATATGTTTCTACATCTGGATCAATCTCTTTGAGGTGATTCGGAGCGGTAACTTCTGGCTTCACATTCTAAATGATGAAAATGATTGTAGTGATGGAGGTGCAGTGGTGAGGTAAATTTTTCCTCTAGCGATATAGAAAAATTGTAAAAATTACCGGCAGCTGTTGGACTACAGTCCCGCCCGCAAGGCGGAGTCTTATCTTTCATATTGTGGTGTCTGGTGATGAATGAACTTCTGCTCAGTCTGAGCAATATAGTTGTGTACGTGCAGGCTTGTGCAGATGTTCTCAGTATAGTAGTCAGAGGTCGATTCATGGGTACTGTCTCAGTGATAATGCAAGGCAGTTTGCGCCACAGCATAGTTATTTTATTTATCGTATGGCTCAAAAACATGACAAATATAGATTAAAAGAAGAACTATTATAACCTAGACTAAAATAAAATATATACAGCTACAAACTAGGATACATAGTCTTTGGTATTTACAGGTTGATGTCAAGTTCTTTCAACCACTTCAGCGCCAACGGTGTGGCTGCGAAGAACTCTTCTCGCGATCCCTGAAACGCACGCAGTCCACATTCGCTCGTAATATGGTTTATAGTTTGGCGGGGCGCGCCACAGTCACATAAGGGAGATTGCACATAGCCCCACTTGTAAAGGGAGTCGGCACATCTGCCGTGGCCTGTTCGGACTCTATTAAGTTTTACCCACTCTTTCCGGGGTAGTTCTGATCCCGGAAGTAAGGCTGCCCCCATAAATGCGCATCGCGAGTGGTGTTCCGCAAAACCTTCCCACTGGGAGCGCCATTGGTTTAAGGAGTCGAAGTTATTGGTTTTAAGCCCTTCTGCATCCCTTATTGGTGGTTGTCGGGATTTAAGTCTGTTTATCTGCAACGGGGGTATTGCTCGGTGGATGGGCAGTTTGTTGTTGGCCGTAATCTTGTTATACTCCCTTAGAAGGGCGTCACTCCTTCGCAGCTGCGGTGGGGCTATTCCAGAGAGTACAGGCAACCATTGAGTTGGGGTTGTCTTAACTGGGGGTGCAGACTAGCTCGCGTCCGTAGCAGGAAGCTACACGTGCACCCTGGGTAACGCTAAATGAGCTAGAGCGAACCTGGCAACCAGACTCTTTTTTTTGAGATTTCCTGGTTAAAACATGACGAACATAAGTGCTAAAAACTTACAGCATAGTAAACAACCAGCACAGTAACTCAGATTGGCGGCAATTACACTCGCGTCCCCACTTTTGGATGATTTTTTTGTAGGGATGCTAACGATGTTTCGATACTTGTACTTCTGCACTAATATCGAGAATTTTTATCTTAGATACTTTTTGAGCGATTCCAAGCTGGTATCGATACTTTTGTAGGGGTAGCGGTATCGAAAATAATTATATAATTATTGAGGGGTGTAATCATTCTCTGTACGAACTAAACGCGGGAACCCGCCTATTTGGCTAAAAAATATCGAGTTGGTACCGGTATCGATATTTTCATTTTCGCATCTCTACCCAAACTTCACAGCCGTAAAATCATCCATAAATCATCCCAAGGTCAAATTTTCTGGGAACCATTTTTATATAGGAAATCCTCGGAGATATTGTGCTGGTTGTTTGCTAATTTGCTATGCTGTGCTTTACGCATTGTGGAATCGTGGTGCAACGAAGTAGATCTACCGGTGCCGAGAAGACCGAGCTAGTTATGTTCACTAGAAGAAAGAAATTGGGCGGATATATCAGGCCAATCTTCTTTGGAACATCACTTGAACTTTCCCAATCAGTAAAACATCTATGCGTAATTATAAATTCGTAGCTGAATTGGAGACAACATGTAGAACATGATGTTAATAAGGCATGCAATTCGTTATGGGCATGTAGAGGAGTTGGAGGCTGACTCCAAAAGTGGTGTCCTGGCTCGATACTACAATCGTAAGGCCATCCGTATTGTAGGGATCACTAGTGTCGTGACCATGTGTAAGGACGGAAACAAAGCAAAGTCAAATTGTCACGCAAAGAGTAATTTTGAATTACCGCACTGCGGACAACCCCGTAGGTGGCGCTCGTGAAGTGAGCAACACCTACGGATATCGCGGGTTCTATCTGTTGAATGGGCTTTGTTCTGCGAAAGAAGTGATTTGTGTTGTTTGCGACGTTTCTATGTTGTTGATCTGTGTCACTTGCCAAGAAAGTAAGGTTAGCGGGTGTCCAACACAAAAACAAAATGTTCAAAGGTCAAAATAATATGCTATATTACCGGAATTTGGGCGAGATGAGAATGATTATGAATTATATGATTTGTTACCATCGAGGGTTCACACCTACCTATATAGTAAAGATCACTACAGTTCGTTCCTGGTCTCTAATCCTTATAAAGGCTTATCATAAACATATCAACACCAAAGCCCTTACTGAAGAGCGTTTACAGCGCATTACCACTAAAACATCCAGAGTGGACTACGATACTAGAGATGGGGCCCATCTAACGCATGGAACAACATAAACATTGCTAACTACCAGGTAAATGAAATGCTTAAATAATTCTTATACTTAAATCTTAACTATATGTATGTTTCAGATAGTCCTGAGGGCGAGTAGTCTGATCAATAGAACTTATGGACTAATGTCACCTGGATTCCACTAGTACTCCTTGGAGTCCATCAGGCTTAGAACGGTGAGTGATGGTTGGTGCGAAGCATGCACTAGGGTGCGAAGCATGAACTAGGGTGTGAGGGGTTTCATGCAAGCTGGGGGATGACTGGCATACAATATGGTAGCAAGCAGGGTATGATGCTGGTGTAGCCTCTAGACGGCAAGCTCTGCGATGAGGTAAGAAGCCATGCAGCGTATCAAGCAGAGGTAGAATTAAGTGTATGAAATAAAAAGGCCTGCAGACAATAAACATGTATAAGCCGCCAGAATATTAGTAAAAGCGTGTATAGAGAAGAATAAAGGGCATTAAGCCTGTTATAAAGCATGGTGTATAGAGGTTATATACTGACCTTGGATGTGAGGTGGCCTTAAAGAATTTCCTTTGTGTAAAGAACTCAGCAGATTTCAGAATCCCAAAATTTGGTTGCCAACAGGCTAATAACCTACAAGTTCTTACACAGTTGGTTAATTTGTCCAGAAATAAATCCGCAAAATGCGTTAAACCAGCTTCCAGAAAAATTCCAACAAGGAGAAGAAAAAACCCTCCTTTTTCTCCAATTGGCGGAAAATCTATCAGTCATCAGTCATAATTGACTGCTGTCAACACTGTCGAACAAGACAGATCGACAGGTGTCTGCCAAGGTAAATCCAACCTTACTTTCAACCAGGTTGAAAAAGTAAACAAAACATGTCATCTAAGGTATGATATAAATAAGGGGATTCCATGTAAAATATGATGTAAATACCATCATTAAGACCAAGACAACTTCTAATGAACTTTTCTGTTTCAGGGAATGCAGGAAGGACTCTGCGACTACAGCGAAGATGTTCTACAGGTGTCACCGAAACATACTTATAACTTATTCCTAAGAACTATTTTATAGATGGTAACCTATTACCTATGAGTTACAGATTTACAGACTACTAAATCATATTGTCCTTGTGAACGATGAAGACCCTAAATTTCATTCAGAGCTATAATATCTGGAATCATAAGGTCAGTAACCTAATATTACATACCCAATATCATTTCTAAACATACTGTAAGTGTGAACCTTCGAGAGTGTAACAACACCCTCCTTTCCAGGGAAGAGTTTTTATCTCTATGAGAAAAACTCTCTATCAAAAATTATTAAACTAAATGAGGAAACTATACAAAAAAATTTAAACTAATCTGCTGTTGTTGGGTCATCAGGGGGATGAGCCTTAAGATCATGAGCAGACCATATACCTTTGGTTCGCCCTTGATCGTCGGTAAGTTCGTATGTCCAGGGGGAGACAATTCTGGTGATTTTGTATGGACCATCATACTTCAGACACAGCTTGGACGTGCGACCTTTAGCTGCATCAGACAGGAGGTAGTTCCTCTTCCAGACCTGTTGGTCCAGTTGGAAAACATCCGGTCTGTGACGCAGGTTATAGCGACGTCGACTCCTCTCATAGGCTTGGCGAAGGCAAACTTGGACATCCTTGAATACAACTTGTAAAGCATTATGGCGCTTTAGCGGATCAAAATCTGAAGCGTTTAGCTGGCGTTGGTCGTCTCCATGAAAGAGAACTTCTCTCCCAAAAATGACGAAGTTCGGGGTTAGATCAATCGACTCGTGCTTGGACGATCGCATTGCTGCACCAACCTGGGGTAATAGCTTAGCCCAGTCACGATTTTTGTCGTGAACATACGCGGTGAGCGCTGTTTTCAATACTCTGTGGCATCGTTCAACCGCATTAGCTTGGGGGTGGTAGTTAGCTGTAAAAGAATGCTTAATGTGATATTTGTCCATGAGTCGTGAAAAGATCTTGTTCTTGAACTCCTTACCATTATCGGTAAGAGTTTTCGCAGGAACTCCAAATATCATGAAGACCTGTTCTTCCAAAGTTCTGGAAATACATTCTGCTGTGGCTCTACGAAGAGGATAGAATAGCACAAACTTCGAGAATCCATCTAGCACAGATAGAATATAACAATATCCGTGGCTCGAACGTGGCAAAGGTCCGACAGTGTCAATATACAACATCTGCCAGGGCCTAGATAATGTGGGAGAAGCACTCAGCAATTGACCGATAGGAGGCTTTTGTTCCGGTTTCGTCTGAAGACATACCGAACACCGGTTTACATACCTAGAAACATCGGCGAGTGACTTGGGCCAGTAATATTTTTCGGCAATTCGAGCATGGGTCTTGTATATTCCCAAATGCCCACATGTTGGAGGATCGTGGTTGGATTTTATAATCTCCATCCTATGCTCCTTAGGAATGACTTCCAGCCACATCTCTTGATCGTCAAAGAGATCTGGGTAACGACGATTTGAACGTTTGAACAGCTTCGATCCTTCAAGTCTCCACAATGGGTAAAGTACAGGATTCTGTTGTACTTTATCTACCATTGCCAGATACCACTTATCTGATGTATTCGCACCTAAATCGGGAGTAGTCGTTCGTTCATCAACAAGATCAACCATAGGCACCGCTCTAGAAAGTGCATCTGGGACCAAATGGTTCTTTCCTTTCCGATGAACAACGTCAAAGCTATACTGCTGCAGACGAACCGCCCACCTTGCGATTCGACCTACAGGGTCTTTTATATTATTTAGCCATTTTAAGCTGTAGTGGTCCGTCACTACAACAAAATGAGTGCCTTCGACATATGGTCGGAACTTTTCGATGGCATGAAGTACGGAAAGAGCTTCCTTTTCTGTCGTAGAATACCGTCTTTCATTTTTATTCAATGATCGACTTAAATATGCTATCACCACTTCATTTCCTTCATCATCAAGTTGAGTTAAACAGGCTCCTAACCCATAATTGCTGGCATCGCACTGGATGATGAAAGGCTTGGTGAAATCAGGGCGACTGAGAACAGGAGCAGAAACCAGCCGTTCCTTGAGTTGAAGGAAGGCATTTTCGCAGTCCATGGTCCACTCAAATTTTTGATTCTTTCGAAGCAGATTGCACAAAGGGGCTGTCAGAGTCGAATACTCCGGCACAAACTTGCGATAGTAAGAAGTGAGCCCTATAAATTGACGTACTTCTTTGACCGTCTTTGGAGGCTGAATATCGAGGATCGCCTTGATTTTTTCTGGATCTACGGTCAGTCCGGCGGGTCCTACCATGTATCCAAGATAACGCAATTCGGGCTTACAAAAATGGCACTTCTCTTTGTTGAGAGTGAGTCCAGCACTAACCAAGCGATCAAGTACCTTAGAAAGAATTTCTAAGTGCTTTTCATAGGTCGACGTACATATGATGATGTCGTCTAAGTACACAAATACGTTGTCAGCTAGATCCATTCCTAGGACCGTGTCAATAAACCGTTGCCAAGTGGCTGGGGCATTGTGAAGGCCCATAGGCATACGTCGGAACTGGTAAAGACCTCGACCAGGGATGACAAAAGCTGTTAAGGGTTTTGACTCTTCCGATAAGGGAATTTGGAAGTAGGCTGACTTAATGTCTAAGGTAGTGAGAAAATGTGCGTCTCTTAGTTTATCCAAAATGGCGTTGACAAGAGGTAAGGGATATGCGTCTCTTGTGGTGACTTGATTCAGCTTCCTGAAATCTACCACAAATCGATACTTATTCTCGCCTTGTTTAATGAGAATAATTGGAGACGACCAGGGAGAGTTTGATGGTTCAACGACACCATTAGCAAGTAACTTGTCAAGCTCTTCATTAACTTGACGCTGCAAAACCGGAGAAAGGGGATAATACCTTTGGCGTATAGGCTGTGACTCGGTTTTGATAACATGCTGCACTCGATCCGTGCAACCTAACTTGGTTCCCATACGATCAAAAGCCTTGTCCACCACTGCAAACAACTGACTTCTCTGCTCGTCGGTTAAATGATCTAAATCGGAAATCCCCATAACATGGACATCATCAACCTGAGGTACCCGAAAAGACCAAACGTCCGAAAAGAGATCTGGAACAATTTTCCAACGTTTCCAGAAATCTACTCCTAAGATTAACTTATGAGGTAAAGAAGGGATAACTAAAATTTCCATAACTTTAACCTTATCTAATAACTGCACTGGAACACATATTGAACCTAAAACTAAACAAGGTTGACCATTAGCCACAAAACAAGATTCTACACGAGAAACTTCTAGCTTACACACATGCTTCAATAGATTCCATCCTGGACCCCCTAAAATAGTACGGTTGGCTCCAGAATCTAATAAGGATAACATGCTTACACCGAAAATCTGAATTTGGAGATAAGGTCGTTCGTCTCCCTTTGCATGAGCGATTACGTAGTCGAGTATGGCTGTTTGCGGAGGCGCTTCCAGACTACAGCCTACGTCCGGCTCCTTTGTCCATTTTTTTGACAATTTGGACAACGAGGATACGTTACATCCTCTTTCCCGCACTTGAAGCAGAATGTCCTTCGAGGCTCCGGGCATCTTTTAAACTTATGCTCTCGAGAACCACAATTCCAACACTGAGACCCAGTTGTTACAGCTTCAACATGTGTCGAAGAGACAGAAGGGGAAGGAGGTATAGAAGAAACCATCGCCTTGGTATTTGCATGAAAGTGCACTCCATCAGGCTTTCGATATCGAAGCTCTGGCTCTACAAGACCTCGAATGTTTGTTGGAGGAGGCTGATACTTTTGGGCTCTTAGTTGAGCTTCCTCTATGGACCTAGCTACATCCATCAGCTGTGAAACCGTAGTACAAGGATGTAGAGCTAGTTGAGTCTGTATATAGGGTAAAAAGTTACGCTGGATGATGCTGATCATCTGAAGTTCATCCACAGGTTGAGACAACTTGCGAAACAGGCTCTTCATCACCACCACAAAATTAACGACGCTCTCCTGCGCTCCTTGCGTCCTATGACGAATTTCATCCCATAAGGAGTATTCGTAATCAAAAGGCTGAAATGTGCGCCTTAGTTGCGTACACAGTTCGTCCCACGAGGAAAAACTACAAGTTCTGTACCAGAGCAAGGCTTCTTGCGTAAAAAGCTCAGCAGCTGACTGCAACAAACGTTCCTTGGAAACCCCTCTGGAAACCCTTAGTTCCTCTACCCTTTCAAGAAACTCTGTGACACTACCACGACCACTAAAACGAACATTCCATCTGAAAATGTCTGGGTTACATTTTGAAATGCAGGAATAAGCTGACGGTGCAGTTGCGGAAGTATAATAGGGAGAGTTATGCTCTTTGGGTAGAACGACGGTGCTATTAGCAACAGGATTGGCAACTTGTCCATCGCCAACCGACTGAGGATATGACGGATGAACATATACACGAGGAAACAGATTACTCGAATTCTCTCTTTCCCTTTGAGTGTGTCGGAGGAAACCTGCATTACCCTCTGACTCGGAAGAATAAGCCGCCTGTGACATGTAATCAGGCCACTTTACCTGTCGTCCTTGAGTAGCAACCAACGTGCCTTTCTCCTTCGCGTTCTCCTTAGTTCTTAAATCCAAATCCCTAAACCCTTTCCTACACTCATCAATTGAAGCTGGAATATCCACCAGATCAAATGACACCGCATTTTGTTGTTCTACCTGATGCACAACCTCTGGTAATAGTTCAATAGGTGCGTCCAATAAGGATGCGTGTTCTTGCTCGTGAGTCTGAGACCTATCAGCATCTATTTCTACCGTGTCCTGATAAACCAATTTGAGTTCACCCATGAGCTCCGTTGCATGTGATACCATCGAAGACCTACGTGCTTCTAAGTCTGGAGTGACCTCTAATCGTGATAACCTCTCCAAAACGTGAATTAAGCGACTCGAAATCCTTCGAAATTCATTATCTCGGTTATCGCGAACAAAATTAGCAATAGACCTCTTAAGATCATCAAGCTTGCTCTCACAAATCTGTAATTCCGGACCTGGAGGAAAAGTACATGTCCTTGGGGGTTGGGCTACATTCAAACGCTCTGCTCTAACTGCATCGTAAAGTAAGGTTCTCTTAACACCTGCAGTGTTTCCTATGGGAAGTCCCCTAATCTGTAATTCATATGTGAGCTCGTCACCTAGCAATCTGTTAACTTCCATATTGAAACAATGTATACAAACCCCACCCCTTCCTACAAGGAAAAAAAAACAGCGAAAAAACACCAACAAAATCAAGCAATATCTCGCACAAATGCGGAAGCGTATGGCTACTCTGGAAAAAAATGTAATATACCTGTAAATAAAGTGTATATATATTTATGACACTGTCCTATTTCTTGCAACCCTAATCACTTTGAAATACCAAGAGTGTATGGACACCTTTAATAACTCAAAAGCCACAAATGCATAGCACGACGAATCTGTTGGGTGGTAGATTTATGTTGAAACATCTAACAAACTGTAAAAAAAAATGGTCGTCAATTTTTGCCTACCCTTCAACAAACAAAAAAAAACGGGTGTCAGATTTCTCCTACCCCTAAACAAATAAAATCGTTGGGCGCTACTTTTTTGCTACCCATCAACAAATAAATACGTTGGGCGCCACTTTTTTGCTGCCCATCAACAAATAAACACGTTGGGCGCCACTTTTTTGTCACGCAAAGAGTAATTTTGAATTACCGCACTGCGGACAACCCCGTAGGTGGCGCTCGTGAAGTGAGCAACACCTACGGATATCGCGGGTTCTATCTGTTGAATGGGCTTTGTTCTGCGAAAGAAGTGATTTGTGTTGTTTGCGACGTTTCTATGTTGTTGATCTGTGTCACTTGCCAAGAAAGTAAGGTTAGCGGGTGTCCAACACAAAAACAAAATGTTCAAAGGTCAAAATAATATGCTATATTACCGGAATTTGGGCGAGATGAGAATGATTATGAATTATATGATTTGTTACCATCGAGGGTTCACACCTACCTATATAGTAAAGATCACTACAGTTCGTTCCTGGTCTCTAATCCTTATAAAGGCTTATCATAAACATATCAACACCAAAGCCCTTACTGAAGAGCGTTTACAGCGCATTACCACTAAAACATCCAGAGTGGACTACGATACTAGAGATGGGGCCCATCTAACGCATGGAACAACATAAACATTGCTAACTACCAGGTAAATGAAATGCTTAAATAATTCTTATACTTAAATCTTAACTATATGTATGTTTCAGATAGTCCTGAGGGCGAGTAGTCTGATCAATAGAACTTATGGACTAATGTCACCTGGATTCCACTAGTACTCCTTGGAGTCCGTCAGGCTTAGAACGGTGAGTGATGGTTGGTGCGAAGCATGCACTAGGGTGCGAAGCATGAACTAGGGTGTGAGGGGTTTCATGCAAGCTGGGGGATGACTGGCATACAATATGGTAGCAAGCAGGGTATGATGCTGGTGTAGCCTCTAGACGGCAAGCTCTGCGATGAGGTAAGAAGCCATGCAGCGTATCAAGCAGAGGTAGAATTAAGTGTATGAAATAAAAAGGCCTGCAGACAATAAACATGTATAAGCCGCCAGAATATTAGTAAAAGCGTGTATAGAGAAGAATAAAGGGCATTAAGCCTGTTATAAAGCATGGTGTATAGAGGTTATATACTGACCTTGGATGTGAGGTGGCCTTAAAGAATTTCCTTTGTGTAAAGAACTCAGCAGATTTCAGAATCCCAAAATTTGGTTGCCAACAGGCTAATAACCTACAAGTTCTTACACAGTTGGTTAATTTGTCCAGAAATAAATCCGCAAAATGCGTTAAACCAGCTTCCAGAAAAATTCCAACAAGGAGAAGAAAAAACCCTCCTTTTTCTCCAATTGGCGGAAAATCTATCAGTCATCAGTCATAATTGACTGCTGTCAACACTGTCGAACAAGACAGATCGACAGGTGTCTGCCAAGGTAAATTCAACCTTACTTTCAACCAGGTTGAAAAAGTAAACAAAACATGTCATCTAAGGTATGATATAAATAAGGGGATTCCATGTAAAATATGATGTAAATACCATCATTAAGACCAAGACAACTTCTAATGAACTTTTCTGTTTCAGGGAATGCAGGAAGGACTCTGCGACTACAGCGAAGATGTTCTACAGGTGTCACCGAAACATACTTATAACTTATTCCTAAGAACTATTTTATAGATGGTAACCTATTACCTATGAGTTACAGATTTACAGACTACTAAATCATATTGTCCTTGTGAACGATGAAGACCCTAAATTTCATTCAGAGCTATAATATCTGGAATCATAATAATAATAATAATAAAACGTCTTTATTTAATTAACTTACAGTAGCGGGCGAAGTTTAGCTCAAAGCTATTCTTCCACTTAACCCTAAATTTATTTTAAAATACGGTATTCCAACCTAATATATGTCCTCAACATATACAGGTTGCTTACCTATTACAGGAATGTAGCAAGAGCAATGATACAGAAAAAAAATATATAAATACATTCAGCAATTGAAACTTTCTATCTTGTGATGGGGACTAAATACTAGAATCTAGATGATAGCAAAAGTAGTTTTACAGAATTTTTAAACTTATTCAGGGTCATGTCTTTGTATAAATCTGGCAATAAGTTATATAACTTGACAGTATTGTAGGTGAAGCAACGAGTAAAAAGAGCTGTTCGATGCTGAGGCATGTCAAGTAGTTTATTATACCTGAGCAACCGTTCCCTCATGGATTGTCTAAAAAGAATTTTTTTGAAAAGATATTCAGGAATACTTGTCAATATTAAATTGTGAATAAATGTTAACATATAATATTTATAACAGTTTTTTAAATTCAACCATTTTAGGCTTGAGAAACAAGGTGAAACATGATCATATTTTCTTAAACCATATATAAGACGACAACATGTATTTTGTATTAGTTGGAGCCTCCTGGCTGACACTTGATCTAAATACGGATAGAAGACAATAAGTCCATAATTGATTTTTGAAAGTACTAAACATTCACACAAATTCTTTTTCAGGCTGTAATTGAGAACACGCTTATTAGCAAATAAAATTTTTAAAACGACAAAACAACTTTTCACCAGTTTCGATACATGTTCACGGAAACGTAACTCCTTATCAATAACAACACCCAGATCATTTACTGAATCTTCATAGACTAACTGACACCTTTCAGTAACCTAATATTACATACCCAATATCATTTCTAAACATACTGTAAGTGTGAACCTTCGAGAGTGTAACAAAATAAAATTCAACGCTTGGCTTGAATTAGTATAACAAGTGCAGTACGCACGACTCCGTTAAGCGCGCTAGAAATACTGCTGAATCTCCCTCCACTCGACTTGGTAGTTCAAGGGGAGGCAAAGTCGTCTGCGTTCCGACTGTGAAGTCAGGGCAGTTGGTGCTTTGTGAATCTTGGCAGGGGACACTGTCATCCTTTCGGAACTGCAAAGGGATGACCCTATCCTACATATTAGGTGTGATATAATTTCTCCTGCATATTGCTTCGACTGCACATTTACTGTGAAGTATGCTACAAGGAAAGAGTGGGGACCAAGCGGCAGGCGGCCTTTTGAGGTGAGAGAGGAATCTCTGGACTTCTCCGTCAAGCTGGAGAACTTATTTTAGGACCTCTGGCCAAGGTGGGGCGGTTCTGTCTCTCACTGGACAGAAACCGGCTAAGGGCCGGTTTCTCAATGTTTAGTTAAATATTTATCTGGAAGTTAACGGGTAACTGTTAGATGAATAGTTTAAACAATTGAAGGTTAAATTTACGAATGCACGTAAATCTTATCTGACAGTTGTATCCATAGAAACGCTAACTGGCAGCTACCTATCTGGACACTTTTAACTGGACATTGAGAAACCGGCCCTAAGGTTACTTGTTGGCCTGCTTGTGGCCGTAACACCTTCAAACGTCACTTGTATGTGATGGGGGTGGCAAACGACCCGACTGTATATGTTGTGGCGAGGAGGAAGGGTTCTCGGCACATATTCTATGTCGCTGTGAAGCCCTTTGTATCACAGACAAACCATGGGTTCTTGAACCTGAGGATATAAGAGAAGGCCAGCACCCAAGGCCATCCTCACCTTTGCAATGAGGGCTACTTGATTCGTTTCAAAACCAGAAGAATGGAACCTCATCTAATGTCATAGGGTGTGCCTCCTCAAGAAGCTTGTTACGTATGAGATGCCACAATGTAAATAAGGCCATTCTTTTTCATATTAATGGATACATTGTCTTATGTATCATCATCCTCGATGTGTATCATTCACCAAGATTATGTTCATTGTACATTAATGCGCGGTAAAATTCATGTGTATAACTAGGCAAACCACCGTCATCTGAGATATTCTACATTGGCGGTGGTAGAATATCCTAAAGATCAATTAGAACATCAAAAGAAATGATTGCCACAGAAAATAAATATGCTGCTATGTGATTATTTGGGAGAAAAAAAATCAAAGTCAATGTTCAATGATTTATTAACATAATATTAACCGTACAAAAACTACTAAAATGTTAAGTTTTCTCCAGAAGTCCCCTGACAGTATCGTCGGCCACATGTATTGGAAGATTGCCTTCATGGTCTGCCGCGTCAACCTTTGAACCCGCTTCTAATAGAAACTCTACACACTCTACATGGCCACAACTAGCAGCGTAATGCAGGGCGGTCTGACCCTCAGAATCCCTCAAATCTAAGTTGACGCCGGTGCGCACCAATATTTCCAGCACGGGTTTGTGACCGCTGTCGGCTGCCCAATGCACTAAACCAAGCCCGTCTTCGTCCAGCTGATGCACCTGGAAAATTGAAGAAATGATCAATGTCACATTTTCCAGCTGTAGTTTCTAAAGCGTCAAGTGATCACTCAAAACGGTCAAGTTAATTTTCCAACTCGTTACTTGTAATTTCAAACTGTCAGGAGTAATTTATACCTGTCAATTTGAATCTGCAATTGATGAGTTGGAAAATTAACTTGGCCGTTTCGAATTATCACTTGACGCTTTAGAAACTACAGCTGGAAAATATGTAGTTGTTATTTGCATCCTGGCGTATTACGGACGACATCCCTTGCTGTGCTTTACCCCAGCCGAATACGCATGCCCTGTATGGCCCAGATCGACTCATGCTAACAAACTGAACGACACCTGTAGGATAATCACGAACTTTTTAAAATCTACCAACCTGGACCACCTATACATGTTAGCGGGAATAGCCCCCCCCCCCACAAATCAGGAGAGAAGTCTCATGTATGGCAGAACGAAGTAGACAGTCATTAGATAAAAGACACCCTCTATATGGACACAAGCCCCCTGCATCCAGACTTAAATTCAGGAAGAATTTCATTATCTTCACAAACCCACTGATAGGCTCAAAGCATGGCTAACAAACAATCAGCTGCCTTACTCAAGGTCTGGGGATGCTTTGCGCCGATCCCTTTGCGCATCGATATTTTGGGTTAGAGAGATGGATTTCAACAGCGGCGGCACGCCAGGGTCATGGCTATCTACATAGAATATAAGTATAGAGATAAATAATATAGATCACAGCGCAAATCTAGTACTTTATGAGAGGTAAACAATAAGGGCAACATAAACTTTTATGTTATCTTTAATGTTTACCTTCCTTTTACACCGCATGAGCTGAGTATTATTTCTTAATTCTGCCCTGTTGTACACTTTTTTCTACTCCGCCCCTGTCAGGGCGAATGAAACTATCCCAAAATGGCGTCGCTGACGTCAGATATTTGTAACACATCATCACAAAGGAACCGACCGTGAGTAAGACAGCTGATTGTTTGTTGACCCGTGCTCCAAATCAGTAACCAAAGACGTACTGTGGAAGTGATGGCTAACAGAGAACCACATACCAACTTGGAACCCAACTAAAAGCTTCCATACTGGATCACAACTGGAATAGAGGACCTGGAAAAGTCTCAACAGGATTAGATGCCAAATGGGCAGGTCTGGGGATAACCTAGTGAAGTGGGGATACGCTGAGTACGATTTATGCACCTGCGGGGAGAACCAGACGATGGAGCACCTCCTATCTTGCCGATCCTTGAAAACCCCTTGCACATTCCCGGACCTCATAGGCGTAGTTAGGTGGGGGCTTGGGGGGCTAAGCCCCCCCCAAGAATAAAATTAGCCCCCCCAAAAATCCAAGAACAATTCGTTTTGTTAAGTTTATTGTATCTTGGGCAGTCCCCAGATCCAGGGACTTAAGCCCCCCCCCCCCCAGATTCAGGGACTTAACTACGCCTATGCCGGACCTATGGGGAGCGAAGAACACGGCAATGCAGTGTACCAGACACTGGAAAGAAATAGGAGCAAATACAGACAATCATTTCTGACTTGTGACGCCTGTGATCGTCACATATGTCTTTTTCTGCCTCTAATTACTAATTCACTGATACTAATATGTATATATAAAAATAAAAAACCTAAAATAAATAAAATAGCTAAACTAGGTAATAACTGAAATGTGTACCATAATTTATTTTGTTCTTTTTAAACCTATAGCCGTACGCCATCTAGTAAATAGTTCTCACAATAATTTTTCACCCTTTATCTTTAAAATGAAGCGGTTTTTCAATAATCATCAAAGAACAAAATATTCATAAAATAGCTCAAAGAATCACTCTTTCAATGTTTGCCGCATGTTTACCAAAGCCGTTGTATTGTACACATATATTCGGGAGATTGCAGTACATTCACGCCTGCTCAGATTTTCCCTACAAGTATGCTGTGTATGTACTATACATAGTAGACTTCGTCTATTTGAACTGTAAAATATAGCAGATCTACATTTAAAAACTCAAAAAATGCATTCCACGTTAGTTCTATCAATACAAATCTAGCAGAACACACAGTGGACTAAAGTTATGTTGTATATAAGATGTCCCTTTTTGGAAAATGAATTAAATTTTCTATTTTGCTTCAGGATATTACAGTGTTTTTCGTTCCTGCATTCTGGCTAAATATGCTGCACTTTTGTTCTGTGCATATTTCTGAATTTTCTAGATTATAGTTTCTCTATTTTTTTTTGTGTTTCCCCTAGGAAACTATACTTACAAATTATATCAGAGACACAGTGATAAATTAGTAAAAATCTGAATACCAAAAATGGTCACATGCAATGATAACAGATGGAATGCATTTATTTTATGAACTGTAGTCCAAAATTGCAAAGATAATTGAAGAACTAGCAAGCCTAAATGAAAAAAAATCACTACAGTATACTAAAAATCTACTCTAATTTCTAGATACATAGTAAAATTATTGCAACGAAATTAAAGTACACTTCTACATTCGATTAGTCATTATTAGTCGGACTTTTTGACCAACCATTCATTCAATGTACATGAATGAATGTGGTATAGTCCGAGTTGCAGTGCCGCCACGATACGCGTGTATAAGACATGATTACTTAATACTTACATTTTCAGGTTTATATAGGTAAAAAAACAACGCATTGCATAGAATGTACAAAGTCATCTGCTAGATTCCATTTTTTTCCTAATCATCGTCTCTTATAATAAGTGTAAAATTATTTGAGGAAATTCTTATCTTCGCACTCACCTCATGAGGATTTTTCTCTAGAAATTCAGCGAGCGCATCCACGTTACACCTCTTCACGTGATCAATCGCAGTCTGCACCTCAGGCGTTTTTGGCCGCTCGTGTGCAGATACCTTAACCCATCCCTTGTCAGTCTTGTCACCACTGTCATGTGAAAATTGCGGATCAACACTCCTGATGCCGTCTATGTACAGCCTTTTTGCTTCGTCTTTCGGCATCTGTTCTAGCTTGTGCCATGCATCCCACTTTGCTCTGCCTTTTCTGTCGAACCAGCTGGGCTGGGGTATTGTGCAAGGGCCTTCGGTTGCCTAAGCAATGTTATAAACAAATAGATACAAGGGTGATCAATTAATTAAATGTAGGAAGACTAAGGGCCAGTGTCACCACCTCCTGATAAGTCAAAAGTCAAGTAGCTTATCTTCACATTTTCTTTGTCTTGTTAGGCTATTTGACACTTATCAGGAGGTGGTGAAACTGGGCCTAAAAATATTCACAGTAGACAGTGTAGAGATCACGAATAATAAAACATGCTCATGAAATGTTGGTTCTTGGACTGGACCTCCAGCCTAGAATTTCACTATTTGCAGAACCTCCAAATACCTTAAAATCAGTTGAAAGATTGAACATCAAAATAAGAACCTCTTAATGCAAAATTACTAGACCATAAATAAGGACTTATTTATCTTTTTAAGTTTAAGAATTACTAACTGCAATGCCTGATCTTCATAGGGACATAATATTGCAATAAAATTCGCATACTTACTTGTTTATACAAAGCATACTGCTTGAGCGAGGTGTCGTTGTCTAGCTGAGATACCAGCTTTTGCATATGATCAGCTGCTTTAATGAAAGCCTGTGTCAGGGGATCCTGTTTTTCATGGATATCTATACCTAGAAAAAAAATTTACTAAAAGAAGGCAAGGAGCATATCCGTGGCTACAACTTTTATGAACAGCTTTTTTCGGTATCTTCTACAGTAGTGGAGTTATCGACCGAGCAGGTACTAAAAACTCACCCTGTATATCCCGATATTGTCATCCCGGAAAGGGACGATTGGACGGGTGGAAAAGTCAAATTTTCGCCCTATAGCTCTGGCTCGAGAATGCTCTGTCGCCCTTCAGAAATTAGATATTGATGTACCAAGTAACGAGAGAGTGGATCGATTAGCTAGGATAGGGGCCGGCAGCTCCTGTATCGGCCCTAAACCTATGCTTGGCTGAACGACTGGGCCTACAAGGAACTGACGAAAGACTGCAGGAAAGCTAAAAGATTCATAACGGGCCCTAATAAGGGCCGAACGCTATGGCCTTCCGAATAAAGGCAGAGAGGGGATCAACCCTCTGGTGGGGGGTTCTTACTGGACATTGCCAGCTGGATAAACATTTGTCACTTTTGTCACTTATAACAGTTGTAGGGGACCCCATCTGCTCCAGATGCTAGAAGGAGGACGAGACAGTGTTCGACTTCCTGGGCAGATGTGCTTCATATCGCAAACTTAGGGTTCAGATATTCGGCTCGGCGGAGTTTAGCGAGATGGTCGGTCATACTAACTTTCGTCAGGTTCAGCAAAAAGGGCCAAAGGTGGCCTACTTGCCTAGCTTTACCTCCCCATTACTACTACTACTACTTTTATTTATTGTATGTGTTGGTAATGCTTTTATTTGGTCATATAAGCGATTTTATTAGTGTTTGGCATATTTATGATAAGAGGCTTGTTTTATGTTTTATTACTGCCTTATGAAAGCCGATGATGCAGCTCTTGACTGGATTAGGAACTTAGATATTGATATTTAGTTAGGTTCATGTGTGATTTTTGTTTTTTTCTTTGTGCTATCACTGTATACACTTATTGTTTGTTATGTACCTGTATCTTTACACTGCATTTAAGCCAAACGAAAATAATAATAATAACTGTTTGTAATGAGATATAGAATAACATAAAAATGAGATTTGACGTATATAATATACATACATGAACTTACCTAATTCTTCTAAATCACTAAAATCATCTACAAATTCTGCCATTTTTAAAAGTTAATTCGTGCCACCTGCAGGCTGAACACGAATTATATTGCCCTCTAGTTTATGTGTTGTAGTATTAGTGGCGTTTTCGAACGATTCACGACTGCTAAATGCCACAAAACCTGTGGAAAAAAGAAAAACGTGTGTTTAAACATACCATAACCTTAACGGATAAACAACAAACATTTATTTTTAAACTGACAATAATTATTTAGAGTGACAAAATTGTAGATCAATGTGTTTACATTTTATTTGATATAGTCAAAACTTTAAAGAACATGTAGTAAAGGTTCTACTAATTAGTACTTTATTTTCTTAACAATCACACTAATACTAGTTACACTTACACTACTAGACTTATCTAATAATATTCATTAAGACATACCGTAATATTTGCTAAGACCAGTCTTTTTATCAAAAACCACATTGGCCGCATTAACGTGTCCAAACTTGCTGAAGTACTGCTTCAGCTCTTTATGGCCTACTGTCCAAGGGACATTCCCCACATACAACTTGTAGAGATTACGAGCTGCATTTGATGCCATTTAAGACTTTCTGATGATCTCTAACAAGTGAATGCTGTGATTTCCTACGAGATCGTGGATATCCAAACCAGCAGATGAGCCTAGGTTGTTTATGTTATGTACCTACAACAAATTGTTGTAAGTATCATTGTAGGTCCAACTTTGTCATTACTTTTAAGAACCCTCCATCTTATACATCACAAAAAAACAAAACAATTGCATCATATTTTCTGCACCATAAAAGGACAGTAATTTAGAGGTTTGGTAATGGTAATAATCAAAACTGTATGGATTTATACACGATTGACAAAGTCGGATCTTGAACATCAGTTAAAAAGAGACATCTAACCCTTCATACATCCTATATTCACAGCCAGGCACAGTAAGAAAGCAGTTTTGGTGGAATGCATTTATTCTTTCTCAAAGCAATATGTTGTCAGGTTATAAGTATTCTTGTAGCCAGATTTATCATGAAAATCGCCAAAAATGGCGAATTTGGGGTTGTGAATATGAAAATTGTCTAAACCAAAATGCCCAGTAATATCTCAAACTGAAATTATTTTATGATTAGCCTGTGGTCAAGGTCATATTCATCATCATATACCAACCATCATGTACCAAATCAGAAAGGTATTGGTAGTAATAAGTGTACAGTTGATAGTTGAAAATACATAAACATTACTATGTATTTCTTTTCTTTACTAGAATAAAAAATATTTGTTTTTATTATTAACTCTCTAGCTGAAATTAAAACAACTTCTCAGTAGGATCAATTTAATTTAAAACTTCTAAGGGTCATTTGTCAATTGCGAATCAACTCCAGCTTTTCAAATAATATTTGTTGGTAGAATGGTTTGGAAATGGCAGAGAGGTGGTTTGAAGCGCAATCAGATCTTGTTAAATAGTGTTAAGACAGTTGCTGTTTGCTTTAGGACCAGACAGTCATGTGATCAATATCCTGAGACTCCCAAAAAAAAATATTGTATCTTTATACTTTCCATATGCTATGTGAACTTTTATTCAACGAGACTCTATGGAATAACATTCTGGGGAGGGGCTGTATGAGCACCAGAGATTATGATAATTCAAAAGCGAGCTTTGAGAATCATATTAGGACTAGATTCTTGTAGGGGTAAATTTAAAACCTTAAACATTCTGACTTTCCTGGCCACTTATATGTTTGAATGTGTAATGTTTATACAAAGAATTTTTCAATTCTTCTGTCATCTGTGCTAAAAAATACTTCATGTATCCCAAACAACATTTTATTATTTGTATATTGTCCAATAACTATAATATGTTATGTATTGTTGGTTCCTTTAAATGTATTTTTTTAATGTCAGTGCCATAGTACATCTATCTTTTTGATATTGTTTTCTTTTTAATAGCAAAATTCTTGTTCTATAAATTTGTATCTATCATAAGGTTCTCTACATGATCATATATTTGACACTATTCGCTCGATTATGCTTTCAAAAATTTATGCAAATAAAGCACTCTACTCTACTTATTTTGAGATCTGGGGCATTTTTGTACGACCAAATATAACTAATTTTTTCGCTATCATTTTCATAAAAATAAAAGAGGTTGACTAATTTTATTTGTCTGCTCTCTCTCCTTGAAGGTCTACTATGGTCAAAGTAGCAATTGCCAAACAACTGGCAATATTGCTGCTTCATGCAACTAGCTCTTATTTTTGAGATGAAAACCAGTGAAATGGAAGTTAGGTTAGACATAGTCAAAAGTCATCATCTCACTGTGATTTACATTATGGTTCAGCATCTGCATCTGATGCATTTATATCGCCATTCCCGACCCTGGCTTGCCAATCATGTAGACCAAAAGTAGAATATCATTGGTTATTATTATTGTGTACTATTGATGTTAGTGTTATCAATATATTATATCAAAAGGATTCTGTGTACTAGAGCTTGATATACAGGGTATCCATTTTTCCATTTGGTGTGTAATTCTTCAATATCTCACAAGGTATGCCTGGTAGAAGAAAATATTAAATACAAAAGTTATTTGGTTGTTTAAGACAAATATCCTAAAATTATTTTGAAATATACAGGGTGTTATGGGAAAGCAGGATAATGATCAACCTGATTTCTTGAATGGAACCATTATCTTTTTTTACCCTCAACGTTGCCAAGTTATAATTTATTTTCAGTAAATTTTTGAGAGAGAATTAAGATGTAAATTAAATGAGGTTAAAGAAAGATAATAGTTCTATTTAAAAAATCAAGTTGATCACTATCATGCCTTCCCACAACACCCTGTATATTTCAAAATAAATTTAGGATATGCATCTGTAAAAACCAAATAACTTTTATATTTGACATTTTCTTCTATCTGGTATATCTTCCAAGATATTGAATTACAAACTAAATGGACACCCTGTAGAATATGGATACAGGTGAATCCAATTTTTACTTGACAATTTTTTGACATATTTATTTAAGCAATGGGTGCATTCAGCAGACTCAACAGTTGTGGAGTAGCTACCACATTTTCTGCTGAACGTGTGTGCTACCTAGCAGCTACTGCTCCAGCGGTTGCCATTTTTGTGGTGAAAGAAAAGTATGCTCACTTGGAGCAGAGCGGAATAAGCTACTTTTGACCTTGTGAACGTTACATGTTATGACACTTGTGTTATAGGTTATGTTGTCATATTTAAAAGGAAAAGTCCATACTACTTTACACAGTCCAAAACCTTGATACAATTCGACATATCTTTTTATTTTTAATAACCTCAAATGTGACCACTCAATTGAGATATCACTGACAACTGACAGTCGACACAAACTATTTATTGTGATATCTCAGAGCCCACAAATAATGTTTTTCAGCAGAACACCAACTGTTGAGATGTAGCAGCTCCTGATCTTTCTGCTAAATGCATCCAATGACATTTATTCCAACTTAACTTTTAAGCCTGATATAAAGTATTTTAAATTTTTACCTGACACTCCAAATCCCACTTAGCTAGCAAGTGCTCAATGGACCAATCAGAACTCCTTTCTTGATATGTACATACAAACTTTGCTGTGGGATTCTTCTCTAACAGATAGGAAACAGTCACAAGAATGTCTTCAAATGTGGAAGGTTCAAAAAAACAGTCTGAACCCAAAATTATGTCCAATGGACAGAGTGAATCAAGGTCACTGAGAAACAGCCCCCACGTAAGTCCTACTACTTTGATGTCTCTGCCCACCACAAGACCATTTAATTGGCAGCTACGTTTGATGTGGGCAAGTGATTTTGGCAAAGTAGCAGAGTCGCTTAGGGTGACACTAGCGTTGCACTTTGCTGCTAGGATACCTGAAAAGAAATTAACATTGTTTCTTATAAACTGCTTTATGTTGTATCAAACTACCATTTATATGGAATAATGTCAATTATAGAAAAGAAATAGTCAATAACTTCGCAGAATTCTATAGCAGCGTCGGTGAGGATCTTGCTAATAGTATAAAAAATAAACAACCTTCTACGAAATTTAATAAAATTATGTCATGCAATTCTTTTTTCCTCGAAGAAACAAATGAGACAGAGATAATATCAACTATTTTATCACTCAAAAACAAAAAATCGCCAGGAACTGATGGGATTCGGGCTGAAGCGCTAAAAATAATTGCGCAACAAATAGCTAGACCACTTTGTTACTTGATTAATCGGTGTTTTATAGAAGGATACGTTCTATCAATATTTAAGCTCAGTTCCGTTTCACCAATATACAAAGGGGGGGACAAACTAGATCTATCCAATTACAGACCCATATCCCTTGTTTCATCGTTGTCAAAAATCTTCGAGAAGGTACTGAAGAAAAGAATAGTTGGCTACCTAGAATCTAATAAAATTTTATCTGAAACACAGTTTGGATTCATAACAGGAAAATCGACCCAGCATGCAATAGAACACGTATTGAGCAAAATAACCAAGTATACAGATGAAAGCTCTCCATGTATATGTACTTTCATTGATTTAGCAAAGGCGTTTGACACCGTGGACCATAAACTTCTGCTGGATGTGCTAGGCAATATTGGATTCAGAGGTAAGGAATTCAACCTAATGTCCAGTTACCTTGCTGACAGATTTCAGCGTGTAAGGATTGATGACAGTGTAAGCAACTATAAAATAATTAAATACGGGATTCCTCAGGGTACTGTTCTGGACCCAATACTATTCAATATATACCTAGCAGACCTTTATAGACAAAATACAAAGGGGATTATAACTAGTTTTGCTGACGACACTGTCATCATACATACCTCAAATACTTGGGAAAGCCTTAAGAAGGAATCTGAACATATTAGACACATCAAATTATGGTTTGACCATAGGTCATTAACAATAAATTTCAATAAGACTTTCTTCATCCCATTTTCTAGCAGTATAAACTCATTACCACATTATAACACACTTTTGATACAATCTGAAGACGATGAACTATTAGTGGTGAATTCCACAGAAAACGTTAAATATCTGGGACTATATGTAGATCGTCACTTGAGATGGGACGTACACATACAACACACAGTAAAGAAGCTAAGGTCAATTCTTCCTAAGATCAGATACCTTAAATCATTTTTGAGCATTAAATCCTTAGAAATTATATACAGCTTTCTGATAGAGAGTCATATTAACTATGGTATTACTGCTTGGGGAGGGGCTAATCCTACGCATATGAAACTGTTAGAGGCTACCCAAAAAATTATTTTAAAAACAATATATAATAGGCCCTCACGCTACCCATCAATAGATCTTTTCAGTGAAGTAAAATTCTTTGACATAAGGCAACAGTACTTTTATAAGATAATAGTTTCTCAATATAAAAATAAAAACAATGAAAACTATGTTCAACACAATTACAGTACACGTAATAAAAAAATAATGGAGGTACCAAAGCCAGAGAAAAACGTGATGCAGAGATCATTCGTATTCCTAGGACCTAGATCTTATAACTTAATACCAGAAGAACTTAAAAAACTACATTCAATAACTCTATTTAAAAAAAGGCTTAAGAATTGGATAGCCAACTTACCAAGGCAGACGATTCATCAATATGTTGACATAAAAAACATTTATTATAATAATGAAATTGTGTAACCTTCGAGATCTCTAGTACCTGTATTACTAGTAGTATTCAACTTGATGCAAATCTATTTTGTGTGGATAATTTGATAACATCTATTTTGTGAAAATACTAAGTATTACTTAGCTCTTATATAGGTATTTTATAGATATTTTATTAATAAATTAATTTTCAATGCATATTAATGTATATGGACTGAGGTCAATTGTATGTGTATGTGTATAGACCATTGGTATAGACATTGAGGCCCTTAATGTAAATATTTTTTTTTAATTATTACATATATGTATGTGTGATGGTGTGTGTGAGTGTGTGCAGGTGATGGTGTGGGCACATGTGTAAAGTTACTTGATCCATTTTTTCTACAATTAGTTTAGATGTAAACTCACACACAAGCTCTTTGCTTTCTGTGAGTAATCATATTTATTTGCTAATTATTTATTTTTCCTAAGATTATATTTATATTTGAAAAATGCAAATAAATATTATTATTATTGTTAGGTTCTTAATGTTGTGAAACTTCATAAGTTACAAACCTGGGAGAGCAGTTCCTGAACCCAACTCTAAAACTCGCTTTCCAGTTAATTCGTGACGATTTTCCCACAGAAACCAAGCAAGAGCTGGTGCAGAAGGCCAAGTATAGAAAGAGTAGCTAGCTTGGAGCAACTGTAAGAAAAATATAATCAAAATGTGAGGATTTCATTGTTTTTAATTGAGTATGTGAAAAAAACTGACAAATTTGAAGGGCAGATACAGGCCTTGATCTGGGTGGGTTGGCTCTGTTAGAAGTTTAGATTTTAGATGATTTCGTTTCCAGCTCTGTCCCATGTAATCCCACCTCAATTGTAAGGTTAGTAACATGAAAGATTGTTAGTTATCAATCACTACTACACACAAATGTTATACTGATACCTCAGGGATAACGATTTCCAATTTTTCCTCCTGAGAGTCTCCTCTGTTGTTAAATTTCGAAGAAAATACGAATCTCTTTAACTGTTCTTGTTGCCCATATGACATTTGAGGGTTAGATATTGGCACACGCATTCAAAAGCTTATTGAGGAGCACTCATTTATTTACCTGTATAGTTGATATCTTTTCAGAAAAATATTCTTATGTTAAGAATATTTAACTGAGAAAATAATGTCCTCTCTCAATTTGTAATCACCTTAAAAAATCTGAATAATTAAAACATGAAGGTAGGCAGCCACAACCACAAAACGCCACAACTTTAGAACACACTTTAGAATGTCAATTGTCATTTGTCAATCACAAAATGTCAGGCAGCACGGGCAGCACAAACCACAAAACCACCGACGTGAGTAAAGTCGGCCATGCACCGACAGAGCCACCGACAACGGAACCGACGCACGGCGAAGGAAACAGGAGGAATCGATCAATGATCAATCGAAAAACATTAAAATGTCACACGTCACATGCGCAAAATGTCACATGTTCGTCCTTGGTCACACGTGTAATGTTGGGCACAAATGTTGGGTGATATATCGGTAACAGTTTCACTGATGACTGAAATATGCTGAAATCCATAAACATAAACAGTTATTTCAATCACAGGTTTCCCAAGTACCGAAGCCAGCGTCTCCGCTTTTTAAGTTTGGTTGAATTTAATTATTATTTATTCATTCTATTGATACTGAAAATATTCTTAGAATTCGTCCATTTATTTAATAAGAAGAACTGTAAGGTTCTGTAGAGCAAATGAAGTCTTCGAATCTACAGACATTTTTTACATCTGACAACCATGGTGCAATGACAGTCACGTGTCCAAAGAAACGTCAAAAATGAAAAAACCCTTGACAGAAATGACAGATAGGTACTAATAACATATTTAGCTTGAACTTTGACCTACTAACTAAAGTTTAAACACAGCACCATAAAAACAAATGAAATACATTCAAAGTTTATCTTTTATTTTATCAGTCTCATATTTGCTTTTGCTGATAATTACATTAAATTGACAATGAAGCGATAGAAATGAATTCCTGGTAAGTAAAAAACCTTTTCTTTTTTTTTTTAAACAAAACTTGTCAATTGCATGTATGATTTTTTTTAGCATGGAGGAGGTTTTGGAGCTTTTACAGAAGCTGTTAGAAAACAATACAGAAGAAAGTTCCCAACATGTTATCCATAAACTATCTAACATCAAATGTAGCAGTAAAGAGGATGCATTTTTTTTCTATGAAAATATTCTACCAAAGATGTATGAGCTGTATAGGAAAGATCTTTATAGGAAAGATATTTTCTACATAACTTTGTTGAGTAATAATAATATTGAAACACTACAAGTATGCCTGAAGTATGACAAACAGATATACAAACTATGTATCAAAGATCCAACATCCCTATATGATTATTGCATTTATAAAAAGAGACACTGGTTTGAAAAACTGATAACAAATTGTTGTGACTATGAGAATATTTTATCTGAAGAGGTATATGAGAAAATTAAGACTTTAAAAATGGTACAAATATTGAGTGCTCCAGTGATAGATTTTGAACATGTAAAATCTTTATTAGAAACCATGAATTATATGCACATGGATTCATTTTGGAAGCTTACTATAAGTTGCATAACTCATTTTTTGCATATCACTACATTTTGTGCAAACTTGCAGCCATCTATTGAACAAACAGAATTATTTTCTTATGTGAGTACTCACTCTGCCTTAGACACATTTTCAAATTACTTAGACCTATATTCATTGGATTATGAAGATGTTTTGATAGAGATAATTGAAAATGAGACTGTTTGTGGGAATGCAAAATATTCAAAAGAATTGACAGCCTTTCATATTTTCTCAACAATATTTAAATGCATCAAGAGTGAAATTCAAGGTATAAACATATCTTCAGCTGTCGCCAATATAAAGCAAAAGTTATTGGATATTCAAGAGAAAGCATGGCAAGTAAGTCTATTACAGAATATATTCAAGATTATCTTTACAAAATCTTGCCAGTTAAGAACATTCAAATGTCATGATGAGTATATTTGCAAAGAGAAAGATATACGACTTATACTTTTCCTTTTAAAAGAAGTTCTTGATGATATCCAAGTAAGACAAGAGTATAATAAACAGTCTAAAGAGTACAATCAATTACTTAAACTGCATAAATATGTGATGGATGGTTTATGGCGCTTGGAATTAGTACAGAGCATTAAAAATGAAAAGAAGTTTAAAGATAAATGTTTGAAATATATGCTTGCTCCACCAGGGTCACTTATACAGATGTGTTTAAGACAAAAGGATTATGAGAGAACCTATCAAGTCATCCAGGTAAGTTAAAGTAACTGCTACAACAAAAATAACAATATAAGCAGGGCCGTATATAAGGGGGGGCTTTAGGGGGTTCAACCCCCCCCCCTCATGAGTATTCCCATGAATGAAATAACTACTAAAATAATACAAAATAAAAATAATCAAAATGCTTTCCCAAGCTTAGTGATTTACTCTACTACTAACCACTAACCGCTCGGCGCACATGACACATTAGCAGTGATACAATCTATGCAGTTTTTAAGCAAATTTAGGGTGGTATTCATAGTCAATACTTAAAGTTTTGCCATTGATTAACATATAACAATATGTTGATCAATGTAATACTCAAGGGATACTTGAGGAAGGACTATGAATACAGATTAAGAATAATATCTCAAATTCTAACAGTACTCAGTCTGGTCTAGTATTCTTTATTGTTTTTGTTATATAAATACTGTATGAATCATCTTTTAGAAATTAAATATATGATTAGGTATCTTCTTACCATCTTACATGCAGCTGAGCTTAAACTAAACCATGCTTTAACTAAATATTATAATCATTGTGTTGTGCAATATCTTTTTTGTACTTTTTGGAAACATGAATACAAGAAATAAAGTAGAAAATTAGTTACATATCAAAATTAAAAACTATGTTTTTACTGATTATACCAAGGCTTTGGGTCTAAATGTAAATAAAAACTGGCATGGGAATCATCTTAAAATGGTTTCTATAATGCCTCATCCACTTTCTGCAAATAAATACAGTGTGTTCATGAATATCATGTACAAATGAAGGGAGAAGATTCTTTGGCGTTTTTGAGGACTAAAATTTCAAATAAACATAGGCCCACAAACGGTTCGTTACCAATCTACAGGGTGTTGTTTTTTCAGTTTTTTCTTAATAACTCTCTCAATGTTTGAGGTATTTATCTGAGATTTGGAGTATAACATACACAATATATTTAATAGCAGTGTATCAAAGATCAAGCAGTATTTTTTGTAAGATTCTTGACTGTCACTGAATTTTCGTTACAACGTTTTTTGTTTCTTCTATTTTTAAGTTATTAATCAGTAAATAAAGTTAGGTACATGTATATCTCACCCTGTAATTGGTGTTAACCTGTTGGGTAGAGTAAATAAATAAATAAATAAATAAATAAATAAATAAATAGGTGTTACATAATTGCTAGCACACGAACTACAAATTATGCAAAATAAATGCAGTAGATTTATAAACAATCCCCAGAAATTTGATCATTTGATAAATGTTAAGAACCTCTTCAAGTATAGTTGAAAAAAAACTTGGTCACAGGTCATTACTTCATAGTTTGGATTTGATAATTTCTAGTATTTTTACAATACATTGTACTTCTTTAAAATAATTCACATTGTTACTTGATGTTTATTCCTTTTGAGTAGCTTGATAGTAAAAACAAGTCTAGAAAAATTAAGACAAAAAAATAGTCATTGTTTTATTATTTTTTGGTCAACTTACCAATGTTTAAATTATGCACAAAGTGTAAGGGAAGTTTTGGTATTTCACTAACATGGCCGGTCGCAATCCAAGATGTATGCATTGTACGCTTTTAAACAGAACTTTTTTTATTCATAGATATTCCCACTAGACAACAAATTTATGCCACTGGAAATTGTGTATTTGGAGAAACTACAAGATTTGAAGGATGTAATGAAGAAGAAATTCAAGGCTAAAGCTATCCAAAAGGACAATCCTCAACTATCTGCTTTAGAAGTTGCAGTAGAAAAGACGGTTGAGCAGTTCTTTAAAAAAAATCCAATTGTGGTAAACACTCAACTTGAGGACACTGTTAATAGTCTTTCAAAGAATAATAATTTCTTCATTCATTTTTTAGCTAAAAATGAAGTATTCATGAACATGTTGGACTTGGCAATAACGCAGCCCTTCAGATACGAGGATTGTGAAATGCTCTTGCACCTTGCTTTTGAAAATAATACTTTGGATTCCAATGTAACATCCACATACTCAAGGTTTTGCAAGAAAATTTTGGATTCTTGTGGGGAAACCAATATCAGTGCTTCTGAACTTTTAATTTCGCCAGAATTTCATATAGATGTATTGAAACAGAGGAAAGAAAATGAGTTTTATAAAGAACTTGCTTGTCTCTACGATGAATTCCATGAAAACTTATCATCTGTCGATGAACCTGGCACACTGAATCCGAACCATCTTAGCCATAAAACATTGCTGAAAATAAATAAATTATGCTCTGAATATCTTGGTTCTAATACTGAAAGTGTCAGATATCTCTACAAGCTCTTTGGATATTTGAAAGCCTTTTCAAAGATATTTTTTATTGAACAAAATACGTGTGACATCGTAACAAAGGGAAAAAATAGTCCTTATTTTACCATATTAGATTTCAACCGCTCTCAGTTGATGGGAAAACTTCTATTTGAAAAGAAATTAGAACCTGGAGAATTTGAAAAATACTTCAGCAAGTTAAAACTGGACTTCTTGTACCATGTAATTGGCAACTGCTTCCCTACAATAAACTTACATACCCAAGATAATGTTACTAAAGAAGAACTTTATCCTGACATCCAACTATTTAAGCCAAGCAGAAGTATCTTAGCTTACATACAAAAAAGGAACTGGTTGCTTGCATTCTTGTTGATTGAAATGTTCAATATAACAGACTTTAAGATAGATGTAAGTGAGGTCAGGGTACAGGTGTTCCTCAACTATCTCAATTTGAGTAAAATTGAGCGTTTAAAAGTTTTGCATGAGCAAAATGTCATTATAACTGCTTTACAAAACTGTATAAATACACAGAAAGTCACCAGATACATAAATTCGCAAATCTTGAAACCAGACTGCATGACAGCGTCACTCTACAGTACCAATTCCAATGACAGTCTGGAAACAGCTGAGGAGCTTTTAGAGAACACTTTAAAGACAACAAATTGGAAGGCGCTGTATGATATTCTTGACTGCTTGCCTGAAAGTCGGATTAGAAGAAATGCTACGTTACAGGATCTGAAAGATAGGATAATAGTTGACATGGTTCAAGATATGTTTGAGGTAGAATTTTATAAGTATGTGAAGGTTATAAATAATAATAATTTGAGAATCGATACCATCATAAATAACCTAAAGGAGTGGCCTGGAAAGTTTTGTATTGTCGTGTTAAAACGCGAAATCACCCGATTTGGAACTGACACTGACGAGGATTCAAAATTGAAGAAGATTAAAGAGTGGTTGAATATCATTGAATTGAATGAGGAGCTGAGGAATATTTTAAATGTTTCCATCTGGTCTTCGGCTCACAGTTTATGTCAGATACAGACAGAACGGGTTATTCAGAAGCTCATGGAATCTAGCAAGGTAATAGAACTTACATGCTTATCATCGTTATCAAATAGAGCTTTGAGCAATTTTTTTAAGTAACACTGAAATCTAATGTATCTAATTAAGTCTAAATACTTATTTTACTTATTTCAATCTGCAAACCTTGGGGAGGGTTACATATTTTTCGGAAATACAAATACAAGGTGTTCTCAAAATTTGAGGCTTTATACATATAATGAAAGAGCAGTGAAAAGTTGAAGTTAAATATTGAAGAAACTTTGCAACATTCATTTGATCCGAGATTTACAGATATGGTTCTGACTCAGTATTGTTATGAACAGATACTGTTCAGAGCTTTATTCTATATTATATTTAGTGTAGACTGAACTAAAAACACCCATTTATAATGTAAAGCTAACAGCTTCTGTTTCTCAACAGCATATCAGTTAAGGTGGATACCGATCGCTATGACGTGTCGCGGTAACACGTGGGAACACGTCGTAATGCATGTCGTTTAAAATTCCAGCACCGGGTTTTGAATATTTACGTTCACATTGTGCTGACGTGACGTGGGAACGTGGAGTATGAACAACACGCCTTCTTACGCGTCAGAGCCAAATCAAACAATCTAGATTTTTTTGTCAGTCGTGTGAAGGCGTCAGAGGGTTCAGGTGGTTTTGCTTTGTTGTATCTCAGCAGGAATGCTTTCCCTGAGTTGAGTGGAGGGCTTCTCGATTTTAGGACCAACCAAACTTAGAAGATAGTAGAATTAAGTTTTTGTCATTCGGAATTACCATTTAAATCGCTCTTCATATTTTATGAGTTGATGAGGTTGAGACATTAAATTTTGGAATATTTGCAATATTAATAGGATGCAGCCATTTTCTAGATGAACAAATGGATGCAATCAACAGATCAGCCATTTCTTCTGCCTTTTCTTCTAGCATATCAAAAACACAGAGTACATTCGTGGTTGGAGGCTCAAAGCTAATGTACTACACGTCTTGTGCTGTACGTCAGGTCAATGTGAACAACGCTACATGTCTGATGCGATCCTACGGAGCTTGACATGATGTGGTACCACGTCACGTCATAGCAATCTGTATCCACCTTTACGTTATCATACTTTCACCTAATTTGACGATGTTCATTTAAAAAGAACGACCCACCATTTGATGGTTATGGGATATAAAATGGTGGATATTTATTTTTAAATTAATATCATCCATTTGGTAATTAGGACTCAAGATTTTTTCAATCCCTAATCGCTTGGTTATCATAAGACTTTAGTATACACGATTGGCAGTTAAATCTACAGTTCGAAATCTCCAATGCACCTAACAGAGAAGGTACATACAAGCAAAGCCATCAGTTAAAATGAGACACCTAACCCCTCACATTCCCACTACATTCATAGCCAGCCGCATTAAGAAAGCAGTCGTTGCGGTGGAGCTCATTGTCTTACTCAAAGCGCGTATCCCAATGTGCCAGGTTATAAGTATGCTTGTAACCAGCTTTTGGCTGGCCAATTTTTCGCATGCATGAAGGGAATCCCCAGTAATCGCGACTTCGCAGTTGTGAATGTCAAAATTGCCAAAACCGAAACGCCCTGTTTGACATATTCTGTGAGTGTGTGACTTCTGACGTACTGAACTTCAAAAATCTGTCAAACTGGCCATGGTCATATTTATTGTAGCGACTAAGAGCTATTGTGATCCTCTCGGACTTCCAGGCCTCTTAAAAGACCCTGTACTCGAGGAGATCACATCAAAACTGGTATGGGACTGTTTCATCACTCAGCTTACTGACAACTCTGTACAGGTGAAAATACATAAGTTCCTACGTATTTGTTTTTTTTTTACTTCAATATAAAAATATTTCAGTATTTACTCTCAGTATTAACTCTCTGTCTATCTGCTTGGAATTAAAACAACTTCCCCGTGAGATCAATACTTTATTTTAAAAACTTCTAAGGGTCATTTGCTAATTGCGAATCTACTCCAGCTGTTCAAATGTTTATTTTAAGATATGTGGGTGTTTTTGGAGCACCAAAAATAACCAATTTCGTGGCTATTGTTATATTGTGCATGGGTAGTAATAAAAAATATGTAAATGCCCAATAACGATAACGAAGGTCGACCAATTTTACTTGCATGCTATCTTTTCTCTCCTTGAAAAGTCACTATGGTCTAGTGTCCGACCGAGCATTCGCGGTTTCTGTTTCGGTTTCGGCCTATATAGTTTCGGCCAAAAAACGGGTTTCGGCCAGGCACGTATTTAGGGGAGGGGTCCAGGGGGTCCGGACCCCCCCCCTCCGAAACGTTATAAAATGCCGTCTAAAAAAGTGAATCCACAAATTTGCAACTCTAATCTGAATTCCCGGAAAGGTGAACCAAGTGACACCCATAATCTGGACCCCCCCCCCAAAACCAAATCCTGGATACGTGCCTGGTTTCGGTTTAGTTTCTGTTTCGGCTGCCATCCAGCTGAAACTACGGCCGAAACCGAAACTAAATTCGATGGATTTCGCGCTGCGATCGGACGCCCTCGGAGCACTAATCGGCAAGCGAAGAAGTGTCATTTTGCTGGGTATATGATGATAATAACTTATCACAAGTTAAGAAGCCTACTTATCGGAGCCAAGCTTGCAAAGAAACGCAGATATTACTTTTACTAGAATTTCAATCCATTTCTGTCTTAGTTTTAAGGCAGCTAATTGATACGAGTGTCATAAAGAATGACCAAAGTTTGGAATGTTATTTAGTTGATACAAAATATAATATAAATATGAAATAGTTGATTTTTGGTTCAGATTAACTTCTTACTTCAAGAAGTATAAATAATTTATTTGAAATAAGGTCTGATAATGCTGATGATACGTTATTCATTTTTATATGCATGAAAAAATTACTGACGTTATATTGATGTTTCGGTTTCGGCCGAAACTGAGACGGAGGCCGAAATTCGGTTTCGGTCGTAAAAAGTAGTTTCCGTCGAAGACTACTATGGTCGATGTCAATTGTAAAACAACCGGCAATATTGCCGCTTCATGTGACTAACCCTTATTTTTGAGGAAAAACTAATGAAATGGAAGTTGTAAAAGCCAAAAGTTGCCAATTCACTGTGTGTTTGGCGCTACCAAAAGTCGCCAATCGACACAATCGTCCAGCTACCATTTTTGCCACACCTGGCAACTCTGCCAACATGTGTTCTAAAGAAGGGACGTGGAAGGTAGGGAATACTGTGTTCTCTGTTCAAACTGTTAAAGGCTAAGTTATCTTCTCAGCTCTCTGCGTCCAATGCGTTTATAATGGCATTCTAGATCCCGGCTTGACAATCGTGTATATTACTAGTAAAAATAGTTCCAACTTAGAGAACACCTTGTATAGACAACATTTAAGCAATTAACCACTGCAATATATGAAGAAAATCGTCTAAAAAACTTCTTTTTTAGATAAACTTACTCTTGGACTTTATCAAATTGTATAAGATCAGCGACACTTTACTAGAAGCCATAAACGACAATTATTTTCTGAAAATTTTTGATTCGACTGGATCATTGGAGCAGATAAAGCTTTTGCTCGACAATTTACCATATGAACACTCCGTGAGCATTTGCTACAGCCTCTTGAAGAAACTGAAACAGCTAGATTATCTACAGTTTGTTATTCAATATTTGATGCATAACGTGGACGATAATAGCCTTAGAAGTGTCGAGTTGAGTTTGAAGATCTTAACGGTTTTTACACAAAATGAACTGGAGCAACTGCTCTGCCTTATTTATGACCCTCTGAGTATAATAGAAATTTTGATTATGAATACCAAGCTGGATAAGTTGTCCACGGTCCTGGATATAGTTAAGCCCCAGGTGCCATACACAGAAATCAACGATAATAGGTACGTATGTATATTTTTATTTCACTAGGGCATTTTGCGGGTAATCACATTTTCATGATTTAAAATTAACAATAATAAGAAAAACAGTGCAACATCAAATTTTAAGAGAGTATAAGCAAATAGTTAAAAAATACGTACTTCTTAAAGCAGTTAAAAATATCTACACTAGGCTGACAGCAGTTGACAAGAATGTCAAGAATACAGACCACAGTTTGTACTGTGGAGTAAAAGGGAATTACAAACATTACCATAGTGGGCTGCAAGGTACATTAAAATCAATTTAAACATAGTAATTTACATAATCTGTCAATCCTCTTTAGTTTAAACTTTGTTTTTCCACAAAGCAAATCTCAGACGCAGCGTTAAAGGCAGCCAAATCATTGAAGAAAATGTTTATCATTTCATACGAACTTTTGAGTACTATTTTGTCTTATCATTTATTTGATGCTTTTCGAAGTTGCCTCGGATTGATTGAAAAGCAAATCCTGGTGCTAGATATTTGATAAACATGTGTACTAAAGTCACTGACAAGTTCGTTATTGTTATCAAGAGTACGATGTGTCGTTCAGTACAATTGGCTTCTGGAGAACACGTCCACAATTAAGGTTGCAACGCTTGGCTTGTGTTAGTAAAACAAGTGCAGTACCCACGACTCCGTTGAGCGTGCTAGGGCGTCTACGTTCCGATTGTGGAGTCAGGGCAGTTGGTCCTTTTTGAATCCTGGCAGGGGACATTCTGTCATCCTCTCGAAACTGTAACTATCCTGCTATCCTACATATGAGGAGTGATATAATGTAATTTCTCCTACATATTGCTTCGACTGCACATTTACTGTGAAGTATCCGAAGAGTGGAGGTCACGCGGCAAGCAGCCTTTTGAGGAGAGTCTGGTACACAGACGGCTCTCTTACCGACGGACATAGGTTCCGGTGCGGGGATCTGTGGACCAAAAACAAAGCTCCCCCTCTCTCTTGGGGGTTCACCACGGTATTCCAAGCAGAAATATATGCGATTTTAGCTTGTCTCTCGTATTCGCAACTTGAAAGCCAGGCAGCATTAAAATCATTGAGTGCTTGTAGGTTTACATCATGGCTCGTTCTGCAATGAGAAAGGTCTCGGATGTCATGTCGGCAAGACATCAGTCACTTATGTGGGTACCGAGTCATGCTGGAGTTTGTGGTTATGAAACGGTAGACACACTCGCAAGGGTCGATGAATAATTTCCTGATTTTGAGCTGGATGTGCAGCTGGCAGCAGGTACCATTAGAAGTAAAATAGAAGTGTGGTTGCAAGATCAACATCTTATGAGATGGAGAGGAACCTCTGGCCATCTCCGTCAAGTTAGAGAACTTATTTTAGGATCTCTGGCCAAGGTGGTCGGTACTGTCTCTCACTGGACAGAAGCCTGCTGAGATTTCTTGTGCCATAATACCTTTAAACGTCACTTGTATGTGACGGAAGTGGCAAGCCATCTGACGTGTGCACTCTGTAGTGAGTAGGAAGAGTCCTCGGTAAACATTCTATATTGCTGTGAAGCTCGTGGGTATCACAGGTAGACTATACTAGGATCAAGGATATAAGATGAGCAGAACCCAAGGCCATCCTCACATTTGCGATGAGGGCAGTGGCGGCTCGTGCCAACTTTGAGAGGTAGTGCCAGAATGACAGCCAAAATTTCAAACCGATATCAAATTGAAAAAAATACTTATAACTAGCCCATAAGCCGAATTTAACTTTATGTTCGACTTACCAAGCATCAATAAACTGAAAACATTATTCATATGCATTTCAGATTTTTCATGGGTCTTCATTTTCTCCCATATATGAATAAAATCATCCGTGCCTTTTTTCGCCCAAGTTTCATCGCCTCCAAATAGAACATACAAAACAAAACAGTTTGCTCACTTCTTCACAATCACTTATCCAATTGTTTTTATCATAAATAGTTTTACTAAATTTACGACAACGCGATTTTTTCCATTACCAATAAGTTTTCAATTTTTAAATCAGGTGTTGGACGTCCTAATACCTTAATCTGCAGTTTTTCTTCCAGCGGAAGATTACTAAATGACTTTATTAGTGCGCCAACTTTATTTCGCTGCAATGATATATTTTAATTAAACACAAAAGTGATACCGATCCGAAAACAGTGCACAACTCACTCAACCTAAGATCTAAATTTCAAACCTTTAACGAGAAAACCCGACATCATCATCAAACATAAACAAATTAAACTGCTGAAACAAAACAAAAATAGTGCCTGGCACGATCTACTTCGGATTTTCGTATTTAAAATCTATCCAAACGTCCAAAATAGCGTTATCTCTGTCACGCATAAGCGTTTGTGATAAGATTTTTCTCACTATGTGTGTGCCTTATAAGAAACGGCACGGTAGGTTGTCATCTCGCCGTCGCGTCGCGTGACAGCTCTCATCGCGTGAGGTTGCCACGATGACACGTGTTTCCTGGTGCAAGCATTTATGCACTGAGGCGCTATTGCCATTTCATATAAAACAGAAAAATTCGTTGGAAACTAACATTGAATAAGAAAAGTTTAAGAGATAGATAAATATGTTTTTGTCGCAAATTAAGGTAGTGCCATGTGCCATGGCACTGTGGCACTACCTCACCAGCCGCCACTGGATGAGGGTTGGACTTGGGAACTATGGTAAAGAGACGTTCATTAAGGGCCCGCTTGTTGGCCTATGCACTGGTGGTTCTGGTCACCCGAAGGCCTCTCCCCTTTCATTCATCAGGTTCAGGTTGCAGATTGTTTTAAATCATAAACTTTAAGTTGAGTTGAGCTCTATGTGCTTGAGTAATATATTTGAAAAACTTTTTAGATTATCTATCGAAGCCATAGATGAACTGTTGCGTAGGTATGCCGAGAAAACGTTGGATTTCGATGTGATAACCAATCCGAATCCCCGTCTGCTACGAACTCCAGAACACAAGCTGATGCAGTCTCTGGATTCTCTTAACTTGGATTACGACTGTCACGGATTTTTAATGCCCGACGAAGTGCCTTTAAAAGAAGATTGGGTACCGAATAGTGAAGTTATAGAATGTATGCGATGTCAGAAAGTCACGTTTTCAATGTTCAATAGAAGACATCATTGCAGGAGATGTGGACGGGTTATTTGCTATAACTGCTCTGTGCATAGGATGCAGGTTAGTTTGAACAGAATAAATCTCTAAAATAATCAATAGATACTTGACTTTGAATTAAACCACGGAAGAAATCCAACAGTGTCGTGTATAATAATTGTTCAAATGATCTAATGATGCAGACGACCACAAGTGTACCTCATTGAGAACCATAATTTTCAAATAGCAAATGGTTCTAGTTTGGAAACTGTCATCATTTGTACAAAATTAATATTCATTTATATAAAAGACTCGATTTTTATCGAGTTGCATTGACATGGCTTCTGTTCTAAATAATATATGTAATTTAAAATCAATCGGTTAGTTAAATATTTATCTGGAAGTTAATGGTTATCTGTCAGATAAATTGTTTAAACAATTAAGGTTAAACTTATGAATTCATCTAATAGTTGTATCCATAGAAACGCTATCTAGCAGCTACATATCTGACACTTTTAACTGGACATTGAGAAACCGGCCCTTAGACAATGAAGTTTTAGTTATCAAATTATTTTTTTCAAATATCAATAGCATAATACGAGTATAACTTGCCTTAGACGCAGATGTACCTCATTTACTGTTATGCAGCAGAAACTAATAACTTGTTAAAAGAAGATACATCTAAGTCTATGCATGAAGTCATGTTTTTAACTTTTAAATGATAATGAGGCCACAAATAAGTCCTTATTGCCAATATGAAGGCGAGCTTTGTGAACATGAATTGGTTTCAATAGCAATTTTTTGTTCTTCTGGTTTGTGATAAGATAAGGTGAAAATGTTTTCTACAACTATTTTACGGTAATAGGTAGTCATTTTTCAATATCATGTTCTTAGGTTCCTAGTTATGGTGACATTTTGGTCAGAGTGTGTGAAGATTGTTATCAGCAGACTATGGGTAGTGAGACCTCAGATCCAGGGGACAGCATGTCAACAAAGTCCGTAATAAATGATTTTTGGCTTCTCTCTGACGATCCTGAACATAATAATATTGTAAGAGAAGAGTTTTCCTATGAACATGCACCTAGTGTTTCTCTATGCCTGGCTCTCATGAAATATCATTCCAAAACTATAGAGTATCCAAGGTAGGTGACTTCATGATAATAGTATATTGGTGATCATGGTTAGACTATTTCAATTTCTGCTTTGTTTATAATTCAAGAATTCTAATTTTCAGTTCTAGGATGCTAATCCCTTAGTTTAAATTGACCCTACTTATTCGGAACATGGTCTTTGATGGGCTCAAATAAATGTTCACCAGAATGTTTCTAATACATCTTTGTTGTGTTGATACTCTTTTTAGTTATAGTAACAAATGATTTTTATTCTATTCTACTCCCTGTCTCAATATTTTGAGGGCGCTGCATAATTTTGAAAATTGCATTTTTTCATTTATGCATATTTTCGAGTCTTTCATTATTTGAGGGTATAACACCTTTTTTTGCTGAGCCAACGATGAATAGAAAATATAAATTTTGTTATTCTCAAATCAACCATCTTTCTTCAGTGTTCAGAGTGTTGGGAGTTTTAGTATTTATATACTTTTCTCTGATAGTGTTTGTCTGCTTCTGAGTCTCAAACTGTGTTATTGAAATTAATGTGTTATAGGCTGATAAAATTATTACAAATAAGGATATCCTAAGTGTTATGCAAAACATTAATTTTGTTTTCTTTTTTAGGTTTCTGCTCGACCAGTGTAAGAATATGTTCGAATTACTGCTGCCTTCTCAAGAGCCTACACAAGAAATTGATTATTTCCTTGTGATTAAAATGTTGAAGTAAGTATACTACTATTGCTCCAAAAAATTGCCAATGTTGACTTTGTCTTGTGGTTTTTTGACTGTTCACTCCATAAAGCTCTGTTTTTATCTCCACACACCAAATTATCACCTCCAGTGTTTTAAGCTAACGACGAGCTCAGCATTGGCACTTGTAAATTTATCGCTCGGCAACAACATAATATTTGCCTGCTAAGCTAAGGAAACACGTCTACAATAGGAGGTTAAGTGATAAACCCATTTGTAGGGGATGTCAACATGAAGATGAGACTGTTAAGCACCTACGGTGCAATTGTCCAGTTGCCTTATCAATGCGAGAATCCAATCAGGGGGAACGCTGGCCTTTCATGGCCACGTTATGGGTGATGGGGGTAGAAGGTGATGTTCTGGCTCTCGTAATGCCGTCCTTATTGCATGGATCACTGGTGTGGTGGTCATGTGTAAAGGTGGATACAGATTGCTATGATGTGACGCGGTAACACGTGGGAACACGTCGTATTGCGTGTCGTATAAAATTCCAGCAACGGGTTTTGTATATTTACGTTCACATTGTGCTGACGTGGCGTGGGAAGATGGAGTATGGCAATCTGACGCAACACGCGTTCTGACGCGTCAGAGCAAAATCAAACAATCTAGATTTTTTGTCAGTCGTGTGAAGGCGTCAGAGGGTTGAGGTGGTTTTTCTCCATTGTATCTCAGCAGAAATTGAATTACCATTTAAATCGCTCTTCATCTTCTATCAGTTGAGGCATTAAATGTTGGAATGTTAATAGGATGCATCCATTCTCTAGATGAACAAATGGATGCAATCAACAGAGCAGCCATTTCTTCTTCCTTTTTTTCTAGCATATCAAAAACACGGATCACATTCATGGTTGGAGGCTCAAAACTAAACTGTCAGGATCATGCAATGTACTACACGTCTTGTGCTGTACATCAGGCCATTGAGAACAACGCTACATGTCTGATGCGATCCTACGGAGCTTGACATGATGTGTTACCACGTCAGGTCATAGCAATCTGTATCCACCTTAAGGATGGAAACAATCCAAGCAAAGCTAAATAAAATTCAACGCTTGGCTTGTGTTAGTATAACAAGTGCAGTACGCACGTCTCCGTTGAGCGCGCTAGATTCACTGCTGAATCTTCTTCCACTCTACTTGGCAGTTCAAGGGGAGGTAAGGGCATCTGCGTTCCGATTGTGGAGTCTGGTAGGGGACACTCTGCCATCCTCTCGGAACTCCAAAGGTATGACCCTATCCTACATATGAGGAGTGATATCATTTCTCCTACAACTTGCTTTGACTGTAAATTTACGGTGAAGTATCCTACAAGGGCCAAGCGGCAGAAGGCCTTTTGAGCGGGAAGGGCCAGTTTGGTACACGGGCGGCTCACTTACCGACGAAAGCTCCGGCGCTGGGGTCTGTGGGCCAAAAAACAAAGCTCCCCTCTGTTAAAAAAAAATGGGCTCGGTTCTGTGAAAGATCAGCTGACTGGGATTAATACGGGATTGGCAGTACTGAGCATAGGGTATTTCGCGGCAAAGCTGGTTACTTTTCATATTTAATTGGGGATATTTTATTTAACATTTTTGCCGCACATTTCAGGAATAAATAGTAAATACCTTATTAATCGTCGGTGGTAAATACTGTGCTCTATCCTTTCTGCTCTTTTTCTATTACCCTTGTTGATTTATTGAATATTGATGAGGCAGTTTTTATTTGGTGGTATCAACAAATGCGAAAGTTTGAATATTGTATAGATTTATATAGATTACAGTTACAGATACAAGTTTTGGAGGATATTTTTCGGAGAAGGTATGGAGTCCAAGAAAAGATCTACAAATTTTACTTATAGAGAAGAATCGTTGTTAATCGAATTAGTAAAAAAATATACAGATATAATTGAATCTAAAAAGACAGACACAACCGTTCAGAGCCTGAGGAAATTTGTTCAGATATTTGCACTGTAATGAATAAAACGACTTCCTTTGACAAACGAAATCTGTTCAGAAATTCACTATGATTCCATTTCAAAAAGTAATCACCACGTGTTCTAAAATTCTGCGATTCTTTAGGATGTTGAACCAAGTCGAACAATTCTAGAAAATCCTCATCCTCAGTTAAATATTCTTCTGCTAAATTCTCCATTCTGATTTATAACCAGCTGATCATAAATAGGCGCAAATTATTGCACTCGACAAAGATTCACTTGGCTCGCGCGCTGTCTTTAGTTGGACCGGAGTTCAATTCAAACCACCGTCAACGCGTAAACTAGGTTGGTACAACGGCAAAACGGAGGTGAACTCGGTTCAAAAATGAACTGCCGTTGAACTGGGTTGGTACCTTATGGGAATAAACCACAGTATTCCAAGTAGAAATATAAGCGATTTTAGCTTGTGCTTTTTGTATTCACGAAATTCAAGGGCCTAGCAGGCGGATCACAATCTGCCCTGACAGCCAGGCAGCATTAAAAGCGTTAAGTGCTTGTAAGTTTACAGCCAGGCTCGTTCTGCAATGTAGAAAGGTCTTGGATGGCATTTCGCCAACCCATCAGGTGTCACTTTGTGGGTGTCGAGTCATGCTAGAAGTTGTGGTAAAGAAATAGCAGCCGCGCTCGCAAGGCAAGGGTCGAAGAATATTTCGTGGTTCCTGAACCGGCTGTGGGGTTGGCAGCAGGTACCATTAGAAGGTAGGAGCTGTGGTTGAAAATCGAGTATCTTATGAGATGGAGAGGAATCTCTCGATATCCCCGTCAAGCTAGATAACTTATTTTAGGACCTCTGGCCAAGGTGGGGCAGTTCTTTCTTTTACTGGACAGAAGCCGGCTAAGGTTACTTGTCGACATGCAATGCGGCCATAACACCTTAAAGCGTCACTTGTTTGTGAAGGGGTGACAGGTGATCCGACGCTGTGAAGCCCTTGGGTATCACAGGCCTGTGATACCCAAGGATACTAAGTGATACTTAGTTCAAGTGTCCTTGAACCTGCGGATATAAGATGGGTAGGCCCCAAGGGCATCCTCATCTTTGCGATGAAGGTTTGACTCAGAAACTAGAGTAAGGAGAGCTACATAGGGTCCCGTTTGTCGGCCTATGCACTGGTGGTTCTGGCCACCAGAAAGCCCCTCTCCCTCTTTCATTCATTCATTCATTCATTTGTTCATTGCCACGTTAAGGGGAATCCCACTGAGCTGCATCTCACTAGGTTGGGATGACGAAGCACTTAGTTCTGAGGGATCCTTGGGAGGATGTACAAGGGGACCAATAGGGCCTAAATGCTGTCGTCTTGCCGAATCACTCTCCTAATACAAAATACTTGCAGTAACTAACTATTGTTTTTCTATATGTTCAAATCGTACAAGAATTGTGGTTCTTGGAGGACTCTTCCTTCAAAGTCAGGTCGAAATTCAATGAAAATTTGACTTTTATACCAGTTGTTGAAAGCCAATAATTCGCCATCATCGAAGCTCGTCTTAAATATGTTTTCAAAACATTTCCTGTAAATAGGAATATTACAGGTCATTAACGGTAGCAGCGAAAATGTCATCGATAGAATGCAATCTGCCAAATGGTTCGTCTTTGGCTGATCGCATACTGTCGCAAGCAGAACTGTTGAGCCTCCTAGCAGAAAGAGGATGTCTGAATCTTCTTCCAATCACTAATACGCACAACAAGGAGGCGTACATCGATGCACCAATTTTGAGAAGGCTAAGAGATAAGTTGCTGGAAAGAGAACAATGGAACCTGGCCTTGGAGGTTTCTACTAAAGCTGGATTGGATAATACAGGTGAGAGCTGTTGAACTGCAGCCTTGGTGCTTACTCTTTACTTGATTATTTTGTTAATGTGGCGCATAATTCATGACAGCCCTTTATGTTCGAATTCAAAATTAGAATACACAGGTATTTTGAACTTGAGATTTAGCCAAAAAAATTATCTCTGCTCTGCTCTACTGCTCTCTTGAATCATGCCAAACCCTCTAGATGACAGCTATGACTTAATATGATGTAATTTTTATGCAGGGTGTTCCATAATGATACAAAGCAAAATTGCAGAATCTTTGGGTAAAAATATTGAGGTTAAACCAAGTTACTTCAGTGCAGAAGTTGATAATAACCTAAATACAAGGTGTCAAAGTTGTAATCATTTCGTTTTTGTTTAATAATTCATCCAACAGCATAGCGTAACCGCACGAAATTAGGAACTCGCTCTTTTTTTTGAGGCAATAAATTCAAATCCGTTCTTAGTTCGGATGCCAATTGTAGAGGGCGTAGTTACTATAGATTAATCATCTTTAAAATGATGTAACTTTTTTATGTCACGGTATATTAGTCTAAATGTTGAAGATTATGTTTTTCAGGCATTTTTACGTGGAAAGGGTATACTTTGTAAATGTCGCTCTGAGAAACCATTTTCCAAATATCTACTTCTTCTTTGAGTGCCATACGCTTTCCAGCGTGTAGGCTTCTCGTGGCCGACGATGTGTAGAGTTCCCTCCTCTGTTCTCACTATTGTAGAGATGTCGTTGTCGTGACACCAGTTTCTGACACGTCGGAGCCATGAGTGTTGCTTGCGACCTGGACCTCTCCTTCCTTCAATTTTACCCATTAAAATGTCTTTCATTAGCCTATATTTGGGGCTCTAAGCATGTGACCGAATGTAAGGTACTTTGCGTTTTTGGGTGGAGATCATCCTGGTTCGTAACATGGTCTGTCCATGGAATTCTCAAAAGCCGACGTAACGTCCACATTTCGAAGGCTTCGATTCTATTCATCGACTTAATTTTGAGGAACCAAATTCCAGCACCGTGCATCAATATTGGCCATATGTAACATTTTACCACTCGGAGTCTGAGGTTTAGTGCTGTTTCTCAGCGTAAAAGAAACCTTTTAAACTTTATAAAAGTATTCCTGGCCATCGCAATGCGTATTTTGATTTCTTCGTCACATTCCCATCTTGCATTTACTGTTGAACCCAGATATTTGAATTTATCTACCTACTCGTTCGATCAGTCGCTTGTCTGTGAAAAACTGATCGTTGGCATGTTGTTTTGCATGTTGAATCACTAGTTTGGTGGCCATGTGTAAGGATGGAAACAATCAAAACAAAGCTGAATAAAATTCGCTTGGCTTGTGTTAGTATAACAAGTGCAGTACGCACGACTCCGTTGAGTGCGTTAGAAGTACTGCTGTCTCCCCAGACAAGGCCGCGTCTGCATTCCAATTGTGGAGTCAGGCAGTATGTTCTTTGTGAACCCTGGCATACTGTCGTACTCTCGGAACTGTAAAGGGATGACCCTATACTACATATGAGGAGTGATATAATTTCTCGGAAATATTATTTCGACTGCAAATTTACGAAGAAGTGTCCTACAAGGGAAGAGTGGGATCATGCGGCTGGCGTTGGATTTTAGCTAGTGCCATTCGTATTCACGAACTTCAGGGGCCTATGAGGCGGATTACTATCTGCCAGGCAGCATTAAAAGCATTGAGTGCTTATTGGTTTATATCAACGACGATAGAACAACTGAAGACCTCTCATCTCATTCACAAATTCATTTATGTTCACAGTCAAACATTAATTTGTGCGAGGGGGCTAGCGGGGTGAGGGAAAAGTGACAAGATGGCCGCTTGATGGGGACCGTAATTTCTGTTGTAAACACCGTCCCGCCCCCGCCCTCGTCAAAATCACGTCAAAATTCACAACGGTTGACATTGTTGACTTGACAGTTGACGGTTTTTCGGTCCACATTATCAACGACAAACGTTCAGACTTGCAAATCATGAAAAATGATACGTAGCACCTATACTGTATTCGCAGCTAAGCTAGACCAAATGAAAACAAGCCCGCGTGCGTGATCGGCTCGTGTCGGTGGGGTCCCTAATAGTCCAGTACATTATGTGTAAATTGTGTGTTATAATCTGGCAAGTCAAAATCTCCAATGCTGACTGGAAAGTAGATCCAAATATGCAATGTCAAGTATTCATTGCCTAATGATCATTTCAAACTGGCAACTGGTTACTTTTGAGTTGCAATGGGCTCACAGGTCAACTCTTTTAAATAGTCATATAAAATTTCATAATTGCACTGGACTATAGCTGGCACGTTCGCGGACGTTAGCCGACAGTAACCACGCGAATGTTGCATGCGACTGTTTATTTGGAGTCTATCTTGGGATTGAATATACTGTAGTACCGGTAATAATTTACTATAAAGCCATGTTGCCAGCTGGTATGTGAGGTGTGATTAGCATTGTAAATTATGAAATTATTTAACTTTTTTTACTACATAATGGCTGAGAAATTCGTTGTAAAACGAATTCATTACATCTTGTGAAATAGCTATGTACAAAAATAAATGTTATTGTAGACCTTTAATGAATTGTGGCAACTACGTATCAATGTCTGACGATTTTTTTTGTAAACATAAGAGGTCTATCAGAGGTCTGTCGTCGTTGGTGTATATCAAGGATCATTCTGCAATGTAGAAAGGTCTTGGATGACATTTCGGCAAAACATCAGGTGTCACTTATGTGTGTGCCGTGTCATGCTGTAGTGTGCGGTGATGAAATAGCGGACGCGCGCTCAAGGCGAGGGTCAAAGAATAAATTCCTGGGTCCTGAGCTAGCTGTGGGGCTGGCAATAAGAGATGGAGAGGAATCTCTGGACATCTTCGTCCAGTTAGAGAACTTATTTTAGGACCTCTGGAGAAGGTGGGGCGATTCTGTCTCACTGGACAGAAGCCGGTTAAGGTTAATTTTGGGCCTGCTATCTGGTCATAACACCTTCAAACGTCACTTGTATATAATGGGGGTGGTAAGCGACCCGACGAAGAGTGCTTGGCACTCGTTCTTTGCGCTGTGAAGTCCTTGGGCATCACAGGCAGACTATACTAGGTTCAAGGGTTCTTGAACCTGAGGACTTAAGATGGGCAGGACCCAAGGGCATACTTGGGATGAGGGCTAGACTTGGGAACTAGGATAAGAGGTACATAAGGGCCTGTTTGTAGCTCTGCACTAGTAGTTCTGGCCATCTTCTTCTTTAATTCATTCATTCACCTCACCCCAGTGAAGAGGTAGCTAAATACTACCTGTCCGTGCCCAGGCGACAACTCCTCAGAATTATTTATGAAAAATTAAATTTTATAACTGTTTTGTAACCAGCTTCTACACTAGCATATTCGTTATCGCTTTCATATCCATTACGTATACTCCATTACATTTCAGGCATCTTCGCAACTTGGGGTAAAAGCTGTCTAAAAGCCGGTTGCCTTCAGCTAGCAAGAGAAAAGTTCCAACGATGTTTAGATAGAAACATATATTCTGAAAATCTGGAAACGGCTACCTGCGAAGAGTCCACCAGTAATAGTGTCTTGAAATCAAGAACTATGTCAAGGCTGTCTCTTTTAAGCATTTGTGACTGCAAACCCGCTAAAAACCCTATACTTTTAGACGAAATCATAAACATATTAGAATCGAATATGCAAAATATCGACAAAGAAATCATCGAACGGGCAGATCAGCAAAAATTGTCGGGATCTGTGTCAACGTTGAATCAAAGCTTCAACCTATCTGCGCAGCCCGACGTTGCCATCTGCATCTTGAACAAGCTGAAGAATCTAAAAAGTATCAGTGCCGGACAATACTGTCAACCTGACCATATTAAAGAAACTAATTTGAATACACCTGTCATGGACAAGATCTTTTTCGACGAATGCGTATATTACTTGACCAGATATGGTTCCCATTTGAGTCTAATGGAATTTTACCTCAGGCACGGGTATTTCGAGAAAGTTTTGAATTACGTCTTAGAAACGCAGTTGAGCGCTGATATTTTCATAGAGATCTATATGAAGTGTCTGAAAGACGGAGTTATCAATACGTTTCAAGAGCACATGTCCATAATTGATTCAAGTTTGGAAGTATGGAAGGTTTGTGATATGCTTTAGTATAATATTTATAGTCTTACTTGAAACCACATAAAAACACAATAATTAACACATTAAAAGGAAAGCTTCATTGGGCGTCACACTTTATAAAAATAGAAAATTTCGATCATGGGTCATTCTCGCGAAAAAAGAAAAATTAGGTCACCGCATGATACATAGAAAAAAACTAAAAGCTAAGTATTATTGAGAGTGATTTATGAAGTTTTTAGCCTTCTGAGTGCTTCCGATATAGCTAAAAATTACACTTAGCAAAATATATTGAAAAAAAACAATAATGGGAGTTAAATATCCCCTCTGTGAGCTGTTCTACTGCTGTCTCCCCACTTGTTGTTCTACACAATGAAGAATTTGTTTGCTGTATTTGTTATTCGTTCTTTTTGAACAAACTGCATGTGATACCTCTGATGTTTAATTATTGTCTAAAGTGGCTATATTATTGGTAAAATTTAAAATTAGGTTTTCTCAGTGTCAAATGTATTGTCTCTAGTCAAAATCTCTCTTCAGTTAACGAATTTAATAAATTCATAAAATTCGCGTATAACCACAGCGCCAACTGGCGGAGCAATACTGGAGTTAAAATGCCATCTTTGTGAATGATTTCTTGCGATTTTACTATGTGGGGAGGATAATTATTGCAAATTCACCTAAAAAATGTAAGTAAAACTATATCTGTAAGGCATACTACTCTCCTCCGTTAACCTCCAATCAAAATAATGACAAACGAAGATAATTTGTAATTTATAAAGGATAATCGGGACTCTTTTAAAAACGTATTTGAAGTAAGGTGAAATGCATTGGTTTAGTCAGATTTTCCTCGAACAAAAAAATTCTTCCCTCCATTTACCTATCTTCCATTAATTTTTAAGGTAACTGAGAGGGAGACTGCTTAACGGAATGGACCCTTAGTATAAAAGGTTTTAATAATGCGGTTATAAAAAAACTATTTTCTGCAGATACGATTGGCAAGCCACAGATTGAAGCAGATAATGATAAACAAAATAAAAAGAAGTTCAAATATTGACACAGTCTATGTGTAGACACCGTGAATTTTTTTTCTAAAAATGTCAGAACATTATAAAAAAATAACTTTGGAGCTCGACAACTTTTAAAATTCTATGAATTGGTTCATGTCAAATCAGCTGACCAAAACGTATAGCACAAAAAAAAATAAAAAAAACTTATAATTCGCTTACCAAAATATTATAAAAAAATAACTTTGGAGCTCGACAACTTTTAAAATTCTATGAATTGGTTCATGTCAAATCAGCTGACCAAAACGTATAGCACAAAAAAAAAATAAAAAAAACTTATAATTCGCTTACCAAAATATTCTGAATTTGGTCAGAATGACCCGTTATATGATCAGCGTACATGTCTTTCAATCTGCAAAGGATTTTATTAAATTTTTAGGCCGATGAGGCGTTAGATACAAAACCATATTTGCTTTCTGGTAATTGTAATCGAAATAGTCTTCCAATTTCAAGAGTATATACTTTATTTTGCTTATGTAGATTACAAATAATACGTCGTTTTTAATTTTCGGTCTGCGTCATGATGTCTAACATACCTTCTTTTAACAACACGATATAGCTTGAAATTGAACTTAATAGGTTATGATTTTCTCATTGTTAGAAACTCAGCTATGTGAAGAAATTGGCATTGGTTTTAAAACATAAAAATTAGTTAGATTTTTGTTTTGTTCCTGCGAATAAGATACATCCTGCATATTTTATGTTTTCAGGATTATTTAAGACATCTGTGTAGACATTTGGAAAAACAAAATATGTTGCACTCTTTATACCAGTTACAACAATACATGGGAGACTATATAAGAGCGGCAATGACTTGTGTGAGATTTTATCAAGAGAATATTTCCAATTTCAGTGATCTGATGAACAACATGAATTTTTTGACCAAAGCTGAAGAACACCTGAAACATGTAATTGAACAAGAACAATGGATTGAAGTAGCAGCAGGTATTAGAATAGCAATATTATTATCGATAAAGATTAGAGAGATTTTGTGCCACTAAAAATTGGGACGACGCTATCCGTAAAACATTATCCTGAGCATGCGGAGTGTGTTTCGAATAACGGATAAGCGCGTGCCTTGTGTACAGTTTTTGTAACCGAAATCTGTGACGTGTATCGTTGCGTCATTTGACAATTGACATTAATAATTATTGGACCTATTTGATTTAAATTAACCTCACATTTGGTTGGAAATGTCCAAGAAATGTTAGTGCAACAAGTTAACACTGGAAGCAGAAAATATATCACATCACAAGTAAAATAAAAAATAGGTTATGCAGGATCCCCGAAGCATGATATTTCAGATTTCACTACCATGGTTCAGTCCCTTGATGATCACACGCTGTTGCCGGAGACGCCTAACTTTGTAGTTTTTATTGGTGAATACTGTCAAATAAAATTGACGGAAGAAAACCTGATCCTTTTGTACAACGATAAACCACAAAATAAGTATTGTTGCTATCAAAATCATCACGGTTCTTTTCTCTATTTATCTATTTACGTCAATGTGGATTCGATGTGTACGCAAACCTAGATTTAAAAGTTTTTTTTTAAATTTATTTAAATTTATTCAAATTCTACTAACGCAAATTGATTTTGTACCATAAACTTTAAAAGTTGTCGACTGATCTCATCAAATCAATATTCAATGTTTCATGAACTAATTGAGACCATTGCTTGCCTTTTAAAAATTTCCCGATTTTTTCGAACCAATTCATTATGCCTCCTGTGATCGTCCCTTAGTTGGCGGTCCAAATGACTCATATCTTACCGTTACAATGTCTTCAGTTATTTTTTGTAGGATAAGGTCATTTAAACAAAGGCTCCTTATTTTTCTATATGCGACGTTTCGACTTATATTAAGTCATCCTCAGCCAACAGAAAAACGAAGTTTTGATCGTTGGTATGACAATGATCATAAGAGTTTAACTAGATAAAAATACTGGAATAATAAGACACTACCAACGGTTTTAAAATATAACGTCACAAAACACGCACAATAAAAACGAATTAAAATAAACAAACAGGAACAGAATAAAATCAGTAATGTGCCTGCACACCAACCACCTACCCGTCTTTGGTTGAGTCGTAAAATTCTGAAGTGCTCCACACGTTTTTTTCTATGGTGGAAAAAAGCAGACATGGCAAGCAGAATAATGTTCCAAGTTTTCCACACCCTGTTAACCGCTCATGCGTGTTATACACACCGATACTAAAATGTCTTTTGTAGATCTTCATGTCTTTAGTAATGTCCATTATTGGAGTAGGCCGACCCTCTCTGAAAATTGACTGTTTTTCTGTAAATGATCGCACGGACAATGTTTTGCTTTTCAAAGAAGATACAATACAGTCACATGCACATGCAATTTCTCCCGTCGCTGGACGATGCGCCCGCTCCCGCAGCAGCCGCATCCATAACGCCGCACGCTCAGAACAGTACTGGGAAGCGAAATTTAAATCGCTTATTCGGCAGCATGTACAGAAAAATGACCTTTGATCTTGCTCGAAGGAAATAAGCGATCCCCTCCTACTGATTACTGATGGCTGAGTTGGTTGCCGTATTTTAGGCGTCGCGTCGCGTCCCACAGCCTTATTATGTAAAAATTGCGACAGCGGTCGTTGAGCAGATGCCGAGCAACAGCGATACGATTGCAACAAGATCGTCAAAATTGTAGGTTATATATTGTTATCCGATGACGTCGTTTCGTTGCATAAAGACTTTTACAGACTGGCGCGAACTATTCGTGCCTATCGCGGATTTGCCTTAGTTGCGGAAGTTTCGCGTTAGCTGCGGTAGCGATAGTCGCTTACCTGTTCACACTCAGGCGTCATAATGCAGACGGTGTCGCAAAGAAAGTATTGTAATTTCATTTCTCACCCCAAAATGTGTATGCTATTTTATTTCTTAGACTTAAGACGTGTTTACACATGTAAGATTTAGTATCCTAGGAGGAACTGGCAAGTTTAATCTTTATATATGAATACACTGAAAAACTCTGTATCCTCCTCAAATCGCTGGCGCCAGTGGTGATAGAAATCCACGGAAAAAATAATGCTTATAGTTTGATTTTCGTTTCGTTGGAGCTACTAATCTGTGATTTTATTTTTGGCAAATATGGCTAGAAGGAAGTGGCAGGAAGTGGAATAATCTCCATTTGCAAGATATCCTTCCAATTTCAATTGGGGTGCTAAATCGCCTCTCATGCATGTATCAGTTTTTGTACCACGTGACGTCACAATCTAAACGAATTTGGAAATATTGGTCTGTCATTCTAAGAAGGTTTTTGTAGCTTGCAGCAACCTCTGCTGAGGGTTCTCATAGAATTTGTGCAGAAGCACCCAAAGTATCGTCGATGGCTACGAGTAATGCATGGTTTAACCCACACACGGAATTTACGTTTTGTAGCATTTTAGTTACGTACATATTCTTTTATCTGTTTTCCGTTAAATATTTAGCGACTACTTTGCAGGCTTCGCAAAGTTCGGTCGACATATTGCGAACTATAACAAAATGAAACTGTCGATCCCAAGAATTTTGGCACATACAGTGTAAACCTTTACTGGCACTAAAACCATGCATGTGTAAGTTCCCCTTTAGGTAAATAAAATATTACCAAGAATAATATATTTTTCTCATGTATTTCATCCATTTTTCAAATCCGTTAAATCACCACGTGGGAATTACAGAAAGTGTCTCTTTATATTAAATTATAGGTATTTACCGCTTACACCAGGTTCTTTTGGTATTTGGTTCCATATTTTTGCCCATTCCTATAATCTTCGTGGGATAAGTATAGAATAATATAGGATAATTTATAACCAGTTCGATTAATTTCTCTTGTTTTGCCATTGGCGAATCGGGAGCGGCAGCGACCAAAAACAGTCGAATGCGAAATGGAATTCGCGGCGAAACAAATGCTGTCAGATCCGCAGTCGGCGCGGAAAAACCGTACAGGTCTGAACAGGCACGTGTGCCGCTACGTAAACAGTACAGTGCGATTTTTACCGACGCGAATTATTCGCAGTCGCCGCGAATCATTCGTGCCAGTCTGTGAAAGTCTTACTACGAAATTCACGTTTGACAGCAGATACTGCGCGATTTTCGCCTGTCACTTGTTGTCTGCAAGATACGAGATAAGTCTGCCGATCTTGGTTTTCGCCGTATGGTACAGCAGGCGTTTTGGATGCGCTACATGAATAAAACATGTATTACAATCAGCTCGCAGATAAAAACAGATATCTACAGCGCAGAAGTAAAATTGCAATTTATTAACAACTTCTGAATGGAAGCAGTGCTTCCATTGCTTCCAAGGACCGCACGCCGCTGACTGACATTGATGTTTTAGTACGGAAGTTAAGTTCTGCTTCACGAGACAGCTTCGAAGAAAAGGGGATTGTCAATTACTCGCTTGTCATGAAGATGAATCCGAAAGACATAAATAAGCATATAAACACAATTTGGTTACAAAATGAAGTTACGACATTTCTGGCGAGGTGTGAAATAGGTGATATAAAGCCTACCAGGATATTAGCAGAGCTTAAACCTACAGAAGGTATGTATGTATTAAATTTTACTTGGGACCCATTAAAAATGTACGTCGTTGTTTCAAAAATATAACGATTTTCGAAATCGTCAAGGTACGATTAAAATTTACATGCAAGTATATCAGAATCCGGAAATTAAATTAAATTTAAAGAATCTTGAAATGTGAAAATGCTGTGGAGAAGGAGATTTAACTTTTTTTGAATGTATCTTTTGGGGAGCCTTTAATATATCGAGTAAGCTTGAATGTTGAATAATATTGATACTCATCTTTAACCTCTTTGATGATGATTCTGATTTATCAACATTATTATTTTCGTAATTTTATGTTACACAAACACTGTGCAATAGAATTATTTCTCTTTAAGTTACAGAAAATCCCTTAAAATCTGCAGATGTTAAACAGAAAGTTCCGACGTTATTTGGAACAACTACGGAAAAAATTCAGCTTGCTGTATTAGTGATAATATGTGGAAGAAATGTGGAGGAAGGATACGATTTAGCTCTTAGGTATGTTGATTTTCACTTTTTTTTGGACTTATCAGGAGTTTTCGAACATACTGATTCTGATAGTGTCGCGAGTACTGCGCCAGGTCACGCGCTTCAACGGTTAGGTGAAATGGCAATTGAATTATTTTTTGCTCTTGAGGAATATACCAGAACCCCTTTTTGCTCTTCAATAATATGTCCTGTGTTCAGAAACGCACTCGCGAAGTTCAAAATGGCCGTGTAAATGCCATCGGTGGTCGTCCACAAAAAAAGGGACAGTGGTTACAATTCGATCAATAAAGTAATTGTAGCCAAGAGATTAATTGTGAAGGACCAACTAAATTGGCAAATACCCGCAAATGACTCACGAGAATTGAAGGTTAATCATGCATCGGTTGACTCACCCCTTGTTGGTTGGCGTCGGATGTCTTCCCCAGCTGGGTACTGCGTTGCTCTATCCAGATTCCAGAGTTAGCTGAGCGATGTAAGGCTGTGGTCGCCCTTATTGGAGGTACACGCTACACACGGGGTGACGGATATCACGCACACGTCCGTTCACCTCGGTAGTTGAAGTACGACTCTCTCTCTCTTCCGCGTCAACCGACAGACTTCAAACTCGCAAGTCAAAACGCGGGAGATTCGAATATACAAAATTTTAAATGGTAAATACCAATCGTAACCATTTTCCGCCCACCAAAAAAAATATAAAAAAAAATATTTTTTCCAATCATAGTAATTCCTATATTACCCACAAAAGAAAATTAGTGGAATTATCCCACCCATAACACAACACGAAAAGAAAAAAAAACAAATTATCATATACAAGCAAATCATGGCCTATTGTGCCGGCAAAGGGCACAGTTTCAATAAAGGACGGTCTAACAGCCCTTTACTCGTCTTAACTTGGGCGACTCTCGAAATGTTTCCCGTACCGGGATATAACTTAATAATCCTGCCTAATGGCCACTGTAAAGGACGGGTATTTTCATCCTTGAGAAGAACCAACTGGCCGACCGAGGGAGGATTATGTGGTGTATTCCACTTATGTCGTTGCTGAAGGGTGTGGAGGTACTCCATATGCCAGCGCCGCCAAAAATGTTGCTGCATCTGTTGCACTAACTGCCACCTGTTCAACCGACTATGTTTCACACACAACAAATCTTCGTCAGGCGGAGCATTCAGGGGCTCTAATGTCAAGAAATGACCCGGAGTCAAGCTGCCTACATCGTTAGGATCAGAACTCAAACTACACAAGGGTCTCGAATTTAACATTGCCTCAATTTGGATTAAAGTGGTGCTCAATTCCTCATAAGTCAACACTTGCGCACCTATCACCCGCCGCAAGTGAGTTTTCACAGATTTCACTCCGGACTCCCATATACCTCCAAAGGAAGGACTAGCTGGAGGATTAAAATGCCACTTAATTTGCAAAGCTTCAGAAGCTTTAGCACCCAACAACTGTAAAGTTTTATAAGCACCAACAAAATTCGTACCTTGATCACTATAAATATCACTGCAACGTCCTCGCCGCCCTATAAAACGCCTAAGTGCTGCAAGAACAGCTTCACTAGTTAGATCTGACACAACTTCTAAATGTATTGCTTTAGTAGCCATACACACGAAAAGACACACATACACCTTTTGAGAACTAATGCCTCGTCTTTTACCTAAAGACATCCTCAAAGGACCAAAAAGGTCTACGCCACTATGGGAAAAAGGTTTGACTTCCGAAATTCTAACGGAAGGTAAATCACTCATTATGGGGACCACTGGAGGAGGCTTAACTCTAAAGCATTTTATGCAACGAGATAACACTGAAGCTATAGCCCGTTTGGCAGATAGTATCCAATATCTCTGCCTTAACAGATAATGCAAAGTTTGTGGTCCAGGATGACAACTCCTATTGTGCACACTTTGGATAATGAGATAAGTCAATCGATGCTTCCTAGGGAGCAGAATTGGATGCTTCCGATCATAGCTTAGACTAGACTGTCTCAAGCGACCGCCCACCCTCAGGACACCCTGGGAATCAATGAAAGGAGCTAACTTCTGTATAGCTTTGGGACAGACCTCCGCTCGACGAACTTTCCGCAGTTCATTATCCAATTCAACTCTTTGCACGTCTTTGACCAGAACCACCATAGCCTCATACAATTCAGCCTCGGATAAATTACCTATCTCACGCGGGTAACCCCTTTTTCGACACAAACAATTTTTACGAAATCTCAAACAATAAGCAACAACACGCTCAATTTTGCGTAAGGAAGAATATCTATTCAACAATTCTGAAACAATACTAGAGCCGTGAATAGTAATACAAACAACCTTTGCTTCTTCTTGTACATCTGTACAGGAAGGCTCACCTACACAAGTTACAGGCCAATCATCCCGAGGAAGCTTAAGCCAAGTTGGCCCCTCCCACCACAAGGGTTGTTCTAGAAATTGCCGAGGAAAAGTCCCCCTAGAAGCACAGTCACTAGGATTCTCTTTCCCAACCACATGATACCATGAATCAGGAGCTACCTTCTCCTGGATTATAGCTACACGATTGGCTACAAAGCTCCGCCACCTATGCGGAGAAGATTTGACCCACGTCACAACTACCTTCGAATCCGTCCAAGCACAAACATTATCTATTTTCTGTGTTACCATTATATGGGATACACAATCAATCAGCTCTGCGGCTAATAAGGCTGCACACAATTCCAGTCGTGGAATCGACAGTCTTTTCAAAGGCGCCACTCGAGTTTTGGCACACACCAAATGTACAGAAATACTGTTCTCCGTGGAAACCTGTCTCAGATAAACTACAGCTGCATACGACTTCTCCGAAGCATCGCAAAAAGCATGAATTTCTGTAAACTTTGCCTCTATATGAAGTATATGTCTAGGAATTTTCAACGAAGATAGCTCAGGTAACTCAGCCACAAAAGTTTTCCACTGGTTTGCAACTTCCAGCGGTGGCTCATCATCCCAACCTATCCCTAAAGCCCACAATTGCTGAAGTATTTGCTTGGGAACAATGATTACTGGAGCTAAGAATCCTAGAGGATCATACAGTCTTGCTATTTCTGACAAAATATTCCTCTTTGTACAGGACCGTATCTGAGGATGTACAGAATAAGAAAAACAATCCGTAGTGGGACACCACTGCAAACCCAACACTTTTATTCCAAGAGAATCCTTATCAAATACAAGTGGCTGCTGATGAACCTCAGGTACCTGAGCAAGTACTTCAGAACAATTACTTGCCCATTTCCTCAGTTCAAACTTTCCCAACGCCAATAATTCAATCAACTGGTTTTGAGTATCCAAGGCAATTTCCTTGGAGTTTGCTACTCCAATGGCGTCATCAACATAACAGAAATTCTCCAAAATATTTACAGCTAACGGAAACCTTTCACCCTCATCCCTACACAGTTGCAGCAACGTCCTAATCGCTAGAAAAGGACTAGACGTTACTCCATAGGTAACGGTCTTCAACTGATATTTCCTTATAGGCTCGTCACCGTTAGGTCTCCACAAAATAGTTTGATAACTAGTGTGAGACTCCTCAACTAAAATCTGTCGATACATTTGCCGTATATCCGCGGTAAACACATACAAATACAACCTGAAAGATAACAATATTGAGACGATATCATTTTGTAACTTGGGACCTGCTAGAAGAACATCATTCAAGGACTTTCCATTGGTAGTTTTAGCTGAAGCATCAAAGACAGTCCGAAGCTTTATTTCACCATTCGCATTCCTTTTCACCACCGCATGATGAGGAATGTAATACTCACTATTAGACCCCACTTGGTTCCCAACTTCAGACATGTGGCCTTGCTCCAAATAGTCAGCCATAAAATCACAATATGCTTCATGTAAGACGGAATCACGACGAAAACGTCCTTCCAACAGCTTAAATCTATGTAAAGCCTGTGAATAGGAATCACCCAGAACTGGGGGGAATTCAGAAAAGGGAAGCTTCACCACATATCTTCCTGAGTCCATACGCCAACAAGATGACGTAAAGAATTCCTCAGCCTGCTGTTCCTCTTCAGACAATGCGACACACTTAGGGATACTTTCAATTTCCCAAAACTTTTTTAATGTACAATCCAATTCCCCCACAGAAGTTAGAAAATTCAGCACACTATTAGTGGAAACACCACCCAACTTGCCCATTAACACCCACCCAAATACGGTGTTAATAGCATGTGGCCCACCATTCTGTCCTCTCACATAACCGGAACGTAAGATCTCACCAAATACTTCTACCCCTAGAAGCAGATCAATTTCCATTTCATCATGTGCAGCCAAAGGCTCTGCGAGGCAAAGATTTTCTAAATACTTCCACTTCTGAACAACAGCAGGAATTTGAGGTACCTTCTCACAAATCTGAGGTATCACAATAGCTTCCAAATTGAAGCTAGGATACGGTTTGCTGTAGGGAAAGATAACACAAGAGACTTTTCCCGAACTCACATTCGATGACATTCCATTAATGCCAACAACAGGGGTTGAATACTCCTTACGAGTAAGATTCAACCTTCTCACACAAGATTCACTAATAAAATTGGCTTGACTAGCAGAATCTAACAAAACACGACATTTGGTGGATCTACCCTCAGAATCCAATATTGAGACTAGTGCAGTAGCAAGCAACATTCTAGGCTGCACAGACAACTTACTTGCCATGACTTGAACATGACTCTCAGATTCATTAGAGGTACTACCACTGACATCACAATCTGTCACTTTAGTGTCCGGAAAATGCAATAGTACATGGTGTTTTCCACCACAAACCCCACAAAGTTCTTTTGATTTACATTTATTTACTAGATGAGTAGCTCCCAAACAATTAAAACACATTCTAGTCCGCTTGACAAAGGCATGCCTCTTACGACATTCTGCCTGCAAGAATCTATCACATTTGATCAACGAATGTGGTGAACCCTTGCAAAAATTACACTTTTCCTGTGTTAATGTGCCAGTCGAAAAACTAAGTGTCTGCCTTCCCTTGGGATTAGCAGGACTATTATTCTTTCTAAACCCACCACTAGCATTAGACACATTACTCCCTTGATATGCGGAAGTAAGGGATGTATTTTCCAGAGCTCGACAGGTTTTCTCAACAAATCCAAAAAGCATGTCAAACCCCGGAACATTATTCCCATTATGTTCTAGTTCAAATCGCGTTTTAAGGGAAGAAGGTAATTTCTGCAACAATAAATTGAATTTGGTAAAATCCCATAGGTTCAAGTTACTCATCTCTAAAGCCACCAAATTTTCAGAAAATATTGACAACAATTTTCGAAGTTCAACTGCAGAATCATGCCTAGAGGGAGAAGCATTATAAATTGAAAACCAATAATTGCTCAATAAAACACGTTCATTCTGATATCGACTCATTAATGCATTATAGGCTATTTCATAATTATCCTCAGTAATGGGCACATTCCTTACTATTCGACCTGCCTCTTTTTCTAAATAAGAAATCAAGAACTGAAACTTTTCTATTTTTGACAGCGAATTATTTCTATGAATAAGAGTATTGAATAAGTCGATGAACGTAGGCCACCTTGTAAGGTCACCATCAAACTTCGGTATTTCAATTTTGGGAAGCCTCAAACAATTTTCTCTTACGACCACTGCAGATGTTTCATGCTCACTACGAGCCATCATCTCATCAGAAAGATCTTTATGAATGCCCCTTATTGAATATCTCATATCATCAAACATTGTATGAACTGCTTCCTCCTCCTCTAAGGCAGACTCATCTACCAAGGCTATTATTTCATATTGCAAATTCTCAAACCTCGTTACATACCCATCCAGCTCTCCATACCTGAGAAAAAACTCCGTCCGATACTCGCCATTGTCACGAGCCTTCTTGGCCGCCTCAAGAACATTTTTAATAGATTTTAAAACTAGCGCGCGTTGCCGTTGCAACTTCACAACATTTGCATTAGGCATGTTCAGGTATCAGGTAACGATTCAATGTAAACACAAGACCAAAATAATCAAATTTAGAATCAATCTGCTAGTAAACACAACTTCTTTACACAAACAATACGGCAACCACACACAAATCACAAAATTTTCAGTTGTTATTCTTTTTCGAAATCTCCGTCGACTACACCAAATGTCGAAACGCCGGTTTTCGAACCCCCAACCGAATGTAACCAACTGAATCAAAACAACTTTGCGCTCACGCAATTCGCAAAATGTCAATTTCAAATGCCCAGAAAACTCCCCAGATATGTATTACCAACACAATACACCAAAAGTTGCTTGTTTTCGAATATAACCAATTTTTACAAACAGCGCGCAACACTAACAAATTCCGATGTCACAAAAAAACTCCGTTTTTTGTCAAGGATACGTACCAATTTAGATTTTACGTAGACTATTTTACTATAGCGCGATTTATTTATCCGTGCTCGGAGGGCCAAAAAATGGTTACAATTCGATCAATAAAGTAATTGTAGCCAAGAGATTAATTGTGAAGGACCAACTAAATTGGCAAATACCCGCAAATGACTCACGAGAATTGAAGGTTAATCATGCATCGGTTGACTCACCCCTTGTTGGTTGGCGTCGGATGTCTTCCCCAGCTGGGTACTGCGTTGCTCTATCCAGATTCCAGAGTTAGCTGAGCGATGTAAGGCTGTGGTCGCCCTTATTGGAGGTACACGCTACACACGGGGTGACGGATATCACGCACACGTCCGTTCACCTCGGTAGTTGAAGTACGACTCTCTCTCTCTTCCGCGTCAACCGACAGACTTCAAACTCGCAAGTCAAAACGCGGGAGATTCGAATATACAAAATTTTAAATGGTAAATACCAATCGTAACCAGGACAGTTAGCCAATGGAACACTGCGCCACTCCTACTCACATACTAAAAGAGGCATTCGTGATATGCTGATGTTTAAAGAGATAGTTTTTTGGCAGAAGGTCAGCCAAACTTCGTGACATGTACCATAAACATCCCTAATTTTTTTATATCAATGCTTTTGTGATATTTTCAAGAATTTGCAAAAATGGACATTTTCATTTTTTTAAATGTTTGTTAAACTTATTTTTTTGTTTTTTATTTGTAGAGTTTCATTTTTCAACTGACATTGTTATCAATAGCATTAAACAGATTAGAGAGGTGAGTTTCAACTTGATGTAAAAAATAAATAAATGCGTGATAAAGTCACTCAAGAAACTTCTCTACTTATTATTGTTTGCAATGATATGTGACGTGTATCACCAAGCTCAAGTAACTTGTCAAAATTAATAATATAGTTCTTTTGAACGTCATCAAACATTGGAATCGAGAGGTATCAAGTCAGGGGACCGTGGGGGCTATACGATGGGACCAAATCTTCCTATCCCCGAGTGGGGGAGGGTATTGTACAGGTAGTAAAAGAACAGTAGCGGTCCCTGGATTCTTGAAAGGGGGGGGACGCACAAGATTTTAAATAAAAAAACTTCACGAAAGTCCTACCAGAGATTGTACATGCCGCAGCTGTACCCTGCACGTAATAAAAAGTGTTCAGTTTCCTAAAAAGTCACTACTTAGGAGTGTTTTGCTTATCGCTCATCAAAAAATGTTATTACTTAAGGGTGTTTTACTTGTCATCCTGCCTAACTAAGTCAAAAAGTCGTCTAGCTTGGAAATCGAACTCCCAACGCCTGATTCAAACACGTCAGTGCTACCTACTGACCCACGTAGCCGCCTGCCTCATTACTTACCTATTTTCATCTTTGTAATGTAATTTATAATTTCCTTAATTTTTATGTTGTGCTCGTAAGTCGGCCAAAGTTCATCTTAAGCAACGTGTTCACCCGATTATCCATTTTGAATAATATGTTAGTAGATTAGAATCGCCGAAGTAAACAACACGTAGCGACTGGAACAAGAGAAGATGTCTGAGGCGCGTCAGCAGGAGCGTCCTCTATTCGTATTGGTTCGTATGTCACCGGTAACCTTTCGGTTTTCACTGGTCATTTTCAAAGTCGATTGATGTGCGATTGACCAATGGGAGCGCTATTGACTAATAGGAGCCTTCAGTCAATCACGTGACGAGACACTGGTTAAGTTCGAGCTTAATGTGCTGCGAGTGCCAGTTTTTATCTGAGCATTGTGTGTTACTTACAAATCAGAAAATCAGGAAAAATGTATTTTTTCCTGTTTTTCTCAGAGGGGCGCATGGCGTTGCGTCATAAGGAGGAACCGCCCCTGTAAAAGCAGCAATGATATAAAAAAGTAGGGACGTTTAGGTCACAGGTCTATTAATAAAATATCTTCGAAAAGGGCTTAAATATGCCCTAGAAGTTTGGTTAACCTACCGCCAAACACCCTCTATATACTCCTTAATGAAGGTACACGACACAGTTAAGCTTTCGAAGCTGTTGAACTCTTTGAATCCGTTATGTTTTTTTCAAATCAAATGTTTGAATGCAAAGAATCAAAATTTTACATTAGTGTTGTTATTTATTTGATTCATTCTCATTTTTTAAGAATAATCCAGGAGTTCAAGCTAAAACCTCTGAAGATCTACTGTGAGGCCGCAAAGCAATTAGCAAAGACAGATCGGTATTCTGGGATTGCCGAATTAGTGAGTTGCATCAAACATTCAGGCACCAGTGATGCGGACATAACAGACACCTGCGACCAGATGCTGCAGCAAGCTGTAGGCACCTTGATCAAAGCCAATGTATCGGAAACCAAAGTGGAAGACTTGATCAAGTTGATGTCTGATAAAGCTATGAAGGTCAGTACAAAACACCGGTCGATTCGACTAACAAATACTAACGATAGTCTTAACATGCAACAGTACACATCAAAAGACGGAGTTCAGTAAAGATCATAGCAATGATCAGACTGATCTTCCACTCAACATTTCATACAACTAACTACTAACTAAATTATTAACTTAATTAAATCTGTCTGTTAATAAAGCCTGATTAGGTACAATAAAATGAATGAATTAACGTTAATAAATACAGACTAATGAGTTTTTTTTATAAATATTCTACACTTATACCTAAAGACGAACAAAGACAACTTTTTCAGTTCACGAGGCATGGTGTTATATAGTTTCCAAAAAGCATATGAGGAGCATGAGGACAATGGACTATTATCATGATTTTTTTTTTGGTTGCATATGATAGAATACGTCATAAAAAGTATCTCATTTTTTTCTCCGATTTTTTTGGGCACAGGAAAGCCGTGAAAATAAAGAAAATATTTGAATTCTCCTAGGGCAGTGACGTCACTGCCCTAAAGGCGAACAGCCAATCAAAAGACAGATATGTGTGCTGTGTTGCCGCATTCTGATGGCGCGCGAAATGCCGGAGCTGTACGCGGGCTGGCTCATCTATCTTGTCTTCTGTTCCCGTAGTTTCCAAAAAGCATATGAGAAGGACCTCATGAGGACAATGGACTAGTATCATGATTTTTTTTTGTTGCATATGATAGAATACGTCATAAAAAGCATCTCATTTTTTTCTCCGATTTTTTTGGGCACAGGAAAGCCGTGAAAATAAAAAAAATATTTGAATTCTCCTAGGGCAGTGACGTCACTGCCCTAAAGGCGAACAGCCAATCAAAAGACAGATATGTGTGCTGTGTTGCCGCATTCTGATGCCGCGCGAAATGCCGGAGCTGTACGCGGGCTGGCTCATCTATCTTGTCTTCTGTTCCCGTCTGCGAGTCGGAACTGTTCTTGGCAACAACGCACTGCTGATGCTTGGCGCGGTTGGAACTGATTGGCTGAATTTGAATTCCTTTCTTTAAACTGGAATTACTAAAAAACAGAATGATGTAGAAAGTAACGAAATATGTTTATTTTTGTATGCACTAAGCGGTTATAACAATTATATCATTGTATCATTGATACTAGTCCATTCTCCTATGTCGAGGGAGGGATATTTGACTTCTACACCGGACATTTGCTTTGTGAATGTCAGAGCAATATATTATTCAACTATCCAGAAAGCTAGGAATCCTATTTTTTACAATTTTGTGGAAAAGAACTAGATGCTTCAAAGTTCTACTTTCCCACATAGTCATACCTGTCTGAAATTGGCTGCCTTTTTTTGACACCACAAATTAGTCTGAGGCAAGAGAACTTGCACAATTAATTGAATTTTTTTGGGGAATTCAAGAGATATTTGGGCCTACCGACAATACCAACTTGCTAATAACAGGTCATGACTTGCGTCATTTATCTGCGGTGCCTTTGACGTGTCTTCTATTGAGGTTAGCGTCGTAGTGACAATTTGTTTTCTATATTCTGTGGCATTAGCAGTTAGCTGTGTATATTTTGTGATCGTTATTTAGTTGAAAAGCTGTGTTGAAAAGTTATGACTGACTCATATATGTGACGATACCATAAAATAAGAAATGAATGGATCCACTGGCAATCACAAAACACATACATTGTACAGTCAACCACAAGATACACTACCAGTGAACAATAACAGTTGGCATTACAACAACATCCCTACATAATAGGTGCTTTCCTTTTGCATGCTTTATCTGATAAGTCTCACTTGTGACGTCATGACTCATTTCAATGTACGTTCCTTTTGTTTTATGAAGATGAGTCTAAAGTGAGATATTTTATCCCCACTTGAGCCCATCTGCATTAGCTCGAAAGGTAGATCAGTTGTCTCAGATCATTCAGATGTCAAATAAATGAGGTTAGGATTTTTTGTAAGTGAATTTCAGCGGGTTTTGTGATGTATGGATAGTCGATAGTGTATGGAGAGCGACGATCTCTTCCAAAAACTTCATCTCTTCAGTCGTCTGTTTGCTATTTCCGATTTACAATTCGAGTATGCTGTTGCAGTTGCATCTAGGACAATTAGTAGTTGTTGATGCAAATGGTATAATAGTGAACAAATTCACTGATAATAGGGAATACCCAAACTCAATAGAAAACGAAAGTACAAGTAAAAAACTCTTTAATATCTAACTCGCATTATTTATCATATTTAGGAATGACATTTAACTGCACAAATACGTTCCTTTAACTCATCTGAGCTATGAGGTTTCCAACTGAGCTGAGCCGTCTCATTTTTAAATGATCTGAGTTAGTGCAGATGTAAAAGGAAAGCACCTAGTATATTGGCAGAACTTTATAAATGAAAAATCGTCGTATTCTTTATGTCAATTTCTTCACTGATTTCTTCAAGGTCACAAAATCGATCGATTTCTTGACCGTGTAAAGTGGTTTTTAGTAATACATGTGTTATATAGTACGTCACAATAGTTGAAATTGGAAATCACGAGGAAATCAAATCATAATTTTTTATTAAATTGTTTCTTTTTTCAGATATCCGCATATATTGAAGCGAAACAGTTGAAGACCGCCTATTTTTTGGCTGTGAAGTACAAACGAATGTCAGATATAAGACGGATTTCAAGAGAGGCGGAGCTATTAAACCAACCTAGCATTAAAGCATTATGTCAGAAGGTTTTACAAAATTGCTCTCACACCGCATCGCAATCTAAAGAATAAAAATTATATTTATTGTTCCTCATAAATAAAGCTATACATGCATGTTAGCTGATAAGGCTGTGACATATCCATTGAATTTGATATTTAACATATATTTTATTTTTGTATTCATATACTACTCAGTTATTCATAATAAAGGATTTTATTATATTATTACTTTGTCAACATTATTGTAGGTACAGATTGAAATAGTAAAATGTGTCTTGGCACTCTTGGCAGCGCATGATATACATACTGTATTACTGTGTGACCATCGTAAATTGACCTGCGCGGTATGAGGAAGGGTAGCGATCGTCATTATCATGTCGAGTTTAAGACGGGACAGAAAACATAAGTATGACAGGGACATTAAATATCGTCTGCAGCGATCAACGCTGCTATTATCCAGTCCTGATGCTGGACCGTCTTTAAAGTGGGGAGGAAATATGTTGTTGCCGATTGTTTTATAAGTTTTATGAAGTAGATAAATATTAAATAGGATATTAAGTGAATATAAATTATTTGCCATTTCCTGTCCGTGTATGTTAGATAGAACAAGACGTAAAAGATTGAAATAGGAAGAGTTGTGGCAGCGTGCTTACTTCATTCACCGAATTCGTTTCGCTGGTCAATTTACGTTGGTCACACAGTATATCTGGTTATACTGGACAACTGGATTTATTGATAATGCACAAAAAAAGGTCACGGGTTTCATAGTTAAGCTGCAGAGCGCGTCAGGCAGGTGGCACTATCTGGTTTGGTTCCTGGTATAAGTATATTTCGAAAACGAAAACTAGAAACTCTACACCCAATATATGACGTCATCAACTCATCTGCTCACAACCAGTCTCAATTTTCTTATTATGCATGGCCGACTCTACACTAGGCCGGAGCCTTAGATGTAGCAACGTGGCTTAGCTGTCAAATAGTGGTCCGGTTACCGTAAATTGTTTTATAGTTTCAGAATAATAATTATTACATTTTATATGTATTAAGAGTTCATCTCGGTTGATAAATTAAGAAAAATACTTTTTAGAACTACTACTACTAATACCACTTACATCTGATGTCTGGTTCATCGTAGTCAAACACTACAAAACATAGGCGTAGTTAGGTGGGGGCTTGGGGGGCTAAGCCCCCCTAAGAATGAAATTAGCCCCCCCCCAAAAATAATTCAAATCAGTAACGTTCTGCTGAATTTATTGTACCTAGGACTGGAGGCTTAAGCCCCCCAGATCCAGCGACTTAACTACGCCTATGCTACAAAATAAAAATAAACGCAACCTGTTTCCTGCTGCCACTTCCACTTCCACATAAATGAACGCTCAATTTACTTTGTAAATTTTCACTTGACCTCGATAAATTCACTATTAGGTCACTTTGAAGCCATTCTTGCTGGTCTTGATTCCCTTTCACTATCAAATCTTTTCGTAGGCATGCCCAGATGAGTTCTATAAACTGTCTTTTGATATTTGGGAGGTCCAGAAAACATTTTAGGTAACACATTGTGCTTTAAAATAGGTCTTATCCTTTGAAATGTTTGTAAATTATTGTATTTATTCTTATAAATATAACCAGCCCTTACGAGGAATACCGTTCACCCACTTCTGTTTATGTCCTTTATTGGAAGCACAATTTCTAGTGCAACCTGGTACTACACACTTTGCAGGCATGTTTTATCTTTATAGTTTCGTTTGTGCAGGTAAATAATTAGAAACACATTAAAAATCACCTTCCAATCTTCTGTTTCACTCTGAAAGGTTATGTTTGGTATGTCCTTTATTGGAAGCAGAATTGCTAGTGCAACCTGGTACTACACACTTTGCAGGCATCTCTTTATCTTTATAGTTTCGTTTGTGCAGGTAAATAATCAGAAACACATTAAAAATCACCTTCCAATCTTCTTTTTTGCTCTGGAAGATTACACTAATGACTTTAACAACAAATAAAAGCTCGGCCCCCGATTCAGTGTTGCTATATTTCAATGCTCCGGCCGGAGTAGAGTCGGCCATGCTTTACACGATTTTTAGGAGTCGAATGGCACGAAATTGTCAACTTCATCTGGCAACACTGGCTATAGAGCTCATACACCAGGCACGCCCACTTGTGATAATGATCTGCAGCAAACGTCAAATTCAAATTTTCATAATTTTTAAAATTTGGCGAGGAGTGGAAAAAAATTAACGAAAACAAACAAAATTGGTATAGCCAAATCCAAGACAAATTTCCAAATGCCCCATGGTACACCAAAATAGGCTTCATAAGTAGACGACACATAACTAACATCATTAGACTCAGAACAGGTCATGGGACATTTAAGAAACACCTATATAGGCTGGGATTAGTTGAGGACCCATACTGTGAATGTGGAGAAATAGAAGATATAAACCATATATTCCTGCAATGCCCCATTAACCGTACACCTGGTCACTCACTATATGAGGAATTAAGAGAAAGCAACATACCAACCCCAATCAGCATGCAAACGGCACTACAAAACATAAATAAAGAAAGACTAATCATCTTAAACAACTTTATTAACAAATACAGAATATCTATATAGCATTCTTATCCTTTCTTTTTCAGTCCTGGGTGCTTCTACCTTTCCGAGGCAACTTTTCGGTGTTGTGTTAATGCATCCCCGTTGCCCGGGTGCGAGAAGAGTCTTTTCATCCTGTGTTGTGTTGTCTTACTAACATACCCCACACCAATACAAACTGTAAGGTAGACAAGTGAAACTAAATGTAACAAGTGTCCAACGGTTATGGTTACGAGCCAGACAAACCAAGGACACAACAAATGTGCTGGCTAATTGCGCACGCGCGCAGAAGCCAAAAAGATATAAGAAGAAGAAGGTTAGGATAATATAACCGTACTGTTTTGGTTTTCTTTCTGTAGAAGGTTATTTATTTACAAAATGAAATTTCGGGCTGTAATTACAGAAGCACCAGCTATGAGAGACTTCATGAGTATGTCTGCAGCGTGTTATTAATGTTGATCAATTTATTTCTGATAAGCTTCAGTTTTCAGATATAGCATTAAGCTTATCAAAATTCTCCAAGGAATGTGTAATGAGAATAACTACAAGAAAAGTTTATTTTATTATCTCTGAAGAAGATTCAGGTCCTCGAAGACCTTTGGTGTGGTGTGAATTACCAATAAACTTTTATTTCAAGGAGTATAATGTTGTAGGAGTTAACCAGCAGTTCAATGAGATATTTTTGGAATTTTCAACTGCATTGCTTGCTCGATCGTTGTCGGTACTGAAGCAGAATGTTAAGTCCTGTAAAATCAAGCTAACTGACAAAGAATCGCCGTGTTTAACAATAGAAACAGAATTGGTAAATGCATTAGTAGAATTTGTTGATAATATTGGTAGATAACCATATGTCATAACATATATGTCTCTCTGATCCATCCTATTTTACTGGTGCCACATGTAAAACCACATAGATAAACCTTTACTTACATTTTGGCCTCATCTGTAGCCTTTATAAAAGTACAAAATACTTGACAAATAGTTCATTTGGATAAAAATGTCATTGTATGGCAACTGCAGAGACTACCCCCGGCACCTGTGCCAGGTAACAGCTTTCAATTTTTTTTAGCTTTTTTCTTAAGTATGTTGGTGATACTAAAACCTAAATGAATATGGAATGTTGCTTTGCCATTGTTGATATATCAAAAATAATATATCACAGACTTAAAATTGAAAATGGATTCAATCAAGACCATTTATGTGTCTATCTTATGAGTAAATAAAGGCTATAGTAATATCTGAATGTACATAGTTTTATCTTTAAGCATATATGGTTTTATATATGGGTTAGTAAAGCCCAATGAATAAGTCAGTGTGTTGTATACCTGATGTGGAAATGCATGTTGTATTGCATTGTTTAAAAATATTAATTTATGTTGATAAATATATCTCACTATATCATTCTATATGCTTCCAATCAAATCAATTCCACAATTGGTTGATGTTTTCAAATTTTCATTGTATATAGTGGTGGTCTTTGTAATATGTATCTTTTTGTTTAAATAAATTTTAGATGGCTGGAGATATTATCAGCAGACAGGTAGTCCATGACATACCAGTGGAAGTTATATCAAGGAAGCATTGGTCTGATTATGAAGAACCTCATTTTAATGACTTCCATGTTTGTATTGAAATGTTCCATTCATTAAATTGAGTGAATTAATTTTTATTTTTTTTTAGGTCACTATACAAATGCCTAACTTGAAATTTCTAAAGAATATTGTAGATAAAATGAGGAATATGAGCCACACACTCATTGTTAGTGCAAATAGAACTGGGAGACTCACATTACAAATTAAGACAAACATTATCAATTTATCTGCCCATTTTACTGATTTGAATGTGGATAGTTTTGCTGGTATGATTTAGTATTTTAATTATTTGGTTGACAATACACCTATGTAGCTGTAGGTAGATTTCACAGTTTGCCTCAATTTTCTTTACTATTTTTGCTATTTTAGTAACATTTCTTTTTTTCATATAGAATTGTTTTCCAGGTAATAAAAGAAACATAATAATATATGGCTTTTTGTCTTCAAAACCAGTTTTAAAAAATGTATCATTTAAAATGTGAATCACAATAATTCAATTTTTTTGGAATTTTGCCATTTTAAAAAAGCTACTGGATATTAGGACATAAAACTAGGGCATAAAAACTTGCAGAAGTACTGTTTTGCAAATCTAAATAATTTGGATTTTTGCTTTTGGTGAATCATACTGACTGCCATTTTTTTAGTTGGTCATACCTCTAATGTGAATGCAAATGGGGATGAAAATGATCTAGAATTAATTCAGTCCATTGTGGATATAAAGAAGTTTCTGATGTTTCTATCAGGTCTACAGATCAATAACTGTAGGACTACTTGCAGCATTGTCCATGGAAAAATGGTGAAACTCTATATGGATCAACCTGGAGCACTTTCCATTCAAGTATTTCTTACAGAAATGTGTTCATAATATTCTATTTAAATCGTTAATGAAACTATTGTGATGCTGTTCCGATTAAGTATTGATGTTAAAATATACAATTAATAAAAAATCGATTTTTTTTATTAACCAACCATTTTATATTTTTTATCCATACAGTGTAATAGGTTAATACCTTAATCAATGGTAATAGCAAACTTAGCAAAGGGTTAGAAACCAAAAAATAATTATTCGCTAACATTGGCGCCGAATTTCAAATTCAAATTTGTTTTTATATCGAGTAGGTGCATTAATAATTAATTGGACAAATTAATTGCTTAATTTTTATTAATAAATAATATAATAAATAAATTGACCGTATAACCGATCAACCGAAACCGAGGTTACAGAAAATGGCCTACACGGCTACACAGCTTCTAAAAATAGCCAGTAGAGGTCACGTGCTGTTTCCGATTCGGCGCAATGTGACATTTCTAATCTTCATTTCTCGTTCTCCATTTTGGCACTGGGACGACTGGTGTGTAAAAATGTCTCTGCTTTCAGCCCGTATAGCTGCCTCCGTGGCAAGGAACCTGCCTAAAAATGTTACCCAGGTATTGTAAAACGTTTTTGTGTAATGTATAGTGTTTGTGTGGTTTATTGCAGTTTTTTTGGTGAGTTTGAACTCGTGTACTTTGCCGACAATGGTGACATAATCAGAGCATACCTACATTATAAGAATTTAACTTTTAATGTAGAATTCAATACCTAATGAGTGCAAGAATGTGATTACAGTGAATCTTTTTTAAAATACCATTATGTATTTCCAATAATTCACACCAATTTATGATCAGCTTGCAGGTATTACATAACATATAACCCTTTTGATCTTCCAAATGTATTTTTCTATTTTATCTGCTGAACAAAATCAAATTAATACTCACCACAGAGGCAATTTCATTGTAGCTAGATGGTTATTACATTTTGGTTCTTATTTTTTAACTTTCTTCTTGAACCTATCAATTGGAACTGAAGTCTTATAGTCTTCATATCAATTTTTTTTATCATAATAGTTATATAACACCCCCTGACATTTTAATATTAACGATAATTTTTAGACTAAACAATCCTTTATCATCTGTAAATTACAAAACCTGGGACATTGCTGGGATTTTTATCTCCATACGTAATGAATGTTAGGTAACATTCCAATGATTTGGAATGGGATAAAGTTCTCTGAGATACAAATATCTAGCAAGTTCGTGTGTAGTTATGAAATTTATTTAATTCATAATTCCCATAATGGAATATTCCTGAGGGAAATTTAAATTTTTTGAAAGATTGATTACTTCAGTAATTACATTTGTGTAGCTCTGCTGTCCTGCATTCAGTAGGGTGTGCTTGCAACCTACATTGTTAAAATATCATTAGATCTTTTGTTGGAACTTTTAGTACATTGCATTACAAAATGGTTGTATAACAGTTAAGATCAGTGTCCATCTTTGATATTCGAAGGATTGTTGTCAAGAGGGGTATAAATTGGCACAATTCTCCGGCCCATAATTACAACCACATGAAAGATGAACTTTTTACTAATGCTTTGACCCAACCCTAGTATCAATAATTGAATCTGTGAGTCCAAGAACAGTATAAGTGCAGAAACATAGTTTTGAGATAAATTAAAAAACATATTAACTCCAAAACAAGTAAAGTAACTGTGTTCGCCATCATATAAAAGTTGTTATAATTCTTTAGACCAACGATAATACAACATAATAGATCCAAAAGTCTCACCCTCCTCCAAGCTATTAAAAAAAATAGTTTATGCCCTTGTACTGTTGTTCTTGAACACCGTCTTCTTTTTACAAAAAAGTACATAATAAAACACAGCTGTCACACTGAGATGGCAAGACATACAGAGTATATAAATAAGGGAAAACAAATCTTAACACTACAATCACAAGAGTTTTAAACATTAACAAATTACATATACAGAGATCTTCTCAGCTGAGGTAGTGTTATGTAGAAAATATCAACATGAGAATCATTTATAATTCTACAATATCTGTCCAATGGATTGTATAAACACTATAAACCATAGGTCATTCTATGAAAGGGAATGATAAATGTAGTATTTTGTAGCAAGCCATGATTGGAACATTAAATTTTAAAGCCCTTAAAAGTATGGATGAGTCAATGAATCCTCTTATAATTTTAAATATAAAGAAGGCACCTCTAATGTCACGTCTGGTGCTGAGTGGTAGTAATGATAACTGCTGCTCTCAAAAATCTATGCTATACTCTTTCCAAATTGTTGCTGTGTATTTGGTAGTAAGGAGACCAGACCACTGAGCAGTATTCTAACGTGGATCTGACTAAGCTGCAATACACTGCCCTAATAGTTGTAGTTGAAAAATATTTACAATTTCTTAACACAAACGCAAGCAGTTTTGCAGATTTTATGGAAATATAGTTTATGAGTTCAACCATTGTTAACTTTACATCCAAAGTAACACCTACATCATTGATAGATGAAACACACTTAAGAGTTGTATCATTAATAGTGTAAGTTGTTTACATTCGACTCACTTTGTGGGAAAAACTCATGTAACAACACTTTCCAACATTTAAGTGCAGCTTATTTTGGGTGCACCAATCACACAACTGATCTAAATCTGCCTGCAATAGCACCAGATCTTGCATATTGTCCACAACTCTCCAAAATTTTAAGTCACTGGCAAACATTAGGTACTGACTATTTAAGAAACAATTAACAACATCATTGAAAAAGATAATGAACAACAGGTGTGAGGTGTGACCACCCTGAGGGACCCCAGATGTTACATCTATTGTATCAGACAGCTGACCAGCAACTTTAACTCTTTGTTTGCGACCAGACAAAAAACAAATAAATAAATATCTAAAGTTTTACACATTTCTCGTTTTTGTGGGTTAGGCTACTGTAGTTCTCAACCCTTCATATATGGTTGTCAGGTAGCCTTGAATGGCCAAGATTTTAACATGTTTGGCTTGTCAATACTGGTGGGATTGGTGTTATAGGGTATTTGAACAAACTTGCTCACTAAAAGAATCTCAACAAATCTGGTCAGCTTGTCATGGCAGAGCTAAAAATATGTCAATTCACTGACAGTTTTTACTTAATTTACACAAGCCTAAAGCATGTAATCTGATTTTTGCATCTAAGTCAAATTTAAAATTAATATAACTGGCATCTTATTTATACAACATAGGTCTGAAAGAATCACCAATGTGAGAGGAAGATAATCAAATAGCAGGTATCAGTCAATAACCTTTTTTTCCATGTGGCAGTATTGGTATACTGCATACATATTATTAACACTTTGAAGGTGTCTGGGAGAAGAGATCTCTATGATAGTGTAGTTTTTTTTTGTAAAAATGCTTTACTCTGAATGAAATTTTTATATCATTTTGTGGCAAAAAGGCTAAAATGTCTGATGCCAACCCTTCAAGAAAAACATTTTTTTTTAATGTACACTAAAATATATGAGTTGTGTATGTCTATTTGTAACATACTTTACATGGATGATTGATATTAATTTGTCTTTCATGTTCATTAGATTTGTCCTATTTTTTATTAGATATTATAGCTGAAAAATATTTAAAAGTCATGCTAAACAGACTTTACCTGCTATGCATTTTTGTTCTTCCTGAGATCCTGAGAAAAATCCTGAAGATAAGATATATAATTTTTGCTTTCAACATAATTTATAGTTTTATTAAGGATGAAGATTAGTAAAGTGTGAAGGTTTGGATTAACCAAATCAAAAATTCAATTTTTTATTTTTGTGCTCTACTTTTTTTATTTTGTCCAGTACAAACTGTAGCTTGCAAGATCTGGATGTATGTTATAATCTTGTATTAAGAAAGTTAATCTCATTGAATAGCTTGATAAATAAAAACTGAAATTCAAAATGATTGATGGATGATATTAATTCTCCAAACAACTATGTAGTATTTATTATATAAGGAAAACTAGATTTTATTTCCTTTGTACTATTTACTAAGAACTGATTATTAAAAACTTTAGAGAAACTTCAGAAAAAGTAAAAATTCCATTGTAGACCAGGTAAAGGATGTTATTCCACAGAAAATATTATCAAAAAGCTGTTTACAAACATTATAAAAATACACTTATTTTTCAAACCATGTTTATGTTTTTTTAAATGCATTAAATTACCTCTTAAGATAAACCTGAACCACTCAATTTTGGACCAACATTTTCTAGAACATTTTCATGGATATAACGCAGATGTTTGGATCAAAATATTAACCAATATTCATTTTAGCCAATAATGATTTTGTGGGAACATCTAGGAAATTTGTTAAAAATACCTCTTCTATGTAATTTAAATATTGTTTGTTGTTTTTATATCATTCTATAATGAATGGAATGTTTTTCACATTCAAAAAATGTATTCATAAGATTTTTTTGCAACTGATACAAGAAGATCAAATGTTATCTGTATGTACATATTTTGATAATAACTGAATTGTTATTGACGAGGAGAAATACATTTTTCTCAGTTAATTGAATGAATTGTACTCATCAATAACAATACATTACTTGTTTGAAATACACATGTATATTATGACTTTGTTATACTTTAGTCATATTTGATAGGTTTGAAAAAATAATTAGCAAAAAAATTAATTAATTACATGTTTGATTTGCAATTTGACTATTATGGTTGTGTATTTCTACAATTTCAGAACAAATATATGTCTCTTTGAAAAAAAGGTGTCAAGCTGATTGACTCAGTACTTCGCTGTGAAAATAAAACAACATAATTATTATTTGCAGTAAATGCACATAAACAAAAAAGTAGGAAAGAATATACTTGAGTAAATTCAAACGGCACTCTCACTGGGGTACCGGATCTTAAGCGAAAATTAAACACATCATATTATTGGCGATAAATGCACATAAACAAAAAAAGTTGGAAAGAATTTACTAGTAAATTCAAACGGCGCTCACTTTGGAACCAGAAGCGATATTGACAAAACCGGATTTTTCCCGGACTAGTTTTTTCATGCTGATTCCGAATCTGCATTTAGTTTTTCTCTAGCACCAGTAGTTTTGGCTATCTTTTGTATACAGACAGACGTATGGACTGTCAGAGGCTCTGCGGAAGCTCTCTTATTATTGACCTTAAGTTATGGAATATTCCCAGATCAATTAAAAATTAGTACAGTGACACCTATTCCAAAAGTATCTAACACTATTGAAGCGTCCGATTTTAGACCGATTAACACATTGCCACCTCTTGAAAAAATTCTGGAAATCTGTGTATATAAACAGGTTACAGAATATTTTGAAAACAATAAGATACTCATGTCAAAGCAATCTGGATTCCGCAAAGGGCATTCGTGTGGAACAGCCTTACAATTTATAATAAATGAGTGGAAAAACTTCATAGACGATAATAACTATATAATTGCAGTCTTTCTTGATTTCAAAAGAGCCTTTGAAACAATAGACAGGCAAATATTAATACATAAACTTCAACACTATGGTATTGGTGGCACAGTACTGAAATGGATTACAAGCTATTTGTATGATAGACAGCAAAGGACTAAGGTTGGATTTTCATTTTCAGGCACTATTTCCGTTGATTGTGGAGTCCCACAGGGTAGTGTCCTTGGCCCTTTGTTTTTTATCATATATCTGAATGATATGGAACTGGTTCCGCAAAACTGCTCCTTAAATATGTTTGCAGATGATACATTGATCTATTTATCTTGCAAAAACTTAGATGAGGGGGTTAGTATGATGAATGGGGATCTTGCACACATTGAAAGATATCTAAAATCTAACAGACTAAAACTAAATACTCAAAAAACTAAGGCCATGATAATATCTACAGAACATAAAAGCAAGGTGGTAATAAAAAGCAGTATTAAAATTATAGTCGACAATGTTGTCCTGGACATTGTAGATGAAATGAAATATCTTGGATAGATAAAAATATAAATTTTAACAGCCACTGTGATTATATTATCAAGAAAATTTCAAAAAAATTATACTTTTTCTCAAGAATTTCAAAACACCTTTCAATGTTTGCAAGAATCACTATTTATAATACAATAATAAAACCTCATTTTGAGTACGGCTCATCTCTATTGTATTTTATGAATAAAAATAAACTAGGGAGTTTACAAAAATTGCAAAACAGAGGAATGAGAATAATACTGCAATGTTCTAGATATACAAGAATTAACGATATGTTAAACACATTACAATGGCTTTCTGTTAACCAATATCTTTATTTAACAACTATGGTTTTTATTTTCAAAATTATAAAAGGTATATCACCTAGTTATCTAGCTGATCATTTAAGAAGAAATAGTGAAGTCCACTCCTATAATACGAGAACTAATTCTAATTTTTACTTAAATAAGACCAATATGAAGAGCACAATGAAATCACTGATGTACAAAGGACTCAATGAATATAATCAATTGCCCCAGCAAATCAAAGAAGCTAGTTCAGTGAAGCATTTCAAATATACGCTAATCAATTATATAAAAATTAACTGTTTATAGTATATAGTATAGTTTTGTTTATGTGTAGTTAAGAAGAAATATTAGATTTCTAATCGTAGTGATAATATTGTACTTAAGTTTTTGTCACTTAGATTATTGTAATTATGGACTGAAATGCCATCACTATTTGTATTAGGAAAAATCCTAAATAAATTGCTACTACTACTACTACTACTACTACTACTACTTAATACCAAAACCAGCTTACACACTACAACAGTCATAGAAATAGAAACAGTAGTCTTATTAATGAAATAACAAAGACAATAATACATATTATAAGGCATCAATCACATCACATTTTGACTTTCTGAAATTATAATTTAAAAGTTCACAGGAATAAAAGGCCTATTTTAACAGTTACGTTTTTACTGTAACTAAGTTTTTTCTGGACGAACCTTAGCGTGATCAGGAACTGCATGAAAACATTTTATGCTCCAGCATCCTGAGGGGTGAGACGGATGAGTTATCAAGACTTACCGCCCTGGGGGTGTCTAAAAGCACAATCAGACACCAGGTCATAGAATGAATGAAACATCATGAAACATTCATAAAAGCTCCATGCAAGAAAACACGGAACATTGTGGCCTGTAGGAACACCTGAATAAAATGGGACTCTACAATGGAGACCCCAACTGCAGACTGTGGTAGAGGGACTGAGTCAGCCCTAGATGTGCCCTGTGAGTCGAAGCGCTAGATCAAAAGAGATAACACGTCTTTGGGAAGCCCAAGCTAGAACCAATGGATTACAGCTCAGCACCAGATCCAGTAGGAAAACTGCATAAACTTATGCAGGGATCTAGATTGCTGGAGTGGATACTGTAAATGAGAGGAATTATAATACAATAGGCCTTAACGCTTCAGTATTGACTGGGACAGTATGGTCAGACGGCTCCTGGAAAAAAATTCTTGAGGGGTGGCATATTTGACCTTCCTTTGATGTCGCAGGCGCCATTTTCGATGACCTTGAATGCTCTTGTTTGACGTGGAAACAGCATCTTTGCTGCTAACAATTTTAGTATGGGAGCTTAACATGACACGAATACAGACATGCAAGAGTAAAAAATATTCTTGGCTACCACCAGACTGAAAAGCAGCATATTTGGCGGATGCACAATACAGGATTGAAATTATGCTATGGCTTCTTGTCAGTTTTGTTATTCCCCTTCCCTACTGGGATATGATAATAGAACCAGTAATAGTAACATTGAGCATTCCTTTCATTCAAGTTCATTTAGTGATACAGATATACTGTCTACTACTGTAACTGTCTGATATTCAGAATTTGTTAATGTATTTATTTATTTGTTTGTTATTACTGAGAATGTGTGGGAAGTACTGAGTCAAGCCACTTCACCCATTTTAGTGGTTCCCGATTATTTCGTGTGAGTTAAGGCAGGTTGAAGGCAGGGGAGTATTTGGGAGGTGGGTGGTGCTAGCAGGTGTCAAATGTGATTACAAAAGATGTAGTTTCAAGTATGTGCCAATGGAGCACGGTTTAGTAAAGTACCCTCAAATTTAAGTTTTTATGCCTCCCAAGTTTAAAATAGTTATGGGCGTTGTCAAATAAGCATTTTGAAATATCAGAAATAAAGTGACAAACTACTGTATGTTTTCTACATTTAATTTTCCTTATCTGTGGTTAGTAATTTCGAACATTAACGAAGGTTTCATTTTACCTATAATTAACACTTATAAGCAATAGGATTTCAGGGCTTTTGTCTTTTATTGTATGTATATGTTTATGTACCTAATCAAAAAGAAATGGAATCTTAGGTGTACATCATTTTTTCAATGCCAAGAATTTGTAGGCATTACTCAAAAATGACATACACAAATACTAAAATACTGAAAGGAATGAGTGGATGTCAGTGCCATATGATAAATCACCACTGCATCCCACTGATGGAAAGAGTAGAATCAGTTCATGTTTAAAACGTATTAAATATGGTAAAAAAATCATGGTCTATACATTTTATTTTTCCTTCCTATAGGTCGCGGGGGTAGCTTTCCCAGCCGTCTCAGTAGCTGCTCGTAAAGTGCACGTCTCTGCACCGAACAATGGAGCTGAAATCTCCTCCATCTTGGAGGAACGCATCCTGGGTGCTGCACCCAAGGTAGACCTTGATGAGACTGGCAGGGTACTGAGTATTGGTGACGGTATCGCCCGTGTCTATGGGTTGAAGAACATCCAGGCTGATGAGATGGTGGAATTTTCATCTGGATTGAAGGTAAAGCCGATTGCCTAGCTTAGTCTTATTCATTGTTTACTTCTACAGGTAAACGAGGGATTGTTTTTTAATCTTAAAAAATATAACTAGTCCTTTGCTATATTATGCTTGAAAGTATTTAACAATTTTTCACAATTTATAGGGTATGGCCTTGAATTTGGAGCCTGACAATGTTGGTGTAGTAGTATTTGGTAACGACAAATTGATCAAGGAAGGAGACATTGTGAAGAGAACTGGTGCCATTGTAGACGTTCCTGTTGGAGACGAGATCTTGGGACGTGTAGTAGATGCTTTAGGTAAATTATAAAAATATGTGAATGACTGTGAAACATAAAATCATATTTAAGAAATACTCAAGTATTAAGTGTCAACTATAAATACGTCTCTTAGGCTGAAAATTTATTAACGATAAATTTATACAATGTGAAAAAATGATGAACAGGTAGCTATAGAATACCCTTTTATGTTATCAGGTAACCCAATTGATGGCAAAGGACCATTGAACACCAAGCAGCGTTTTAGGGTAGGCATCAAAGCTCCCGGTATCATTCCCCGTATCTCTGTAAGGGAGCCTATGCAGTCAGGTATCAAAGCTGTAGATTCTCTGGTGCCCATTGGTCGTGGTCAGCGTGAATTGATCATTGGAGATCGTCAAACTGGGTAAGGCTAAAATTTGATAACGAAAATTTTTTAATAGTGTATGCACAGTTACAGATCACTTCGTTGAAAAATTGTGCAATGAAGTGAGATTTATGTGCATAAATTAAAAGGGTGGATTCGCTAACACCATGAGAAGCTATTTAGCTTCTATGAATGGCGTTTGATAGTAGCCCCTCAACAGTTTTAATAAAGTCTTTTTAAAGAGTGTTCTATTGTAGATCACAGGATCAATTTCATTGTCATGTTAATAGTGTTGCGATTGAAATTGATGATCATGTGTTGTGGTCGTTTTATAATATTTACAACACGAAAAAGTATCTCACTAATTTGAGGGTACTGATGTAACTGATTCTATAATTTAATCATGTATAATAAAATACGTTTTATATGTACAAAGGGTACAAGGACAAGTTTTGCAGCATAGCTTTATTTATTTCGTATTTTTCAAAGTAATTTCATCTATTTTCAATACACCCCTCCATCCTCCGAAACCACTTTTTAAAACCGTTCTGCCAAGTGTCACTGGGGATTAAAGCACACTCGTCCCAAGCTGGCTGAAGGTCATGCCATCACTAGAGAACCGCCTCTTTTTTTAACTTGTCATAGTTGTAGGGACCAAGGTCTGGACCAACGACGTCCTACTGATAGACCACGCATCCAAGGCAAATTGTTTGTCGGCATTCCAAACATTGGGAATATTTTCAATGGTTCTCCGCAGTGATGCCAAATTGACAATCATTTGGAATTAATATTCAGAAAAACGCATGGAACAATATCGTCCATATGTTGTAAAAAATTATGATTATGGCTTGTTTATCTGTACAGGAAAAAGTACTCTGAAAATACTCTTTTGTAAAACACGTGTAATATTGCAATTCTGTCAAGAATTAACCCCATTTTTATATTTTACGAACATTGCTGCATGTCCTAATGCACAACTGGCAACGTCGGGACTGTGTATGCCAAGTGTCAACCACGTGTCTACTCAGGCGCGTACACAGGATTTTCGCTGGAGGGCGGTTTCAAAAAAAAACGAGATGTCTGTTATTAAAAAAAGCAACATAGCACATATATGAATGGATAGTTATCCTTGCTAAACCGGCCAGTCGATAGAGGTCCACATCCAGCCAACAAAACAGAACACAACAAAGCTTCAAGTTGTCGAAAACAAAAACAAATTTGCAAATGCTGTCCACATATTTGTAGGCAACAATTAGTCAACTTCGTGGCCGCCGATAGAAAACGTGCCCTGATCAAAATTGCGAATCGGGTTTTCTCATTATTTACAAAAAAAAAGAAAATTTTTTCTTTGGTTAGACCCAGCCTAAAAAGAACCGACACAAAAGCTATATTGAGGAATTATTGGAAGATTTACGAAAAGGTGATGTCTTGGTAATGCTGGATTAGTAGAGAAATGCGATCTAGCTTCTAGCAAGTACAATTCTGCAATCACATATGGCCACCATAAGTACTGTTTTCTTGATACAATTAAAATTTTTTATTTGGAACACAAAAAGTCACAAATATACAGGGTGTCCCATTAAAAATTTTGATTCGGACGTCACGTGATCAAAAACAAATACCTACTACTGCCCAGTTCCGATATATTGCTTGTCTTAATCGTCGTGGGACACCCTGTATAAAGACTTTAGGCAGGCAGTGTTCAGTATACTACTTAGCTGTGACTGTCTTCTGTATGACCTAAACGACACGTTCTACAATTCCACTGATTTGAAAGGTGCAGCTATCATTTACTTCTTAGGATCGGGATTTTCTGACAGCCGACTGCTGTATCCTCATCATCAAACAGCCAAACTTTGTTTTGAGCCTTGGTTAGCACATCATAATAGTACAGCAAGTCTTTCTAGCTTGGTCTTCCCAAAGAGCTGTTGTCTCTTGTGATCTAGCGCTTCGCACTCACAGAGCACATGTAGGGCTGACTCAGTTCCTCTTCTACACAGTCTGCAGTTGATGTCTCCATTGTAGAGTCCCATTTTATTCAGGTGTTCCTTCAGGCCACAATGTCCTGTGAGGAGACCCGTCGTTATTCGGAGCTGATTCCTACTCTAGGAGTGCAGTGTTTCAGCTGTTTTCTTGCATTGAGCTTCAATGAATGTTTTTCCATTAACACATCCTAGCAACAAGTTCCACTGCTCCTTGTGCTGATATTTCATCCATTCTACGACCTGGTGTCTGATTGTGCTTTTAAGCACCCCCAGGGCGGGTTCTGCTCCAATGTATAGTGCAGACGAGCCTAGTCTTGCTAGCTCGTCCGCCCTTTCATTGCCCCTTATGCCTGAGTGTCCTGGCACCCACTCCAAAGTTGCTTTGTTGTGTTCTGCCAGCCTTCCCATTTCTTGGCACGCAGCTTCTACGCACATATAAACATGTTTCAACATGCAGCAACTCGCAGCTCCCAATGATTCATTGTTGCGTCATATTCCAAAACTTGCCTAGTAACCCTTTGTACATAAAATATATGTAAGGAATAAAACCAAATGTAAGTTCGTGTATTTTATCACACCTGGTTATAAACCAAGGCCGTAGTCTCACTGAGCAATCGAGCAGGATCGAGCAAAAGTTGCATTAGGCAAAAATTCTTTGGATGGTCAGACTGGTCGAGTGCGATCATCCATATAATCTCAAATACTGTTGTCACAATCACGAAACTTTGATGTACTGTTTATACGAGTATGTTGTTGAAAAAATGGTAGGCGACACAGATAGCAAAGATTCTGATATTGCAGTATTTTATTATTTAAAACTGAGAATTATAACATTTCTAATAACCTCACTTAATGACATGTTAATGTAAATAAACAGCTGCTTGGAAATTGTAGCGTCGCATGAGTGACCCATATCGTACGATCGAGCATCGAGCGAAAAGTAGAACACGTTGTAAAATAGGACAATAGGGTACTTGCAGTGGTCAAATTTGGATTAAGAGTATGTTTAGAGAAAAGGAAAAGATATTCAAAAACTTCTACTCTTAAGATAATAAAGATATTAATAGTTATGTTTACAATAACATACGGGTGTTGAAATTTTTCCTCATGATTGAAAACGGATGCTGTCGTCATAAGTACGATAAGAGACAATCATAGCATGATTATTAACACCACCTCTAGCCTCTAGCTATAATTGACGACCACAAAAAAAAATGAAGTCAAGTTGATTGACTCAGTACTTCCCACATATTACGCTGATACCACTTTATTATTTTTCCATAGCATGAAGCTTTGCAACCAAATAATCGCCAGCCCCCCCCCCCCCAAAAATTGTCTTATGCCGCTAGGTCTTTCCTTCACAGGTCAATGGACAGCCAATTATCGATACTACAAACTTCTCAGTTTTACAACCCCCCACCCCTCAACCACCTCACTTTCACCCCCACCCACAAAATTGGTAGGAAATGACCAGGAACCCCTAAAACATCTAAAAACCGAATTTGAGTTGTTTTCATACTTTTCGTTCTTTGATTATTGCTACGCTGACACTGACACAATTTTTAACAAACATGCGCGTTTTCCATTCTCACCACGGTAACAATATACTGTGTCAAAATTTCATTAGAATCAATTTAATAGTGTCCACGTTACAAAATACAAAACGATTTAAACCAATAAATTCTCGTATAGTATACAGAAAATTCTAAGTTCCTTAGTTTCCGTAATAGGCTAGGCAATGTTCGGATGGAGCTAAAAAGGTGATTTGTGTCGCTAGGTCTTCCTTCAGAGCCCCTACCCTACACCCTATTATGAATACAAGAAATTTCTCAGTTTTTCAACCCCCCACCCCCTAACCACCCCAATTTCACCCCACCCAAAAAAAACGCAGAAAATGATCAGGAACCTCTAAAACGCTTAAAAACGAAGTTTGAGCTGTTTTTATATTTTTACTTTTTTTTATTATTTCTGCGCCGCCACTGGCACGATTTATAAAAACCATACGCGTTTTCCATCCTCGCCACGGTAGTAATACTGTGTCAAAATTTCATTAACATCAATTCAACAGTTTCCTTGTAACACAATATAGAAGGATCTAAAGCAATACTCTCGTATGTTTACACCAGAAAAAATTCTAAGTCCTTTGGTTTCTGTAATAGGCAAGGCAATGTTCGGATGGACCTAAAAAAGTTATTTATGTTGCTAGGTCTTCCTTCATGGGTCAGTGGGCAGTCTATTATGAAAGCAACAAATTTTTCAATTTTACAACCCCCCACCCCCCAACCACCCCAATTTCACCCCCACCCAAAAAAAAGTAAAAAATGATCAGGAACCTCTAAAATGCCTAAAAACGAAGTTTGAGGAATATTTAATTTTTTTTGTTTTTTGCTAATTACTCCGCCGCCCCTGCACCGATTTTCAAAATTGTAAGAACATTACCTACTACGACCCCCCAGCATATCGCTGCCCAAATTTCATCACAATCCATGCAGCGGTTACTGAGATTACGAGGACACAAAAACGCGTACAGACAGACCGACAGACCGACAGACAGACAGACCGACGGAAATGAGTGACATGGATTTTCGTTATGTAGACATCATGAAACGCCCAAAAAGTGTATTATCTCAAAATCGAAAATTTTCGCGATCACAATACTCCCCTCACCTATCGGTGTGGGAAGTAACACAAAACGTGTTGTTCTATGACACAGAAACAAGATGTTAGGTTATGTTTACGTCAATCTTCCTTTTTGATTTGTAGTTTCTTCTTGTTGACGCGAAATCAGCCTAAATGAAAATGTGACGTGCGTCAGTTGTTCAAGTGTCACAACTTAAATTGACGACCAAAAAGTGTTTGTGATTCCTTGAATCCCATACTATAATATCTAGTGACGTCAGAGGTTGTTTTCGGGCCTTTTTCACTAGTGCAAATTTATATTTGGAATAAGTCCCATAAGCAACTTAAAAAGTCAAAAACCACTATTTTATGATGTTTATTACGTTACAATGAATGTTTAGAGCAATATTTTTTTTGTGTAAGGACTTTGTGTGCTCTATACGAACGTACTTCACACGAGTAGTATGACCAACCTCATATAAATAAATGTGTGTTCTAAATTTGCTTGCTTATGCTTGGTTGTGCGCGATTAATCACTGAGATCGCAGCCTAAATTATACTAATAAAACGATTCGCGCCTTCCAGCAAAACCGCCCTGGCCATCGACACCATCATCAACCAGAAGCGTTTCAACGACGGCGAGGACGAGAAGAAGAAGCTGTACTGCATCTACGTGGCCATCGGCCAGAAGCGTTCCACCGTCGCCCAGATCCTGAAGCGTTTGACCGACACCGGCGCCATGAAGTACACCATCATCGTGTCCGCTACCGCTTCGGACGCCGCCCCCCTGCAGTACCTGGCCCCGTACTCCGGCTGCGCCATGGGCGAGTACTTCCGTGACAACGGCAAGCACGCCCTCATCATCTACGACGATCTGTCCAAACAGGCCGTCGCCTACCGTCAGGTAACCCATCATACAGGGTGCGGCAGCATAACTCCTTTTTTCAAATTTGTGTAACGATTTTGACCTGCTATGACGAACTTTGTTGTTATTTTTTCAGGGTTAGGTCAGCAATAAAACAAAAACTTCTTATTATTCTTTATCCATGCGGCGTTTCGGCTAATATATCATCCGGCATCAGAATGTCAAAGTTTTCATCGTATGAAGTAACATGAATGAATCATTCATTCGTCAATCTTTTGTGGGGTCCAGATGTAATGCTGTACCTACCTAATGTTTCATCGTTTTTTAATTATATTTCAGTTGTAGGTGTCTGTGTCATGTTACTTCATATGATGACAGCTTTTGACATTCTGATACCTGATGATGACTATACAGGGTGTCCCACGACGATTATGACAAGGAATATCTCGGAACTGGGCAGTAGTAGTGAATTATAATTTGGGGGGGTGTAAATTAGAGCAAATATAGTATCTTTTCTTGTTATTTTGTCACCCAATGAGGTATTTGTTTTTAGTCACGTGACGCCCGATTCAAAAATGTTAATGGGACACCCTGTATATTTGTGACTTTTTTGTTCCTCCCGATAAAACAATTCCAACAAGCTAGCACACTTTGGGTCTAAAGTGATTAATTCAAGAGCCACAGGTACCTAAACGGAATAAAACTTTATAGTTCCATCTCTCCAACGAGCACTAGCGCTCCCTACGGAGTCAACTGAATGGCGCGGCGCACAATTTAAAAAAGAAAGTTATACTGCCCCACCCTATAATACCCTTTTTTTCCAAATGTTAATGACTTGAAGTCAGTGGCACCGTTTGAAAAAAGGTATCAACTTAGGACTCACCCTGTATTCACCCGGCACTTTCAGTGAAAATATATTTTCTTTTAAGAAAACTCACCTGATTAAAGTTCCGAATCTCTAAGGAAATATTGTTCGTTTCTTATATCATTTACTTCTGAACGAAATCATTACCGAATAGCACGGTCCGGTAAATAATGTTTTTGACTGTGTTATAGCACAAAAACCGTAATACCAAAAATCAAAAGTAAAACACAACAAAATACGAATTTTCCTCCATATTCTATGCCCATCCTGTTATGTGTATCAGAATATACAAAGCCAAAAGGACTCAACATTTATTCTACTGATGGCGAGAGAGCAGTTGTACATAGGAACTGTTTCATGATTGGAACACTACGTTTTGAATTTGCGCATTATCCATTTGTTGTTTTATTACTAAAATATTTCTGGAACCAAACATATTTTTGCAATTTCTAGTTGATCTAATAACTTTTGGATATGACAACAAAGGATACCTTTTGCTAGTTATTGGTAATTACAATCCCTTCCCCTTATTTCAGATGTCCTTGCTGCTACGTCGTCCCCCAGGTCGTGAGGCCTACCCCGGTGACGTATTCTATCTTCACTCCCGTCTGTTGGAGAGAGCAGCTAAGATGTCCGATGCTCATGGAGGTGGCTCCCTGACTGCCCTTCCTGTCATCGAGACCCAGGCTGGTGATGTGTCTGCCTACATTCCAACCAACGTCATTTCCATCACTGACGGACAGATCTTCTTGGAAACTGAGTTGTTCTACAAAGGTGAGTTTTAGTAACACCGCATCATTCATTTTCGTTAGTCTGTCAATCAACGGCAAACCTTGGACCGCCTTCAATTTGAAAAAAATCTCTATACTTTGGAGTAAAACCTGAGTAGTATACGCTGTAAAAAATATCCACTTATACCAAGCTTTGTTGATGTTGCTTATTGACCAATTTGTATTCGCCGCGTTTTTAAGTACACAACCGCATTACCGCATTTAATTAGAATTTGTTCTTTTAATAAATTATACAAATTTTCTAGTGTATTAATTGAACTGGGGTTTCATATTCTTTACCTACTACCTTGCCACCCTAGGGCCTAGGCTGGCGACGCCCTTGACTTAAACAATCTTATGCTATGAGCATGTTTGAATATTTTAAATTTTTCACGGCTATCCTTATAATCTGAAATGTATGGTTTAAGATATAATAATTATGTAGAAATTTTGTCTTTTTTCAGGTATCCGACCAGCTATCAACGTGGGTTTGAGTGTATCCAGAGTAGGATCTGCTGCCCAAACCAAGGCCATGAAACAGGTGAGAATCCTGTTTACTGTATTTTACAGGGTGTAACTAAATAAGGGGGTGATTCCTCATCGAAAAAAAGATAGGATCTAACTTTATTCGAGCATCCCTTGTTATGATACAGCCCCTTAAAGGGAGTACATAAAACTTGTTTAAGCAAGCACTAGAAAAAGTTACAATATTGAAATTAACCTGACATTTTCTACTACCAAAAGGATACTTAGCCAGTAATTTATTTGGTTTGCCCCATGGTTGTAAGGGGTGGAAAACGCAACCCCTAAAATTTATTTTCAATGCAACTTTTTGTCTTATTATTTGTTTACCATTTAAACATTTATTTCCGATAGCCTGTTTCATTCTAAACATAGAATGTCTCTTGATTTTTTTGCCCAAAATAAACCATTTCGCAGCAAAAAATTATTTTATTTTATGACGATATGTATCTTGTTCGTGTACCAAACAAAATTACTGGCTAAGTGTCTTTTTGGTAGTAGAAAATGTCACTTGTAACTTTTCTACTGCTTGTGAAAAAAATGGTTAAACAAATTTGATATACCCCTTTTAAGGGGCTGTATCTTAACAAGAGATGCTCCAGTGAAGTTTCTTTATATGAAAGATCCTATCTTTTTTTTCGATGAGGAATCACCCCTTAAATGTTTTACACTTAGTTACACCCTGTATACCATACCTCCCAAAGCTGCTTCTATGACATTTATCGTTCATTATCAGAACATTAGAAAGATATTAAAGCAATCTTAATTATTCGATTATATCGAAGATTACTGTTTCATTCTTTGTTGTGTAGCAATATTTGTAATTGCCTATAATCCGATTGAAGGGACGGCACAGCTCTAAAATTGTTGTTACAAAAAATGTTGCAATGAGTTGAGTTTTGTGCAAAAATTGAATGGGTGGATTCGCTAACACCATGAGAAGCTCTTAGCTTCTATGAATGGCGTTTGATAGTAGCCTCCCAACATTTCAAAACAAGTAAATTATAACTTCATACATCACTGCGGTGAGCTGTCAATGAAAAATCAAAAAACATAAAAACTTACATAACTAAAGGGGAAACATCAAAATCAGCTCTCAGAAAACACGTTTGAGAGTCAGTGTAAAATGGGATCAAGTGTCCATACTACACAAGGAGGATAATAGAAAAATAAAGTAAAATGCATTTACTATAACCAACCAGGTTAGACATGGCAAATCCACCGGTCCAGAAGAATTCTAACTACAATTACCGCTAAAACTGAGGCGTATGAATGCATATAATTTTTTTAGTAGATAATAACATCATTAATCTTTTCTAGTTAGTTATTGCTTTGGTGATTTATTGCGACTACCACATAAAAGATGTTAAGTATGTAGATGTAGAAAACCATTCGCGTGCATGTATGCTTTAGAAAAATGCGACCGAGGTCACTTGTTTGGGGGGCTTAGGCCTGACAGAGATTGTCTACTAATAAAAACGTAAAATATTTTTTCTTATCGAATGCACTCGGAGTTCGTCAAAATTAGCACACCAGAACAGGAATACAGACTGTTGAAAGCTTTTGGTCACAGAAAATATACTAACCATCGTCAGTCGTTATATGTCGTTTAACATGAATCCCCAAAGAAATAAGGAATAGAAGTAAATCTTAAAATGTGCTTTATCATTGAGCCTAATCTAGCCATCATTTTTTAATCGGTCGGAAAGTCAGTGCTAGTTAGCTAGCTAAATAAATTTTCAATTCCTTGATAGAGTATTATATTTACGATTCCGGTTCTGTAACAGTTATGGACAACGCTTTGCCCATTGTTTTAAGGTCTCCTTATCATTGTGAACTTAATCCAATAGATATTTTCATATTACGTCACAAGAGGCGTGGCTGGTCATGTAATATGAAAATGATCTATTGAATTGAGTTTGGCTTAGTTGAAAGGCAAAATAGCACGACAAAACATAACCTCCAAAATCGAGGACCTGAAGAGGATTTTATTGAAAGGTGATAATGAAATCACGGAAGAAAATTGGAGAAACTGTATACAGCATGTTATAAAAGAGGAGGGGGAAATGTGGCGTTTCGACTATTTAGTAGAATTTATTGTTGACTTGCCGAATGAAAGCAGTGAAGACGATCAATGAAAAACATCCTTTGCACATTCTGCCGAATATATTATATGATTTGGACAAGTGTCATAATATGCTTAACCCTGTAAATACAACGCTACTTGTAAATAAAAATCAAGATACTCATATAAATTTGTAATGTTTAATGTTGCAATTGCAGGTGGCTGGTTCCATGAAACTGGAATTGGCCCAGTACCGTGAGGTGGCCGCCTTCGCCCAGTTTGGTTCTGACTTGGACGCAGCCACCCAGCAGCTGTTGAACAGAGGCGTGCGTCTGACCGAGCTTTTGAAACAGGGACAGTATGTACCAATGGCCATCGAGGAGCAAGTCGCCGTCATCTACTGTGGTGTCAGAGGTCATCTGGACAAACTTGACCCCTCCAAGATCACCGTTTTCGAGAAGCAGTTCTCAGAACACATGAAGTACGTATACTTAACATTTCTTTAACAGTATTTCATTCATATGAAAACTTAGTCGGTGCTTGATTTTTACCAACAATCAAGATTACCTTTGATTGCGATGCTCTGCTAAAAGTTGTCCTTTGCAGTCTCTAGCTTCTAGGGATCAGACAAATTTTGTAAAAGCTGTGGAATGCAATGGTCAACCTTTTTTAGTGTTTCATATTAGGATTACTTTCTTCAAATACACACGATTTTTTAGCTATTGCATTGATTAAACATTCACATTTGGAGTAGCTGTGCAGTGAATTTGACGTGCTCCGCCGCCTTAGCTATATTTTGGAGTAAAATTAACAGATGAAACTCTCAAGATGGCGACTGGGCGGAAGAAAAAACTGAATAGGGGGCCTTGTGACACATCTTGTTAAGCTCCTGACGAATATTTCATAGCCATAGAATATAAAGTCAAGTCTCCACCAACTACAAAATGGCGAAACGTTTAATAATTACCTTAAACAAAAATTAATATTGATACATCTAGAAATATTTGTTTAAAATTTGAAGTTAAACATGGAAATTGAAAAGAGGTTGCAACGTTTATGTTAAAGATTCAACTATATTTTAATTTAGATGAATAACATGTTTATAATACAATTATGTTTCTGTAACAATATATTCAGGCAATTATTAAATATTCCGCCATTTTGTAGTAGGTGAAGATACTGACTTTATATTCTAGGGTTATGAAGTTCATATAATTCTTTTTTTCACCCAGATAGCACCCAGTTGCCATGCTGAAAGTTGCATCTATTTTACTCCAAAATACAGCATACACGCATCAATTTCATTATCCCAAGTTTCAGTTTTTAGTTGACCCATTCAAAAAATAAAGGGTGGGGGCATTAAAAAAGAGTATATTGATCAGCATAAAACACAAAATTGGAGAGAAAAAATGGCCGCAATAAAATCGTGAAGAAATGTCACTATTACAGCTTGTCTATTTTTTAAGGGATTATTATTATTATTATTATTATCAGAAAAGACAGTAGGCGGCAAAAGCCGGTAAACTGCCATCACATAATAGTCACAAAATTTCGCATCACACTATATAAAATTGGTTAAAAACTATCTCTGCTGCACAGAAAAGCATCCAGTTTATTTTTAAAAACATTAACTGAAGGAGCAGTCACCACTTCCTCTGGTAGTCTATTCCACTCGGAAACTATGTGATTGGTGATAAAATTCTTCCTGCCAAGTCGGTGGCATAATTCAGACGATAACTTGAGTGAGTGTCCTCGCAGATGTAGGTTGTTACTTCGGTGGAAGAAGTTAATATCACAGGAATAATGTCCATGGATGATTTTATAAGTTTCAATCAACTGGCCTCTCGTCCTACGTTCCTCCAAAGTGGTCAAGTTAAGGATTCTCAGTCGATCTGAATACGAATGGTTTTTCAGTACTCGCGGAATTTTAGTCGCTTTCCTTTGGACACGTTCAAGAAGGTCGATGTCTTTCCGAAGATATGGACACCACGCCACAACAGCATGCTCTAAGATTGGCCGTACATATGTCTTATACACCTTGAGGAAGTTTTTTGGTGTGATGTCTTTGAAACAACGCCTTATCAAGTAAATCATAGAATTAGCCCTTTTGACAATAGCATTCACATGTCCCTCCCACTTAAGATCACTTGAGATACACACACCCAGGTCCATTTGCTCATTCACTTGCGTCAGCTCACTGTCCTTAATGTGATAATTGAGCCTTGGGTTGTTATGCCCCACATGAAGTACTGCACACTTGGCGACATTGAGACGAAGCAGCCATTTCTCAGTCAGATTGTAGTAACATTTGAGGTATACCCTATTACCCGATACTTTAAGGCCCAGTTTCACAATCAGTGGTCACTCTGACGGTTTACTAACCTCGACCTGCGAGTTAACTCGAACAATGCAATGCCTCTTGTTTCACAATCTTAAAATGACGTAGGGTTAACTATGACCGCGAGTTGTATTTTATTTTTAGCGGTTGGTGGTACCGTGTCCGCAATTTTTAAAATTCTTATTTCCTTCGTTTCGTGCTGGTGTTTTGTGTTTTTCTGACAAAACTGTCAAAGAATGAGTTCGTTTACTTGTCAGTTCCATGCGATTTCCAACCTCATTTTGACTTTATCCACTGACGTTTTTTCATCTCATTTGCAGTTATTTGGTGTTTGGCATAAATAACTTTTAGGTTGGGTTGGTGTTTGGACTGCTTGGCGTTGTAATTGTTTCTGGGGCCTTTTTCAAATAATAGCCGTGCTTGTACCCGTGTGTCAGCATGAAAAAACCAAAAAGAGCGAACAACGTTTCAAAAGATGAAGAATATCTGTTCATTTCGTTAGTGGAAAAGTACATCAGGCATGTAATACAATACAAAACAATAGGTGCAACAACATGGCGCGAAAAAGACAACGCCTGCGAAAAGATAGGAGAAGAATTTAATTGCAAATGTGCAAATAATAGCCGCAGATCTGTAAAGGTGCTGAAAGAAAAATACAAAAATTTAAAAAAGGCCAAGGAGTCATGGTCATCATATTCCTCAAAATAATTGGTTCTTGGTCGAAATATTCTTGGTCTCATTGCTTCTTCATCACTGCTATACTCATTTACATCATAACCATCCATTTCAAATAAAAAGAATGATGGAAAGCGTTCAGGTAAACAATAAAATATGAAACACCAACCGCCTAGCAAGTGGCAAAACCAAAGTGACATAACCTAATGCGCATGCGTCATCGCAAACCTGGAGTTAACTCAAGAATTTCTTGGGGTCAAGTTAACTGATAGTTAACCTCAAGTAAAATCGAAAACTACCATTTGTGAAACATGACATCTAGGGTTAACCTCCGGTCAATACACAACCTCGAGTTAACCCATCATTGTGAAACCGAGCCTAAGACTGTCATCCGCGTCAACAGCAAACAGATGTTCGGTTAGTGATGCTCGTACCGCTACTGACGAGTAATTGACTCTTAGCAATATATAAACGAAAAAATGTATTTGTTTCGGTCAAGCATTTTTGCTGTGAATTTTTAGATAATGAATCAATTTCTTGTTCACAAAAATAGTCATTATTTTTTGGCAATGAGATATTCAGTAAAAATATTACTAAGACGGTCCTGACTTGCAGGATTGGCAATGCAATGCACTACTAAAAAATTAAATCTGAGATGCACTTCTTCGTCAGCTGATACCTATCAAATAGACGTCAAGCCAGACCAAAATATCAGGTAACAGAGTATACGCAGAATTTCGCCTGAATACGATAGAAGATAGTAAATCAATCAAAACGTTGTGGTATTCAAAAATTGTACAGACATTGGATGTTCGGAATTGATCTTTTGGTATTATTGAGTAATCCTAGGAAACAAAATAATAGTTATCTGGGTAAAAAGGCACATATAGTCTGAAATATTTTAGCAGATCAAGACCAAAATCCTGAGGTCCGACCTCATTATGCCTTGCTCCCTTCCGGAGTTCTGATAACACTCTCTAAAAAAACACCCCTACATATGAGGTAAGTGATATACTCCTGCACAGGGAATGTGCACAGGAAGATGGGACAATTGAGCACCTTTTGTGCTATTGTCCAGCTGTCTTATCAATGCAATACTCTATTCTGAGAGAACGCTCGCCTTCTATGACCTAGGAGTTGAAAGCTCAGTTCTGAGGGATACTTGGAGGGATGTGAAAGGGACCCAATAGGGTCTAAGTATTGCGATCTTTGCAGATGGGGGGGGGGGGTCCTTCCAAAATAGAATATAGAATATTCATCTGGTTACTAGATTCTCTGGTCGATTAGAGCAAATTGGTTTTGAAATCAGCTCTACGAAAATGCGTTCCTAATCAGAAAGGATTAATTATACTGATTGACATTTTTTCAGGTCAAGCCACCAGGACATTCTGACTAGCATCGCAAAAGAGGGTAAAATCACAGACGATACCGACGCGAAGTTGAAGAAGATCGTACAAGAATTCATCGCTAATTTCTCTGGTTAAAACAGCTTCAGTCATCTCTATGTACGATTCTTAATCGATGTAAGATTTCCATTATGTATTGTGTACTAGCTACTTTTGTAGCGCCACGAATGATTGCGAAAATGCTGTGCATTTTGTTGGGACATCGGTTAAGAATTCATAATGAAATAATTCATCTTTAGATATAGGTATATGTTATTTGTAAATTAATTTAAACACATCGTTAGGAGAAAACGAGGATTTTACATCTGCCTTTGAAAACAACTTGTACAGCATTTGTTTTTATTATTTTATTTGTAACAAAAAAGGCTAAATAAAAGTTTTTGTTATGAGATCTGGCTGTTTCCTTCATTACATTTTTTTTTTTTTTTTTTTTTTTATGGTCGGCCTCCCGCAAATGCTGAAAGCCTATGGCGCTGTAGAAGCGCTGCGAGAGGACAAATGTCTGTTCACGTTAGATTTGAAACGCTGCAGGTTGTAGCCGTCGGGAAACAAATTCCCCGGCAGCTGATTCCACAGCGTCGAAGTTCTCCAAAAGAAGGAATGCTGGAGGAGACTGGTTCGGGGAGTAAGGACCTCGACCTGGTAAGGATGAGCTCGCAGAGCTTCTCTAGTATTCCTGGTTCGGACGGCCTTTGGTGTTATTATCTGGGAGAGCTCACTCGAACATCTTCCGTGATAGAATCTGTAAAACAGACATAGGTCAGCCACCCTCCTTCGATGTTCCAGGCTGTGGAGGTCCTTTGTGAGGTTAGGCGTATCGATTAATCTAATTGCTCTTTTCTGGATAGTGTCCAGAAGCTTTAGAGTGTGCTTCGGAGCACATCCCCATACATGGGAGCAATACTCCAGCGATGGTCGGATCTGTGCCTTGTAGAGCAGCAGCAGTTGCTCTGGCGTATACAACTTCCTACAGCGGAACAAAACTCCAAGCTTCTGGGATGCCGTTTTAGCAATACTGACGACGTGGTCGTGCCAGGGCATGTTATTGTTGATGTTGATTCCCAAGAGCTTGACGGAAGGTGATTCGACAATGGGGTGACCCTCCATTTCCACGGTTGGTAAGCCATCGTGAGACTTCTTTGTCAGTGTTGTTGCCTGAGTTTTTTGTACGTTGAACTGTACTTTATTTGCTAATCCCCACTCTACAATTGTTTTGATATCTGCGTTGATCTGTGAGGCATGCTGCTGTCGCCGACGTAATGTCTCCTGGGATGATAGTGGCTTGCCTGGTTCCATGCAAGACACTAATGTACTGTCATCTGCGAAGCTGTAGATTGGATTGGATGTTATTTCCAGCAGCTCGTTGATGTACAGCAGAAACAGTGTAGGGGATAGGACAGATCCCTGAGGAACACCGGCGTTTATTGAAAATACGTCTGATGAACAGCCCTCGACTACAACAAACAGAGATCGATCGTTCAAAAAGCTGTTCAGCCACTGGCGCAGGCCAGGTGGTAGTCCATAAGCAGCAAGCTTGACCAGAAGTCCGTCATGCCACACTCTGTCGAAGGCTTTCGATATGTCAAGTGCAACAACACGGGATTCGCCATGTTTGTCTATTGCTCTGTTCCACAAGTGAGTGACGTAGGCAAGCAGGTCACCTGTAGACCTGTGCTTGCGGAAGCCATACTGGCGATCATTTATGATGTCATTGTTGTCCAGTAGGGGCACTCTCTAACATAGAAACGTATTTCTATCTACTATCCACTATCAGATCGGCTGACGTATTCTCTATTTGTTGCATTCCCGCCGGCGGCGACTCGCCTGGCGATTAATATCAAACAGGTGGCCGGTTGCCATGGTGGTTGCCATGCCGTAGGCGTGTTCTTAATTTTTCATAGTAGAAGAAAAAGACCAAAGCGAAGTTAGCAACTGTCAGTAGTGTCAGTACTGTCACTGTCAGTGCCACAGACGTCAGTGCTTTTTGTTCGTTGTTGTTGACTGTTGATTTGTGAAATGTGAACATGTGAACAAGCAAGGTACAAATCGTACAAATATTTTTATTTTTGCCAGTTTTTTTGAATAAAAGGTTAGTATGACAATTTGACATGAGTGGAGTATTGTAAAAAAACGACATATGACTATTTCAGCCTGTACGGTCACTATGGCGAGAGCAGTGATACTTTTGCAACCTTTAAGAAATGAAAAGAATTGTGAACAACGACATAACCATGCTCACTTGCGGCGCAATCTTCGTCAGCAACTAAGCTACATTAATCTATCGGATAATGAGTTTGGGCACACTACAGGCTCACAAAGCCTTTATTTGAGCATCTGTGTGACGAGCTAGCGCCCTACCTCATTGTGTGTAGAGTGCAAGGTGAGATTGTTTTTGTAGTTGTCTGACCCATATCATGTTTAGTAAGTGTATAAATTTGAATTTGTGCAAGCTCCTATGTATTTTAGGTGTAAGATAGTCTGTCGCTGTTGGCTACTAGGTCCTATCAAAAACCCATTTGTATGAGCTATCTGCATGGGCTCAGTCAATAAAGTGTATCAAGAGCACTGAGGGATGTAGTAGATGCATTAAATCATCCTGAGATTTTGTTGCGCCACATTTACTTTCCTCAGTCACTACAAGGGAGGCAGGCTATAATATACGGGGTAAGTCACCTAAAATATTATTCATCCTCCTGGTGTATTTTTGAAAATATTAATTTTTATCCATCTTATTGGTAGTTTACACCTTTCTAGTAGCAACAAGCTAACTAAAAGATAACATAACAATAAAGGAACACTTATATTTATTATATAATAAACAATAACAGCAATAGACAAAACTCATAAACAGCACTTAAAGTAGGGGTTATGCCCTGAGGCTGCCAGTTTGTAAACTTTAGTTCCTTAAGTATATTATTGAAAATATCACATAAAGTGCTATTCAACATTTCAATACCATATTACCCAGGGGTGATAGGCTCTTATTATCTAAATAGAAGCAATCATAGAACAATGTTATTAAATTTATTTTTTATACCTTATGTAGTTTATGAGATCAGAGTCTTAATACTGTAAATTAATTATAATAATATAAATAAACAACATAACCTGAGTCTTTCTTTTAGCTGGTAACATACAGATTAAAACTGTTTAGCACTGATCTGTAAGAAATCATAAATTGATGTACATAGTTAATTTAAATAAACATGTGTCGTGAAGTCTTTTTTGAGCCTTTTCAATTTTACTACTACTAACATAATGTTTGTCAACAATGATATTATTTAACATAGATACAAGCCTTAACTGCATACAAGGACCGTTATGCAGTGTTCCCAATATTCAGTATCATGAATATTGGGAAGCACACAAAACATTCCTTTTAAAAATTCTTGCACAACTTCATATAAGAGTTTGTAAAGCAATGTTGATTGAATTATTAAAGAAGAAAACTCCTGCTGATGATAAAATGAACAAAAACTTCTACTGATAAAAATCAGTGTTCTGACATGCTGATGAATGCATTTGAGATGCAATGATTCATGATTCATTACAGATTTTCTCATTTTTTTGAAGTTACTTCAAAATTGATAAAATCAATCGATACCAAGTGCCGTAACATACACAACTGCAATCATTATTATATATTGCAGGGATTACTACAGAATTTTTATAGATTACTCTTATTCATAAGCCAATATGTGGGAATTATATGTTTAATCATATTTAATGTTGTAGAAGCTGCGTAGGTGTGTTTTCCAATAACATATGAGTACTTCGAACACTCTGAAATGTTTCAACAGTTCAAAACACAATGAAGTGATATTGCAGATCTCAATTTGTAACAGGTGGGTAAATAAGTATCATTATGATTTGCCTTTTTTAAAGTACTATGGTTCTTGCAATAGTACAGTAAACTTAAGAACTCTAAGGTATTGGAAATTGGCTTTCACAAGTTAGTGAGTATATATTTGAACCAATGGAACTGAACCAATTTTCTTGTACTGATGAATGGTCCTTTGTCAGAATCATTGTAGTTAAAAAAAAAACAAGAAACATGTTTGAATATGTTTTGTATCACACTATTACACATGCTGTTATTTGATAACATTTTGTTCATTTCAGTTTGACCACCTGTTCTGCCCTTAATAGAATCATCACTTGCCACGTCACAGGGACACAATTGTTAATGGTCAAATAACAGCGTTGATCAAGTTCCTTAGCAAGTTTTATCACTAATTTCAAATACAGTAGTGTATTAGAAACAAGGCTGGATGCCTCTCAAATGAACCTGTAAGTATGAGGCACACATGTACTAATCTATCCCACTCATTTTCACCAAATTCAGGGATGGTTTAGTTCCCCATTACCCCATCACAAAATTCAATTTGCTTTAGTCAATTCATAGAAGTGTTTCAAGCTGATAGTACATTCAATTTTCAATTACCAGTCAAAGCGGACTGAAGAATCAAAGTAAGTAATAAGACACAGCAATGGCAAAGCTAAGTATATGAAAAAAATAGAAAGTAGAATGATACTGGGTTTTTACAAATCATCAAGTATCCAAACGTATTTGGTAAGGATTGTGAAATGCTTGTTTATCTTGTTCATAATCAGACACTGTATCCAGGATTTAGTTTTATTTTATTCATGAAGTGAACAATGTCTCCACCAGCTTATATACTTTGTAAGATGTTTACTTTTGTTGTATTTGCAATAGTGTAGTAGTAGGGTCTCATATTTTGATATTCGACATACAAAATTTGATACTAATGGAATCCATAATTATGGTATTGTTTCATAGTAATGTTCTCTAGTACAGCAAATCATTTAGGGATAATGTAGTTTATGTAATTTAAAGCTGGTTATAAACATTTCAAGTACATATCTAGATATATATTGTAATCACAACTGTTAGTTGTGTTTTCATACCAACACAACATTCAGATTGAGGTGTCATCTGAAAAGTGAATTCTGCGATGAGAAACTTGCGTTTTTCCATTGCTCTTTGTTTTTATGCCGCAATGTGCTGTATTACTTACCTTAGTATGAACCTATTATCAATATGAAGCTTATCGTTCCATATATTGCAAACTTTTTGGTTCCACTACAACTATTTCTTCTACTCTTCATTAACATCGTTTTGTTTTCAGGAAAACTTTATTGAGCAGTGGTAGTGCTGTACAATGTTTCATGTACAATGAATTATGTATAAATACTATATTTATTAAAAAAAAATTATCTGAATGCATGTGTTTTAATTTTTAATACTACAATAGATCAAATTAATAGGTAAACTATATTATATGGTCAAGCCTTACTTTATTTTAAATACATATGTTATATAATAAATTTTGTTTGATTTGGGATAAATCAATGTTTCAATTCTCAAATATCAATAGCCCACATTCTCGATAATTCATAATTGTTATAGGCTGTTAAGAGCTACTCCAATAGAATAAACTTCATTACACATAAAACGTAACTAATTTAATATATTTGATCATGATGATTTTTTAACTTATCTTTATTGACTTTGTTACTTTAGCATAATATATTGAAGGTCAGATAATTAATTTGCGAAGGCAATATGCTGTGCAAATCTAAACATATCAAAGTCGAACCTTACAATAGTGTTTAATAAAGTATTTAAATGCTTGTCAGACATACTAATATATAAACAGATAACAAGAAAATTACTACTAAGTCTATTACTTCAGTCTATTCCATACTGTGGACAGTAGTAGCAAAAATACCTCTTTACATACATTACCTTACAATGTTGAGAAATCTGATCCCTTAAATCTCGGTTATGGGCAAAGAGACAAAAAAATTCTACTTCTGCTTTAGTGTGTAATTAAGGGCAGTGTTTTTAATTATTCCAACGAGGCTTTTTTTTCTACACTTTCTTCTGTGGCAGTGGCAATAATTAATGGCAGAAGCTGAAGGGGGGTAAATCTAAGAGCTATCTCACACATGATATATAAATAAGTTTTGGGCTAGAAAGGTCCTATAAACTCACCAAACATCTAAATGTTTACAAAATTAGAAACTGATCCTAAGATCAGCTAGCACTAAAAAAGGAAAACAATTTATTCAACATAGGTATGAAGTTATATAAAAAACATTAAATAGAAATTACAACTTTAATCCATCAGATAACTCCTTGATCATTCTATTATATGGGAGAGTTCGGACTAAACTCAGTTCTGCGATATTCAACAAAAATCAAGTTTTTGTTTCTTAAGTTTGTTGTTGGAACATGGAATTTGATTTGCTCAAACAGCTGATGCAATCTATATTGAAGCGAAGAATCTACTATATATCTACTATACTCAACAGAATCCAAATTAAGTACCTTTTCTATGTGGTCATAGTCTTGATAAAAAAAACTCGAATCTCTTCATAATACACTTGTTATGTTATGATAAGGCGACCAAACTACACAATTATATTCTAATTTGGATCTCACTAATTTAGTATGCACTTAGAACTCTGGCTGAACCTCGTGAGCCATCTACCTGATTGTGACCTGATTGTGCAGTGTGTATTTCACGGCTCATGAGATTGTGCCTGACCTCTACAATTCGCAGAAAAAATTGATAAGTTCTTGCTATTTCTTGATACAAAACTCTTGGACTTGCCTGCATTATAACATTGTTTATATTTTCAACAAACTTTTCGTCAAAAATGACTAAGGTCATCTTATTTTTGTTATATATTGAACATGTTGATAAATATAAAATAAACATCATTTATCTTATTTAAATTAAAAGTGAAATGTTAAATCAATACACTAGAATGAAAGTTATCTGTTATATCATTGATATATATTGAAAAACACATCAAATGTAGCCATTACATTATTCTTAGATAGAACTAAGCCAAATTCAATTTTTTTAACATGACCATAGGAGTTATTAAGCAATTTTACAATGCTGCTGAATTTATGTAATTTATCAAACAATAAACCATGGTCAATACTGTTTCAGCCTATAGAAAAATCTATATATATATATTGCATCAACTTGTTTTTTTTTTGTCTTCTAAGGGATTCCTAGTTATATGCTATGCGTTCTTGTGTAGTGCTGCTCAGGAGTACCAGGCTCAGCATTCACAATGGGTGTTAAAAGCCAAGGTCTAAGTGGGTAGCCACAGTCACCTGTAATTTTTATTAATAATTATTGTACACCTCTTAGAATAATTACCAATCAAATATAATAATAATTGTAACTCAAAGCCACACCAAACAACCAAGCAGTTTCACAATGACTGTAAAGCTTTCCTAAATGCCTGTATGCCTCAGAGAATCTCCAAATATGACATCAAGTGTAACTCCACTAAATATTGCATGACAAATTAAAAATATTCATTCACCGTCACCAATCTGCAAAGCAAATAATATTTTTTTAGAAGTACATTTATCTGAATGAGCCATAATTTTATACAATCACAAGATATAGAAATTATTTTCATTCGAACCACCAAAATTGGATGAAACTACCACTGTATAAACTTTTTCCAACAATTAGTGTTAAAACTAAATGATGCACAATTCTAACATAGGTTAAAAAATTATCTTCTTTGTGCATCTTTATGCAAAAACACAAATACCTAATACAATATAACACAAGAATGATTAGCAGACTTCTCAAATTTCAAACTAAAACATTGTAATTGTAAAATGACTTAAGTGTAGATGTGCCTGCCTAACGACATAGTGTAGTATATAGAATGTTTGAAATTCATGCCAGACAAGTGTGTTACTGATAAGGTTGTATCATGTTGATAACTAAAATAAAATATCTATACTTACTATTTGCACATTTCCTGAATGGTAATGCTTCATGTTGAAAAGTTTCTCCTCATAATGCTTCCTGTTGAAAAATCTCTCCTTGTGTTCCCTCGGTTTCACCAGCACTACATGTGTGCAGTCGATGCATCCAAGATACCCAGGAAATGCAGATTTACTTGAAAAACTGTAAGTAGCAAACCACTGAATTTAAAATGCATTCGCCAGCATGATAGGAGTGATTTTGATCACAGTAGAAGTTTTTGTTAGTTATAATATCAGCACCAGTCTACATCTTCACTTATTATAATATACACCTGTGCAAGTATTTCAAAAAATGTTGACCGGTAACTATGTAGCCCATCATTAGTTAACTTTGTGTATTCCATCATTCTATAAGAAATAATTACATCTTCATGATACTGAATATTGGAAAGCACATAAAAAATTCCATGTATTCAGTTGAGGCTGACAAATACATAATCCAGCTTAAATTTAATTATTGTCAAAGCACTTGTGCTTGTAGTAATGAAATCAAAAAAGATCAAAAAAGATTTTTACAATGCATGTATAGGTATTAGAAAGAACTGTATATTCATTTATGATTTCTTACATATATCAATGCTAGGCAGCTTTGATCTGTGTATGTTATCTGTTAGAAGGAAGACTCAGGCTGTGCTATTTATTTATATCATCAATAACTTAAAAATAAATTTAAGAGCGTTGTCTTATGATTACTTCTATGTCTACTATCTGGCTCTCTTTCCCTGTTATTGTTTGTTATATAATAAATATGTTTTCCTCTATTGTTAAGTAATATTTTGCCTAGTACTTATAGTTAGTAGAAATATGTTTGTAGGGTAAAGTAGCAATAAAATAAAAATGAATATTTTACAAAATACACCAAATTGTTTGATCGGGAGGATAAATAGTATTCTAGGTGATGACAAGGTTATGTTATGAGAGATTGCTTTATTATATTTATGTATAGAAAATACTTGGCTACTCACTGATAAGATTATAGCTTGTCTTTCTTGTAGTATCACAAGGACGTAAATGTGACACGTCAAAATATCAGGATTGTTCAATGCATCTAATGTTTTCATCACTGCTTTGGGTAAAACAGCGGCAGAGCTGCTAACACCTAAAATACATAGGAGCTTGCACAAATGTTGTTTTATACACTAATTGAGCATGATATTGGTCAAAGAACTACAAAAACAATCTCACCTTGCACTACGCTTACAGCCGTGCGTCAATGGGGTAGAGTGTTAGGTCGTCACAGAGCTGCCCAAACAACGGCTTTGTGAGCCTTTATTTTGCCCTAAACTCATTGTCAGGTCGATATCTATTATCTGCTCATGAAGATTGCACCGCAGGCGAGCATGATTCTGGGTACGTTTTCGGTCCCTCATGATCCAAAGCTTGCATCAGTATCACCCACCGGTATCACTGCTCGCGCGAATGTCACTTACATAGACTGAAATACTCAAAATCGTTTCTGTACAATATTCCACTGAGATCAAATCACTAACCAACAACAACTAAACTAACCTTTTCTTCGAAAAGGATAAAAGATATTTGTATGTTACTTTTTGATTTTACAAAGTCAATAAAATTTGACAATTTGACATTGACAACAGTTGCTAACTTCGCTTTGGTCTTCTTCTTCTCCTATGAAAAATTAAGCACACGCCTACGCCATAGCAACCACCATGGCAACCGGCTACCTGTTTGATATTAATCGCCAGGCGAGTCGCCGCCGGCGGCAATGCAACAAATAGAGAATACGTCAGCGGGACTGCTCGGGATTTTATCCTGGCCTGACCTGAAAACATTGACTCTTAACAGGAAATTTATAAGGGCTATTCCAATTTACGGCTCTATTACCGACCTAGAACTGTTTATCATGCCCCGCCCATTTTACAGTTCTAAAAACGGTGATTGGTTGGTCTGCCAGCGTACCAGCTAATCATCAATTCTATAATCACAAAATGGGTGGGGCATGACGAGAACAGTTCTAGGACAGTAATACAACCGTAGATTGGAATTGCCCTAAAGGCGGGCGATCGTCCGATCTGTCAAAGTGTCAAAATAATCCAAAATGGCTTGTTGTCATGTGAGACCTGTAATTAAAAGTTGTTTGCGTATTTATTTTTTGAGAATTTCTTTATGTGGAGGGTATTTTGAGCATTATTTTGATTAAAACATAATTGTGCTATAGTATACGTGTCTGGTGGTTGCGTGTGGATCTTGATCTAACCGAGAAAAACTTAGCTTTGACTCGCAAAAATGAATTATCCCAACAACGCAGGAGTTTTGTTTATAGCTGCAATTAAACGAGATGATCTCATAGAATCAAAACTGAAACATCAAAAATTCATCAGCAAGCATTTTATCACAGGTAAGGCCCTCATCGCCTTACAAAGGCAGTCATTTTACTGTTTCGTTTATATATAGTAAATGTGGTTTGTGTTATGCTTATCCTTCAATTTAATTCAGGTAGACTTACAGATTTGGAGGATAAAAACCATCCTGATTGGGTACCATCACAGAACATGAGACACACTGCTCTAAAGGTTTTAAAATGACATGGAGACGTTGAAAGAAAGGAGAGGCCAGAGAAAAGAAGAAAACTGCAAGCTTCTAAGGTCAGTCTTAGTAATAAAATTAGCAGAAAATATTGTCTCATATTGTTCAAACCAAGCTAGGGATTATTTCATACTGGTATATTAAGATATTCATGTCATAGATTTACGGGAATGCTTATGCTTTGGGGTCTGAGCCTTGTGAGGTCTCTCTCTGCAGGCCCATAGCCAGGATTTCACTTCGGGGGGCTCACTAGCTTAATTTTCTGATCTGCGTCAGGGGTGGGAGGGGTTAAAAACTGGGAGCAGTCAGGTATCGCCATTTTTCGCAAGCAAAAAAGGGGGCCAGATAGTTAGGTTTCCATTTCTCAAACTTTGTGAAGGAGCAGTAGAGAAGCATCACCATTACAGCAAAACAAAAGCTTGTATGGCTCCTACCTGCTATGAAATAATTGTTCAGGTGGTGGCCTTTCCTAAGGGCAACCTATTGTGTATTCGAAATATTCAAAGCCTGTTTTTATCTACATACCTCCCAAGCCCCTGGGAGGACTTGAGCTCAATATATTTTTACTTGGCTATTATCTATTCTTTGAAATCAAAAAATAAACTATATCAAATATAGAATTATCAAAGGATATGAAAATAATGATAGATAGATAGATAGATAAACTTTATTGGTTCCAACTGACCCTGTTAGGGTATAGAACATGTCAAAAACAATTATAAAGAAAAAAAATATATACATCAAATAAAAAACATACAAAGATACAATAAGAAACATACAAAATTACATACATTATAATGTCAATTCACAACATTGAAGTCAAACTCAACAAACACAACATTGAAATAAAACTTATCAGACTCAATATACAAGTAAAAATAAATAGATCGAACATTTATCACAGCACTATTTCACTATTTCATGCATGTTTTAAGGGTGTTTATATTTTATATTATCAAAAAACTAAACTCAACAAATATTCTTTATAGCCTACTTGGGTGTAAAGGTGAAACGTAAAAATGATTTCTTCTCTAAATTCTGAGTGAAAACTTTATGCATCATAATACATAAATAGTAGCACATAAATTCAACTGTTTCAGAATTTTCTTATTGTTATCAACACCAAAAGATGCAAATTAGTACATCTAGCTTTTCATCGATGTATCACTGTTAATAATATCATTAGACATAGTTGTTATTATTGTTTATTTGTCAATTATTTTAATGAGCACCACTTATTATAACTTAGATAGTTGATACCTACAAACCCCAAAATTTTTGTTTAAATTTGTTTCGTTCCCTTGAATATTTTACCCAGTAAATAATATTGAGATGGTGTTTTCTAAGCTTGTAGCCCAGTAATTTTAGCATAAAAGTTTCAACAGTTTAGAAATATATAAATCACTAAAATAATTTGTAACCTTCGCCCCCCCCTGGCTACGTGCCTGGCTCTCTGTCTCGTTTTCTTGTATAGAAGGCTATTATTTATAAATGTAAAAGACTATTAAATGGTTTTATATTTGTATTAGTTACTGGAAAATGGTAAGAAAAAGGGAAGGGGCCTAAAAGTTCTAATTATATTTCTAGAAAAACTCAAAGCTGTGACAGTGTGGCGGACAGTGTTGAACCAACTGAAGAGTAGGGTGAGCAAGCAAAGTGGAGTTTCTTCGCAGACTGACATGGCAATGAAGGAATTGATAAAACGATTTGAAAGACTTGGTAAAGCAAAAAAATGCAGACCTAGAAGAGAAAGTGGAAAATTCATTATTTGGCCTTATTGGTGCAGATGAAGTGAAATGGAAATATTATACAGGTTTTTCATATATAATATAGTGAATTGTATAATTTTCCAAACTGTTAAAGATTTTGTTATTTCTAGCAGTACAACTACCCCATCTTCATTTGCCTTTACTAATACTAATGCTTATTAAATTGAAACTGGATGTGGATTTTAAGGATCTTGAAAATATTATTCACTTATTATATAACAAATTTGTTATTTTAATAAGGTGTCCAGGCCATTCTACTTTAAAATTAATATCCTCAAATGCTTCAGGGAAGTTTTTCATGATAAAACAACTGTCATTATAAATTTTTATAGGTATTTATTGAAAAACTGAACAGACTTGTTGGTCAAATTATAAACATCACCAGACAATAAATTAAATGTAGATGGCATCAAGCCAGGTGACATTGTTCTGGCAGATAGGGGATTTTTAATCAGCAATATTTTGAGCATGTACAGGGCAAAACTTGTCATTCCAGCATTCCAAAGGGAAAAAATCAACTGCATCCAATAGAAATCAAGGAGACTAGGCAAACTGATCATGTACGAATACATGTTCAAAGGGCTATCAGTCTTCAAAAAATAAGTTTAGAATATTTAGGGGTACTATTCCAATCAGTATGTCGAAAAAAGGTAGTAGGTCTGAAACGTTTAGCACGCTTGATAAAATTGTCATTGTCTCTTGTGTACTCATAAATTTAGGCCTTCCTATTATTCCATTATAAAAATATTTGTAGAATTCTGGAAACAAGTCTATAAATGTAATTTTAAGTAAATTCATTGAAAACTTGTTTTTTGTTGTGATTTGGATAGCTTTTAGTGCACTATATTTAAAAACAACAATTTTGCAGATGACATTGCCATCCTGTGTAGTGCTAAGGGATAATAAAAATACAAGTAGTTTAAAAAAATATTATTTATTAATCCTGTTCATGCCATTTTAAAATACCTATATCAATATTAATTTGGTACCAGTAGGTGATATTTTGTCAATAACAAGGAAAAAGATATTTTTTTATAATCTGCAAACACATGTATTTGTTATTATTACGTTATCTATATTATTAATTTATTTGTAATATTAATGAATAAGTTTTATTAATATAAAAAAATAAATCGATAAAAGTCAATGGAGTTTTAATAATCTTATTGTATAACTGAAAATATAAAAAATATAATGTTTGATTGACAATACTGATGGTGCTATGAGCAACTCAATAGTAATTAAATGGTCATAGTACTGGTAGTAATCATTTTGACATTATATATAAACCATCTAGCAAATTATTAAGGCAATATTATCAGATAAATGCTCAAAAATATATCTGAATGACAAACATAACAAGCTGTCATTGAATAAACAGAAAAAAAGATTCATATTCATTATATTTAAAACTTGCAAAAACAAATTACCAAATTTGGGCTCACTAAATATAGTTTCAAATATAATAACTAAGGAATCTAGTGCAGTAAAAAGCCTAATAACCCAAATGTAAAGAGCACTTTTCCTACCTTGATAAAACACTTAAAGGGGTCATATCAAAATTTTGATCAATGACAGGAATTTTATGTACGAAATAATTGTGAATACACGTTGTACTTGTATGATATCAATTATTGTTTTTAAAATTTGTTTTCATTTTTATACATTCGACTTGCAGTTATAACAGTACCATGGAAAATTAGTGGTATCTTCTAGGTCTACGCATTCAAAATGAAACCATTCTACACAACATTCATCTCCATCATATCTAATGATTGGCACCACCACTACAAATACTATATGTCTATAACTGTATACCCCTCTAAGCGCCTTCTTTTTTGCCTACCTAATAATATTATAACTTCTTTATGAAACTTCATGCCAATTATTTTTATTTTCCTCCCAGAATTTAAAATCAGGTAAAATTCTATTTCTGAAAAAAAGATCAGACGACACAGTCACAATAGTTTGTATTTGATACAGAAATTTTCATTTGGCACTGGTAATATAGCCACCACCTTCTTCTATTAGTCATGGTGATTTCATTTTTGGAAAAGTTTTATATGCAAAATATCACTAATGTGCAATAGATATGGACATGTTAGCAATTTTACAAGAATGGCACATTGCCTTCTGTGCATTTTCTAACTGTTCATGGAGTTGTCACGGGCGGAAGAACAAAATCTACTTCAAATACCTACCTATTTCAGAGGATGATATGAAATGCCAAAGACCCATTTTCTATTCCTAATCCAGCTTCTAAATACAATTTCAGACTGAGTAAAGATAAAGAAGCATGTTGGTGTTTGGAAGACATGTTGGAGCTTTTCATGAGGAGTTACAGTTTGCTGATAATATAATTTTGTAGGTACTTGCAATGTTAGATTTTCTGAGTGTCTGGAGGAATAATTTCAGCATAGGTGCTAATAATAGCTTATCTTTCATCCATGAGCAAGACAGTACTCACTAGTTCAATAGAGGAAGTATGTGATTTGGAACCACTGCCGCTTCAGTGGTTGCTTGCGTTGAGGCTGCAAGGACAAGATGCCTGAATGTTGAAAGATATTATGGACCCAAATTATTCAACAAAAAAAATTCCAAGAAATTAAAATTGATTTAAAAGTTTCGCGTGTTTAAAAAAGAAATCAAAACATTTATACAAAACAATAAAAAAAAAATCATTGTTTAAATTTATACCGATTTCTGTATATTTTTCTGAAACACTACTCCTTGGCCACTTCATTCACTAGTTCCTTAAAGGTTAGCAGGTGTAGTTAATATATAATAGTAATTTTGTTTCTGTATTTTAATTTAGGTTACATACTTAATATTAATATTCTGTACATGATTTGTGGGATTGAGCAATACACTATGACGAAACAGACTTCCAAGCCTAAAGTGATAGCTGTATTAGTTCAATCCCCACTTGACCCACAGATTTATATAATATTGACTTATACATATTATTACATGACATTATTTTGTATAGAATATTATTCTAAATTGTGATTGTATTTGTAAGGAACAATGTACAATAAACAAACAAAAGAAAAATAATTTCTGAACAAGAGGTGATCCATAAATGTAACTTATTCTGACTGAAAACTACATTCAGTGCTATGATAAGAAACACTAATAGATGATCATTTGCTATTGAAATTTCCAAAGTATTGAAAGGAGCATGTCCAATAATACATAATTTGGCAGATAGACAAACTTACAGACGATTTTTCAAAGAAAGCAATTTATTAACTTTACCTGGACCTTAATAAGTGTATATTATTTCTTATAAAACAATTTCAAAATTATGTCAATTATCCTATTCATTTTTGTCATACATAGAGAAAGGTCCTTTATTCTATGCTATTCTAGCATGAAATTATACTACCAACTGCCTAATGAGATAAAAATTATTTCTAACGTAACACATTTCAGCTTTTGATTATTCAAAGACTTATGTGATATGAAACCATATGCTAAAGAGAATCTTTCTAGATACAATTGTTTGTATAGTCCAGTGTGCTTTATTTTATGTATGCCTATTAGTTTAGAAACTCCTTCAATGGCCTATTTAAAATTTGTAATTATACAATTATTTTGAAATTCATCTGTCTATCCAATGAAATTACAAATTAACTGCTAAAAAAAGTGAAATATGAGATTACAGTAAAAGATTAGTGAATGACATATTATATTTTGGAAACATACTTGATGATTATAAATTCTAGAATATACTTGATGATTTGAATCTTATAATCCAAAATATAAGGAGTGATGCATCGGCAAGGCATATTTTATTGCTGAGGTACTGATACTTCTTTGAATTTGTTAACAATGGTTTTATAACAGTCATGTGTTAGAAATTAATGTCTCATTGTTAATTTTTCAACCAAATGCAGAGAATTAGTGTTTTCCTTGTGAATCAGCAATCTAACAAACATTCTGGTCATACTTACCTTTGCAAACAAATTAAAGAAAGGAAACATCAAATGTATCAATAACTTTTAATTATAATAAAGCGATCCAATTTGAATGTGATATTTCACTTTTTGTGGGTTTCCCACACCTATCCAAAGCAAAATCCATTTGAGCTTCACTTTGGAAGCTCTACTCTACATATGAAAATATTGTTTTTTTAAAATCAAAAGCTAAAAAGTTATTACATTTATTTATGAGCAAATAATTAGGGCATTAGTTGAATCATATTGCACAGATAAAAATTATTCTTTTCTTTCTTCTACTTTGATGTATCTTCATTATTTTCTGTCTCATAAGATTACAATGTCATATTCATACATTATGTACTGCCAATGGCAAAAACTAGTTTTATTTTCTCCATGGTGTAGGTATGTAGTTTGTATTACACACTAGATGAATATAGGCATTATTAAAACAAAATTCGATTTTTTTTTAAGATAAAGGTTTCAAAATTATACCTGTCAGAGGTAATAGATACATACACATTCTTTCAACTCGTAAACTCATGAAGATCTTTAAATGCCAGACCAGAAAAACATTGATTTAACATCACTGCTTTTAATATGTTAGAAATAAAAAATAACAAATTGTTTAGTTTTTCCTTCATTTCTTCTAGCTCCCTCCTTAAAAAATAATTTTAAGCTTCTGTACCTCCATGGTATTTAAAGGCAGCGCATGTTGGGATATGCTATAGCTTTTGGAAGGGTTGGTTGCTAGCCATTATACTTCCATACTTCTTAAGTTATGAGTCTTTCATGAAGCTGTCTCCTGTAAATAATGAGATTTAAGAAACAGTTTATACAGAGTCTGAATCGCTATAGTATACACATAATTTGTAACCAGTACCTCGTATTTTTAAATTTTTTATTCATACAAAATATTTCCTCATGTCTGCCTCTTAGGCTTAGATAATATCAAAAAAGATTAATTAGCAGATGCTTTCTACTAACTTGCAAATAAAATAGTTCAATTTCCTAGGCGTTTTTGTGCCCCTACTTCATAGATTTATGTTCAAAATGGTTGGTCCATTTTTTTATATCTCTGTCCTTGAAATAGCAAGAACAAGAGAATAAATCGAATGTTCTATTTGTTTCCCTGAAAAAATATTATTTTATTAAATCATCAGCGACAAAAGTCAAGGAAGTAGATTCATGAATCAACCCAAACAATTAAATAACCTATTTTTATCTCTTAATTAGAACCGACGTGAGGAATAACAGACAGGGCAATACAACCAAGGTTCAACAATATATAATAATAATTAATATTCGATTACTTACCGAAGTAAGGAAATATCCATTTTTCCTTTCCTTTTCATCTTTGGACAAAACAAAGAATCTACACCATTATTTTTCACAGTAATGCTTGCAATTGAGAGCATAAGGCACCACCGTATTGTAAAATATGATTTTCTCTTCTTGAATATTTTTAAACAAATCAATTAATGCGCTTATTTCAAAGTATCTCAATTTTCAAAAACCTCTGTATTGACATGACCCATTGGCTTACATCTGCCGAACAGATGTTTGTCAGCTCACAAGTCACAGAGACACAGAAGATGACGTTAGGGACAGCAGTCCTAATTTCAAAAATTGGCTAGACTTCGTTTTAGCGGAAACCGATTTGAGGCTTGAGAGTAGTGTCAATCGACTCGGTTTGACGTCCTGAGTAAAACGAGACCACTCCCAGACCGAGGAAACGCCCCGGTGAAAAACTACGGATTAGTTTCAGTACCTAACCTAACTTGACTCGACGGGTCAAGTTGTTGAGGTCAAAACAGGTTGAATGGGGTTTAAAGGCCTGTTAATTGACTCCTCGAGTGGGATTAGACCATACCCAGCCTAAGAAAACGGCCCGATAGAAATCTATGCCTCTTTGAAATTTCAAACCTAACCTAAAAATGACTTCGAAATTTCTATATTTTTTCCACGAAATATATGATCAATTCGAAAGTACTTGACGAGTAGGGTACAATGAAACCAGAAGCAACACTAAGAAATGGAAAATAAAAAAGTTATGATACTTTGAATTCTTAATGGTCCTAGAAATTAGGTAGGTTTAAGTTGGATTAGGTTTGTTCACTTGTATAGACAGGGGGGCCTGGGGGGGCTGGCCCCCCCAGACGTTACTAATTTTGTAGATTTTGAATACTCCATGTAATATACTCCCAGATAAGTAGGGTAGGTCTAGGTTACCTGTTCAGTTTTTTCAGTCTGCTGGAAAAGGCCCCAGGCGCAGACCCTCGAAAACCTTTTTTGGCTTAATTTCCTAAACTAAGAATCAAAATAAACGTTTTTCAGTCTACTAATTGATACAATTCGAGTCAGGACATCAAACCGAGTTGATTGACACCCTTTTTTAGCCCGACCGTATTAGTCAGGTTATATCAGGTAAGATATTGAAATTGCCAAGTTTTAAAGTGGCGTAGATTTTCACTGGAACGTTTCTTCACTTTGGAAGTGGTCAAGTTCGAGTCACGATGTCCAGTCACGTCGATTAACACCCATTTTGAGCTCAACAAGTAAACTTTTTTGGATAAGTTAGGTTAGGTAACGAAACTTCAAAATGCCGTAGCTCTTCACCAGAACGTTTCCTCGGTCTGGGAGTGGTCTCGTTCGATTTAGGACGTCAAACCGCGTCGTTTGACACCACTCTCGACCCCCATTTCGGTTTCCGCTAAAACGAAGTCTTACCCAAAAATTTATTCCACCAACCCAAAACTAATTAAAAAACTATAAAAATCCCCACCGTCGGAATTTGGTGAGGCCGAAATAAGTTGAGCCGTCGAAATGAATTAAAGTAGACCCTCATTATTCATTTTAATAATTTTAAATAACAATAAACAAACAAAATCTAACTAATCAAACATCAATCAGAAATATCAAGTTGAAAACATTGACACATGTGCATCCACTTTATTTTCGATCCATGCACAAAACAGAATTCGCCGGCAGACATAAAACAACATATGCTTCTAACAATTATTTTCCATCCATGCTCACAGGCTGGGCTGAGTCAAATGTTTTCAGTAGGGTAGTACACGTAACCCGAAACTGCCCGATCGTCATGGTTGCCATGGTAATAGAAACACGTTTCTATTTCTTATCTTAGAGAGTACCAATACAGGTATTTCAGGAGCTGTGTGTTAATGACAGTCTCCATAACCTTAGACATGATGCTGAGAAGAGCCACAGGTCTATAGTTGGTGGGATCAGTTTTTTTGCCTTTCTTAGGGATAGGTTGCACGCAGCCAATCTTCCACGAATCGGGAAACACGCCTCGTTGATACGAAAGTTTGAAGAGCTTGCAAAGAATAGGTGCAAGCTCAGCGGCACAGCGTTTAAGGACAATGGCTGGAATTTGGTCTGGACCAGTAGCTTTATTGGTGTTCAGTTTTTGGAGGATGCTTTTTACATCTCGATGTTGAAATTTGACCTCTGCCATTCTCGAGTTCACGCTTATGGTGGTGGTCGGAGTACTTCCTTGAAAGTCTACAGTAGAATTGGCTGCGAAGAGCTTCCCCAAGATGTCTGCTTTTTCTTTAGGAGCAGAAGCGATGGACCCGTCCTCTCCGGTCAAGGGTGGTATTGACGAATAGGAAAAGTTCTGACTAACAGCCTTAGCTACAGACCAGAATGTTCTGGACGAACTAGGACATGAGAGGAGCTTGTTCTTAATTTTTTGGTTGTGTTCCTCCTTGCTGCTGTCAATCACGCGTTTGCAGTGATTTCTGGCGTCGATAAAACTGCGGTGGTTCTCGGCATTTGGATTTTTCCTCCATTCTTTGTAATGGTGGTTTTTAGAGGAAACTGCATCTCTACAGCGCTGATTGAACCATGGCTGGTTTTTGGAGGGATGCTTGACGACATGAGGAATATAGGCTTCCATGCCAGATATTAATACCTCTGTTATTTCTTGGGCGCAAGCTGATGGGTCTCGTGACTTGAAGCAGACGTCGTTCCAGGGAAAGGACTGATAGTATTCTCTTAGGTCGTCCCACTTAGCTGATCTGTAATGCCAGACCCGGCGAGGCTTTGCATGGTGGAGATCTGGAGAATCCATTCTGCATAGCGTTGAGACGGTGTTATGGTCTGACGATCCCAGTGGAGCAGTTACTTTCACTGTGTAGATTGTTGGAGTAGTTGTTAGATATAGGTCCAACAAACTAGCAAAATCTCCGTGGCGGCTGGGGATCCTTGTTGGTTCTTTGACTATCTGCTCCAAGCCGCAGCTAATAGCGAAGGCTTCAGCTTCACGTCCCTCGTCGTCCGTTTTGTTTGAGTGTTTGAGCCAGTAGGAGTTGTGAACGTTGAAGTCACCCAGAAAGACTATCTCTGAATGGGGGTGATCAGATTGCAGCGCGTCCACAGTGGCTGAAAGCTTCTCGAAGAGCTCTTTGCAGTTGTTATTGCTTGGTGGCCTATAAATGCAGCATATAAACTTGGAATGATTTTGGAAGGATATTTTGAGCCATATGATGTCAAATCCTTCCAGTTCGAGCTCCTCTTCTCGATGACAAGAAAGCCCAGATTTAACGTACACGCATACGCCAAACCTACGTCTAAATCGGGTGTATAAGTCATATCCGGGATATCTGAAGCAGTTATCCATTGTTGAAGAGCCGACTTGAGTTTCCGTAAGAGCCAGAATGTGTGGCTTCTCTGCCTGAAGGTGTTGATGGACAGAGTTTATGTTGGAAGCAAGTCCTCGTATATTTGTAAAGTCGGCCCTGAAAAAGTTTCTCTGGCCTTCGGGCTTTTCAGAAACACATGCATGGGGCTGTTGGAAATTCTGCATTACAGTAGCACAGAGTATATAGATATATATAGATTATCAGTATTGAACCTTTTCATACATAATGAAGGGTGCAACTTCATCTACCAATATATAGCAATAATTATCCAATTTAGAGGCCTGTCACTTGAGAGTAGGTGCGAAGTAACACTTATTTTTTTTGTATTTTAAAAATTTGAATCAATAAAACAAATGTTACGCCACTGACCGGTGGTACCGCGTCGTTACGTCACTGGCGACCTTTTCTCAAAATCATTGAAGGTTTTTTGGGAGGATGTTGCACATGGCCTACTAACTTTTTGACTCGCTACACAGGATGTGTATTGTTTAGTATTACTTTATCAGTGAGAGAACATTATTCCAAGACCAAATCCGCCACTGATTTAATCCCATCACATATAACATGGTCGTTACTGATTCAAGTGTTATAAATAATCCAACCAAAGCCTAACTCGGTGATTTCAACCAATAGGAACAGTTTCATACCGTCGGATGTCGTGTGCAATGGAATAAAGCTTAATTAACGATACGACGGGATTGAAAAATTCAAAATGATGTCAAATCAAAATATTTCAACCAATAGGAACAGTTTCGTATCATCGGATGTCGTGTGCATCTGAATTAAGCTTAAACTTTAGATGGAGCATGGAACTCGCAGTTTCAGAGGGCGCTGGAAACAGCTGTACCAAATCACTCATAACAGTTACCCTCCCCCTATTTTTACTCTGTGAGTAGTGTCAACACTGTCCACGGCATCTAATAGTGTTTTCCACTGAGCAGCACTCAGTGCGCTCCTGACAAGTGCAATTCTATCATCTGCTCTGACATAGTGCATATCGGTGCGGATCAGTGCAATTCCTGAGTGGAACGTACCCAAGCAGAACAGTGCATTTATAATGACAGCCGACCTTTGTTTTTTCTAAGTTTAATAGAGCTGTTTATTTAAGTTAGAAAGGTATAAAATGTCTGAGGATTATGAAAATTATGATGGCAAATGTGGTCTTCCGGGGGAAGAATTGAGAGTCCCTGAATTCATCTGTTAACTTGTAGCATGTAGTCCTTTCCACACGAAAATTACTTTTAAACTAAAAATGATTTTATTAAGTTTTACATTTTTTTTTATTAGAAAAAAGTGTATACCTCTTTATCGCTGAATTTGTGTACTACAGTTTCCACAAATTTTATAACTTTCGGCATTTTTCGCTTTTCCTTCAATAACATTGCAATTTCTTCTTCATCATCACTACTTTCATCGCTTTCTAGCAATTCATTTAAAATTAGAAAATCTGACATTTTTGAAGCCATATTCGCCATATTTGCACTGGCACTACAGCACGAGATCCCGAAGCACGTGCGAAAAAGTTGCCCTGAGTGCGCACTACACTCAGAGAATGCGGGTAGTGGAACATACTAAAAATCAAGCAATGCAATAGAATTTTACTAGTGGAATACAACTATTGCACTCAGTTCAACGCAGTGCGGGTGAGTGCAGCCCAGTGGAAAACACTATTAGCTACATGTCAAATGCCACTTGTCATAATATAGCATATCCAAGCGGATACCCTCTTTTATAATCACGTAGATCATTTTCTTATATGTTTTGTGATTTTCTTATTACATCAAAGGTGGGCTTGGTTGGTGTACAAGTTCATACAGTGTTGCCAGATGAAACGATTAATCAGGCAATTACACGATTTTGGTCCCTATTATACCTATAGAGGGCAAACTCTCACGATTTTAATACTGGAAGTACGATGTAGTATAGTATTTTTATGACTTTTCACGATTTTTGAAAGTCCAGTTCGTCGTTGAGCTCGTACGTCGTACACCAGGCACGCCCACTTGTGACGTAATATGAAAATGATTACCACCAGTGAACCAGTTAAACTTCACGAGTCATCACGAGCTGACGAGTTAACGACAGAGCCTAAGTTAAAGTCAGTGTATATCTCTGGTGTATATGTTTTGTGGTTAAAAGCTAACCACTTCTCTATTTACTGTTACTACGTTCCAAAATCCCATCTATCGAGTGAGCAGATGAATTTTCGAGGATAGTCAGGTGATTCCAGATCTTAGGGAGGTTGGAATATTTATGAAACGGCAAAGATCTTTTTTTGACAATTTTGACATATCACATAACCTCAGAGTCAGAGTGAGTGAGTAGTTTCAGTCACAGTTGTTACCTGAGCCCTGAGGCTATTTTGCTTTTGTGAAAATCTTTTGTGGTGAAACTGAAAGGACATTCAAATGGATTCAAATATTGAAAATATAAGAATGGATGAGCACTTCATCATTATAAGTACATCATGAAAAGTGCATAGAGCTGTTAGCAATTCTCTATAACAATAAAATTCCTTTCTCATGAAGTACTCACCTTCATTTACAACTAAAACTTTGTCAATTTCGGTAATAATTTGATCATTTTCATCAAAAACATATTGAACTCCGTTTTCCATTGTATTTACTTCTAGGCCATAGATTAAAATAAAGGGACACATTACAAATATAGCAGAAGAGGCTATGTTAAGTTGTTAGCTGTCAAGTGAAAAATATCTCTTGTCAGTCTTGACACAAAGGTCGCTAAAATCTCAATTTGATTTCCGAGCAAAACGATGACATCCAAGGCCTCGGGAATGCAATAACGGAACACAGATTTTTGTTGACAGTTTGATGTTGAGTGAATACTGAAACGCTACAGAGCATATCGAGGTCTTTGATGGGATTTTGGAACGTAGTATTTGTATTTATGGTATTTACTTTCAAATTCAAAGCAACTCAAATAACAAATAACCAACAAGTGTTGCTGGATATAAGCTGTTTAGGGTGGTTTAGGTTGCAGCATTCAGAATTTTATGAAAACAATAATGAGAACATGTCACCACTGTGAAAGATGGAACAAGAAAATATAGATATTTCAGCTGCATCATCAGACACTGTAAATGTAAAAAGAAAAAATGATCACTCTGAAAACGTAATTCTACAAAAATTCACGACAACCTTTGAACATGTAAGCTCTCACATTAAGGATAAAATGTAAAAAATGCTTCTATTTTATTTTTTCTTCAGGACATTATAAAAGATGTGATAAAAACACAGTGCACAAATCAAAAGAATAAAATAACAGATGATGCTGTTGAATTAGTTTCTGAAATAGCTAAAGCTCTTGTATTAGAAGCATCACTTAGAGCTGCTAAGGTAGCTTCCAATGAGAAAAGGGTGCTGGTAACATTGGAGGACATTGAAAGCATCCTTCCACAACTGGTAAATCAATTATGTAAATGTTTATTGTCTGGATTTAATGCCTTTTAGGGCCGGTTGTACAAATGCGGGTTTAGCATGAGCTTTGTTAAGCCTAAGCTTAGCTAAGCTCAGGCTTAAAGTCACCACCCGTTGTACAATGGGCGGCTTAGGTAAACCTGGTTGATAATGGAATTCACTACAGTTGCCATCAATCAAGCAATACGTACTGACATAATCATCCGAAAAATTACGTTTTTTGGTTTGGCACTGACAGTTTGTGTCAAATTTCTGCAATGACCGTTTCTGTTTCTGTTCTTTCATTTGCTCGCTTTGTTAAATTAAACACAAATCTTTCAATAAATATGACCTAATAAAGTGACAAGCAATTTGAAGGTTTCTTCTTGACATATCATGTCACTTGTTTCAGGTTAGGTTTAAACCTCAGCTAAGCTCGTGTTAAGCTTCAGCTTATGTAAGCTCATGCTAAGCTTGGAGTGGGGGGCTAAGCTAGCATTGTACATGTGGTATTTCAAGTGATATTAAAGTAATATTAATTATTCCATTGAAATAACTATGAGAAGTCAATGATAAACTGGGTATTCAAGCATGTTAATTATAAGTAGCTATTATATTTGCCTTGCCTATTTGTGATCTATTCGGATTCTCTTGAACCATGTGAAGGATTATATAATGAAATTTTTATTTTCAGATACTGGATTTTCCATAACAGAAAAACAGAACTACAAAACAATTATATATTTTATTTTGATGCAAAATGTCAATAACAAAAAAATTACCGTCTTAAATTTGTGAACAGTCATCCATATCAGTGCTTACACAATTCTGCTATACCATCTGTCAACTTTTACTTCATACAACATACAACCTGGCAGCAGGTTGCTGGTTTGTGTCTATGTTTATTAACTGCACACCTTAGTATACTATATATTATATCAGGAAAAAGTATTTCTATATTCAAATCATAAAGTAAAATCTTAACACTAATGTTTGTAAATGTTATATAATAGTGGTAAGCAGGAATAATTTCATATAGTTTTACACAATAAAATCGTTCAATTGGCACACATTATTTTATTCAATTCTTCCCTTTGGTCAATGAACAATTTCATAGCTTCACAAATAAATTAAAAAAATAGATGATACACATTTGAATATCGTCCTGCAAGAGTAAAATCTACTCAGAAAATTTCATAAAAATCTTGAATTATAGTATTTGATATTCTTGTCTTAAGTTATTAAGGTTGATCTGTCTATGTTGAAGAAACAAATGAATTCCCTGAAAACTGGATTTGTCATAACTTAGAACCACAATATATGATAAAACAGGCTACAAAAAGCTTCACAAATAGAATAATTGGGATTCTTTTATATGTAACTTCTAAAGCTCATCCTGTTGCTGTCTCACAAATATCAGAGTTTACTAATGATTCAGCTGCCTCAGCCATTTCTTAAGTAGTTTATTTCATAACAAATTAGATTTGAAAAATGTAATGACAGTGGCAGTATATCCTATTTTCAAAGATAGACTGACTGAATGATTTGTTAGACAACAGCAATTCACCTCGCTAGTTAACTTTGATGTATCAAACCATTGTCAAAAAAAGTCCCAAGCTAGCCTTTAACATATTGTAATTTGTAGCCTAAAGACAGCATTTTTTTCTTTTTGGGAAATTGACTCCACAAGGTTAGGTTGCTGAGCATGACAAAATTAAGATAAATTACAATTTCCATTTCTAAAGTGGCAAGGATAATGCTACCTAAATTGCATGAATGTTTGATACCTAACCTTGGAGTTGAGGCTCGTATTCTTACACTCAGTATAATATGCACTTTCCATCTATCTCTCTCATCTCTTTCAAATATTCCATCCAGGGTTTAATATAAGAATGTTTAGAACAAATCCATTTCAGCAGACCCACTGATATCAAGAAAATCATCATCATAGGAGTTGAGTTTCCCTCTCTTATCCTCCATTTCATGTACCACGTGTTCTGCCAATGACGCGGGAGGCGGAGCATCTACCCCATCATTGCTATTCTCATTGGCGTCCGTCTCAGGGGTGGGGGGAGGGTTGTTGAATCCACTGTCATTCTCGTCTGTCTCTTTCCTCCGATGTTCTGCACCCTCTTTCACTGCAAACAGGTCGCCCCGGCTCAGTAGATCGGGAAGAAGATTCGCATTGGCTGCTTCTGAAAAGAGGTATATAGTGGGGTAAAGTCCGCCTATAACAACATTAAAGGGACAGTGAAAAATTAAAGCTTCACACATAAGATTATGTTATTTATTTTGCACAAATACAAATAGTGTCACTATAAAACTGTCAAATATACAAAGTCTTGACAAAATGTCAAGCTGCAAAATGAGCTGACAAGCCAGCACATCATCAGACTTGTTATGAGCAAATTCTAGTTTTATTTTTTAACTATATTATTTTAGTCAAGAGGTGAAGTTTTATGAGAATATCAAATTATGATTATATATTTTCTAAACAGCTTTATACCCTCATACTGTCTGTCAAAAGTTGTTGTTTTTTGGGATTAAAGTAATTGTTTATCAGTTACAGCATTCATTTGATTTTCTCAAACTTACCATTTTGTTTTTTAACTTTCTTCAACATTTCTCTCTGTTTCTCTTTTGCAGCACGACAAGTTTTCTTCTTGTCCTCACCAAAAATGTCACGCTTCTGCTCTGGAGTAATATGGTAGTCATTTCTGACTAAATATAGGAAAACACCACCTGGAGTCCTCCTTCTTGTTTGGTTCTTTGCCATAAACACAAGAAGACAAGGTTTATTCAGATATAAGGGAAGATACCCATATTATGTGACCCATTTTTTAGGATAACCCCCTCCCCTCTTAGTAACTGCCCATAGGAAATCATAACTAAGGATTTGAATCATTTTTTTCAAGGCTGAATAAATTAATTTCATTCATATTTGTCTTTTTACTAATACAGTACTTGCTGTCATCAAGAGTGCATAATGTATACCTATATTTACAAACTGAAAAACATGTGAAATTTCACTCTAAAGTTGAGCCAAGTAGATTGTTTAAGTGCTGACAAGTGTCAACCACTACAATTAAATTCACATTATTTGTACGATGAACTACAAATAAATATTTCCACCTTGAAGGCAATGCCTTGTATGAGGTATAAGAGAAGAAGGGGAGACTATAATTTATCTAACTTATTGCTTGCATCCCATAAATAATAATAATAATAATAATTCTAGTAACAGTAACATTACTTTTCCAAGCTAAGGTAATGAGGCCCTTATATTTCATATAACCAATTTTTTTGTGGGCAGTTTACCTGCTCCCATTCCACTTTCACCTTAGTTTTTGCCTTTCAAAGTATCTATTGAAAATTATTCCTGTGAAGTTTAGCTTTGTAAAGTATTAGATACCACATGAGAAATACAAAGAATTTTGAAATATTTCGTGTATAATCAGGGATGTAATCCACCCCCATGGATTCTCAAAATCAGTCAAGGTCATATGATTACTGATTTGTTAACTGCTACTCTGTCTAATAGAACAATTTTACTAAAAATTGAATGCTAGTCATCTTAGATGTATCATCAACTAACTATACTGGACAATGAACCAAGGTATTTTTAAGTGATATTTCTGATAACTAAAACCTATTTAGATTTTTTGAATCACTTACCATTATAAGCATTCCACCATCTTCTTCTATCCTCTTAGTTTCTTGGAAGATCTCCAATGTCCTCTTCTTACCAAGTGTTTGTATAACTTTTACTATGAGTAAAAAAAATATTACTATATAATAAATAACACACTTAACCAACATTGTTTTTCCTATGTAGATCTGATAATACATATAAATACATTATGATGAAACAGCTTAATTTAACTTTGCTATGGCCAAAACAGTTCTATATTATACTTTAATGATTTGAATTCCTCCTCATTGAACATGGTAAGGAGTAAAATAATCAATTCTACAATATACTTACATATTAGCTCTTCTTTCTCTTCATACAGTTTATTTGCTACATCTTTTGCAATGTCTTCTGGACTGTTATCTATGCCAACAGTCAAGTCTAAGATTATCCTTGATTTCCCCTTCTTTTTATCTTTATCAGAACTATAAGACCTTCTCCTTTGTTTAAATTGGGAATTATTCCTATCACCTACAGTCCTCTTGTTTCCTCTCCTTTGATCATTAAATGGCTTCGACTCTTCCTTGTCTTCATTGTAAAACTTATAAGCTAAAGTATAATCATATGACTCTACACTTCTTGATCTATCCTTAGAAGTTACATCACAGGAATTAAGTGTTTCTGCTAAGAAATCTTCTTGCACTCGTGTACTCCAAATGTCGTACTTTTTTTCCTTAGAAGTAGTTGTCCTTCGAGATTTGGGTTTTAATTTTATCCTAGGTTTTTTCTTTTGTTTTGAAGAGGGCTCAGAGTCACTATCACTATCACTTGACTGTGGTTCTTCCTCACTTTCGGATTGGTAGTCATCCCTAGGAAATCTGGGAGTCGGTTGCATGGCAGAATAATTTGCAGGCCTTTCTAGGGGGACATATTTCGGTTCAGTAGTGTCGGAGTCGTCAGATATCTAAAACATTGAAAAAATTATAAAATTGTTTTTTGGCTATTTTAAAAAGTTATACTTCGCCTTCTTCCAGCGATGCCTCATCCTGTTCCATCGTTATTAATGCGTAATACCCAAAAATACAGAAAAGGCAATCAATTTCATCCAAGATTTGAAGTTTTTCCAACAAATAGTAACCTAAACATATAAACTGCCTATGACATTGACGTTACTGTCGTTACTTGACGTTGGGTTGGATGTTGGAGGTTGGAGAAGACTACAGGGCTGTTCCAAATTACTGTTCTATTACCGTCCTAGAACCGTTTTCATAATGCCCCGCCCATTTTACAGTTCTAAAAACGGTGATGGGCTGGTCCGCCAGCGTACCAACCAATCATCGATTCTATAATCACAAAATGGGCGGGGCATGATGAAAACAGTACTGGTACGGTAATAGAACCGTAATTTGAAACAGCCCTTATAGGACAGGACGACAAGAGTGACAGGAACATTTGCCGATGGTGCCAGATTGCCTAGAGAAAATACCGAATAAGCATTCAAAGATTCAAATCATAGTGGCAGATGGTTTAGTAAATTCTAGAAATCAAATAATGAATAAATAATACAATTGGGCATGTTCCGATATACTTTAAGGTTATTGCTCCGGAGAAATTTACGTATAAAGATATTCAAACCGATGATGCTCGGCCATGGACACCACCCATGGATGATGCAAAATTGCTCGGAAGCAACCGATATTTTGAAGACGAAGGTTAAATTAAATGTCGCAGCCTTATCACGTATCTTGCAGACGATAAGCGACAGGCGAAAATCGCGCAATATCTGCTGTCAAACGTAAATTTCGGTATATTATGCAACGGCGTCATCGTGACGGACAACACATAACCTCCAATGTGCTAGAGCTGTCAAAAAAGTGTTATTTCTGTCATCTGCAATGCATTTTTGTGACAGCGCTGAGTCACAGGTTAGATAATATGGAATATTTTGACGGTTCTGTTGCTGTCGCGTCGCTGTTTGCTCGGCTTCTATCTGCTCAGCGACCGCGGCTGACGCAAATTTTTACGTAATACGGCTATACCGGACATGACCGTTACCTAACTGACAACGTGGCGCGAACTAAGCGAATGATTCCTTGTTTATTTTGGTAAGTCAATAAAAACAAAGTGTCATCGAGAACAAGACGGATGGAACCCTTAAATTTTTCAAACCATATGACAAATATATAGCCGTAATTAAAAAAAAAACGCAAAACTACAAAAATTAATGTATTTCTGTGTTTGTGCTTTTCTCTTTTCAGAAAAGGCCAGTGGAATACAAAACAGTGGATGGCACTGTTCATAGTCAGTGGCGTAAGATTTGTTTTATCAATTCAAAATTGAATAATGTAATAATACAAAACATAAGTATGTTACCTCACAACAACTCTCTTCGGATACGGTACTTATAGGTTATAGGCAAATGTAAAACTACACAAAAATCAAAAATATCAAAATTTAAAATAAACTGTGAAATCTGGCAACATCGATGTAAGCGTCCATGTTATGACACAACTGCGCATACTCACGCATACCACTTCACCTACACCTACATTTTAAATTTCAACCTTAATTAAATCCAAACGGTTTTTTTTTCATCTGTGCAGTTGTAGTCTTGTACCTTGATTTGATTTTTGGCAGATTTGGATTGCGCGTTGTGCTATTTGATGTTGGAATTTGATATACTGATAGGTATGTTATAGGCAAGTGAATATTTTGATAGAATAGACGTAATATCATTTATATTTCCAGCTGTAGTTTTATTAACAGAAGTATTAGTTATCATAAAAGGAACACTAGACTGGGCCTTCAAAACGTTATTAGGCTGAATTAACTTTCAGATTTCTCAATTGAAAATGCTAGGCTGTAAATTATGTGTCTACGGTTAAACTACACATTTAAAATTTAAAAAAAATCGTTACAAAAGTTTTATTATATGGGCCAGATGAGTTGTAGGTTTTATGATGGAATTATAACTAAATGATCACAGCCACAATGCCACAAATGTTTTTTGAATCATGTTACGCTTCAGCATGCTTCAGACAAAATGTATATTTATCTATGTGTCTATTAATAAAAGGTAAAGCTGAAGTAACTGTGTTACCGCTTTTTGGAACATACAGGGTGAGTTTTTAGTACCGGCTCGGTCGATAACTCCACTACTGCAGGATATAGCAAAAAAAGTTGTATATGACAGTTTTAGCCAAGGATATGCTCCTTGCTCAGAAAATATTTTGATTTATACAGAGTGCTCCATAACTATGTGGTGATGCAAACACATTTTTTAAATATGAGACCCACTCTGGCCCATATATTATCCCTTATTTTAGATTCTACTAATGATTCCCGTTCTTAAAATGTAAAGTATTGTAACATTATACAGAGTATTTCAAAAGTTATGCCCATATTTATATCCAAATTGCTGCCAAAATACTGTATATTGAAAATTAATGAATCAAGAAATCTTTTTTTTACATGGAAAGATAAAAAATATATTCTCTAGTTTTGACACAGGCTGTAAAAAAAGTCAAAAACATATATTCATGTACAGGGTGAGGTAGAGGTAGAATGCAAAAACTAGATTTTCTCTTTTTTTCAAATTTAACCCCCCAAAAAAATGCTTTTAATATGCTCTTTCATATTTGGATAGCATTTTATACACCTAGATTCATCAGTTTCTGAGATATTTCGATTTTTCTGCAAGTTTAAGATATATTATCTATTTGCATGTGTACTGAAATTTATTTATTGGGTGTGTTTAATGGGACTTAGCCCAAAAGCGCTAGTGTGGAATCGCCTGCAGGCGCTAGGTGTGACTGTTGAACGACTTTCTTTTTGACGTGATAAAACATATCCATCTCCATATTTTAATATTTATTATCCCTGTTGTCAAAAACCTAGACTATAAATCACAAATCCTAATATTAAATTACACTATACAAAGGAAACAGCTTCCCTCAGAACTACAAATAACTTTTTTCTAGTTTTGTGCCGCTTCGCTAACCAAATAGCGCTTTCCAAAAGCGCTAACCAAGCTGACTGGCGCTTTTTTGACAGCTTGTCGTTCATCGGTTAGTTAGCACAAAGCGCCCACAAGCGCTTACGTCCGCTAAGTCCCATTGAACACAACCATTGTGAGAAAGTACTAAGCCTACCTGATAAATCTGCTTGACAATGGATCACGTCTATAAAATTGTTTCCTCAGCATACTTTTGACTTGTATTGTCTTGATAATTCAGAGTTTTGACTTCATCAAATACTATTAATTATGGCCTTATATCTCAATTGTTCATTAAATAAAAACTAAATTCGATAGTACTTTCTCAAAATAGATAAATTTCAGTACACAAATGGGAAGTATATTTAAAATTTGCAGAAAAATCGAAATATCTCGTAAACTGATGAATGTAGGTATATGAAATTATATACAAATATGAAAGAACATATTAAGAGCAATTTTTTGGTATAATAAAATATGGGGGATTACATTAGAAAAAAAAAGAGAAAATCTAGTTTTTGCATTCTACCTCACCCTGTATATGTATTATGCGTTATGCGTCGTTGACTTTTTTTACAGCCTGTGTTAAAACTAGAAGATATTTTCTATCTATCCATATAAAAAAATATTTTTTGATTTGTTGATTTTCAATATAGATTACATGTGCATGTTCATTTGGCAGCGAATTGGATATAAAAATGGTCATAACTTTTGAAATACCCTGCAAACAAACTACAAACCCCTTATATTTTAAGAGTGGGAATCATTAGTAGAATCTAAATATGGAACAATATATATATAGGGTGTCTCATTTAAAAAAATGTATGTTTGCATCACCACATATAGTTATGGATCAACCTGTATAAATCAAGATATTTTCTAAGCAAGGAGCATATCTTTGGCTACAACTTTTATATAGGTACAACTTTTTTCACTATCTTCTGCAGTAGTGAAGTTATCGACCGATTCGTTACCTACTAAAAACTCACCCTGTATATTTTTTGAAAACTTTTTTGAAAAATGAAATATATCATATAACGTCAAGATATTTGCAGAATGGTTTACAAAATATGACACCTCTAGATTACTACAGAACTTAACAAAAATAAAACACAACACTTCATGCAAAATGGTGGTATCAACTTCAGCCTTCAGCTGAACAATCATCTTAATAATGATGTATTTTCAATAACTAGTTTCTATATATGTTGAATTTCTTTTCTATAGGACAGAATATGGCTGACAAGAAACATTGTAAGGTTTTGGATCAGTTGAAGCATAGAGAACTAACATTGAGAAAACGAGAAGAAATTCTAAATGAACGAGAACTTAAGCTGGTCGAACTTGAAAAGAGAATATCTCTGAGAGCCAAAATGATGGAGGAAATGTATCAGAAAGCAGAAACCTACTTAAAGTATTGCCATCAATATTATACAAAGCATGAACAGCAGCAACTGCTGGTATGTCGTAAGTTATTTCTTGAGAAAAAATAATCCTACTGAAATTAACTATATTAAAATAAATAAATCATTTGCTATGCTAAAATTAAAATGCTAAGTTCACAAACTGGATGACTCCCCCTAGAGTGACCATCCATCAGGAAAATCCTGGACATGTCCAGAAATTTGGAGCTATTTTTCGTGTCCGGGTGGAATCGCAAAAATCGGTAAAATGTCCGGAATTTGAACTGTAATAATAATAGACCTAATTGATGCAATAAGAGTATACACAAATTTTGAAATTCACCACAATAGCATTCTTTTATTCAACCACATAATCTACACAAATTGTATGTAATATTTTCTTTATTAGAATACAAAATCAAAACAGAAGCAATCATATGAAGATCTAGATTCTACATATGTGAGCTGTGGAGACTCAGTAGTGCAAGAGGGAACCACTAGTAAGAAGTTGGATGTTGCCAGTATTTCAAAACCACATCATTTCACAAGGACTCTTTCAGAGCGTAGGATCCGATTTAAAGGACATAGCCCACTGAAAGATCTAGACTACAATAGAAAAAAAATTGGACCTACTGGAAAGGTACATGTTTTATACTCTTACCCTGCTACCAATCTAAAAATTCATGCAAACCAACTCTCTGATGATTTTTATTTGGAATATTTTTGGAACAATTTAATACTTAAATAATGGTCACCTTTCAAAAGCAAGTTGGCTGCTTCCCTTAATTAATTATCTCTTATTGTTAATTTCAGACATTTCATAAATCATCTCATAAGGTGCAATCCAAAACCTCAGGTAGTAGTACAAGTGAGGGTTGGTTAACATGTTCAGAAGAAGCAGTGGAGTATGTTCTTGATGATAACAGGAAAGGAGGAAATGAAGCAGTGGAAAACAAGGTTTGCAGTGCTCGGCGATCCATCTGTTGGACTCAGGAAGACACTCGACGAGCATTCCAGCTGCTCAGAGTCATGAATGGTCTGCAGAAGGAAAATGTCCAGCCTATATTGAAAGCGACTACCCTCAAACATACTCGGCTTTGAAGAAGTTTTATGAATGTCAAGTATAGGTGTATGAGCTTTTAGGTTGTTAGCACCTCAAGAAAACCTCAAGAAACTTCACCTTCTGGAGTGTTGGCTTTTTGCGCTAGCACTACTGGCTAGCCTAAGTTAGATACAGATATAAAAAACATAATAATGTCCAAATAGTTTAGCTCTATGAGGCATTGTTTGTAAAAGAAAGGCTAAACAAACTTTTCAACAAAGGTATAATACAGATATAGTATATAGGTGGAGTTTTAGTTAGGTAAATACTTTGCTGAATATCTGTATGGAAATCTGAAAAAATATAGTACTCATGTCAAAACTTGCCATAAAACAAAGAGTAAACAAAGTTACAGAGGATTTTTAACTGTAATATCTATCAGTTCAAACAGTATTCATGGGGTAAGTTTGAACGAAATTAATATCAAATGAATAGCTCAGATACTCTACAATTTGACTTGCTGTTGAGGTTTATTTTAAATGTATGGACTGAGAATCTATATCCTTAATTTTTAACATCAAATTGATTCACACCATCTACACAAGGCCTCAAATAATGACTTGCACACCACAATTTGTATTACAAAGACATTTGCTTATTGTTGTCATTGAGTGTTAAAGCATTAAAATAGGTTCTGTTAGTAATGTTATTAATGAGGCAATACTTTATATAGAATAGCTTTAAACACAGGGGTGCTTGAGCCACTGCTAATTTAAGTGATAAGTGATATTTTTATATACATTTTCATTAACATTTATTTTTTATTATGTGCAATATTGATCATTATGTGATGCTGTAAAATGAAATCATTATTTTTGAATACTTATATTATTGCCTATATGTTCTTGTTTACAGTTACAGATATTTTTGTAATGTAGGATCCATGAAGTAAATATGTTTACCTTGCGTTTTATAACTAGTTGTAATAAATATTTTCATTAACCACAGTGTTTCACTTTATTTACATTCTCTTTGGAAAAAAAAAGAATTAAAGTAAGAGAATTCAATTAAGTTTGTACAAACTGAAGGAAAGCTTTATTATAGTCTTCTTGGGGTCAAAAAAATGCATTGTGTGATTAAAATTCATGCATCAGGAAAGAAAAGATCAAAATATTTCTAGATTTTAATGTCTGCACCTTATTACACCCTTATTATATTCGAAGGTCTGAGGCTAACCCAACCCAAAAATCTTTTATCTATGGGTCTGAGGTCTGCACGTTTAAATTTTATTTTATGCTCCCATCTCTATTAAATAAACATCGCTCGCCCGTGTTGAACTTCTCAAGATTGCGCCACCCACCATTGAGATGTCATGAAAAATGAACCTAGAAGATGGCGGCAGCTTAATATAGAAAATGGTGAAAAGTTAACCTAGAAGATGGTGGAAACTTAACCTTGAAAATGGTAGGAATGTAGCGCACTCACCGACGATAAACCGAGAGCGCACTAATCTAGAAAATACAATACGAAACTGTTCCTATTGGTTGATATATGTTGATTTGACATCATTTTGAATATTTCAACCAATAGGAACAGTTTCGTACCGTCGGATGTCGCGTGCATCTGAATTAAGCTTTAGTGGCCTGAAAGAACGAGTTCTCTCAGATGTCATATGACAACAGTGCTAGAGATGTTAGTTCTGAGAAAAGTACTAAATTACAAGAACAAAACAATTTAATTTATTTAAGTTATTAGCAATATTCTCAAAAAACTTATCATTATCATGAAGATAGTCAAAAAAGGGAGGAGGTGTTTGGTATAATTCGTAATTCCAGTAAAAAATCTACACTAAAACATAACGGATAATCACCGGTTGCAAAAATGCTGTTGTTCACTTTGTTCAAACGTTTTTCGCATCCCTAGCCCTACTGTTTATTTTGAGGTTATTTTATTTTAAATTTTAAAGATAACCGTACTATTTTCTACTTTGTGAGATAAAGTGCACTACTGCACTAAGATTTTTTTTATCCATAAAATATGTTAAAATTTCTTAAGATTTGATCCCCATGACCCTTGAAGTGTAATTAATCCATGCTACATTCAAAAAAATGAGTTGGTACAACATAGTAAGGAAATTGGCAACAGGGGCATCTCCAGAACAAAACTTTCGAAGTGTATTCAAGACAGTGGACAAGGACCTTGTGCGATGGTTCCCTGGTCATATGGGTAAGGGACTGAAGATGATGCAGCACAAGCTCAGGTCTGTTGACTGCATTATTGAGGTGCGTAATCAGAGATGTGCATATCGAGTTTTAACATTGATATGGCACTTCACCCAAAGCCAAAATTTACATTATTCTAGTCTGGTGGTTCTCCTCTTTATGTGACTATCTATTATTATTCTATAGGAATTAACTTTTACCATGTATAAATGGTTTTCCATCTTCAGGTGCATGATGCCCGTGTTCCTATATCAGGACGTAACAGTGACTTTAAATACACCATCAGTGGTGGAACCAAGCCACATATCCTTGTATTGAACAAGGCTGACCTCATTGAGAAAGACCTGCAGGATCCCATCAAGAAGAGGCTAGAAGATGAACACAACCATATTATTTTCACCAACTGTAAGAACCAACATTGCCGTGGAGTTGCCTCCATCTTTCCGCTTGCACAGGAATTGATCGGCAAATCAGAAAGATTTAACAGATCAGAGGAAGAAGACTTCAATATCATGATCATTGGAGTACCTAATGTGGGAAAATCGTCCTTAGTGAATGCACTTAGAAACAGGTTAGATTCTTTTGGATAATATTTGATACTATATTATGCATTTGATGGATCAGAAAATGAGTTGTTTTTTATCCCTATGTAATTTTTTTTGATAATCTGTAACTAAGTATTTACCATGACTATGAAAATGATCATTTTCATCATTAAGTTGAGGCTACATTGTGAATACATATTTGAGTTATCCAGATTCACAAATATCATTTGTGAAGCTGTATGGGTTTACCATTATTGGTTGAAAACAACTTTGTTGATGTATGCACCATAGTAGAAGCTATATTTAAAAACCTTATAATCATCCTAAATGCTTATTCATGGCACTAACTATTTTTTTTATTTATTTGTTCTTATTTGTACTATTGTCATACCATACAAATACAGTCACCTCGAAGGCTATGCCTTGTATGAGCTATTGACATTTTGAAATATACATTGAAATTTGGCTAACTTATATTCACTGCTGCCCCTCTTATACTGCTAGGGTTATCCAGCTCTTTCTACTGCTCTTCATAACTTTCAATGGTCTAATTCGGCTTGCAGGATGTATTCTTCTTTAATGTGGTGGGTGATATCATCATTTTAGACTTAAAATTTGAAAGTGATGTTAAGACTACTTTGACTTCTGACAGTTCAGTACTTTTGTTTTTCCATAAATGTGTACGTTCAAAACAAATAGTAAATTTTAAATATAAGGGCTGTTCGCAGACAATCACAAACTAGTCATCGTCAATTTGATTAGCCAGTACTAGTCAGAAGTAGTTTGGCAACTGCAATGGCAAATACTGATTGGCTCTGACTGGTTTGTGATTCTCTCTGCAAACAGACCTAATATTGAAGGGTAGAAATGCAAGAACTGGTTATGTCCATTAGAGTAAATATTGTGCAAGAACAGGTCAGGTCCAGGACAGAATAGATTTTTGGATAGTTAAAGAACCAGTCAACCAACAAAACAGTTCTGTATCTCATGTAGTATAAGACAGAAGCTTTCTTTTACACAAAATGATGTAGAATTCTAGAAACCATGCAAGAATAGCAGGATAACACAACTTTGTTAAAAATTGGACTTAACCAGTTCTTGCATTGGACTCTTCAATTAAGCTTCATACTCTTTATTTGAATGAAGGCACTTAGGGAAGGGAGGTGCCAGTCCAGTTGGTGCTGTGCCAGGTGTCACCCGTGCAGTTTTGCATAAAATCAAGATGTGTGAACAGCCGCTGTTCTATCTAGTTGACACTCCTGGCATCCTTACCCCCAAAATAGCTAATGCAGAGACTGGATTGAAGCTAGCACTTTGCGCTACACTACAGGTGAGGATCCATTGAACATGAAATGATATAAAATAGATATCATGGACTGTTAGAAAACACTAAATTTCAGACTCCACAATAGAGTTCTATTTGACAAATATTTAAGGATGTAGTTCACTCACAGACATTCTGGTGACACTAATAGCAGTGCTAACATTATCCCTTTCTGGACGGTTGTGATACTTGTACTTCACCCAAAGCCATCCTGAAAGGGTTATTGAATGTATGAAGACTGGTTTTTCTGTTCTGTTGCGAGTGGTTTACAAAAATCTTACAATGTTATTGTCTGTATATAAACATCTTTTTTATTTCAAAGTACACAGAAAACACAAATGGGCAGAGTTTAGCTTTCATAGCTATTCTCACACTTAAACTCAGAGTACATCCCTGATGAATCATATTTGTGTGTAGACACAGTACAGGTTACATCATAGTATTATTTAACACTAATTCTTGTTTGTGTTCGTTGAATTTACAGTTACAAATAACACAAGAATTATTTTTATTTTTATTATTACTTTACTGTAGACCTGTCTTATGTCACTTAATGTGATCTAAAAGACCAATAAATTTCTATTCTATGAAATAAGAACCTACTCATATTTTTGCGCGATTTTTTTGGGCACGGAAAAGCCGAGAGAACGAGAAAGATATTTGAATCTCTCTAGAACTGTAACGTCGCGGTCCTATACGGGAACATCCAATCGGAAGATAGGTATGTATGCCGTTTTAATTTGAGTACCCCAATATTCAATGGATTACCTTTATGTGTATATATGCGGCCAGTGAAACAGATTTTACTACCCTGGTTGATACTTGGTTAAAATGTTTGTGTTTAGCAGGTAGAGATAATAGGGCAGTAAGAGCAACATGTGATGCATATCCACTAATGTGTACTTTTCAAATTCTCGGAATTAATCATTCACGGCAAAATAATTAAAGACACAAAAGATTTGAATCTAGACAGGAAATTTATAACAATTTAACTTCACTTGACAATCAACAGCACAATTTATAAAATAAAGCTTTCTCTCACAGAACCTTTCGTCATGTGACACAGCCAAGAGATGAAACCCACAGGGTAACCCATTGACAGAAAGCAAATCACAAAAAGTAGTTTGATTCGCGAATATTGCGTTAATACCGCGAATTGACAGTTGACGAGGCAACAATGCACTGATTGGCCAAATTTGAAGTCCATTTTTTTAACTTTAACATGGACTTACAAGTACCTAAACAAAATGATGCAGAGAGTAACGAAATGCATCCGTACACCTATTTTTGTATACACTATAATCTTATAATGATTTAATCATTGTTTTCAAACCACTGATACTAGGCCATTGAATGTTACTGCTTGTGACATCATGTAATTTGTATTTAAACCACAGTAAGCTCGGGTTAAGCTACATGATTCGTCGGCGTATGTTAAGCTCGTGGTAAGCTTGGAGCAGTGGCGGCTGGTGAGGTAGTGCCACAGTGCCATGGTACTACCTTAATTTTCGACAAAACATATTTATCTATCTCTTAAACTTTTCTTATTCTATGTTAGTTTCCAACGACTTTTTCCGTTTTATATGAAATGGCAATAGCGCCTCAGCGCATAAATGCTTGCGCCAGACAACACGTGGCAATGTGGCGTTGTGCCGTTTCTTATAAGGCACCAATAGAGTGAGAGAAATCTTATCACAAACGCTTACGAGTGACAGAGACAACGCTATGCTGGACGTTTGGATAGATTTTAAATACGAAAATCGGAAGTAGATCGTGCCAGGCACATTACCCATATTTCCATTCATGGTTCACTATTTTTGTTTTGTTTCAGCAGTTTCGATCTGTTTATGTTTGACGCTGATATCGACTTTGAAATTTACATCTTATTAGTTTGAGTGAGCTGTGCGCTGTTTTCGGGTCGGTATCTCTTTTGTGTTAAAATATATCACTGGAGCGAAAATGAATAAAATTGGCGCATTAATAAACTCATCTAGTAATCTTCCGCTGGAAGAAAAACTGCAGATTAAGGAATTAGGGCGTCCAACACCTGATTAAAAAATTGAGAAACTTATTGGTGGTAGACAGAAATCGCGTTGTCGTAAATTTAATAAAACTATTTATGATAAAAACAATTGGATAAGTGACTGTGAAGAAGTTAACAAACTCTTTTGTTTTGTGTGTGTTCTACTTGGAGGCGATGACACTTGGACGATAAAAGGCACGGATGATCCTATTCATATATAGGAGAAAATGAAGATCCATGAAAAATCTAAAATGCGTATGAATAATGATTTCAGTTTATCGATGCTTGGTAAGCCGAACATAAAAACTCAGTTAAATTCGGCTTATCGGCTATAGTTCTAAATATTTTTTTTTCAATTCGGTTTGAAATTTTGGCTGTCATTCTGGTGCTACCTCTCTAAGTTGCCCCGAGCCGCCACTGGCTTGGAGTGGGGTGCTAAGTAAGCATTATACAACGAACGTTTTGTAACTTTGGTTGTTTAACGGCGTATTACGTGAAGCTAAAGCTTAAGCTTGCATTGTACAATCGGTCCTTGTATCTATAAAGATTGTCTGAGGACAAATCTAGTCAGTACACATTTCGAATGTCCGATTTAATAATTATACGTTTGAAAAGCAAAAAAAATGTGGACGTTGAACGAGGTAGAGCTCGTTCTGGGAACTTCCCCGACTCAACTGGTTGTTGTTCATCCCCTGTCCTTGTTTTACCACAACCCCCACTCCCTTTAACCCTTAAGTGTCCAATCGAATAGTAATACTATTTTGAGGTAGACATATTTAAGTTATTTACGACTGCCTAATATCAAACAATTCAGTGCGCAAATACAGCGGTTAATGACATTTGAGTATTTTAGTTTATTTAATTTTTTAGCTTTCATTTCAGAAAAAAATAGCGTGATATATCGTTTTAGACATAAAGACAAATCCTCTTTCAGCTGGTGGTATCAAATTTATGTTTTATTACATTTTTTTGTGCACCCCTCGCCCTTTTCCACCTCCCATTGTCCGATCACACCAGAACTTTTTCAACTCTAAAGGACATTTATTAATTCAAGTTGGCCAAATTTGGGGGCAATCGCTTGAGGCGTTTTTGAGTAATCGTTGGAGAACGAAATCGCGGACGTACAGACACACAGACTGACATCAAAAAATCAAAGTTTTCAGATTTTCTTCAAACTTGGTCACGATAAAATGGTTATCATTAGAATCAAAAATCTAGTTTTTGGTCTCGCTGCGATGACAAAAAAGGGGTGGAAGTGGGGGTAACTCAAAAAATAATATCATAACGTGAAATTCTAATGCTACCACAATAAAGAGCATGTTTCCTTATGTCGAAACCATTACCGCGCATGCCACCAAATTTTCAAAATAGCGGAATAAAAATTCATTAAAAGTAGCAAATTTTCGACCTTTAAAACTGCAGTAACTGTCACAAAACTGAGCCAAACTTTACTATCATACAGAGGTTTTTGTTTTCTTTTTTTTGGTCCGCTTTTGGTGCAAATCTATGATGGTGGGGGTTACTCAAAAAAATAATATAACATAGCATTTTCTTTTCAGAAAATGAGTCAAGAGGTGATTTTCCCTTGGAATTGACACCTCGCACGTTGATTTGGGTAAAATTTGCGAAAACAGGCAGATTCTAACAACTCACCCCTCCTTTGTCGGGGAGGTTAAAAACAATAAAAGCACATGATACTAGTCACATTGGCCACTCAAGGCTGCGATCCTGATTGATTTCTCAATCCTTGTTTCTAGGACCACCTGGTAGGGGAGGAGCTGTTAGCCGACTACCTACTGTACTGGATGAACAAGCACGGCAAGCACCGACTCTATACACGATATTTTAAGATGGACAAACCTGAAGATAACATCCTATACGTGCTGACACATATTAGCAAGCTGTACAACAAAACATTGAGAATCAGAGATTACAACAATAATCACGTTCTGAGACCTGACTTCAAGCAGGCAGCTGGGATCATGCTTAGAGCTTTTAGGAACGGGGAGTTGGGAAAGTTGATGCTCGATATAGATCTACTGTGATATTTAAACATTTAAATAGTGATTTTTTTGTTAAGAATTCAAGACTATCCATTAAAATTGTAGCTTAAAAAGATGTTGTTTATACGGTTACATAAGAGTGTATATCCGTCTGAAGAAGAGTCTACAAGGAGTGTCCCAAAAGTCATATTTATTTTTTTTTCAAAAATGTATTGGATATATTGGTACAAAGTGTTAATATTCAACCTACTGAAACACAATTATGTTTCTTGCTTGTTTTAAAACCGCAAACCGCATCTTTCTGTCATACTTAGTTCCCGAGATATTCACATTTTTTTGTAAAGTACTACAAACGTCAAATTTTCTAAAGATTGCTGAATAACTTCGAAAATAGGCTTCGTAGATATAAACTATGCTTAACAAAATGGAACTAAAAATCAATGCTGCATTCAAAAACGTAATAATATACAGGGTGTTCAATTTAAAATAAGGAAGTTGATGCCTACTTCCGGTATATCCGGATGTCCGCCATTTTTGACATTTTCTACAAATAGGTCATTTAAAAAGAAATATTTTTTGTTCAAGCCATTTTCTTCTAATTTAAACGGTAAGGCCGCTAGAGAACACCGAGCGCTTATTGGACCATCCTGTATACAGGGTTATTCACGTTATTCGACACGGAGCATTATGGCTAAAGTATTTGATAAAAAACAAAATAATAATTTCGGTTGGATAGAGACCCATAAAGACTACATTTTAAAAATATTTTCATGTTATACACGAAAAACACGATAAAAACACGAAATGTATCAAAGTTATGTTTTTTAAATGGAACACCCCATATATTATTGCATATTCAGATTCCTTGATGAATTCTAGTGTGACTTTATGTATCATACATGCGACTTAAAGCGAACCGTTTAGGTGTTAATCACCATTTTTGGTATAAGTAGATATCAGGAAAAAATTGAATATCGCAGAGATTATAAAATTTGGAAGGCTGTGACTTTACCGTATTACTAAGCATAAAATGCGTCGATGAGACTGTCAAATTTAAATTACGGTCGATTAATTAAGGAAAGTTTGATCAGCGATAACTTGATTTTTTCACAAAGGAATGTCTAATTTTTTTTGTACGGTTAAACGTAGAATTTGATAACCTTTCGACTGATATAAGGTTATGAATATCAATCTCTGGTATTTTCCATTTGATTTTAAATTTTCAAACAAATCGGCGTTTTTCAATTTTCCAACGTAGCAGGCCATGAAATATAAACAAAAACCTGTTCGGGTAGTAGAAAACAACTAACTTAGCTGAAAAACACACACGAACTAGACTAAAGGGACAAGATTATAAAAATTCCTTACAACAAATCAACTCTTCCAGAAACAACTGCGGTAACATCTTTAAGGTCAAAGAGAAGCTGGAGTATGGCAGTAATAGATATTTTCTACAGTGTACTGGCTACCGCAATTTACTAGTTAAAAATTTCCAAGACAATTGAAAACCCTGATATGAAACAAAAACAACCAGCGACTGTTGCGCCAGCACCCCAGCACGCAATTATCAATCATATTATGTAATGGTGTAAAAAAGTAGTAATTTGCGTCGTAGTCGATACCTCTGACTGGAGCCCTTCTATTTTTCAATATCTATTAGCAATATTGCAAAAAAGGAATTATTGACAAATCAGATTTAAATTTTCTGCCATTTAAGTTATGTTTTATAGTTTGAACAAATTTTAATCATTCTTCATTTTCTGCGATCTTGCTAATAGGTACTGAAGAATTTTCAGAACTCCAGTCAGAGGTACTTTTGATTTGAGTTTTGACAGAATTGCATACTTTTTTATATCATTAAATGTGAAATTTTATTATGAAACTAATAAACTGCCTACAACATTGTCTAGTAGTTTTCGTTTCATTTCAAAATGTTTAATGGTTTTAGAAATTGCCAATCTCTAGTACATTGCAGTAGGTAATAGGCCGTGAAAAAATCCATTTCTGCCATACTCCAGCTTCTCTTTGACCAAAGATATGTTACCGCCGTTGTTTAACCGTATAAAAAAAATTAGGCATTCCCATTTGAAAAAATCAAGTTATCGCTGATCGAAGTTTCCTTAATTAATCGACCGATTTCTCCAAGCATAAACGTAATTTAAATTTGACAGTCTCATCAAAGCTGACGCATTTTATGGTTAGTAATACGGCAAAGTCACAGCCTTCCAAATTTTATAATCTCTGCGATATTCAATTTTTTCCTGATATCTACTTATACCAAAAATGGTGATTTACACCTAAACGGTTCATTTTAAGTCCCATGTATGATACATAAAGTCACACTAGAATACATCAAGGAATCTGAATATGGAATAATATACGGGGTGTTCCATTTAAAAAAACAACTTTGATACATTTCGTGTTTTTGGGACACCCTGTATAACATGAAAATATTTTTAAACTGTACTGTTTATGGGTCTCTATCCATCCGAAATTATTATTTTCTTTTTTATCAAATACTTTAGCCATAATGCTCCATGTCGAATAACGTGAGTAACCCTGTATATGATCACTCCATCGAATCAAATTGCTAAACATGCCTTCTTTTTAATTTATGTGCACAGCAGCAACATGGAGAAAAGCAGCTGCTTTGATATCAGCTTAATACAGATCCAGGTCCTCCTGGTGAGATTCTGGACATGTTCCAAACAACGATTGCGATATCCTTGAGCTCACTTTATGTGAGATGGAAATCATTTTCCCCATCTTGACAGATCAGCATTTTTTGGATGTCGATTGCACTGATGAATATATTAAAGATATAATACTACGAAACAATGTTTATTTACATTAACAAAATATAGTAAACAATTACTTTGCATAATATAAATAGCTTAATATATAAATTAATGACAGTACTTACAGTGTTCGCCAGTGTTATAAAGTTTGACCTGGACAAGTGACGACGTCTCAAGTTATCGAATCCAAGTATCCAATAATGTGGCAATCTGCAAATAAATAGTAGTTTAAGAAACTAAAAACCAGTTTTTACTTGGTCAAACATTGGTAGAAAGCTAACTTACTATCAAAAATTGATTATGCCATTGATAGCTTGAAAATCAGTGTAAACTGATTAACAAAAAAGTTTTATTGCATACAGTAGTGGAGACCTCACAAACGCAAAGACTTGGTCAAACCCAGAGCAATGAATAGCAATGTTCCATGGGCAGGAATAGTAAACAGATGTACAGGTAATGCAATACAGCTGCAACAAAGTACTGCCATCCTTAAAATAAGGAGAGGAAGTCTAAATAATTAACATATTGACTACAATGGAAGGCACTATACCAATTTACGAAAGCCAAATGTAGGTCTGTGTATTATATTACATTACATTAGGTATATAGATACTTAAACTTGCAACTGCAAGATATTTTCTCTCTCAAAAATAAAGAAAGAATTTGGCGTTCCCAAATCCCAACAATTTTGGAAAGTCCCGAGGGGTAAACCGCTGACCCAAAATTTGTACACCAATGCCCATTTTGGGCATTACTCGGTAATTTTCGCGCCTAATGCTCGCAATGTACTTGCAATGCACCCGCAATGCCCGCAATGTACCTGCAATCTACTTGAAATGCCCGCAATGCACCATCACTTTCGCAAATGCCCAAACAATTTCGGCCGCAATGCCTGAAGTGATCAGTATCTCCTACAAACAAGTCTTATAGGAGAAGTGCAATTGGTGTTTTATATACATTTTTTTGTGATAAATGGGAATAACAACTTATAAGTTTTATAATAAAACTATTTTTTTCTTATTTTCTTCGCAATAATTGTTGGTTATATCAAAATAAAAATTTATTTTTGAATCCAGTACCGAAGACACGCCGACAGCTCCCGAACACGTGTGACGTCAAAATGTTATATTTGACCAACGACGTCCTACCTCTTACCATTATTTTTTCTGGATTCCCAGCTAGTCGTGAAAATAGTTACTTATTTAACTAGTGTATATTTGATGCACCATTGCATTTTTTACATCGAACGAAGTTAGCAGCTCGAGACGAAGTCTACGATCGAAACAAATATCTTTGTGAATGTTTGAAATTAGACTACAAATTCCAGTAATATGGGACCTAATCAAATACATTTCGTTGAAGCAACTTTATCGGCAGGACCGTGGTGGCGCAACGTCTAAGCCGGTGGTCTAAGCACCAAGCGAGTCAACCTTCCAACCTGACAATATCCTAGTTCGAGCTGTGTTGGTTCGAGCCCAGGCCTTGACAACTTTTTGTAATTTCCTTTTACCAAAAAATTTATTTATATGCTTGTTTCTGCACATTTTAATTTTTTTTTCTACGATCAGCATAAATATGTCTTTGAATCAAATTGTATTAGGCATTTTACTTGCACCAGTGCAAAAAGTAAGTACTAGAGGCAGAGGACAAATAAAATCATTAGTAATTTCTGTTGTACTTGTGATATGTTTCATAAAATTTGATTCAAAAGCATATTTATTTCGATCGTATAAACAAATGTGTGTAAGATGTGCAAAAAGCATATTAATCGTCTTTTTTTTGCAAAAACCTCAGAGTAACAACTGAACATAGAGGTAGTAAACAAACCACTTCAGCTTGGAGTGCTCAAAGTCATCATCCTTGACACTTCAGCCTCCAAACAATGATCAGCTGTGACCTCGCAGTGACAGTTCAAATTGTAGACAATGCTGCGTAACGCCAACTAACCTGAAAATTCTTTAAATGGAACCCATGTTACAAACACTGCACTTTTTGAGTTCCATCTCGAAAAACTATTAAACAAAACTCGAATATAGCACAGCAAGTCCGTAAAGCTTCACTACAGTTACCACAAATAGCAAATTCGATTTTACTGACCAAGCGGACCAAGCATAAAAGACGCATAAACAAAACAAATTTTTGCCAGTCGATATTCTCCGTAAATAAGTCACACGAAAATTATATCGGCGTTGCCAGCTCCTCAAAATGTATGTAAGACTTCAAAATTTGCGTTTATGATGAAGAAATATGCAGTAACGCAGTAAAGGTCAACATATCTATTGATTTTGCTGTAATCATTCCTGAAACATCAAAATACAGGTTTTTTAACGTAGAATGGAATATTTCTGGATACTAAACAATTAAGACAATAGTAAATAATTATGATTGCCATATCTTGTGGTCAATATGAAAACGTAAGAAAAGATATCGGCCTATTAGAATTACATAGTTGTTTACTACCTCTGTGTTCGGTTGTTACTCTGAGGTAAAAATAAAAAGAAGAGTTATGGCCTGGGATCTAACCAGACCGCTGGAATACGGACATTGTCGGGCTGGAAGGCTGAAGCTCGCCTGACAGAATTGTCAAGCGTTTCTCCCGATTTTTCCTCACTACCTTAATCACTGTATTTGCAATAAAGTTATCTTCATTTGATATAAATTTATTTGAGTATTTACTTCAAATCTGGTCCATGAATTAAATCCTACCGATAAACCACAGTAAGTAAACCATGAAGTTAAAAGACATTACAAATGTTAAAAATTTACTCATATTGTTACAATGACTAATTATTTTGCGAATAACTTTAGCACTTACTGGTTATATATGCCAAACAAACGTTGGTATACAGGGCGTAGATTTGAAAACCTTCCACCGCGCATTTATCGAAAACCACTGATTAAAAGAAAAGATGCCGAGAAACGTCAAATGATCTGTCAAAGGGGACAACGTTTAAACGAAAAACTACTTCCTCCTTTTGTACCCTCTGCCCCCCAGGATCATGTCCTTAGAAATTTTAAATGACAAGGGGTATCGAGTAGCACCTCGTTTCAAAGGTATGCAGAAGTCCTTTATTTTGACTTTCGATTTTTTAAAAGCGGTCGATCGTTCGATTCATTTTGAAGAAGAAAAATCTTTATGTATTGAATTTGTTCTAATAGCAAACAGAAACACACGATAATACCACCTTTTATTGCACTAAGTGTTCAAAATGTTGCCCGTTATTGGCCAACCAATGATATAGGCGATGTTCAAATTCCTGACAGATAGTTGCTGAATCCAGTGGAAATGATTCCAACGGCGATTCCGATTTATGGTGCCCAAAACCAATGTGCTCGCCAAATGCCGCTCCGTCTAACGCCAGACTCCAGGGAAGATAAATTCGCATAGGTATGGTTGGTCAAACTGGATCTGTTGCGACCGAAAAAAACCCCGGAGAGTTCTAGATGAAGCCGCTAAAGTTGAAGATTTGAGTCGTTTTGGTATCCCAATACTTTATTACGCAAAATCGTGGACAAGGGGGGAAAGTAGGTTTTGGTTAAAAAGTTGAACTCTTGACAAATGTTTTCACGAGTCTCGGCGTTTTTTCGTTTAGTCAATAGTTTTCGATAAATCGATGGTGGGAAGTTTTCAAATGAACACCACCCTGTATGTACTTACTGTTTCCTCTAAAATCTTCGTTATGTTACCCGCAAATATAAGCACGTACACTGTCCGCATCTGACTACCTACTGACAACATGCCCCAGGGCAGTAGGGTACAAACAACTAAAAAACATACATAATAACCAATTTTTTGTTTGCGTACGATCGGTTTAGGGTCAACCGGCGCAGGTCACGAGTAAAATCTGGAGAGGTGGAAGGAGCTGAACAGCTGTTCGGTTTAACCGACATATTATACTTTTAAGATTTAAATTCTTGCAATGCCCACATAAATGACCGCAATGCACGTTTAAATGTCTGTATTTCTTAGCAATGCCCAAAAATTTTACGCAATCCACCGTAATGTCCCGCAATGCCCATCACATTCTCCGCAATGCCCGGGTTTTGTACACCACTTTGCCCCAGCGGTTTACCCCTCGGAAAGTCCTATAAAAATCCTGACATTTTGTACAATTCAAACCATTTGATAATTAAGTTACAATGGGATCGGAATTACCATCAGGCGAGAGACCTCCAGAAATGATTGACCTTTTTTATGATTTAGATACAATAACATGTCGAAGACTTAGTTTTTTTGAGATTACTATATTTCCTCCATGTAAAGCAAAGTAAAATGTTTGTCAACAAATCAATACCTACAAAGAATTGGTCATCCTAAGTTACTTTTATACGTATATGGACCTATATAGACCACCGACAGGCGAGAGGTGTATTGTACGCTATGTTTTTAGGGGACAGGGGACCCACGTGGCTGCGCGGTGAACAGCGTCTGCCTTCGATAGTGGGGCAGCAGCATCCGTGTGCGCGGTTAGCGCTTGGGCGGTTGACTGAATTGCACCAGGGAGACTGAACAGTTTGGACTGGCAGTCGGTGTCGCCCACACGAGCGCTGAGCGGAGCATCTTACGCGGCCGGCACTTTGGATGATCGACCGGAAGGCCCGGACGGGGGACCCTCGTCGGACCGTCCGAGATTATGATGGTACCATTACAACGGTGCTGGCCGTGCACCGTCCCCCCTCTGGGAAGTTATAGTACAATAGGCCTTAAAGGCTTAAGTACTGACGACTCCCAGAGGAAAAAAAGCTATGTTTTTGAACGTTTTATGATATCTACATTACAAAAATCTATGTCACTCATTTCCGCCGATCTGTCTGTCATTGGGAGTCGTATCAATGCAAACAATGGCGGTGTATACATATTCGAACGCCTATTTACGTCTCCGGGGCGGAGTAGAGTTTCGTATGGTATGGTACGAACGCCTTTGAGTGTAGTGGCCCAGTGCAGGAGTGCTTTCCTGTCTGTCCAATCTGAGATGGTTTTTCAGGCAGTGCTTTTCGCAATGTTTTGGTCCTATGAACACAGATTCGGTTCCTCCTCTGGCGAGTGTTACCTGGAACTAATAACTCCACAACAATTGTTATTACAGAGAATGCATGGAGATTTTTTGAATCTACTCCTAGATGTGTTACAATTCATATTTACTATATTTGTTGTATGACCTTAGCTGACTTGTTATAGATTCTTCAAGTACAAACTTAACTACCGTTTGAACATACCTCACAACGTGTCCAGCACTGTATCTAGACAGTCTTTAACTTCACCACCGTACAATTCGCCGACCATGCTTTTCTGAATGTACTCGTTGGGACTGGTGATAGGCTCAGAATCAGAAGTTGCAGGATTCCTGCAGCACAGGAACTTGTTGCAGGCGTCTGTGTACCGGCCTGCTCGAACCAGGTCCTCAATGTCCTGCAACTGTTCGAAATCTTCGCCCAGCTCTTTCTCCAGCTTGGCGCTCAACGACGACAGGTCCCAATGCTTGAATGGGCAGCCATGTTCTTGGTTGACAGCCGGAGTGAAACTGGAACCATCCTAAACGTTGGTAAAAGGGCTTTGTGAACGATTATGCAGGGTCTAATGTAATTCGACGTATTCCTGTCAGGGCATGATAGTGGAGCTAAAATGCAGCAAAATTAGTTTAGTATGTATGGACAAAAATCAATAGTTTTTGAGATTTTTTCAATCTCAAGGAAATTCTAATAATTACCCAAAATCTGGCATGTTTGTCATAATAATGAAAAATCTACGTTAAAATCAGTAACACATATTTACTTATTTTAGTGCAATACACTTACACTAATTCAATACAATCATAAATAGGTGAAAACGTAAATACTTTAGCATATTGGGAAAAATAAAGTAATTCTCATTTTCAACAGATTCGTATCTAGCTCAAAATATTGCCAAGACACTGCGCACAGTGCACACACATCACTGGAAAAACTTGCCTATAATCTCAGCTGTTTAAAAAGGTATAAATATCGAATTCAGAACCTACATCCAGGAGCTTTCGGGAGGGGGGTGTAATACATCATAAAGATAGATAGCGAAAATAATTCAAGTGGCTGAAGCACCTTAAGCCCGTCTGGTTATACAGGGTGTTTGGTAAACATGTGGGAAAAATTTAAAGGGTGATCCTTTGAACCATTTTGAGAATATCTTGTTCCTTGATTATTTTTTGGAAAAAATTCAAAGATACAGGATGAAAAAGCTGTGACAGCTACATTTTATTATCAAGAATCACATGGTAAGTTGCTCAATCTACAATAAATGTTTAAAATGACTCCCACCAGCTTGGATACAAGCAGGCGATCTTCTCATCAGTGATTGCCGAATTCAGCAATTGTACGATTTAGCAAGTCGTCCAAATTTGCCAACGGAATAGCGTAAATTAGTGACTTTAGGTATTATGATGCATTGCACCACCTCTAGAAAAATATTTATCACCATAAGTATATTAGGTGGTCCATGAGTCGATGACCCACCAGTCCCTCGAATTTAAATCCTGGCTACGCTCTTGAAACTAGGTTTTCTTCAATTCGACCTTTACACCTTTTTGAGAAGCTGACATTATGGGAAAGTTTTTCCAGTGGTTTGGTAATATTTTGAGCTAGATATGATTCTGTTGAAACGAAATGGTAAATCATATTCACCTATTTATGACGGTATTGAATTAGTGTAAGCGCAATGAACTAATGATTTTTAACGTAGATTTTTCATTGTTTAGACAAAAATGTCAGATTTTGGGTAATTATTAGAATTCCGTTAACATTAAAAAATCCCAAAAACTGAGTTTTGTCCATACATATATTAAACTAATTTGGCTGCATTTTAGCTCTACTATCATGCCTTCACGGGAATACGTCGAATTACATTAAACCCTGTATTTAGAAATACGGACAAACGTAGCCATCTGGGGGTGTCAATGCTCAACGAGAGCCCTGGATAATGTGCTCAAACTTGGTTTTTAGGCTGCTTTCAAAAATTTGAAGAGGAAGCTAGAATGCAGACGTTTCTTTTGTAGTTTCTGGAGATTGTGAGAAAGAACTCACTTCATTCTGCCCACTGGATCTTAAAATTTATTTTTTAATCTCGACTTGAAGACGGATTGCCAAATATCGTTATAATGCTGAGAATATTCCTCTCAACTGCCACTGTAATGCCAAATGTGAGAAAAGTTTATCTAGACTAAACCTAATAAAAAAAAGAAGTCAAGTTGATTAACTCTACTTCCCACACATTACGGTGGTTCCAGTTTCTTTTCCCATAGCATGAAGCTATTCTCTGCACCGAATCAACGCCCGCCCGCAAAAAAATTGTGTCATGCCGCTAGGCTAGGACAACCAATTTTTTAGTTTTACCCCCACCCCCAAGCACTCGCAATTTCACCCCACCTAAAAAAAAAGTAGAAAACTATCATAAACCCCTAAAACGACTATAAACGAAGTTTAAGCTGTTTTGTATTTTTAGCTTTTTGATTATTGATGCGCCGCCATTGACACGATTGCTAAAAACCATACGCGTTTTCCATCCGCGTCACGGGACTAATACTGTGTCAAATTTCATTAGATTCAATTCAATAGTTTCCACGTTACACAATACATAACGATCTAACCAATACTTGTATGTATGTATACATAAGAAAATTCTAAGTCCCTTAGCTTGTGTAATATCATTGATTAAGGTATTTAGGGGAAGATGAACAACCACACAGTAAAATCGCGCGCTCGCAGTCTATCTCACTCACTCTAGTCTATCTCACTCACTCTCATAGAAACCACGACACCGTCACCTGGCGCCCTCTTGGCCAATCTCAGAAGCTTCAAAAATTCCTGAATCCTTTATAATAAATATGCCCAATAGATGGAGCAAAGGAGCATCCAGCTATAAAAATACGACCTTGAAGTGCCAATGACCTAGGCCGCACAGTAAGACGACCCATACCTAACCACCGACGGGTCGGTCGGGATCGTCGGTGAACCTAACATTCGAAAATATGCTTTGTGTTCCAATTCCAAACGATCAGCTGACAGCGGTTGATAACCTTGTTGTCGGTATACCGCCATATGAAATTGAGGACTTTTATTTGTTTTTTACAATTTCTTGGACATTTTCACCATAATTGTTGTTGTGATGTGTTTTTTAAGGAACCTTTTTTGTCAGGTAAGCACATCTGTCAATTAAAATGATGTAATTCATGAGATAATGCATGATGAAAACTTGAATGCATATTGAAAACAGCAAAAAAAAAAAAACGTTTATTCGCCAATTACAGTTATCCCATGAGTTATCACATTCACTATAGCGATAGTTGTTATAGTCATACTGCATTTTTATCACTTGATACTCCAAAATAATGCATTTCTTACTTGGAAGTTTTATCTGTGAAGTATATAGAAGTAATGAAGTTGTAGTGGCCAACCTTTGGTGGATTATGTTAAAGTAGCAAAAACATCCATCCGTAGGTAATAATTGCTAGTTGTATACCTATGTACATATAGGCAAGTTCAAAAAATGGATCATTTAATACATTCATTTTTTGACATAACCTAAAAGTTGAGTTTCTGGAATAGGTACATTATGACTATTCACTTCTCTATTCGAATAATTTGCGCACTATTTCAAAATGCTTCCTTTTTGTCATTATAGGTGTGGAAAAAATTCTCCAGCTTCCCAAGCATTCGAGACAGAAGAGGCAGACCGATACCAGGAGGCGAAGAGTGTGCTGACTTTACTCCACATACTGTGTATACTAACAGCACCAATAAATGCTCATGTTATCTATCCATATATTTTTTAATAAATGGTGGAGTTAAAATGAATTATTTATTATTATAGGGTATGCTTCTCACACAATCAAAATGAAAATATTTCATATCAATAGCTTATACCCACATTCATACTTTTTTTCCAAATATGTAACATGAAATAGTGTCTAGCTACAGAGAGGTGAAAATATGTATTTCAAATGGCACTTTGCTTAACATAGTGTGATTAATTTGTATCTTATCAAACAGGGTGACTATCTCAAAAACACTCATTGGATGATTGTTAAGTTGCACCATTGATTGTTGCACACACCAGAAGCTAAAGGATTATTGAATGAAAAACTATTAGTTATATTTTCCTATGTATTTATTATATATATATTTCTTCGATGTATTAAGGCTTGTTCTGAACAGTATATAATTCAGTGTATCGAAGGGCAATGAGTGAAACACCATTCAGTGATGTCAAAATCCCTCTATAATTTACATAAGAGTAATTGTCTGTGCACATATTATAGTTATGTTTATTCAAAACAAATTTCATGTCTGATGTTGCTAACAAATTTGATTTTAAATGATGTTCTTAATAATCACATTACTTCATAATTTTAAACGTTATTATTATAATTAACCATAAACGTATCGATGAGGTAATGAAACAGGATACATTTCAAAAATTTTATTATTCTAAATGATAAACAGTTGCATCTTTCTTTACAATTTTTGTTTCATTTTTAACAACCACAGATAATACATCTCGGGACTGACATGCTGAGTTCAACATTTGCTTTAAAAGCTGTCTTAGACCAGTGCCGAAGCCTTCAAAAATAATAAAAAGTGAAAAAAAATTACAGTAGGATGAAACTCATTAGAAAAGGAGGAGAATATGATAAGAATAAAAGGAAAAATAAATTACGGTCGATTCGAGATCGGGAAGTGGGAGGGGGTGAGCTTTTAAGGGTAGAAAATTGTTTATCTTGATTTCTGGCAAAACTACAAGTCCTATGGAAAAAAGTTGAATGGCAAAGATGTAGGTAATAAAAAGATCTACAACTCTTGTGTTATCAATTTTTTCACATAACCTCAAAATTTTGGTGAAAAATTCAAAAAACCAAGTTTTTGGTCCTTTATTTTTATCTTTTTCAAAAAAAATATTTTTTTTACGAAATTTGGTGAATACTTCCCTTATTATGTCCCAAATACACTGTAATTTATTTGATTTAAAATATTTATTTTTTCGCCTTATTTGACCTTAAGATAAAAAATGCACCCCATTTTTCAATCACAAATTCTCGCGTCAAAATATCAGCTTTTTTCAAAAAGTTTGGGAGCCTTTCGTTCGTTGAAATCTCTATTTTCTGATGGTGTAAAAAAATATACATTACTATAGAAAATCTTCTCAGAAAATGCAAAAAACTGAAAAAAAACTCAAATTCGAAAAATTTGTTTACTCACCATGTACAATTTTGAGCTATTTATTAAAATTTACACTTATTTACTTAAAAAACGTGAGATTTCATGTTACATTGATAAACTAAAAAATTGCAAATTGGAATATCCTACTATAATTAACAAATAAATAAGTTAATATTTAATAAGACATCCACAATATTTTGAAAAAGTTGTAGAATCTTCTTTAAATAATATTTGTACCTGAGTGACATATGGTGAATGTTAGCCCATTGTAAGGTATTTCATGGAGAAGTGGGGGAATTACATTTTCGATGGTTATGGTGGAAGGACAAGTGACAAGCATCTAACAGAAAATTGTGGCTTTTTAAATTTAATTATACCTGGTGACATAATATTAGCAGATAGAGGTTTTTTAATTAGAGACTCAGTTGAAGTTCTAGGAGGTCACTTACATATTCCAGCATTTACAAAAGGTAAGACGCAACTTCACCCAGTAGAGATAGAAACCACTCGTAGTATTGCTAGAGTTAGTCCATCTCAAATTCCCCTTGATTAGTCTCAATATTTTTTACACAACTGTACATCATATTCAAATGCATTTATATTGTTCACATAAGTTTATACTAGATATATGTAAATTATATCCTCACAATTACTAGGAATTCTGTGAAACTAACAATGCCTAAACAAAAAATGCAGTTTTTGATAGATGATTCTCATATAATGTAGCTAAATCATACAATAGTGTCCCTAATTATATTAGAAGTAGCTATAAACTATAACAATGTTTTTAATGTCTCAGAAATTCTTGTCATTTTGTTATGTATAACAATATGATACTTCAACTCTGTGTATGCCAACTTTTTTTTTAGAATATGTATATATAGCTTTCTTGTTGGCCGACACTTTTAGGACGTGCTTTAAGGAAGAAAAGAACTGCTGCTATGTGGCTGCAAACTTCACTTAATCCTGCCATACAAGTGCAATGAGCACATGATATAGCACCATCTGACAGTACGATAATCCATACCTGTAGTGGTTTATCATTTCTTCTTTGTGAGTGCATAACCTGTAACAAAATAAGGGCTGTTTTAGTAGGTATAGTTTGCTTTTATGGGCGAAAACAGGATGGATGGTTCTTTCTAATCTCTAAAACTATTTTTTTTTGATAGATTGTTCTCGCTTCACATAACAACATGGAAAAATTGACTTGACATAAATATCATGTAACAAGGATATTCTACATTACACATGCTTGTTCTTTTGTATTAATTTTACATAAAATAAAATTATAAAAAAATGTTCAGGCCAATTATTTGTATCACCCAGTAAAACTTTGAGTGAAATAAAGAAGTAGACATGTTTTTTACTTTTTCTGACAAGAAAAAAAAGGAAGGTGTATTCACTAGTGATTCAGCCACTTGAAATTAAGAATACAACAAGCATTTTTTTCTGCATTTTTCTCACCAACTTTTTTTAAACTGAAATTTAGTGAGACCATACGGTTTGTCATGTTCTAAATAGCTGTAATTGCGAGCATCTAGTTTAGTGATCATTGGAATGCTCCATTGATACCTTGGACTGTCAACAAAACAAAACGAAATACCAGAAGTATGGCAGATTTATGCTGTTACTCACACTAATAAACCCACACATTAGCTTGAGCGTTAATACCTTAATCAATGCTTGAGCATAGTATACCTAAAGTGACCATTAATCAGCCACTCGTACATCTTTATAATGATTATGCCATGCCTTGGAACCACTCTTGTCTGTTTGTTGCCAAATTCTTGGGATCAGTAATTCTCAAAAGAAATTCATTTTGCTGCTCAGTTTGCCATAATATTTAGCAAGCTTAAATTGTAACATGAAATTGGAGTTACTGCATTGAGAAATGTTACTGGCATTGGTTTATTGAAAAGTGTTCACAAAGTTTTTGTTTTATTTATTGAAAAATACCTAGTTATTTTGATGCAGTTGGTCAGCTGGTGCTGATTTTGAGTAGGAATAACATTTTTAGAAGGTGTTTTCAATATCCATTTTAGGTATCAACATCGTCCTAATAACCAGAATGAATCACTGGGTTTTTTGAGGCATTCAACATTAGACCATTGAAGAAAAGACTCTTTCTGCTGATGCATTGGTGCTGGGCAGTATATAAGTTCAGTCAAGATACAAAAGCGTTATGTTTGAAATTGTTGTGGTGGAATGCCCCATAGGCTTAAGAAAATGGCAGAGTATGGTAAATTTGCGTATTGCTTCAAGTTTTTAGTGATGTAGATGAGTAATAGAAGGCAATAGTTTGGTTTCAATGGTATAGGCACTTACCTGAATTATACTCATACGTACGGTACTGCGTGTCTGACCAAGAATTTCTTTGTATCTGATCTCTGGATATAGTTCTGTTTGAAGTGTTGTTCGCAGACACCTAATTGCTTTGGCAGTGGGTCAGACTTTCCAACATATTGGAACAAATTCACATTGCCACTATTCTTGATCCAAATATCACGTATAGCTGTTGCTTTTGGGAAAGCAAAGAACATCTCTGGATTACGAGTTTTGTTGTTTGGACAGTTATAGTAATAACATCTGTAAACCATTTTGCTTCCCGAAATCGCGAAAAATTCAATACAAACGATGATAAATCGAAATCAATCAATCAATATTTTTTGATCGTGGTTGACCCAAATTTTCCAAATAACATCAGAATATTAAACAATTGAAATATGACACTGCCATCACTATGTCAAATGTCAAATTGCCAATGTCAGCGACACCTGGCGGAGATAATAGTAAGTAGCGTTGATAGATCGTTGGAAGTAGGATACTTTATTCGTATCAAAGTCGATGGTTGTTATATTGTCAAAGTTGTATCAGTAGAGGTACATTTTTGCTCATATAGGTGGCGACACTCCAGGAGGAACAAAAATTAGGCGCGTGATCTTAGCATCTAGTGGCCCATCTTCCCGTTAATACCTTAATCAATGGTAATATGCAACGCCATGTGCGGATGGACCTAAAAAAGTTTATTATGCCGCTAGGTCTTTCTTTCATAGGTCAGTGGACAGCCAATTATGAATACAACAAATTTTTCAGTTTTACAGCCCTTCAACCACCTATCGGTGTGGGAAGTAAATTTTAAAATCTAAGATGTCCCAGTTGAGATTGACAAAAAAATCTTGATATACTGACTACTGAATAGACTGAATATGTTTTAGATTTTGCGCTGCAAAAATTCAAGCGGAATAAAATTTTAATAACGGAAAGACGTTTAATTTTGTACCAGTCACCCACCTGACAAGTATAATAGATTTTTTGGTTAATAGGGTACTTGCAGAGGTCGTGAAATCGTCTCTGGACTATGCATAGCGTAAAGAAAACCATATCAAGAAGCAGTAGGAAACAAAAAACATGATTTTACTGACGGCCAAAAAAAGATATTTGCAAAATAAAATAAGGATATATTCAAATTTTTCTACGTGACTTAAAACAAGGGCTGACGTCACAGGTATCTTATCGATATCGACAATCGATACTGCTACAGCGCAGGTCAGTGAGATTCAACTGCAAACTAGAGCTGATCTGAATTCTTTAACAATGCGACTCAATTTATTGATACTTAAACATATTTGAAACAGGCAATTAACCCACTAGCATTTTCGTTGCAATACATTTTTATATCTGATAGGTATCACAGTTCATCCTGTTTGTGACCGAGATTCGCAACTAATCGAAGCCATCATTTTATTTCGGCACATTCCATTATGAATGAATCCAAAGATAGAATCTAATTCAAGCCCACCCCTACAAAGTGAATTAGTAATCTAGCCTAACTTTTATTCTTTTGTCTTTTGTACTTTTGTGTGTGACTGTGTTTTGTGGTTATATTGATCAATGTCAAAATGTTAGGTTAGCACTGGCTATCGATATCGAATATCAATACTTTACATCCCATCACTATAGGATATCACTGACGTCAGTAGCCATACGATAAATAGAATAAATAAACTGACGTCAGTTGTTTGCGCGGCATTTTCCGGCATTTGAAATAATTTTTGGAATATCTCTCACAGCCGATTCCAAAAAATCAAACAAGTGATTTTTGTCATGTTTACTAGGCTCTAAGGAATGCATAACGACATAATATTTTTTTCTGCAAGTACCCTATTGAGGAAATGAGGGGAGCGAAAAATTTAGGGTTGGCCCGGGTGGCAGAAACTCACGCTACACCACTGTCTTTCGGTAAGATCAGAGCATTATTAATTTTATCAATACCAACCTTTGTATTATTTTACATGTGTATGGTTTATACTGGATTCTGCCTCCCACTTTTCCATACTGATGCTTGAAAAGGTATTCATACTTTTTATTGTACTTGTCTTCAGTCATTTCCTGTAATTATTAGAAACACAATGGAATAAAACAAATGTAAATATGCAATTTCTCTTAAAATATAACTAGTTTCGATTCTTCACGGGAAAAGCAACAATATCAGCACTACATTAGTTAAAAACCTGTACATTAAAAGAAGGTCAGATAAAAAGGGCCATATTAATAGTCGTCTCTTGATTAAAACTTAAGGTTCCCTCAAGGGATACTTAAGGGATCTTCAAGTGTGGCTTTCCTTGTGTGTCTGTTTCCTAGACAACATCTACGAGACGGCGGGATTCGTTTGGCGACGTTGTCATATTTCAAATATAAGTCAATTTGTTATGCCTATGCCTACGCATTTTGATGTTTTTTGTTATCTCTTTTTGTTTTGTGCCAGTAATTCGTGTTTTCTGCCTACATAAGGGACCCTTAAGTATGTTACATAGTATGTTACACTCTATGCCAATCAGGAGAAAGTCTTATAGACACAGTGTCCAAAATAGTTACAAAAAATAAAACGAGTAGAGTGAAACGAAAAAAAGTACCTTAGTGAACTCTTCCCTCCAAAAGACAAGCATGTCCTCATAGGGCATACCAATCCACTTGAGAAAGATACCCAGCTGCATCTTGCAGTCATACTTAAGATGATGATTCTGTCTGAGGCAACGATGCAGGTGCAACATACAAAGGGGGTAGTGCTGTTCAGCCACCCTGTCCACATTGTCTACAGTCACTTCAATAGGAATGCTGAACTTGTTTGAGGTAGGCAATGGTATATCAGGAAAAAGGTGCAAGATCCGTTCGTCACGGATTCCGATACGCTTCGCCCAGGTCAGCTTTCTATTTAATTGTTGCTGAAATTAATAATAATAATAATAATCATCATCTTGGTGACTTTAACACCTTGGTACACCGCAATAGGGTTATGGGTGTAGAAGTACCTGACACCCATTGTAGAGCTGGCTGACAAGCAAGAGACGCTTATGCATGTCTTGTCAGCGTGTAGGACATACGCTGGGATGGCTTACGTTCATCGGCACAACACGGCTCTACGAGTGCTCTCATTTAAGGCACACATATGGTATCAACATAGTATTTCTCGACTACCAACAGGAGACGATGTTTGTTATAGAGTTTTCAGCACCTCCTCTAAGGAGGAGGAAAAGTGGACCAGATATCAGGAGTTGCTCAGACAACTTCACAGGCTCCCTCCAGACTACACTGTAAGTCTACTGGTTATGGTTACTGAATCTCTAGGTGATATGAGGAGCTTGGGCTGCACCCCAACATACCTACATCACAAAAAGCCATCTGTCATCTGTATGGTAACCCTTTATCACACATTTGTATTTACATTTATGAAACCATGCATTATGAAAAGTTTAAACATTTGTATTTATATTTATGAAGCCTTGTATCTGTATATTGGAAGTGCCATAGATATTAGATTTACCTGAAAGTGTTGTTTGACTGCATAGAACAAAAGCTTCTCTGGAAAGTAAGCAATACCTTTGTTTAAGAATACTTTTCGGAGTGTGACCAACCTCTGCACATTGCTCCAATGTGTTTTGTGGAATTTTCCACTTAAGCTACAAGTTTTAAAATTGCAGGAATCCAGCTGATTTCCAAATTGTAATTTCTCCTCTTGTGAGACCTGACAAAATATAAAACTGTAGTTCAAATTATGCATAAAATCTGCTCTATCAATCAAGATTACTAAAAATATATTTGCAACACTTTTATATTTTACATCTGTATCTGAAAAGGGGTAGATTAATAATATTAAAAAAAATACAAATTTAAATAGTATAGTACAGTATAGTGATATAAGAAAAGTACATAGGACTCTGGAAATTATTTTCATATCAGTTTTATTAAAAATTCATAGTTTGATATGGTATGATTGTATGTTAGTGTTGCCAGTGTGCATTTAGAGATATTTAATTCAGATACTTTGATTTGAAAACAATCCAAGTACTTATTTTGTTGTTGTTTCACTTTAAAAGTAGATAAAATACATACCTCTGGGAAATCAAAATGGTTTACTTTTAAGAACCAGGCACGATCTTCTGCTGGAGCATTCCTATACCGCAGAGCTAGCCATTCAGTTTCTCTTCTGATAAACAGGTCGCTTAGCTCATCAGATTTACAGTAATCTGAAAAATATGTTTACATTTGAATCATCAAATGTATCCTACAGTAATTAGTATATATACTGTTTTGATTTCAATCAGTTTAGAAATAAATGGTGTTACACGAAAAATAAATAAAAGCAAAACAATAAGTAACAAAAACATTCCAAACTCAATCAGTTATAAACATATATTGAGACATGTGGATTATAGATTCTCAGAGTTACTAGTTAGTAGGTGAGCTTAAAATATCTAAAGATAATTTTTTTTTTTACTTCTGTGTCATCGGCATCAACTACTTTGGTCATTAGCATCATGTTCTATGTAGGCTTTGTTACCGTTTCCTGGCCCCACTTAGGAACAGCACTGTTAATTAGAAGCCAACAGTGAATGCTCAGGTGGGGCTTCTCGCTGAGCTTTTTTTTATGGATATTTATTTTTGGTTGAAAAAACCAGAAATAAATTACGCCTTTAACGAGAATTGAACCCGGGCCCTTCCGGTCATGAGCCCTCAACCCTAACCACTGGGCCAACCCACCCCCCCTATCTAAAGATAATTAAGCAGAATAATGTCTTGGTCCACCTTTACTTCTTTTCAAGCTATTAGAAAGTTTAAAAAAGGATAACCAGCTCATGAACACTGCTCACATATTAAGTACTATTTATTAATGTATATAAGATTTAGCAAAGTAAGGAAGAACTACATCAAACAATTTAATTGCTTCATCAATCTTGTATGGATTCAACCCTATTTTTGTTCAAAATAAAAGTTATTTGAAAGATTACAGATTAAGTAAAGGTGTAACTCACACAACAAGAGTAACCAATGAGCGACTTCATCTCTCCAACACATGTAATGTTTGTCTAGAAGTATGGTAGACTCCTCCAAAAGATTCATGTAGTTTTCCATCTTAACTTGCCTGATCTGCTGGAGTATAGTTTGCTCCCAATGCCCTTGGCAACCCCTCCTTTTAACATTTGCTTTTTCCAGGATGCAGTACAGTTGCAAGCGTTCATTGACAATACTCTCTAGCACAGACAACTCAATAAATTTGTCTTTAGGGGGACGATTGTATACATTCAAGCTAAATGACATCTCTATATCTAAAAAATAATATGTATTATACTTGGTAAAATTAATTTCATCATCTGATTAAAAACATTATACTGCTTCTCTTTTATATATTTCGATTTGATAGGTTTTAATAAATCACCTTATTTTTTCCCCTTCTCTATGTGTTACTTTCAAGAAGCATCACAAATGCTGTAAGATTTAAAAATCATACTTGAAATCTTGGTCTTGAATTTCTTTTTAAAGTCGATGGTCTTGAACATCACTAACATCAAAGCAAAGACTACTAAAAAATACATCAAAGCTTATAGCTGTTTATAGTGTTTACCACAAAACATAGAGACTGAGTGTTTACAATAGTGTTTATTTATAATTTATATGAACTCATAGACAAAACTCGTCGACTTTCGTTGTTGCCTGTTGGTGGTTTGTGTTCCTATTGATTGAAATATTCAAAATGATGTCAAAACAAAATATTTCAGCCAATAGGAACAGTTTCATACCGTCGTATCATCGGATGTCGTGTGCATCTGAATTAAGCTTAACAACTCTGAAGTCTGAGGTCTCTGAGCACAGACTACTAAAAAATCTGAGGCCATCGCTGTATGCAACAGCCTCGTTGCAACAGAACAGCCCAACGCCCCAACACATGGCCGACTTTACTCACCACAAAACAGTTACTCACTAAGCCGGAGCATGAAATATGGCAACACTGAATCAGCGGGCCGAGTTTTCATTTGTTGTTATGTCATGTGTATTCTTCCAGGAGCAGAAAATATGGTTGGAAGGTGATTATTAATGTGTTTCAATTAGAAACCTGCACAAACGGAACTATAAAGATAACAAGATGCCTGCAAAGCGTGTAGTACCAGGTTGCACTAGCAATTGTGCGTCCAATAAGGGACATAAACAGAAGTGGGTGAAAGGTATTCCTCGGAAGGGCTTGTTATATTTATAAGGATAAAGACAATAATTTACAAACATTTCAAAGGATAAGACCTATTTTAAAGCACAATGTGGTACCTATAATGTTTTCTGGACCTCCCAAATATCACAGAAAAATACAGTTAATAGAACTCATCTGGGGATGGCCTGGGGCATACCTACGAAAGGATTTGATAGTGAAAGGGAAATCAAGACCAGCAAGAATGGCTTCACAGTGACCTAATAGTGAATATTTTGTTGACGTATGAGCACAGCATAATAAACAACCAGCATAATATCTCTGAGGATTTCCTATATAAAAATGGTTCCCACAAAATTTGACCTTGGGAGGATTTATGGATGATTTTACGGCTGTGAAGTTTGTGTAGAGATGCAAAAATGAAAATATCGGTACCGGTACCAACTTGATATTTTTTAGCCTCATAGGCGCGTTTGGTTCGTACCATGGCCGTCTCTACTCACTAGGCCGGAGCATTGAAATATGGCAACGTTGGAGATCAGGCCGTGTTTTCATTTGTTGTTATGTCATGTGTATTCTTCCAGGTGCAGAAAATATGGTTGGAAGGTGATTATTAATTTGTTTCTAATTATTTACCTGCACAAACGAAACTATAAAGATAACAAGATGCCTGCAAAGCGTGTAGTATCACGTTGCAGCCAATAGAGGACTACCAAACCATGGCCCAACATCACCTTATTCCAGATTAAAAAGAACGTTGCAAGGTGATTTTTAATGGGTTTCTACTTATTTACCTGCACAAACGAAACTATAAAGATAAAAAGATGCCTGCAAAGCGTGTAGTACCAGGTTGCAGCCCAGTAGAGGCATGAGTAGAGGACTACCAAACCATGGCCCAACATAACCTTATTCCAGATTAAAAAGAACGTTGCAAGGTGATTTTTAATGTGTTTCTAATCATTTACCTGCACAATCGAAACTATAAAGATAAACAGATGCCTGCAAAGTGTGTAGTACCAGGTTGTACTAGCAATTAGTGCTTCCAATGAAGGACATAAACAGAAGTGGGCGAAAGGTATCCCTCATAAGGGCTGGTTATATTTATAAGAATAAAGACAATACTTTACAAACATTTCAAAGGATAAGACCTATTTTAGAGCACAATGTGATACCTACAATGTTTTCTGGACCTCCCAAATATCACAGAAAAAGACAGTTAAAAGAACTCATCTGGGCATGCATCTGGGCATACCTACGAAAAGATTTGCTATCGAAAAGGGAATCAAGACCAGTAAGAATGGCTTCAAAGTGACCTAATAGTGAATTTTTCTAGCTCAAGTTAAAATTTACTACGTAAATTGAGTGTTCATTAGCAATTGTGCTTTCAATAAGTGATATAAACAGAAGTGGGTGAACGGTATTCCTCGTATGGGCTGGTTATATTTATAAGAATAAAGACAATACTTTACAAACATTTCAAAGGATAAGACCTATTTTAGAGCACAATGTGGTACCTACAATGTTTTCTGGACCTCCCAAATATCACAGAAAAATACAGTTAATAGAACTCATCTGGGCAAGCCAACGAGGGCATGCATCTGGATTCTGGGCATATCTATGAAAAGATTTGATAGTGAAAGGGAATCAAGACCAGCAAGAATGGCTTCACAGTGACCTAATAGTGAATTTTTCTAGCTCAAGTGACAATTTACAAAGTAAATTGAGTGTTCATTTAAGTGGAAGTGGCAGCAGGAAACAGGTTGCTTTATTTTTATTTTGTAGTGTCTGACTATGATGAACCAGACATCAGATGTAAGTGGTATTAGTAGTAGTAGTAGTTCTAAAAAGCATTTTTTTCTTAATTTATTAACCCAGAGGAACTCTAATACATATAAAATGTAATAATTATTCTGAAACTATAGGCCCACTATTTGACAGCTAAGCCACGTTACCACATCTAAGGCTCCGGCCTAGTGTAGAGTCGGCCATGTAGTCAGAGATTTCAAACCGCATCCGGCAACGTTGAAAATAAGCATTCCGTCAACTGTCATTGCATTCTTGTTGCTGACGTTCAAGATTTGTTTTGTTTTTAATCGACGTAGTTGACGAGTTGACCTAGGTTTTTAGATACCATATTGTACAACTTCTTCGGGTATTTTTCATTTTTCTTGGACAATATCGAAGCCATTATATTTTCCAAAATGTCTAGTCCAAAAGCCTCAGAATGCGAGCTAAAAGCTGGCCATCCTCCTGCAGGTAATTAATATTTATTTATTATATGCAAATAAAAGTTAACACAAATATAATAGTCCTATCACTAGGTTTTCCAATAGATAACACAAAATAGCCAAAATAGGTACGGTTAATAGATAATATTAGATGTCAAATATCTTGATTTTTGAATACTCTGGAGGAACTATAATTAGACACATAACTAATATTATGCCTTCTGTTTAATTTAGATAGGTGTGGTATTTATTCATCTGTTTACATTAAAATACATGATTACCACAATTTCTGATTCAGCTGTAGATATGATATACAAAGTCATTGACGTTTTCAACCTCAATTTACTTCATTTAGTAGCAAAATTCTATTTTTGAGATAATTTAAAAATTGCTAAAGTTTGTTTGACAAACTAACTGCCTTTATTAACCCTCTTATCTTATCACTTTTTGTGCGAAACAACGCCTGTATATGGCTGGCTATTAATTTTCATTTATGTTTCCATTCTTTTGATAGTAAAAGCAGGAGGAATGCGAATCACACAGCACAAAACTAGGAAAGATTCTGGTGGCATAACCGAAGACATAACTGGAATTACTGTCTCATCTAGTCCTCCAAAAACTACCACAATCTCAGGAGCTGTACCAAAGGGTAATGCAGACTTTCCAGCAGAGGCTGTTCAAAGTTTTCATAAGGAAAAACCACCAGTAACTCATGGTGGTAAACCTATGATTCATATTCAGCAGCCAAGGAAGTAACCATTTACTTCTTCCAAATTATTTTTTGACATGTTTTTGACTGTATGGGTAGTTATGAGATTTTCATAGTTTGAGTGAGATTGTTTTTGTTGTGAGAACAAATAATATAAGGTGTATGGATGGCATGCAAAAAATTAATTGATCAATACATAATATGAGAGAAACAAATGTGATTGTCCGGAATATGAAGGGAAGTACAATGTTGATGGAATGATTCAACTAACCAAAGTAGATTAATATATTTATAAACTTAAAAGTTTGTCAGTTCCTCTATATAACTTCACAATTAGATTGATTGTCATAGTGTGAATTACAATTTTATGGCATCAATTATTAATTATATAAATTCAAATATCAACCACAGGTTAACTGTTAATAATGCTTTGATAGCATCTGTATTTATAATAGCTGTCAGATTCAAAAGTATGCTGATTGTTATATCATTTTCATTTATGTTCAAAAATTTCCAGACTTTATCCTACCATTACATGAGTTATTTGTAGTTATAGCTATAGTGTCTTTCATACTGCATTTATTTTTTTTTTTAATACTAAATTAATATCCTTAATTCAATTTTAAACATCCCTTGTAATGATATAGGGGCTGGTAAGATTTTTAATGCAATCTTATTTTCACCACTTTTTTATATGTTATATTTTCAAAATTTATTGTAATACCTCCATACAATATATTTTAGGTATTAGTGCCCCTTCACAAAGTATCTTCCAGTTGTACAATTCTACATTTATATTGACAACACTCAAATGTAAACTGTGTGCAAACAATATTTTGTTTATGGTTTGCTTCTAGTTTTACATGATACACATATTATGTATTATATTTGCTGACTATCTGAACATGGAGTGTTTTGCATTCTCAAAAAATTTAGAAAAACATTTTTTGGATAATTTTAGTGGGTTTAATTCTGCCTTATAATGCAATGTTGTTAATTATAATTAATAATATTAAGAACTACATGATAACACTCCAGTCTCTCTGTTGTTATACCTTAGTATGTGTATCATGCATTTATTAAATAAATATTGATAATTGTATTTTTCTCTCATGCATATCCTTATAATATATATTGTTTTATGGGTGTGCAGTCTACTTACTATTAAAATTTCACTAAATTGATAACATTCAGTCTGATAGAATATTTTTATACATATAAAACATTGTTGGAATTTAATATATAACTTTAATTAACTTGAGCATTAACCTCTTGCAGTTGCTTCCTTCAAATAACATTTTGTTTATATTTATTTTTGACTATCATTCAATGAGTTTTTAACCTTGTCTAAACATTTTTTATTTGAAGAATCTAGAGTTGGTTTTGTTCAATTATATTCTACAGAAAAGCTTTTAAACATAGCATTTTTGCAGTTTACTGTATAATATTTTAGTATATGGTATTTTATTAAGGTGACCAAAATATGTGTTTATACACATATGCCAAAAGTAGTTATTATTGTTTAAGTATATTTGATTTCTCAATTATTTATGATATTAACTATTCAGCTAATTAACACACCTCCACATGTTTCAGGAGATATTGCTATTAACAAATCATACACTTCATAATTGAATTCAGAGAACTCATTTTTTTAATCGATAGACTGATATGACAGCCAATGTATTTTTAGTGGAATAATATATAGTGTTTTCCATTTCTCTTTTGTTACAATGTATAAACAAACTTTTGAGTCACCTCAAGTTTTATGTGTGGGTGTTATTTCAACTGTACTTGTATATTTTATATAAACTAAATAATTAGAGATTTATTGGGTGAAAGGTTTTATTATATTATCACATATTTTATGATTCATAATAAAAAGTTTACAAAACAATACTTTCATTTGCACGATTTATTCCAAGCAAGTTGTTTTTTGTCTGTTATCTCTTTTCTAGATAAGGATTTCAAGTGAGCTGCTGCCACATAATCTCTGGAAAAAATCAATAGATTTAAGTATTTGTTAAGCTGAAAAAGATTAATATTACTGTGGAATGTGCTGCAATACATATTTTACTGAAAAGATAATTTATAATAATAATAATACAGCTTTATTCAATTTCAGATTAACAAAAAATCACAATCTGCAGCAACTGTACTGATATAATATATAATTTTTATTCTTTTCAAGTAGGTACTTGAAGTGGCGTATGTAGAAATCGATTTCGGAGGGGGCACATCGGAAGAATTAGAGTTTATTTCATACGTTATAATATTGGCGTATTATAATCCTTACCTAAATATAAAATAACAATGTACTAATATTAACGAAAATAATTATATACAGGGTGGTCTAATAAGCGTGCGGTGCTGTCTAGCGGCCTTAGTGTTTACATTAGAAGAAAATGATTTCTCTTAAAATGGTCTACTTGTAGAAAATAATCTCAAAGATGGCGGACATCCAGTTGTACCGGAAGTAGGTGTCAACTTCCTTATTTTAAATGGAACATCCTGTATATTATTACATTTTTGAATTTAGCACCAATTTTCAGGTCCAGTTTGGACAGAATAATAACAAAATCGTAAATATCTTGAAGACTGTCAAAGATAGAACCTGAACCACATATGCCTAGATAAAAGTGAAAGAGAATTTAATTTCGCATCCAATGATGTGAAACTTATCATACCATCCCATTTGGAAAAAAAAGTTTTTAAAGGTTCAAACTTTTCAAATTTGAAAATTGCTAGTTTGTTTAATGTGCTTTTACTGAAACACAAGTAGGTTTCGTGCTCGTTTAAAAGCCGATAACCGCATCTTTCTGTCTTCCTAGTATCCGAGATACTAACATTTTTTGTAAGTACTACAAACGTCAAATTGAAGCAAAGAAACCAAGGTGTACTTCCTAATCAGACATCTATGATCGTTGACGTATTTGCTTTATTATTAGATTACATTTTGATGTCGCTGCTAATTTTATTCAGTACTATATTTTTGACAACCACTTCAGCCTCTTCCAGACGTCAAAACTGAATGCGTGGCTGGTTTCAGGGGGGGGGTCTCGGGCCCCCCCTTATATACGCCACTGGGTACTTGTAACAAGTGAATTAATTGTGTTATAGTTGGTTCAGGACCAATGGCGCAACTGAGCGAAAACCTTTGAAATTTTTCACAGTTACCTATGATACAGAAGCCGTAGCTGTGTACAGACCTTGGAACAGACTTTGCACCCTACACAGCACACATCTGCTGTGCCTTCTCTTTGACTGCTCCCCAGTGGGGCAATCCAATGGAATTAAATCAGGTGAACGAGCTGTCCATGAGATCCGTGCAGCTCTATCGTCGACTTTTATACTTTTAATAATTATAGAGAAAATAATTCTTCATCTTTTCATTTTTTTAAGATTAACGACTTTTTATACTAGTGTCGTTAGAGAAAAAAGTTTGCCGTTAGAAGGCGGAAAAATGTATTCAGTGTGACCTACTTCTAGCATTTTTCGTCTTACATCTACTTTAAGGGGCTAGGGTATAGGCGAACTTAAGAATCCAAGAAAATACGTATTCTCGTGTTAGATATTTGCCGAGTATGTGTGTCTAAAATAAAATGAGGCGGAGGGAAGTCCGAAGGTCGCCTTGCGATACTGCTGACGGCCGACCGCCGCGAAGAGACGATTTTACATCGAGAGCCGAGCGTAACCGCCGATGGCCTACATGATAATGTGATGTTACCTTTAAACTTACAGTAATGCTTCAAAAAGCAAATTGAAGAAAAAAGTTTGCGCTAGGTCATTTCGGTGGCCTTCTTTTGATATCATGTTTGGTTATTAAATTACAGTCATTTGAAGAATGTATGATTGTGCATTGCGAGTTTTTTTGCACATAAAAAAACTTTTGGAAAAAACGCACTGAATTGTCCTTCATTAAGGTCTTAACTATCACCTTCTCAAATTGTATGTATGTAGTTTGAAAAACAAGTAAGTTGTGCGTGTACTTGCGAATCCGTGTTTTACATGCCAAATTCCAGTGTGTATCCAGGCCTTTAAGAGAGAACAAAGATCTAAAAATTAGTTAAGCTATGTATCTATGCCTCGCTAATCATTTATGCAGAAATTGTGTTGAGCAACATTTCACCACACTTTTTGAACTAACAATAGTAACAGGGGTCAAAACTAAAAGCCAAAGTTCTTTATTTTTTTAGGAGTGTTTCTGTTGTTTATAAATAAAGGTACTTCAAAGGGATAAACTGGGTGAGATCTTATCTTGTAGACATGATCAGTAGAAAACTCATTTTTTGTATTGCACTTCATCTCTTGCTTTTAATGTGATGTTTCTTTAAGATTTTTATAGTTCAAATAACAAATCTGAAACAGTATTTGCCTTTAAAAATAGCTAGAATAGCCTAAAAATAAGTTGCATTTGGCCCACTATTTGATTTGCTAGCTAGTTGTGTTCCCTATCCGTTCAATCACGCACAAGTTTTTCTCAAGCGCAACTTACTTAAATTCATCGTAGGTTTTTGCAGTGGTCACAGCTTTAATTTTTGCATCGTTCCGAATCCAGTACATTTTATCGCCGTCTATTTTTTCTTGCAGCTCTTTATATAAGTCCAAATTGCTCCTGTTTGACATTTTCAATGACCCACAATGAATTTGACAGATTGTTATATCAATATAGTATCGTTGCTAGGGCCACCACAGCCTGATCACAGCGCAGAGTTGTATTTATGGTCATACATCACGTACGAGCAAGTACGCGAACTTATGGCTCGATGACCTTTTTCGCCTGTGCGTCACCGTAAGTACGCGTACTTTAAAACCATCGCGTAAACCGCCGGCGATCTAACTGGTTTGAAATCTTGCTCGTAGCTTGTCTCGGCTCGTACTGCGAACCGCGAGACACCACTTTGTTGCGGCAGGCCATCGATGCGCAACGCTTGTTGTGTTTGGCGTTTGTTAAAAGTTTTGTTTATTTAGGAAAATCATCAAAATGAGTGATTTCAGCTTCACGTGTGTCACCGACGTCGAGCCGAGTAAGTTCGCGAACTTAAAAACCGCGTACTTAAAGTTCGTACGTGTGTCACCCAGTTTACAATCCAGGTGAATCATACGAGACTTTCGCAAATGCCATTTATCAGTAATTTGTTTTTTGTATCTAAATTCAAATAAAAATCGCTTTTCTAGTATTTCGCTTATAAAACAAAAAATCATCTAACCTTGATGATGTTAAAGAGAAATAAAGTATGAAAGAAAACTAGGACTGGTTCTCCATACAAATATATTAAATTATACAGAAGCAACTGTCTTTGAAATGACAAAGCTAATGTGCAGCGAATCAGCAGTAGAGGAATAAAAAAATATTGGTAAGAAAATACTCACTATTCGTTGACGCTGCGAAGTTTTAAGTGCGGTTCGGTCACAGTTTGAAATTCGCGCTGCGAGACTGAAAATCGCAAGTATTTCTTCAATTGGAAGCTGTCTAGGTCTTCCAGCGTGTCCACCATCATGATACGGATATAAACATGCTGCTCCTGTATCTCTTTGCACGATATAGACAAATCGACAGGGTGCAGGGTAATTACGACCAGCATACACTCGCGAAGTCTGAGAGGCATTTTCACCATACACTAAAACTAGACCGTCGTGAGACAGGTTAGTTTTACCCTACTGATGACTCGTCGTTGCGATAGTAATCCTGCTCAGTACGAGAGGAACCGCAGGTTCGGACATTTGGTTCACGCACTCGCTCGAGCGGGCGGTGGTGCGAAGCTACCATCCGTGGGATTATGCCTGAACGCCTCTAAGGCCGTATCCTTTCTAGTCAAAGGTGGCAACGATATCTCTTGGAGTTCCGAGAGTCGAAAGGCTCGAAACAATGTGACTTTACTAGGCGGTCGTAGCTCGCTACGGCCGTCGCACTAGCCCTCGTATTGCCGTCGAGATCAACGGCCGGCAGCGGGATCGATCCTTGCTATGTCCGGCTCGATCTCTTGACGGTCGATCATGGGTCCAACAACTGTTTCGATGTCGAAACTCGGAATTGTCTGTAGACGACTTACGTACCTGGCAGGATGTTGTACCTGGTGGAGCAGTTTCCACGCTGCGATCTAGACAGTCTTATTATAGTTTTATAACGGTTGCACCATTTTTGTTATATTTAAAAGTCCGATGTGCCATGTCAACAATTCGAGAGACCTCAAACGCGCGATGCTACGTATGCTCCGTAGCAGTGGGGTATATAAGGGGACCCCCCCCCCCGAAACCAGCCACGCATTCAGTTTTGACGTCTGGGAAGAGGCTTTAGTTGTCAAAAAATATAGTACTGAATAAAATTAGCAGCGACATCAAAATGTAATCTAATAATAAAGCAAATAGGGCAACTTTAACGATCATAGATGTCCAATTAGGAGAATTATCTATAAAAATAGAAATTTACATTTCATTAGGATTATAATACGCCAATATCATAACGTATGAGATAAACTTTTAATTTTTCCGATGCCCCCCCCAAATCGATTTCTATATATACGCCACTGCTCCGTAGTCACCTATGGTATAGTCACCTGTTTTTTGTGACTGTTTCAACGACGTCCTACTTCTGATCTAATCGCACAGGGACGGAATTAAAAATAAGGATTTCATTATCGGTCAATATTTCGTTTATATGTTATTGGAAAAAATCACTACTTTTGGCGAGTACTATATATGCCCTATGAAGAAAAGTTCCAACTTAGGAATCACCCTTATATAGTGTCAATCCTTGAATCTAAGCGTAGTTACTGCATTAATAATATATGCAATAATTTCATTAAAAAATTGCTCGCGAGTTATTGAAAGTCGTAATTTTTTGTTATCATCCAGTAGGATACTATTGACTTATGATATTAGTCGTTCTTGTTTCATAATAACAAAAACTTAAAAGACGTTTTTTTGTATTTGAATGTTTACAACAAATTAATATTTTTCACAGAATTGAAGTTTTGCTTGACCTATTGACGCAAACAGTATTCAAGAAGCAAGTGACACATCAAAATTAATCATTCGAAAACGCAGCTACTATATTGTTCCAAAAAAACAACGCAGAGCGCCATGTGTGAGGTCTCGGCGAACGGTTCTCGGATTCCATAGTAAAACTATGTATATAAAGAGGGAAGAGTGTATGACGTACAGCAGAAACACACCGAAGCGTTAAAAACAAAATTCGAAATTAAGTTTCGCAACTCTACCTAGTATAGATAGACTATACAAAATGATTATTAGACTAGCAATTACTACGCATGTGCGATTTGGTGTTTTCCCGTCAAAAGGCAGGTGTTGCAGAGCAGGACATATCCAGTGATACACTTCACAGGAACCCTGACATCCTTTACTTAAGGAACGTTATAGTCAAGCCGACACACACATCAACCCTTTGTTGCGCGACTCAGTGGAATACAGAGTTGAGCTCGTACAAGGCCGCGGCGCGCACTGTGATCAAAATAAAATCATGCAATTTTGAAAACAACTAATCTTTGTCTTTTCAAATATCGAAACTTAAAAATAATATTTTGGATTAACCCAAAATTTCCGAATCCCAAGCTCCAACATACGCACTTCCTCCTATTTCTCTTCTCCTTCCTTCCTTTTCCTATCCTTCCCTTACTTCTTCCCGACTTTTTCTGGTTTTTGGGTAACGAGATCTGACATCCAGATCGCCTGAAAATGATTTTAAATGCTCTCATTTGACATTGAAACAGCATATCTGTTGCTGACAGCAATTGTAGTATGGGAGCTTGACATGACACAAATGCTGACACCCGAGAGTGACAGAACAAATATTCTCGACTAACCCCAAACCCTAAGCAACCGACTGTAAAACACCACACAGGATTGAAATTATTCTGTCACTTCACGTCAGCTTTGTTGTTCTCGGACTACCACTAAGAACAAAGGTCCTACGGACCAGTTTGACAAACATTGGCGGGTCACATTGCCGGGACATCTGCGAACAGGTAGGTCGGTACGTACAATGAAACGCCTGTTGTTGATCGAAACTTTATTTTGCAATAGCAAATAAATAATCTAAAAATTACTTTCGAAATTTAGTACAAAAAACTCCATGAGCTTTAGAAGCTAGATGTTCATTGAGTTGAACAGATAATACGACATACAAAAACAAATACATAATACATATGTATATAACTTTTTCTTATGATACTATTACTTCTTTGTACACTCTGTATATGTGGTTGAAATAAACTTATGAAAATCTAGGACATGTTAAACTTCCTATAGACTAGTACTATACACGTTGTGCAAACTTATTTCGTGAATGTTAAACCCGTTGATTATAAAAAAGTTTGACAAAACTGATACCTGGTCTCCTAATCAATACATACAATATGTAACCTGATACAGGATTCAGTGTGTATTTTAATATCACCTGATATATATTTTTTACGGTGCGAATTACAATGTATAATGATAACACTTAGCAAAAATCATGGATAAATCAAGATTACACCATACATTACAAACTCTGGAATGAAATAAAGACCGTTCAAAAACTGACTGGAGTATTTAAAACAAATTTACAATTATTTTATATGAATACATAGATTTTTGTATATGGCAAGATTCACAGTAAAATACGTTTATACCTGAGCTTTTTCCTCTCTATCAGTTTCAGAACGTTCCAATGCATTTTACAGGTCACTGTTTTCAACAACATACGGACAGTACCTTGTTATCACAATTGATGACAGTAAAAGAATGCAAGCACAGCAAAATCAATGTTGTCATGCGCCCTTATAGAAAATTTACTACATTTCTGCAAATTATATGTATCCATAAGCTGTGAATGAGTGTCACTAATCCTCAATCCAGTGGTTAAACGACTTATATATATCAGCATGCCATTGGTGTCATCAATGCTTACAAGATTATTCATCAAGGTGTTAATGAAATTTAAAATATAATTTGTACTGGCATGATAAGTAGAAAACTATAATGATGAAAATTGCGGCTTATTCAAAATTTGTTAGACTCGAAATAACGAGTATAAATAATTACATTTAAACAGTACTATATTGCCATAAACATTTTACTACAATATATAATTCTCGAATGTCATCGGAAAAAATGTATTTATAAAGGGCTCTAGGCTCAAAGATTTAATAAAAAATACCTCACATGGTTAAGTACGAGTATAAAGTGACCAGCATAATTCTATATTATTAATACAAAATTGTTATAACATTAACACACCTAATGATCGAGTGCCAAACTTAACGGTTGCTAAGACAATTACAATCATCATTATATTTGTCAAACTTTCTCATAATTCTCATCAAAGGCGAAGTTAATGGGCTATATCTCCGCAAATATTAAATTATTACCCCCCCCCCAATATAAAGTTACAATAATTAAGTTTTTCTGATGTGACGTTTTTATGCCTCAACCCCTCAAAACTGATGACCCAACTCCGCCTATGATGTAACAAGTGAAAAGGGTAGCCAAAACAATGAATTATTTTGCTATAAAATGGAGTCTACAAAAATCATCGTAATATATACATATTTGAAACACTTGACAATAAACAATTTTGAGAACATTTTATTTCATGAACAACTATGCAGGCGTCCTTTTGAAAGAACGACTAAAAACGTTTTTTTGCCACCAAGCAGCTGTTTTGTTACCTACTTTTGTTGCCACCCCTTTCAATTATTCACTATTTTTATACATTTTGCCTTTGCACTAATTACATTATTTCTTTGAAACCGATCAAAAGAACACGCATTATTCAAAACTATTTACAGAAACATGTTTAAAAATCAAGGGAACGCGGTTTTAGGCTGTTCGTTTTCAGAAAACGACGCGCTCTTTCCGTCATCTCAATCTGGTCTGGTGTGCGACCACAGGCCACCATCACCCACATGGGATCCAGCTGCAACAAAATTATAATAATGCACATTATTTTATAGAAATTATAGATAAAAAAAATATTAAAAATGGGAGATGCTTTTAACGATGCTAAATACATAGTGCTTTATTCACGTGTTTTAATAATTATTATTCTATACAAGGTTTGCACAAATAACCCACAATATAAGTGAAAGCAGAAGGTAATGCCACAGTTTCATTACATTCAAACATTTTTAAGTTTTATTATTGACCTATGGTGTAATTACCCTAGCCATTAACAAGATCTTCCGACCTAGTGAACAAGAACTTAAAGCCGGATAAAAAATACATAAAAAGTCACAAATATACAGAGTGTCCCATTAAAAATTTTGAATCGGACATCACGCGACCAAAAACAGATACCTCATTGAGTGACACGATAATAAGGAGAGATACTATATTTGCTCTAATTTACACCCACAAAATTATAATTTGCTACTACTGCCCAATTCCGATATATTGCTTGTCTTAATCGTCGTGGGACACCCTGTATGTACTTTATAACAACAATTTCCTAACGACTTCAAAGCACTTTGGAGAAACATCGCAAATGTTTTGGGAAGCAACTATAAGATTGCCCAATTGCGAAACTAAAAAATATAAATTATAAATTATTCTCGAGCATGCAATTCAAGTTAACTATAAAATGTGTTTGACATGACTTTGATATGTACAGTACACAAATAGCTTATAATGGGTATTGATATGAGCAGAAATTGCATTAGTTACATTACTGTCGGTAATAAAACGTTCGTCTCTTATATTTATGGGCGTTGGGCGTTCTAAACCTCACAGTCTAACTATGAATCGTCAATGTATAGACAAACAAGCTACCACGATTTAATATGAACTTTATATCATAATAATCGCTTAGCGGAGATATTAAAAATTAAGTAAAGACAGAAGAGTCTGGAGAGTAATAATAATTTGTGTATTTTATTTTGCAACTTCCATTAGCTATAACTATTAAGTGCAATTAAATGTTAAATGCAGTGCTGTACAGAACTTTTAAATACTATTTTCTCCAACATTTTCATAAATCTGACAACTAGAATACTTACTGTTCGTCCATTATGAGAAGCAGTATGTGATATCATGCCAATGTTATTAAATATAATTCACTTTGAATTGACGGCATGGAAATGTTGGATAAAATGAGTAGGTTGTTAATATTATGTGGACCAAATAACACTACCCTCTAAAATAAACAAACTTTACAAAAGCCCCAGTAACATAAAAATATAATGTTAGTACTAATATGACTATACCAAATGCCACAGAAATATAAATGTTAAACAAAATCACCAATATCTGGAAAAAGAGCGTATGAGTACAGTTCAATTCAATTCTTTATTAACTACATTTTGTACAATGAGCACAATTGTAGACGTCAAGTGTACAATATACAATAAATAAATAATTTATATTTAAAAACTCAGCTGAAAGGCGGAGTGACAAGTACATACACTTACACAACAAAGCACAATAACATCATAATGGATTTTTTCTTTTTTACCCATCTTCCCCTTTTTACAGTAGCAGATTGGCAGACACGGCATGTACATATTCATTCTTAGAATAGAAACACAATTTACGAAAATTTCGTTTTATAAAAGATTTAAACTTAGAATTGCTCAAGCCTTTGAGATGTTCAGGTAAAATGTTATATAAAGATATATCTAATGAGTTTTTTTCGCATTTAGCGTACTTAAATCTCTTGGTTTTTATTAGATTACAGTTTCTAGTTCTATATTTACTGTTCATCGGTTCAAATTTATCCTCGTCCTTCAATTTATTAATTTCAAGAAGCTGGTAGTATATATACATAGTTGGAAGTGGCATTACTCCGAATTTTTTAATGTAAATGAGTCCAGTTAATACTGAAAACGTACGAGCGTAACTCATCTTGCATTAAAGCTATAACAAAATGTTTCTCACTGGATTAAATAAAACCATTGTTAGAATAATCATAAAGGAATATGGATGGTTGAATCAAATAAAAAAAAACAAATAGGTACGAATTACTATCTCTATATATTTTGCGTATTTTCCCAATTGTCAATGTAACATTCAATCACAAACATGTAATTTGGATCACCATTATCATTCTTATATGTTTTAGTGGTGAATAGATAGCTACATAATATTATTATTCCGATCTCAGATATACTCGGCTATGCATACTTATTAATGATATGTTAACTTGATGTTTGCTGTTACTATTTTTTTTTAATATGCTGGCAGCTTAAAAACATTAAATCAAGGAGGCAAATTCTAATCCCTGCATAGAAATTAATATTTTTCAAATATTCTCTGAAGTTCCAACGAACTCGACTGATTTGGATATATTTCGTTGTCCATAAGGATACTTACGTAATATAAGTGCATTGCTTTGTACCAGTTCATCACACTACATTAGATTAAATATATGTACTTAAGTTCTCGTTGGGCCAGCTATGTTACTCAACCCTTACCTCTCAAGTTCATGTTTGCTTGAAACAAAAAGATTGTTACCTACTTGTTTTAGGCATTGTCTTGAAAGCTACTATAAAAATATACGTTTCTGAAATTATTTCTTTAAATTTGTTGTACATCTTTTTTAAATTCGTTTTAACTCACTGGAATTTACGTTTTTTCTCAATTTTATCCTTCCAAATTTGAGAATATGTTAATTATATCTAAGACAATAACTTTATAGCATGGTAGGACTTAACACTCATAGGTATGAGCATGAAATTATACACAACATAGGGACCATCCTTCCATGAGTAGGTGTCACAGAGGCGTAGCGAGAATACACTGGAAATTAGGAACGTTTGCGGCTTTTAGTGAAGTGGTGCCATCTGGTGATCACCCATTATCCATTGCCATCGATCTTTATATCGATGTTCAGTTGAGATGCGTTGTGCACCAGTGAACCACATGACTTTGGCGTTACATACATACATTTCTCTGTTCGGTATTACTTGCCTGCTACATTTGAACCGTTAATGTCTATCCAAACAACAGATAGATCAACCATAAAAACAATCAAGTACTCAGAACTGACAGCACCTTACCCCAAAATTTACCTAAAAAATGAGTGCAACAAAATGTCGTGTTACTTGAGTGTCCCTCAAGTGAGCTGTACAGCATACCAAACAGTGAGCAGAATATCTCAGGTTGGCGGCAACCATACGCGCATCCCGCCATTTTGGATTTCAAAAAAGTAATTTATGTCGGTAGTCACCATTGACGCAAGATCGACGCTCGTATTTGCTGAGATAAAATGCACCATAGGCGTACGCTATGAGATTTTGTATAAGCGGTGTTGATAGTATATGATCTTTAAAATGGATGAATAATGTGTGTGGGAAGTGTGCTACTAAACACTGCAAAAAAAGTTTTTTTTAGATTTCTGAATAATCCCGTGTACATATAATTTACAAATAAAATATGTACTCAAAAATGTACGGACGCTATTTTTACGGATTGATTGAGACGACTTAACTGATTTGATACATAACAGTTGATCAGCCAGCACGCTTTGCTTGCAAATTAGAAGCTCACTAAAAGGTGTAACCGTTCACTTGGATGTTTGTCATGGTCAACTGGGTTTTTTTCGACAAAAATTAGAAGTGTTACTGATTAATCATGAGCGTGTGACGCTACCATTTATCAAATCGGCTCACTCAAGCGAATACACACCTTTCCTTTAGCTTTCTTTATACTACTACCGCCATCTATTATCCATTGGGTAAAACTTTTATTCTCATTTTTTTATTTATAAAGAAGGAAATCTTGAGCTATTTAGGGCATTCTTTCTTTGTTTTATTGTTTTGGGTAATTCAAGCCGTGGTTCGGTGCCTAATGAAACTAGACTTCTTTCGGGGTCCGAACTTCTAATGACACTCGTTATTGATAGAGTCTAAATATGCCACTAATAAATAGTAATTATTGGTTCTATTTCATAAATTGAAGTTCCACTACAGCTACTTAAAAAAGCATTAATTTTTTTTAATATGCAAATTTTCGATAATCCATGTTACTAAAGAAAATCGATACTTTATCTTCAAATATCTGGGAGAATCGACACCTTTTGTTATTTTCGCATCCCTACCAATTTAAACCAAAGGGACATGTGATATGTATATGAACAGAAGCCGCTTCTGCTGACGCGCCTCAGTCACCTTCTCTTGTTTGAGTCGCTACGGAACTTTTATTGTTCAATGAATTTGAGGGGGATTTGCAGTTGATAACGCAACCCTTACCCAATTTTACATTAGCTGTTCTAATCTACCCGCTACTAGCCTATTATTTAAAATGGATAATCGGGTGAACCGCGTTGCTTAAGATAAACTTTGGCCAACTTTCCTTAGAGGACAAAATAAAAGTTAAATGAAGCAGACAGGAGCTTGCTTTCAATAAGTTGCGCTGAGGCGTTTCAATACAGGGGTGGTAAGTTCGATTTCGAAGCTAGACGATTTTTTCTTTGTGATACTAATTAGAAAGAACTTTTAAGAAATAACTGTACTTGTGGAAACCGGAAACTCTTATTATGTGCAGGATGCAGCTGCAGCGTCAACAATCTCTAGAAGATTTTCGTGTAGTTCTTATATTTTAAATCTTGTGCACACCCCCTTTCAAAAATTCAGGCACCGCTACTGGTGGAATGATAATTTTTAACAAAAGTAGCTTTCGCGTAAAATACCGCCAAAAAAACTATCTAAGAAAGTTAGGGAACAGAAAATTGAAAGTATAAAGAAAAATGCAACTCCGATCGATACTTTTTTGAAAAATTCACCAATACTTATAGCTATAACCATAACCGATTATTATTCAAGCTCAACAACTGAACAGCATTCTGCTTTTTGAAAATTTAGAGGTTCGAAATCTGGACATCGCATTAGGATTGTTATAATAATGCTGGTAACAACAGCTATATCATGGTATATACAACCATTGATTATACAACCCACATTTTTTGTCAGAGTTAATATTATATAGCATTCAGCGAAATTTTACCAGGTGCCTTAAAATTTTTATTAACTATTTGTCATTCTTAGTACTGAATGGCACCGTCAAGGTCAACTTCTGTAGGAACCGTTTTTATATAGGAAATCTTCAGAAATGTTCCTCTGATCGTTTAGTATGCTGTGCTGTTACACTCAAGGGATTCTCAACTGGCTGTCGAACGAACAACACTTGGGGGATTCTGAAATATCACGCTCATCGGTTGTTTATGTGCGCTCTATCTGGTTATGTGGGTTGACTAAAATGTTCCGATAGAAAAAAAAAATGGTTCTCACCTTGGGCGTGGTGGGCACCTGGTGGGCAGCCGCGCCGGCCTGGTCCTCGAAGGTGATGCGCTTTGCGGCGGAGCTGCGGGGGCCGCCGGAGCCGGGGGCGGCAGTGCGGCGGACGAGGGGCGGCTGCGATTCGGGCCGCTGCTGCCGGGAGGACAAGGATATTACCTCTACATAACACCACCACGCTCACGCACTCAACGACAGAAAGAGGATTTTCATGCCTCTAGGGCCACATACGGTCGCTCGCTCACACACACTGCTACTTGGAACCATACCCAAACACACACACAGCCCCAAGCCTTTTTTGCGGTGCTCAAGGCAACAGAAAACCCTAATGTGATTTTCATAGTCTTCTTATATATGGTTTGAAAACAACGTAAAAAATATAGAAAACGTATTTCTAGGTATTTTAAGGCTCGTCCACACAGAAGTAACATTCGTCATCATGACTTGTTTTAAAAAAAGTTGCTACCTGTCGATGAATGTTCGCATCGACTACTAATGGTCGTTTGCACCGGTTCGCTAAATCTATCGCTTAAGAAAGTAAGGGTTTAAATTAAGGTTCACGTTGGATGAATTTTGTTTGCACCGCCACCGTGTAAAGATACACTAGCTAAGCATCAGCATTGATTAAAGTATTAAACGGGCATCAGATTGAGCTGCCAACAGTGCAGATTTATGGCAAACTAAGTTACATTTTGTGAGAGAGGAAAGGTCTCTAAGCGTTAGCATCAGTTAACAGTGTCGAATGTCTGTAAGATTGCCACTGTTTTGCGTAATGTTGTAACCTAAAGTTTAGCAATATCTATTTGGTGAGTTGATTGATGTAAATATGAAAACAGACATGCAATGCAAATTAGTAAGGAGTTTCAGTTTAAACAAAACACATCTGTTACTAAAAGTAGACATAAGGTATTATAAAAAATAATAAGGATGCTGTTACATGACCAGGAAAAGATGCAGCTTGGCAGAAGATAACAAATATATTCAATTATATTAGATGTGATGGTTTTTCAAGAATGGAAGACAGTTTACGCATATTCAAGATTTGTTTCTAATAGATCTAATATAATTAAGGCAGGTTCCTTAGTCACCCTGAGCCGTTGAAAAAACGTGCGGTTGTCAAAACTATAAAAATAGTTCATTCTTTGGTATATTCTTCTCGGAATTCTATAATAATTTTTTGGGATTAGGGTGGACACTTTGTTTCTTATTTCTGCGACATGTTTCAGCAACAAGAAACATAGTTCGACGAAGACATCACAGGATGCTTTTCTTATTTATTACTTTTGTGTGGACGAGTCTTTAGACGTTAAGCCATTGGAACATGTTACGCCACTATAGCAATGCATTTTGCGTAGAAAAACTGCTGCATAACCACAATTATTTCTGATGGTCAGACGCTTGTATTGAGGATAGCTGCGTCAATACCAGAACTGCAGACATAAGTTCCATGGAAAATGCTTCGTATCAATTTTAATCTATTGCTTTAATTTGACATAAATCGTTCTATTACTTATATGGAATCAGTTAAAATCTTGAAATTCTTCCGCAAAAAGTATAATTCCGGACTTTCAAGAAGTATTTTTTTTTCATAGCATTATAATCATGTGACGTTCGATTGGCAGAAAACGCCTCAGCTGTTTCATTTTGTGTATTCTATTTGTATACAAAAATCAAGAATCTTTGTATTTAAGTATCAATATATATTATTCTTTTAGTCTCTGGAATATTGAACTGTTTTTATATCATTGTAGTCTATGGACTCTTGTGGAAGATAACCGAGTCAACACCACAGCTGCTGATATGAGTTCATTCAAAATTCTTCATATCAGTAATAAACCATTGCTCTATTTATATAAAAATGTTTCACGAATTGATATATTCCAACATGAACTTATTAACGTCGTTTTCCAGGACTTAAATTTTGAATCATATCTTTTGGATATCATTTTAATAATTGGAACTTTGTGTAAAAGATAGCAGAGTAATCATATATAAGGTCAAATGATAATGCTATATCTCAATATCTCCGCACTGTTCTATTCCTATGTTTAAATATACCTTGTTTTCGCAATTGATGGCAGTGAAGGAATGCAAGCTGAGCAAAGACAATGTTGTCACACGCCCTTCTAACATATTTACTACAGGTTCTAAAATTATATTAAGTCCAATCTATGCATCAGCTGTGAATGTATGTCTCTTATCCTCCACCTATTCCCCAGACCACTTAGATATTTGCATGCTGTTGATGCCATTAATTGTAGTAACAAGGTATAGTTCAGGAATTTTTTATACAGCGAACGCTGTATCTCATTGCTGTCTACGTTCTGTCATATCAATAGTTCAGGAATTTTTTGTCAGAATCACATTCAAAAAAACGAACGATTTTATTTGAAGGAATGTATCAAAAAAGTATACGGTTTCATTAACTGATTCTGAATATCCACAAAATTACTCTTTTATATATTTGTTTATTGTTACATCAAAATTTATAATATTTCTGTCCGACTGATATTTTTTTTATCAACAGTTTATATAATTTATAATCATTTGTGCAGCAATAAATACGACTATGTTACATAACGGTGTTGCACAAACTCAATTGGTTTTAGTACTTTTTTTAGCTGCCGTTGTGCTAGATTTTCTGTTGCCTTACTATCTGTAGTATGAACACCACTATTTTTGGTAACTTAAAACTAGTGCAAGAACAACCTTCAAATGTGAAAGTGCAACAAAAATATTACTACAAAAAAGGAAAATAAAAGAGTGCAAGTATCTACAAATTTCCAAAATAAAAACAAAACATAACAAGATAGCCTGTGCTTATATGGTTCACGCAATATCCACATTCTATTCCTCTATCTACAGGCAAACCGGAAGCTAGAAGATACACTCAGACACGACTTCAAAAGTTTTAAAAACTAAGCCGATCGACATTGGAACATAAATGAACCAGAACTACTAAAGTGAAATATATTTTTCAAAAAATATAGATGCTTGTATACGAATTTATAATGAAAAGAATAATATAGGTAAAAGAAGAATCTAGAAAGGGAGAAATCTGGGAAATTTTTGTTTAATTAAAACAGCATTAATAATCCATACTTGTATTTGTATCCTTAAGTCATATGCAGAAGTGAAACACATCAAACTAATTTTATAACTTTCAATAGGAATTGCGAGAATTGTTTTCAAATGCTAACACCTGTTTAGTCATTTGGCTTATCAGGTTTTAGAACTTAACGAAGATAGATTGTTACAAGTACAACTTAAACCTAATTTAATGAATCTGAGACTCACTTTTGACTTGGTCAGGAAAGGAATAAATTAAATAATAAATACGATAAGTACGCTTCTAACTGAGAAATAACCATTAAAAAATCCAAATCCTAAAGTATTTTTCTAAATGGATACATGTTTCGGTGAATTGAAACTACCTGCTGTCCTCTTTTTCACAAATTGTTAAAAATGTGGGTGGCCTGACACTTTTTGGTGAATGTCCGAAATTTAAATAGCTGGCAATGGCTTCAATGCATTATATAAACAGCAAATATTTTCTTATTTTTGGATGTATCATAGCTTATGCTTGCCCTATTACAAGCAATAGAATGTGCCTGATCATAAAAAAGAACTATGTCATCAACAACACAAATAACAAAAACTATAAAATCAAAATAAATAAAAAACGTTCTTGCAGATTAAATACTCATAATATTAAAAACAAAAATATTATTTTCACAATAAAATAATATACTTGCGTTTCTGTGCGACGGCATAAGCTGGATATACGTTAAAAGGGGAAAAGTAAGGGTTGTATTTACAGGTTAGGGCACTTTGGTTTACAATTATATCATCCTTACAGACTAGATAGGGGAACTTCAAGAGGTTCATACACGAGTTTGGAAAGCAAGACAGTACCTTACATGCGATTTACAGTACGTAGCTAGATTTTTAAGCCTTTAAGAATCTTAATGATATATGTTTGAAAGACATTAGTATTCAAAACTATCATCGATATCTGTAATATTCAGAAAGGCTTAAAATTAAATAAGTTTTATATTAAAAGATACACAGAAGGGAATTATGTTTAAATAAGCTGAAAAATGCAAGAATAGTGCTACAGAGATATTTAGTTACATTGGAACTAAAATAATGTAGTAAAGTTATTTGTATATGTTTCCATTAAAAATTTAGCAAATATGTCGATAAAAAACGAGCAATATTACAAAAGAGAAAATGTATGCTTCCAACTCAACTCGAGTTTACAAAATATTAAAATAGTGGTTACTCAATATGAGGTATTTCATACTTTTAAACACTTTAATGTGTATGACTAATTTTTATGAAAAACTTATATAGTAATCAATATTAATAAATACAACTGGGCAGATCACTCAAGTAATAGTATTATCATCATATAAAATATACCATTTTACATGACACTCTACTTCACAAATAAAGTGCTTTATTGTCAGTTCTCCAAGTTATAAATAGATATTATTAATAAAAAGTGGGTACCTTATTATGCGACTCAACCCGTATTTGCTAAGACAACACTATTTTTTTTTGTCTTTATAACCCTATACAAGTCACCTTAGCACTTTCCTTGCAAGTACTTCCAAATCCAAACTCCCCAATTCATGCGCTAAACAACTTTTGAGAATATATTTTTGGATAGAAGATATATGCTAACCAGAAACCTTATTTTCACAAAACAAAAACGATCTACAAAAATGCACCAGAATGTTAGAAGAGTGATTCTACATGAAACAACTAGTCATCCCTCAAGGAAAGTTAGTATGTTTGCGTGTAGGTTTTGGTAGGTAGGGAATGAGAACGCGGAGGAATGTTAGGAAAGGAAGTTATCGCCGAATTGGAACCATCCAAGTACCTTGGAACCAGCTTGTGGAGGATAATCCATCAGACCCGTTACGCCTACATCTTTCATTATTGACGAAGGCGTAGAAAACAGTATCGAAGTATCGTTGCCCAGGGATTTACTCTGAAACAAGAGATGCAGATGCATTAACTTTGCGCATTCCAAATCCTGACAGTATTAAGAAATAATAGTAGTAGCAGTATAGATTTATTTATCATAACTGCTACAATATAACTGTTTCCAAGAACACAAACTAACTTAATTCGCTGAGCACATTTATTTTATTAGGTTGCATCAGTGTTAATTTTGTATATTCAAGGAATACTTTTTCAATCTTTTCTTGAATACTTTCAAATTGGTACTTGATTTAATATTAAATTCTTATAATCCTTTTTGGAAACCAGATTTATTTGTCATATTGCTACTGCAAATTTGTAGATGAAAATCTATATTTCCTCTAGTCGAACAGTTATACAATATATTATAATCATAGAAAAGATAGTTGTCAATCGATCTATACTATAAGTCAGGGGTTCTCAATCCTTACTTTATCACGTCTCACTCTGTGCCCCCCCCCTCCACACTGTTATAATTTGGAATCAAAGGCAGAAAGCATAAACATAAACACATATTTGTCCAGTCAAAGTCTGGAACTTCAAAAATACAAGTTGTTCGTCTGAAGACAATTTTACCCTTCCTAAGGCATGAAATATCGTACAGTGGGAACCCCTACTAACCTATTAATTGTTTGTCCTTTTCTTAACTATTCTTTCCCTGTTAGGGCGAAAATCATCATAAGAATGTACTAAATTTATGAGATAAGAGATTCATGAAATTCAAATGTGGCTACACTTGTAAAATTACGAATATCTTAATTACCTTATTATTTACTGTTATCAGGCGATAGTTAAAGGATAGCATTCAATTTTTCAGAAACTAAAAACGATCGTCTGACATTTTGTACATTATATTGTGCTTAGAATTTAATCATAAAAAAATTAAAGAAACCGCTTGTTTACGTCACGTAATATCATAACTTAAAAGTACATAAGTTTACAATAATATAGTAACGACGTTCATATCCGGCAGTATATTTTATGACACTCTAATCTGTCAAAAGTTAATTTAGCAAAACCACAGTTATACATGGTTAAACATTAAACATCCCTTATTCTCTGACCAAGGTAGTAAGTACTGTAATAATTTTTATATTAATAGTAAAACTTCCAAGTGAGACTATCATTTCCGTACCATGTCCAATTGTCTAAATGTTTACATGTATACTTGAACTGTTTTCGGACTGTACGGAATCTAATTTTCTTCTTCTTCTTTGATTCAGGTATAAAATGATCATGATTAATCCGGAAACGTGCGCTAGTAATCGGTGCTTTAGGAAATAGAAACAACAGAAATAGAAATTCGAGATTATTGGAAAAATACCTAAGACTTCATTCAGAAAAGCTGGGATTATTGAATTTCTTACGAAACAAAATATCACAATTTCATCAGAAATCAAAACAAAGAGTCAGTTATTGGAATTAGTAAAAAGTTAAAATTTGATAAAATGTATATCGTTGATGAAATGGCGCGAAGTAATGGGTGCAAAGTTTTAAACTTCCGTCCTATTTTTGAATTTTTAATTCAACTGAATTAATATGAAGCGATTTAAAAAAAGTATCAAAAAGTATAATGATCACACATCAACAAAAATGGCGAAACTGCATTAAACACATAATAAAATTAGTCACCATTTTTAAATACACGATCGAATGAAATTTTTTATCAACCAGAATATTGCGACTCATCTGAATCTGATTTTGACTTGTGTTAATTTCTTTTTATATCATTTTTCATTTGTATTCTCAAATAATATTGTTAGAATGCAAGTTTGAATGTATGCATTTTATAATTTTAACATCTATTAAAAATCTAAAAGGCCCTAGATGGTTCTGTCCTCAATATCCAGTAAGCGACACTGTGCATTGTATAAGCGCGTAGACACAGTGGAGCGGTTTCCTGCTTGCAGGTCCCCCCAAGCAGGCAGACTTCTTTCACTGTGTGTACAAAAGCAGGGAACCCTCGCCGACCAGCGCTGAAAGTGGCTTATAAATGCATGTACTAATTTTATTTTAAGATTGCCCGCTTTGTCTGCTTTTACCTGCGAGCTGTTCGGCGCTAGACAAAGCAGGCTACCCGCTTTCATTGTGCATGCATACTAACACATGTTTCTGGACCTTTTAAAGTAATTATCTTTTTGAGACATTAGGGTCATAAAATTACTGCTGGCATATAACTGATTAGATTTTTTGCCAATCACCTGTGTAACTTATTATGACGCTGTAGAAAAATTATGCCGTACAATCAAAAATAAAAGGCTGAGATTAGTGACCGTTATGCTTCGCGCGTCCTTATACAGCCAATCGTACTCAAGGGCTGAAGAAGATCTCCGTACAGCCCTGATATAGCGCCATAATATTGGTAAAAATTATGTTGACAAGTAGATTCATTTGTCTTTCATTCGCTGGAAAACGGTAATTAGTTAAATCAAAAACACGCATGACATTGTATAGGTGGTTTTGAAGTCTCGTAAACACCGTGAGATGTGCAAAAATTGACATCGAATGAACAATAAAATATACACTTTTCTGAAAAGTCCCGGGTACATTATTGATATACAATGAATAAATGCATTATTGATATAAATATAGTGAAATATACATACCGGTGTCTCTACGGCGAACGAGATATCCGAAGAACTCAAGTGAGACGACGTGGAGGTCCAAGAGGGGGCAAGTGCTTTTCGCACCCTCTTGTTAGGTAGAACATTCTCTTTACCCGCCGCTCCTGAGGAAGGACTGGCCTTTCGTTTACCAGTTAAATAGCCACTATCACTCTATAAACAAAAGAGAACCTTGTAGATGAGCGCGAAGGGTCAGCAGCACATCACTACTAAGGAACTACATTACCGTGCCAAAAGTTTCTCACGACGCCACGACCTTTCTGCAAAATATTACCCTATGTAACCTATATCCCTCCAAAATCTCTATTATCCCATTAATTTGAGTAAGTAAACTGCAACACCAAACGAGAGAGCTATGTTGTTTTTAGTATTGAAACAACTGTTGAAACACTTACAGCATGCCTTTGCCTTGACAATATCAATGTCAGTTTGACTAGTAATTCAGGGTAATAAGGTAAAAAACAAGGCAATCTGCGAGATGAGGTCTAACAAGCTAAATCTTTGCAGAGACCTTGGTAATGTTCCAATAAAGCACAAAAAAATCTCATATGCCTCTACCCTCGTGCATCTTGAGTAATCAAGGTTCAAGCGTTGATCTTGAAACGTCAAGGTTCTAGTGTCATGAAAATCGGTTTTTCGCAAAAATCTCGCTTCCAGTGCATCTGACATCGCAAAACTTACCTAAAATAATAATTCTCTACAAAATTGTGTACACATATTTTTTACACAGGAGCAACCATTTTCGAGATATAGCGTGAAAAACGGGAGCGCGCATGTTTATTGGGCTATATAACAATAAAAGCACTTTTGTTAAACTGTTAGACTTGAAAATTAAATGCTCCTTATTATAACCGTTAAAAATATGTTAATTTATAAAATGGAGTCACGTTGATTGACTTCCTACACATCACGGTGATATAATTTTATTTTTTCTCATAGCATGAAGCTATAGTCTGAGATGCCCTTGCAAGCAAATCGTCGCCCGCCCTCAATAAAAACATACAACACAAAATCTCTCGCAAATAGTTTCGTGTACCTCTGTAGGAAATAGGACGACACAGTTTTTATTCTGCAATTCTAAAACGAAGTTTGAGCTATTTTTATATTCTTAGTTTTTTAAGTAATCCTTCACCGCCAATGACACGACTTTTAAAAACCACACGCATTTTCCATCCTCGCCACGGTAACAATACTGTGTCAAATGTTCATTAAAATCAATTCCACAATACATCTAAAGCAATACTCGTACGTATACATCAGAAAATTGTAAGTCCCTTGGTTTCTGTAGTAGGCAACTAGGCAAGGCAATGTTGCGGTGGACCTAAAAAGTGTATTATGCCGCTAGGTCATTCATTCAATGAAGAGCCTATTACGAATATAAAAACTTTTTAAGTTTTACAACCCCCCACCCCCAACCACCCCAATTTCACCCCCACCCAAAAAACCGTAGAAAATGATTAATAACTTCTAAAACGCCTAAATACGAAGTTTGAGCTGTTTTTATATTCTTACTTTTTTCCTTGCTGCGTCGCCACTGACTCAATTTCTGGAAACCATACGCGCTTTCCATCCTTGTCATGGTAATAATACAGAGTCAAAATTTCATTAAAATCAATTCACTCATTTCCACGTTACTCAATACAAAACATTAATATCATTTATTAACAATTTAAATAATGATTTTATTTGTGAGACTAACAGATTAAGAAAAATGCATTTATAGTTATAGCACCATAGTATACAGTATAATAAAAATGCACACTCCCGCTTTATCACGTTATATCTCGAAAACGGTTGGTCGTATCAAAAAATATACGAACAAGTTTGTAGAGGATACTATTTTACGTAAGTCTTGGTTAACTTGTTATCGGTTCTTACGACGTCAGATTCAATAAAAGCGAGATTTTCGCGAAACACTAATTTCCATGAACTTTGAACATGATATCTGAAGACGCGCAAGGATAGGCATATTATATCTTTTTGTACTTTATTATAACATAAATACTCCCCTCAACTATCGGTGTGGGAAGTAAAATGAAGGTCTATAAAAACTTAGCCTGTTTCATTTCGCAGAAGAAGTCTTATTTTTCATCATATTCAAAGCATTTGAGAGTATCTCAAATTTACTCCATTAAAATAGTAATTCTGTAGGAAGACAGCCTTAGCTGGTCTTAAAATTATTAACAAAAGTTGAACATTCAACCCAAACTAGGTAAATTTAAAGTATCTAGTATTTTTGGAATCAGAAACAAAAATATCATTGAAAATCTTGAACTGCTACAGACAACAAAATCTGTCACCAGCCGAACAAAAATTGTACCGTGATACCATAAAGCACAGACCTTTTTTTAACAAACAGTCAAATAAGAAAATGTAACTACGACCCAATTCTACCAAACAAAAAAAAATCAAAATCAAGCCATTAATTTTATCAATACAAAATATATGTGGTGCAATTCTAAAGCACTGGTTCGGGTTTTCAATACTTTGCGCACATACAAGCATACATCACAATATCAAATATTATCAGTCCAAAACCCAGAATTGGACTATACCAAAAACTCAAAGTGTCAGTTTAAAGCAGTTAACAATTTATGCTACACCTTTTCAGCTACGAAGCTTCTTAAATTCACCATATGGTGATCCCCATGATCTGCTCATGTATTGTACTAAAGCAATTTATCAGTATTCAGTTGTTTTTGTTTCAGAAAATAAATGAGTAACGAAAAACATTTGATTTTTTCAACTATGTAGCAGTATACCCTTTTATTAGGCACATTTCGATATTTTTTCTCTTTTCAATGGGATAACACGTCCTTACTCAAATACAATAAAATATTTCAAAAAAATTAAAAACTTTATTAAGCTTATTACATCAATAACATTAATCTAGATATCTAAGATCTATTATTAGGCTAGTAAATGTGACAAAAACAGATTTTCATATGTCAATACGTCTGACACTATTCATCATTGATCATCGAAAATTAGAAATGTTTGGTCCTTTTACAGAATCTGAACGTTTAGACATTTTGATTATAGCCGGTTAAGCTGAGAAACGAAAACAAGTAGAAGCATCAGAAATTTTCTATGTGTGTCATCCAAATCGAGAACCCATTACCCAGTCAATTGTTATCAAGACTGTAAAACGGTTTAGGGAGACAGAGTTTGCCGAAAACGGGTAGATACATTGATACTAGATTAATGTTATTTTAACATTTTCTTAAATTTGCGTACTAACATGTTGTGTCATTGAAAAGAGAAAAAAATCTTTATCAAATAAGTCTAATGAATATATTGCTATTTAAAAAAAGTCAATTGTTTTTCGTTACTCATTTGTTTTCTGGAACAAAAACAACTAAATACGGTCGTATTATGACAAATAAAAATTTAAGCAACTTTTATATTATATATAATATATATACTTATACATAATGGGCACCCCAACGCTGAATGACCCCCAAATGTTGTGGTCAATATTCGCCACATTATATACATAGCACACCTTTACTTTTTTTAGAAGCGTGGGGGTTAGGTTTTAGTTAACTTAATCGTTACCGCTCCTCTTTAAGGCTTATCGAGTCCCATCCTAAGTTCTTTGCGAAATTTGAGATGCATTGGACTATGTTCTCCTGCATTCCCTCCTGACCTACATTCAGATGTGAGTTCCTGCTTTCATTCAAGACAGGACAGTCGTAGATACACAAGGGTCCCCTCAGCATCCTCATAGACTGAACATTCCCTATCACTCTGTCTCAGCGCTTCTGGTACTCATTTGACACCCAACTGGTGGACAGCTGTCCGGATCATGTTGTATGATATACCACTTACTGACTTACTGGTTCTGGCCCAATGAGAGAGAGGGAGAGAGCTCTGCGCCTTCCTTGGCAAACTTGCCGGCCCTCTCATTCCCATCTACACTAGGTGACTAGGCAAACAAAATAATGTTACCTTGTTGGTCTTCGCCAGTGTCTTTAGGGTATTATGGCAGTCCCTCACTATTTTTGAGGTATAGTGGTTACCTTACTTACATTACACCATTACTTGGTGAAACCTCTTCTGGATTGAGCTATTACAAAAAAATACCGCTAACAGATGAAACAAGCGTTATGGAAAATACTAATAATAATAAAGTACTAGAACGAACTATGAATCTTCCCCACATAGTATCTATTTTCGTTTCGTTTCGTAACCAAAATAAAACTTGTGATTCATAACTCACCTTTTATAGAGCTGGAATATCAATTATTTTGCTGATATTTACATTTTGTAGGTCTATTTTGAACTTTCACTTTCAGTAGCACTTAAAAATGTCAAGTCCGACATAGACCTTTCTAAATTGATTCGAATGTATACCAAGCAACGAATTCCAAACATAAAATGTGAAAACTGTTAACTAATAGCATGAATTCAACGAAATATGTTTCAAATACTGTTTGATTTAAATGTAAATTAAACTGCGAATTTCGGATGATTTTCCGCCAAGAATTTCATGGCTTCTGAACTACAAAATTAAGTCCATATAACAAAGAAATTGTAAGGATCTATGGCTACATCAACTCCAATTTTATCACACTCCATATGTTACAATTTATCATAACTCAATCTTTGGTTCAACTACACCATGGATTACCAAATAGCACACATACAAACTAAGCATGTCATTCTCCACTACCAATATTGATATTGCATCTATGACCTAACTACAACCAAAATTACTATGCTCGTCTCAATGATCTGTAAAGGGCAACATGATAATAGATAGTTGGTCCTATCAACAACCACCACGTTAGGCCACCACGAGAGAATGGCATCTTCAGAAGCTATTTCAATTCGACGGCTTCCGGAATACTGACGGCTGGTGGTGGTGAAGATGCCATCCACTCGCGTGGTGGCGAAACGTCAAGCCTTAACACTAAACGTCTAAACGACGCCGGCCTAAAAAGCCAAGAACCACAAATTATTGTTGATGAGTTATTAAGCAAAAAATTAATGATAATCACAACTTTGACACCCTGTATTTAGGTTATTATCAATTGTTACACTGAGGTAAGTTTAGTTAAATCTCAATATTTTTATTCAAAAACGAATAGTGAGTGTCATTTTTGGTTGCATACATTGGTTAATAAATACAACTTAGATAACGAAGGAGAGGGGATACCGCACGCCCGTTTGATGCTATATGAATTAGCTGTCATTAGCTGTTACCGAAAATGAATAACCACCAAAATATTTTTTATGATATTTAGCGTTTTTAAGACCAATCATTGTAAATATTGTGGTGTGCAGCTTACGGTTGTAAAAGCCACAGCAGCAGGAAGGAGCCAGGAATCACTTATCACAGGTAAATTTTGGTAGCATTTTGGTGCCATTTGGTAACAGAAATATCAGTCGAGCGTTCCGTCCTCTCCCTTTCCTTGTCTAAGAAATACAATGTGTCCGGTCATTGGTGTCGGAGCCTTTAGGCGGATAAAATACGTTAATTTTTATCGACAAATCACTCCTCAAAAGTAGTTTTTCTCCCGTCATAATAAAATGGCAGCCATTTTGTTTTTTGTTAAATTGATGCACGAGTGTTATACTAATTTATGTATAGCCTCCTAAGTAGAGATCCTACAAACACAAAATAACTCTCATTCGATAGCGAAACATGTAGACCATAAACTAATGGTAAACATTTTCCAAATTTCATTTCATATCAGTGCAAAAAAATTGTAAAAAGAAAATAATTATGTAATTTGCAGCGTTTTTTTACAATTTCAGTTTTTCAAAAAAATCTACGCTGTTAACCTACATTTTATCTATTTCTAAGCTATAGTACATGGTGTTTCCTAAAAAATATATAGCTATGATGGTTTGAATATGACCCTCTATTGTCTAACCCGACAGTTGAGAAGGCAATACAACAAAATACTTAGTGGTCACGACATTTATTTTGGGAAAAAGAGACAAATGTTACAACCATTGTTTGAAATGTCCTCCTTGATTCATATCATTTGGTTCACAGAAATATCGGCTCCCATCATGTTTCCGATTTTTCTGTGAACCAAATGATTTGAATTATCTCCCTCTTGCGGAGTAAGCAAGCACCTTTCGTTCTCCTTGGTGTACTGACACATATGTAGCGTAGAGCGACTGGTCATCGCTTTGCCATTCCGTAGTTCATTTCCAACCTGAATAATTTTGCTAGTAAGCTCCTTGCGTGTATTTGGCACGTCGACATAAACTTTCAGTTTCATTGTACCCCACAAGAAAAAATCAAGTAGGGTCAAGTCCCGTGAAGACGGTGGCCAAGCGATTCTTCCAATCGTCCAAACCACGGCGAATATCGTTCATTAAATGTAGTTCACTGGACTTGACATCAGTCAATTTTTGCTTGTGGGGTACAATTAAACAGAAAGCTTATGTTGACGTGCCAAATACACGTCAGGAGCGTATCAGCAAAATTATTCAAGTCGGAAATGAATTACTGAATGACAAAGCGATGATCAGTCGCTCTACGCAACATGTGTCATAAGAGCAACAGCATGTCTGCAACACCAAGGAGGACATTTCGAACAATGGTTGTAACATTTGTTTCTTTTTTTCCCAAAATAAATATTATGACCACTAAGTATTTTGTTTAATTGCCTTCTCTACTGCCGGATTAAATGATAAAGGGTTATATTCAAACCATCATAGCTTCTAAACTACTTTCCTTAGGGCTGAGATGTATAGCTATATTTTTTAGGAAACACCACGTACTATCGTTTAGAAATAAAAAAATGTAGGTTAATAGCTAAGATTTTTTGAAAAAAGTAAAACTGTGAAAAAAACGCAAAAAATACATAACTATTTTCTTTTAGTACTTTTTTTGCCCCGATATGAAATGAAATTTGGAAAATGTTTACAATTAGTTTATGGTCTACATGTTTTGCTATCAAATGAGACTGATTTTGTGTTTATAGAACCTCTACTTAGGTAGCTATGCTTAAATTAGGACAACACTCATGCATCAATGAAACAAAACACAAAATGGCTGCTATTTTGTTATGGTAGGACAAAAACTACTTTTGAAGAGTGGTTTATTGATAAAAATTAACGTGCTTTAACCCCCTAAAGGCTCCGACACCAATGACATTGTATAATGCAATAATTTAGATTTGAAATTCAACCAAAACCTTCCCATAGCTAGCGAAACACGTGTCGAGTTTGAAAGAAATCGATTGGCAATTGTTCTTAACCTTACAGACCATACAGACGGGCATATTATTGAGCGATGGTGAGCACAAAGACTTACATTGACCATGGTGCTGGTGTCGCTGTCACAGTGGGAGGTGTCCTGGTCCTTGCGCATGATCTCGGTGATGTCCTCCAGCCTGGAGGAGGGAGTGTCGGGCAAACAGGCGATTGGGCCGGACCGCTTCTCCAGGTCGGCCAGGGCCTTCTTGAAAGGGGTGGGGGTGCGGGGGGTGTCGCCCGTCGGTGGGAACAGGCGCTGCTTCGGCGTGGACATCGCTTCCGAAGACGAGGAAGGTACTTGGACTGGCTGCTGGATGATTGGAATGCCTCGAGGTGTGCTCAAGGGACTGTAGTCATGGTCCTGAAAAAGGCAAGTGCATTATTATTATTCTGCTTCTCTAAACTTTCCTCGTATGGTTGTGGTAGCAACAAGTATTGACGGGATGTGCCTACTCAATACCTCAACTATTATTGTTCTAAATTTAGAAAGGACCGTATTACAGGTCTTGAGGATTATAGACTTTTGGAACATTTTGTGGTTTGTGCAACTTTTCGTCCAGGCCCAACTGTTGCAGGTGTGTTGTGAATGTGTTTGGTGTAAGACCAAGATGATGAGGGGGGGACAATATTTTGTTTCCAGCCCTTTTATTTCTATGGCAAGGTCTGTGTACTTAGATATCTTCTCAGAGTAACTGTTTTGAATATTAATATCAATGTGAATAGCAACATCTATTAAGTAGGTAACTTTGTCTGCCTTTGACTGAAAAACTATATCTGGTCTGCTTGCAGAGATAGTTTTGTCTGTGTGTATTTCAACGTCCCAGTATAGTTTGTATTGATCGTTATCGAGTACCGATGTTGGAGTATACTAATGTGGATCTGAGTTTTCGATTAGTTTGTTTGTTGTGGCTAGTGCTTGGTGTATGATTTTGGCTGCGGAGTTATGTCTAGCCGTGTACTCAGTTCCAGCGAGAGTTTTGCATGTGCTTGTTATGTGATCTATTCTCTCCTTCTGTTGCTGACATTTTCTGCAATTATCGTTTGATTATCGTATTTCTTGTAGTTTATCGTCGCAATAACTTGGTCTTGGATAGCAAGCATAAAACCCTTAGTTTCTGGAACAGCTGGCCAACCTGCAGCCAGGTGTATGGCTGTTTTTCATTTATGTGGTCTTGCGTAATACGGCATGTTTGCCACGGAGTGCTTTCTGCGACCAGGTGTTTACTTTTTCTTGTCGAGATTGAATAGGATTGTGTGTCTGCTGCCTGGTCTATTATTATTATTATTTTGATTGCTTAGAGAATTCTTAGTGCAACACAGCTGTAACTATAAGCGCATATAGCAGTGCAAGAATATAGAACGGATACGGATATAAGATGTGGGCTTCTTGAGGGGTATTTAGAGGTACCTATTGAGTTTTGACCTAACATATAGGCACCAAAAACTCAAGGTACTCGTATAATGTGAGTGATGAAGGAACAGTTGAATGCGTTGAATGGCAGTATAGTCGGTATTATTGTAGGCTACTTCTTAAGCTAATCGTTGTGAAAGGTATGATCCAGGTTGTCAGATAAGAATGCAAAGTGCTGTATCTCGGAAACTATTTGCCATAGAGTTGCGGTGAAAAAATATTATAAAAGTAGTTAAAAGAAGACCACAAAAAATATTTTCAGATTTCTAAGATGGTGACCAGGCGGCGTAACTGCCGTCTTAATCATTTAAAGTGATTTTTCACAGAAACACTGATAGTAAATATTACCAAAAAATCTGTGCTTTATAAAGCTCTGATTTACTGCAGTAATTTCTGTTTAACACTTTTTGAAATATCTATTAAGATAGAGTGGTAGAGGGTAACGAATGATCGAATTACAACAAACTTGGTCTTATTGGAAAAAGCAGTTATTATTCCATCAACCCCATCTTAACTAAGATATGTCTAATACCCAGAGCACGTTTAATGACATAACCAAGCTGCAAAATTCCCTAAAAAATCAAATGCAATAAAGCGATTCTTTTTTCATAAAAATCTACCCAAATGATACAGCGAAACATGGTAGCGAAAATCATATGTCGATGTCTTATTCCTAACCTGAAATATCGAAGAATTAGTTGTCATATAATTCAAAAAGGCGATTTGGGATTGATGATTAATTAATTGGGAAGAAACGAAAAGCCCACATAAATCAACACTTACCAGTCTCGACCTGTCCTTCGTGGGAGTCTCAACCTCTTCCTTCCTCATTGGCGTCGAGCTGAGATTGACATCGAAGGTGATGTTGGGACTGTTGAGGAACTGCGATGGACTGAACGGCAGCTGTTTCGCGGGGGTGGTACCGTTGTGCCGCATCGGGCTGAAGGTCGGTTTGCCCGCCTCCAGGATGTAATCCAGATCCTCCAGTTTCTCATGGACCGTACTGGTACTGGGCACGGACAGTTCCGAGTGAGAAGGTTCCAGGACCTGGCACGGGAAAATATGCATCAAAATCTAAAGGAATTTGGTTATATTATATAGGACGTTTATGGGACATACGGTAAAAAAATGTGGAATGATACTAGAACCATTCTAAGCATGTTTTTTCTGTTAAAGTTTTTTTCTGAAAACTAACTTTGCTTTGAAGATAAAGAAAGTTTTCGATTGAAATATTTTTGCCTTTTTTTTAAATTATCAATTTACTAGTCGCAGCAGCAAGATAGTGCGCGCCCTCATATTGCAAAGATGTCAATGAGGATTCTACAGGAACCTGAGGTCAGTGTGTTTCCTTGGCCTCCATGATCACTCGATTTATCGCCAATTGAAAAAGTATGGGATTGAATGCGTCGCAAAATCTATGATTTACCGAGCCTTCCGACCACGCTGGACGAACTGGAACGTGCTGTGAGGGCAGCTTGGGAGTCAAAAGTTGATTAACAGCCAGATTACGAGATGTTTCCCAATAATTAATCGCTGTATCTTGATCTTGAATGTGGTGGAGATTGAATGCTTGAGTCTTGACATATACCATTTTAAGCTTTGAAGGAACACAGGGCTGTCCTGAGTGCAATTTTTCGACTATGCTATTTTACATTTTCTCGGAAAATCCGGCGTTTCTTTCAGTTCATCAGTATGGCTAGTCTGAATAGATATTGAAGCAATTTCTTGTTTACAAAAATAGTCGTTACTTTTTGGCAATGAGCTATTCAGTAATATTACTAAGACGGTCCTGACTTGCAGGATTGCCAATTTAGACCAGTACTAAAAAATTAAATCTGAGATGCGCTTTTTCGTCAGCTGTTACCTATCAAATAAACGTCAAGCTAGTCCAAAGTATCAAGTAAAAGACTATAGTCACGGCTCAACAAACAATCAGCTGTCTTACTCAAAGTCTGGGGATGCTTTGCGCCGATCCTTTTGTGCATCGATATTTTGGGTCAGAGAGAGATAGATTTCAACAGCGGCGGCACGGCAGGGTCATGGCTATCTACATAGAATATGAGCATAGAGATAAATAATATACAATGTGTTCCACCATCATGTCGACAAGCTTTGAGGTATGAAAATACAATTAAAGTTATCGAGAAAAAATGCGAAAAAAGGGGTCCACCTTTTAATTAATTTTTTATTACATTTTCAATTTCTGTATCACGACTCCATGGGTTCGCGCAGTTGTAGCGGCATAGCTTGATTATTTATCGACCGATTCACGACATTTTGGAATCATTTTATAGGAGAATAACTGGGCATATCAACTAAGGCAAAAAAAGATAATACCTGACAATTTCTAAGGCTAAAAAATTCACCAAACTGAAACATTTTTTTTTTTTTGAAATGCACTTATTTGGGTTACTTACAAATAATTTGAAAAAAAGCCGTATTAGTGCCTATTTATTAAGATAGTTTAATGTTTAGCAGGATGTTTCCTGTCTAACCACATGCAATTCGTGTATGTAGCACGAACATTTTCGACAGAATAGGCCTTTTTGTATTATGACTTCTGTATCACAGCGCCATGTGTTCCCGCAGTTGTAACGCCATATCTTGATTATTTATCGAGAGATTCACAAGTTTTTGGACCCATTTTATAGCGGAATGACTGGGCATATCAAAAAAATTCACCAAACTTAAAAAACAATTGTAATGCACTTGTTTCGGTTACTTGCAAATAATTTGGAAAAAAGCCATATTAGTGCCTATTTATAAACACAGTTTAATGTTTACCAGGATGTTTTCTGTCTAACGACACGCAATTTGTTTATGTAGCACTAAAATCATCGACGAAATAAGCTTTTTTATTACGACTAATTTTGAAATAAACGAGAATTTGGTATGCACATTGTCTTTATTGGTATTCGGTACAGATATTACTTAAATGCAATTTACATGAACAAATTTTATTATTTTTATTTTTAGTATTATTTATTTAGTATTTAGCCAAATGACTGAAAGGCAACTAATTGAAATGAGATATGTTGGAATCACTTGGAAATCAAAGAAAACAGACTGGAGCATAGCTTAGCGTCGAGTAACCCAGAGCGTTAGTTTCAGAAGTCAAGCGTGCCTAAATAAAAATGGCGGACATTTTGAAAATTTCGTTGATTAATATAAATACTAAATAATCACATTTGTTCATGCAATTTACATTTAAGTAAGAATCTGTACCGAAGTCCAATAAAGACAATGTGCATACCAAATTCTTGTTTATTTCAAAATTGGTCGTAATAAAAAAGCCTATTTCGTCGATGATTTTAGTGCTACATAAACAAATTGCGTGTCGTTAGACAGGAAACATTCTGGTAAACATTAAACTGTGTTTATAAATAGGCACTAATATGGCTTTTTTTCCAAATTATTTGCAAGTAACCAAAACAAGTGCATTACAAAAAATTTTTTTTCAGTTTGGTGAATTTTTTTAGCCTTAGAAATTGTCAGATATTGTATTTTTTTTGTAACGGTTCACCCGTTTTCAAAATTATTTTTATATTATTTACTTGACTACCACATACAAATAGTTTACAACTTCCATTTTTAGCAACTGCTTCCTCATTATACTAGTACATTTTTATAACTATTTTGCTTCTCACCCCTACCTTTTTCCCATCACTACTTTCTTTCAGATGGAAAGATTTTTATATTACACCGTCTGCGTATATCTAATGAGTGGGGGTATGCTCTTGCTCTCCACGAAGGTAACCTTTTATGTCGAAACACATACCTCCTTCCTTTTGCTTTTTGAACTCAAATAGTTAACACTAAATATAATTATGTCTCTCTAAGACAATCTTTTGTGTCTGTGCCAATTATGTCTTAATCAAGGTAACGATAACGATTTGATTGCTATAGATTCGCGTATTTTTAGTGCTTTTACTCTTTATTTTACAGCTATGTGTAGGAATGTGATTTTTCCGATTTATACATTTCTTTTCATGAACATTTGATGGCGAACATTTTAATCTTTAAATATCAAGTCAATCATACACTGTATATTTATTAATTATCTAACAAAAGAGTTGCTGAACACTATTCTTTGTTTCTAGCCATATATTTTTGTGTTAAGATGCCTTATCTTGTGTGTATTTAATGTTTCACATTTTTTTTATGACATTCCTTACGTAAAAATACCTAGCACTCAGATTTGCTAATTGAGAACGCAATGAAAAGATCTTTTGGACATTTTTGTAATTTTGTTTTACAAGGCGTGAGGAGAAAGTTTGTAAATTTTTGAACATACTTTGTATTTATCTCCGGTAGGACTGAAAATACAAAGCATTTAAGAATCTTTTTTTTACTATTGTTCCATCTATTTGCTCTTTTATATATCTATATATTTTTTTAATCTATACCATGTGAACATTTGAAAGATATCTGCTTTTTGGCTTTTTAATTCCCCCATGCTACTTCATAGATTTGTTTCTGAAGTATATGAATGCAATTTATCAAAATGTAAGAACGCATGAAGATCCATACTTCAGAAACAGATCGTGAAGTCCTGTGAAGTTCTCCACAAGGTGCTAATACCAGTCATAACTCTTTCACAGGAGAACCACCCTTTTTGTCGGGGTGCCACCAAGAACACCTTTTTTTTTCGGGGTGCCAACATCGAAGCCACCTTTTGTCGGGGTGCCACCATGAAGAACACCTTTTGTCGGGGTGCCACCACCAAAGCCACCTTCTTTTTCTCGGGGTGCCAAAATGAAGAAAACTTTTCTTTGGGGACACCACACCTTTGAGGCACCACCTGAACTCCTGAAAAAGCCAGCCTTCTCTGGAGCACCACCTTCCTTTCGGAAGGGCACTACCTGGACTTCCTTCTGAAGCTAAGTGTTCTTTTAAAAAAAAATAAAATGTACTGCATTCATATATATACTAAAATAAATCTTTATTAAACCATTGTTGTCCTATTTTTCATTTCTTGGCGGCTAACGAGACTCACACATTCACGCACACACGCACGCACCTACATACCCTAGTCTCATGTAAACCTACTGAGCTGCTGGTTGCTATGTGTAATAAAAGTGTTGGCTGGTCGTTCATGACCAAACAACATTTTTATTGTTACATTTTGCCTTAGTTGATATACCCAGTCATTTCCCTATAAAACGAGTCCAAAAAGTCGTGAATCGATTGATAGATAATCAAGATACGGCGTTACAACTGCGTGAACACATGGCGCTGTGATAAATAAGTCATAATACAAAATGGCCTATTCTGTCGAAAATTTTAGTGCTACATACACGAATTGCATGTGGTAAGACACGAAACATTCTGCTAAACATTAAAATGTCTTAATAAATAGGCACTAATACGGCTTTTTTCAAATTATTTGTAAGTAACCCAAATAAGTGCATTACAAAAAAAAAAAAATTTTCATTTTGGTGAATTTTTTTAGCCTTAGAAATTATCAGGTATTATCTTTTTTAGCTTTAGTTGATATGCCCAGTCATTCTCCTATGAAATGAGTCAAAATGTCGTGAATCGGTCGATAAATAATCAAGCTATGGCGCTACAACTGCGCAAACCCATGGAGTCGTGATACAGAAATTGAAAATGTAATAAAATATTAATTAAAAGGTTGATCCCTTTTATTTCGAATTTTTTCTCGATAACTTTAATTATATTTTCATACCTCAAAGTTTGTCGACATGATGGTGGAACACATTGTATATCTCAGCGCAAATTTAATACTTTATGGCAGGTAAACATTAAGGAAAACATAAAGTTTATGTTGTCTCTAATGTTTCCCTTCCTTTTACACCGCATAGGTTGAGTATTATTTCTAATTCTGCCCTGTTGTACCCTTTACTCCGCCGGCGAATCAAACCATTCCAAAATGGCATCGCTGACGTCAGATATTTGCAACACGTCATCACAAAGGAACCGACAGTGAGTAAGACAGCTGATTGTTTGTTGAGCCGTGCTACAGTTTCGAACATTGGAAACAAAAGTATACAGGGTGATCCATCATGAATATTACCTTGTACCAAGTGGAGGCCTATCACAAAAAATTACTTACCTCAATACTCTCCGAACTCCCTCCACTGCCTTTGACGTCATCTTCCTCGTTACTACCTCTTCGTCGACGTGTTTTAGCACTTCGACGAAGAATCAACGGGGTGGCGGTACGACCTATACTCAAGGCGTTCACTACAGGTACTAATGCGTTCTGAGAGCTAGTAGGTGGAACCACTCCTGCAAGCAAAATAGTCTTATTAACGAGTCATAAACAATAGGGTACTTGCAGAGGTCGTGAGATCGTCTCGGGAGTATACATAGCGTAAAGAAAACCATATCAAGAAGCAGTAGGAAACAAAAAACATGATTTTACTGACGGCCACAAAAAGATATTTGCAAAATAAAATCAGGATATATTCAAAGTTTTCCAAGTGACTTAAAACAAGGGCTGATGTCACAGGTATCTTATCGATATCGACAATCGATACTGCTACAGCGCAGGTCAGTGAGATTCAACTGCAAACTAGAGATGATCTGAATTCTTTAACAATGCGACTCAATTTATTGATACTTAAACATATTTGAGGCAGGCAATTAACCCACTAGCATTTTCGTTGCAATAATTTTTTATATCTGATAGGTATCACAGTTCATCCTGTTTGTGACCGAGATTCGCTCGAAGCCATCATTTTATTTCGGCGCATCCCATTATGAACGAGTCCAAAGATAGAATCTAATTCAAGCCCATCCCTACAAAGTGAATTAGTAATCTAGCCTAACTTTTATTCTTTTGACTTTTCCACTTTTGTGTGTGACTGTGTTTTGTGGTTATAATGATCAATGTCAAAATGTTAGGTTATCACTGGCTATCGATATCGAATATCAATACTTTACATCCCATCACTATAGGATATCACTGACGTCAGTGGTTGTTTGCGCTGCATTTTCCGGCATTTGAAATAATTTTTGGAATATCTCTCACACCCGATTCCAAAAAACCAAACAAGTGATTTTGTCATGTTTACTAGGCTCTAAGGAACGCGTAAACGACATAATATTTTTTCTGCAAGTACCCTATTCCTACTAAATTCAGGTAGAAAGCCCCCCAGCTTGGCATCACTGCACTGGTTTGGATGGTTATAGTACGCATTACTCATAGCGGGTACACAAAGTGAGTACTGACAACAATATTTTATTTGAATAAGACGCTTATTTCTCGGCGCCCGGCGGGATATCTCTCTTTAAATAATAAGATTAGATTTCCGTATTTATTTATCGTGCCTATCTATAATAACTCGTCTTTTACAATCACCTTTATAAAATTTTCTACCATAAAAATTGTGCTTCCCACGCAATAAAGTAGGTCAATTTTCAGATTACGTACATATAAATTATCTATTAAAAACCAAAATGTAAATAATAGCAGAGTATTGAACCGAGTATGCTGTCGAACCTCAAGTTCATTATCCTATCGTCTTCCTTTTGTTTTTAGAATCTTCCGCAGTTGTTGGGTACGCGTTCAGGTGTTGCTTCTAACCATGTGTATTGGTGTGCGTAAAATGTATACCTATGTTGTTCCGCAATCATAGGATCACTTTTCAAAAAATATCGTGAGCTAGTACTCATGAAACTTTAGAAACCATATTTGAATATTTTTTCATTTGCGATTCCTAGATTCTCTACCTATTTCCATTTGAACTCGGGAGCCTATGTCTCTGAATATGCGTAGATATCATTTGAAACATTGCAATAATATTTTTACCCGGTTTCTGAATATATTACCACAGTTTTGAGCAACTTGGTTTGAACTTAATTTGTAATTGAGGAAAACAATTTCTAGGAATACTCAACGGTTTAGATTTAATACTGTCTTTGTGAGGTTAAAGTATGTAATTGCATGTTTCCATACAACAATGACCCAAGACCGAAGTTGTTTTTGGAAATTTCGATGACCTACATAGTAGTCTTCCGAAACTGATGATGTGGTCTGAAGGGATTTTTTTACATTAGCCTATACTTACACTTATGCAGCAGAAAGAAAAAAAGAATTAGACAATGTAGATACAGATACAAAACTGCAATAGTAGAATAATATTGAGGTAAGGAGGGAAATGCATTGTTTTTAAAAGTTGTACCATTGGCAGATTAATAATGAGAAACAAAGAATCCGAAAATGAATTTCAAGATTCGTCAGGTGGGCGACAGCTCTGTAGGATCATAGATGTTTACGAGTATCTGTAGTTGGGAAGTTTTGAATGAGAATGGTTCGTTGCAAACTAGCAAAACAGTTGACTGAACCACACAAGAGGAGGACAGAAGCGAATCTACACCAGTGCTATAAAATATTATATCTGGCGAATTCGAAAATTGAAAATGGTATGCTGGTCCGAGAAAATTTCAAGATATGTCCAGTACTTGTATGTGCATCAAGAAAAAAAATTATAGCTGCACGAAGAAAATCTAGATTCGATTTGCGCAAGACCTATATTATGTTAACATTGTTTACCTTTGTTTTTTATTTACGCGGTGTGGGATTATTCAACTAAATAATAACAAAAAATGCAATATAGGGCCAATACTAATATACGGCGCTGAAACATGGTCCCTTAAAATCAAGTCAATGCAGAATCGAAGCCTTCGAAATGTGGACGTTACGTCGGTTTTTGGGAATCCCAGGGACAGACCATGTTACGAACCAGAGTGTCTTGAATAGAGCCTCAACTCAAAAGAGAGTTACTGGAAACCATAAAAAAATTAAAGTAGCTTACTTAGGTCGCATGCGTAGAGGCCTCAAACATAGGCTTCTGAAAGAAATTTTAATGGGTAAAATTGACGGAAGGAGAGGTCCAGGTCGCAAAAAACGCTCATGGCTCCGAGATATCAGAAACTCGTGTCACGTTAACGACATATCAACAATAGTGAGAAGACCAGAAGACGGCAGAGAAAAAAAATAACAATAAATATTAGTTTTGTATCTTGAAAGTTTTTGAACAGCAAAGAGAAGAAATCTGTATATTTTCATTAGACTATTTTATTATTAAGTCACTACCAAACTACTTCTGAACAGGTTATACCACCTATAAATAGCGCGAATAATTTCTCATAACTGACGGTCCAGCCTACTGGATACAAGTACTGATCTCTTGCAAATGCATAGGATTAAATAGACGCCATAGTAACTGAAAATATCGCAATGAAACGTCAACCCTAAATTCAAACGATGACAGTATTTATTTAGTACCAAACCAAAAGTGAGGTTAAGTTATCAGTATTGCGTAATTAATGTTAGGATGTTCTGGAAGACACTGTTCAGTATCTCTATGTATTCTGAAAACGAGAATATAGTAATGTGTGGCAAGTACCGGGCTCCATTTCTTATTTATTGACCGACTAGTATACTCACTCGCTTTGATAAACTGCCGACTGTTGACCTTCAGCGGACTGATGCCGGGCGAGTTGTAGAAGCCCATGTCGAAGTCTGACGTGGCGTCGTCCATGGGCGTTAACTTCACCGGCGACGGCTGCAGCGGGTAGCCCCGCCCACCGTAGGGCGGGAACGTCCTCGACTCTTGGTCGTTCGGGGATGGCGCCACCCTCTCGTACACGCTGCTGCTGCCCACCTGCTGGGAATTGGGCGTCAGTGGGCCTGGGCTGGGACCGCCCATCGAGAAGCCGCCCGTGCTCGATTGGCTGCTCGCCTGGTCGTACATCTCCACTGCCCATTCCTAACACCAGAAAGACTTTGTTACACATATTTTCTTCATGTAATTTATCTTGAGGTTGTCACTGACTCATAGTGCTTTAATGGGTCATAATCACCTGTGCAGCAGTTCAAGTACATGTTTGACAAAAAGTACATTATTAGTAAACGGAAAAATTGTTTTGTGAAAAGTTGGCTAAATGTATTTAATATGGTCTATAACAACAGTGCATTGGAACATTGTTGTTGCTGTTGTGCAAATTAAACAAACTTTACATAAACATAGATGAACAATGTAGCTAGTGAAAGACCCACAAATCTCGATACTCAATTTGTTTATCTGACAAATAAAAAAAACCACCAAACCAGCTGTAGTTTCTAAAGTGTCAAGTGATAATTTAACACGGTCAAGTTTATTTTCCAACTCCTCACTTGTGATTTCAAACTGTGTAATGTATACTTGTCAGTTTGAATTTACAATTGACGAGTTGGAAAATTAACTTGACCGTTTTGAATTATCACATGATGCTTTAGAAACTACAGTTGAAAAAGGTGTAGTGTACAAGTAAAATATTTAAAATAAATATCTTCCAGGCACGTATTTAGAGGGGATCCAGGGAGTCCGGACCCGAAACGTTATATAATGCCATCTAAAGAATTAAAAAATGCATCCACAAATTTTTGCACCCCCTCCCCCCTCTTTTAGTTTGTATCATCACATAAACGGCCATTTTTTAACCTACGTCACTGGCATTAGGATATTTGGAATGCTAAGACTTTTCTATGATTAAAACAATAATCTAAGCCACTAGAGAACTGATATATTATTTTTATCTGCTCCCATCAAATTAAACAGCCATTACCAAACTAAATCTGAATAGGTTATAATACCCAAGCAAACAGCGTGAATTATTTTTCATAATCACGTTCCAGCCGTCCGTTACGGACACAGCCTACTGGATATCGGTACTGATCTCTTGGAATGGTTTAGGATTAAATAGACGCTATAATAACGGCAAATGTCGCTCTGAAACGTCAAACGTTAATTCGAACGGTGACAGTATTTCTTTTAGTGACAGTAAGTTGTCAATATTGTATAAGGCTTTTAAAAGGCCTTTACGGAAACAGTGATCTGGATCCGGATAGATCAGTTATACGTCAAACAACTGTCAAGTGGGATTTACGATTCCATGGATTTAACGGATATCGAATAACGAAGAAGTTGGTTTGAGAATAAAATACATTTGGTTAAAGAAAACAGCTACTGATCTGAATCATACGAACATAATCACTTACTGTACAAGAGTAAACTGACCCCATTTCTGAGTGATCCCAGATCACTTTTCGAACGTCAGGATCGGTGATCTAAGTGATCGGGTTAACCCGATCATAGTTTCCGTAAAGGCCTATAATCATTATGTATTTAAATCGTAGCCTAGGTCGTAGATAAAGTGTATGGTATTCAACTCACGGTAACGGGAATAACTCACTTGTTATTTACAGCAAACTTCAACCGCGTGAGTTATTACAGTCATTACCTCCCATTTGTACTACAGCTTAATAATAAAGTATGTTATTTACAAATTACTTATTTGGAATAGACATTTGAATGCCTAAGTGGTTTTCTAACATGGTTTATTAAAATGAAACGTCAAAAACCTATTAAGTCTGAAATACACTTGAGAATGTTTGTCCACGAGAGTTGGTACCTGGATGAAATTATTTCTTTTTTCATTTTTGATAAGTTTAATCACATAGGTACTCTTAAAAATTCAAAACCTTTTATCAATTATTTCAGAAAGTTATTAGGTGTTTTCGCGGAACTAATCCCGAACACATTCAGAACTTTAGCGCATGCGCAATTGTAAAGTTGTGCGTGGTGACGCAAATTCTTGTTTTGGGTGAAAAATTAAGTGTTCGTGGAGTACGCCTCCTGACATTTGAACTTGTTCGTAACACGTTGTGGTAGGTCGGGATATTTGAAGTCCATACATAACCCCCGCTGTTCTTATTCTGTGGTAATGCCTATTTTGCAGGGTTTGTGGTTTATCCTTTAGGTCTACGCCTTAGAGTATTATGTTTCTTCTTTCAGTACCATCTCCTCAGCGGAGGTTGGCGACAATCATTTGGAATTCTTCTCTGTCTTGGGCTAAGCGAATGATTGTACAGGCCTCTCTGATATTAAACCACTGGCGTAAGTTCCGAAGCCAGGAGAACTTTTTTCGTCCGATCCCTCGTCGTCCTTCGATCTTTCCCTCAACGATCAGTTGTAACAACTCGTACTTACTATTTCTAAAAATATGGCCAAAATATGCTGCTCTTCTTCGTTTTATTGTGGTTAAAAGTTCCTGTTCTTTAATCATTCTCTCTAGTACCCTAGTGTTTGTTACCCGCTCTGTCCATGATATCCGTAATATGCGTCTGTATAGCCACATCTCAAAAGAGTCCAAACGTGACATGGTGTGAGCTTTAGAATGTCCATCCCTCAACTCCGTATAATAATGTGGACAGTACATAGCATTTTGTTGCTCGACATCGAGTAGTCAAACTTAAATCTCGGTTGCAATCGTTTTCATTTTGAAAAAAGCATTTCTGGCTATTTCGATTCTGCTTCTTATCTCTTCATCAGGATCCCATTTATCATTTAGCCAGCATCCCAAATATTTGAATCTGTTTACTCTTTCTACGTCCTGATTGTCTATTTCTATTCTTATATTATTAATATTTAATCTAGTGATGACCATAAATTTTGTTTTCTTTATGTTTATTTTGAGACCATAAGATTGACTAACATTGTTGACTCTGTTCACTATGTACTGTAATTCCTTCTCATCGCTAGCTAGGAGTACCGTATCGTCAGCATACCGGATGTTGTTAATGTATTTGCCATTCACTTTTATTCTCATTTCCACATCTTCCAATATTCTGTTTACACCCTCATTTCTCATAGACAAGCGCTCGCGGAGCTGAAAAATTTGGAACTAATTCGAAAACGCGCATGCGCATTTGATAAATTCCTAATTCTGGTTATGGTTATGTTCCGTACATGTTCGGGATTAGCTCCGCGAAAACAGCTATTAATGATTAAAAATCAGAATTTTAACATTTCAATTCAAAAAATAATTGCAAGATGAGTATTATACTTTGCAACTTTTCTATAGTCCCAAATAAATTCCATAGGAAGTTAAAACTCATTTCACTCTAGCGTAGCGAATGAACGGTTCTTAAAAAGTAAAATAATAGCTTAGAATCAACTTTTATTCGTTATTCTATAAACTTCTATAAATCTCTACTACTACTTTTTAAGTTTCAAACAACCCCAAATAGATTTTGAACTTCTAGTGTGTTTCAAGTATAGCAAAAAGTAAGTACCAATGATTTCAAAGCCATACGGCTGAATTTATGAATATAACCCAACTTAAGGGTCTAGGGTATAGCGCGCGAAATTGAGAATCAAAGAAAAGACGTATTCTCGTGTTAGCGAGGAGGCGTGGCCACCTGTTCCTTTTCTCCAGTGTGTGTGTCTAAGATGAGGACAGATAAGTCCAAAAATCCAAAGGTAAGGTCAACAGGTCCAAAGGTCGCTATAAAAATGAATTTCGCATTTCCAAGCTCTTGAAGTTACCTTTAAACTTACGGTAATGACACAAAGAGCAAATTGAAGAAGAAAGCTTGCGCTTGTGCAACTATTTAGCCTTTTTTGATATCGTGTTTGGTTGTTAAATTACAGGCATTTATAGAATGTATGATTTTGCATTGAGAGTTTTTTTGCACATTAAAAAACTTTTTTGAAAAAATCGAAAATAGTTGTCATTCATTAAGGTCTTAACTATCGCCTTCTGAAATATTATATGTGTAATTTGAAAATAGAGTGTGTGTATCCAGGCCCCTTAAGTAAAAGTAGTAGTAAGTACTTTATCTTACCTCGCTATATCCTCTCCTTAACGAGTGACCGTTGGAAGACTCTAACTGGCTTATATTTGGATAACTGCTGGAGTAAATATTTGTACTGGTGCTCTGTCTCTGATTTTTCCTCGGTCTGCTACGTCTCTCCCCATTCTCCCTGTCATGCTCGTATTTTCTCCTCATCGTAGAATTCCAGTGGTTTTTTATGGCGTTATCTGTCCGACCTGATTATTAAAAATAAATATATTAAAGTCTAGAAGCCATATAATAATAAATGTCCATCACATTTATCGGTAGTTTTAGTGACTTTCGTTCGCTATATAGTCCTCAATTGACATCTCCCACGTTTCGATTGATGTATCATGTTTCAATGAATAGTAAATAATAAATAAGCTAGTAAGTAAGAAGTAAGTTTGCAAAAGATGTTCAACCACTGGCGGTTCGTAAGTACTACGAAGCTGTAGTACACTCCTATTTTCAGCATTTATTTTTTCAATACTTTCAGCAGCTCCAGGGCGTGAAAAAACTCAACAAAAACCTCCTACTGACGCGAGGTACCTGGGTGCTCAGAAGGCTCAGCCACCTATTTTTGAACACAACGCGTCTGATTGGTCGAGCGGCTTTGATAGGCTTATTTTGACATGAAGACAAAATTAAAATTTATTAAAGAACCGGCTTACCGACACCACAAATTAGTAAGCATTGAAATTTTTAATTAAAGTAGAAAAAACAGTATCTTTCTTTACAGGAGGACCGAGTAGTAGCATTTTTAAATATGTTTCATCTAACAATTTAGAAGAATTGTTTAAAGAAACCGTTATTACAAATAATTAGAGCAATATCAATAAGATATATTTTTACTATAAAAAGGGTTAAGACTTTCTTATGCAAAACTATGGGTCAAAGTAGATCATCGACACTGTTGTGTCTATTGTGGTTCACATCTATTTAGATTTCCCCGTACAATCCACACCTCTTGAAGAAGGCGATGGTCATGTTGGGTGAAACTTCCTTGGTGAGTAGGTTTCAGTTGGGTGAATGTGAAAGTCTGAAACATAGCTCAGTACTGGACGGTAGCACAATACGTGCTCCGCTGTTTCATCCTCCATATAGCAGAAACGACAGTCCATTGTTTGTTCTAGATCTGTCTTCCACAAGTGGTTCCTCAGACGACAATGTCCCGTCAACAGACCAACCAGAATGCGCATATCATTCCTGCTCCATTCTATGATCCTTGGGAGGTCTGAATAGAGGAGTATAGTATGAACACCTTCGAGTGTAGTAGCCCTGGTGTATCTCGCATGGGCAGGAGTGCTTTCCTCTCTGCCCAATCTGGGATGGTTTTCTTGGCAGTGCTTTTCGCAATGCCCGCAAATGGTTCGGCCCATATATAACCTTCCCCTTCGCGGCTATGACCTGGAACCCAAACCAAAGTTCCTTTGTTCATAAAAATCTAATCCGCAAATATGAAATATGCACCCTCCCCCCCCCCTCCAAAAAAAATCCTGCCTGAGGTGTGTCCAATAATCATATAACTACTGATATTTTAAATTTAAAAGACACCCTTGAATTATGATACACATAGAATAATTCCTCCAAATTCGGATGCCTCCGATCCTACGAGTTCTGTAGCATTTCTGAGTTGTTCTAAAGTCTGCCACAGGTGCAGGAAGAATACAATAAAGACATCGAACATCTTCTCTTCTTAGAAATGACTCCACAAATCGATAATTAAAATAAACCAAAACCCATTTAGAAAACAAAGGTGCTTGTGAATGTAACTGACAACTTTAACCGTGAGCAAGTAAGAATTCTCATACCTGGCAACAATTTGGCTATTCTTGCCCACTGGTTGCCCAATTTCTGGTGCGCCTGGTAGATGATTTCATCTTCCTGTTCTGTCCAAGCGCTCTTTTTGATCTTGGGGTTGAGGTGGTTATGCCATCTTTCACGACATTGTTTTCCTATCCGGCCCTTCAGGTGCCTTGCTATCAAGGTCCATTTTTTCGCCCCGTATCTGCCAACTAATTCTATCACTTTTTCGTCTTCCTGCAAAAAAAGTAAAGATTGAGATTGGCGGTCATGTCAAATACGATCACAAGGTTTACTGATCCAACTCCCAAGACGTCTGTAGGTCTTAAAAAAGATAGTAGTCCTAAAATCATCATTGACCATCACTAGCATCGATGGTTTGGACAAAATAGCGTGCCCAGTATACATAATTCAATTTAAGTTGCAACACCCTCAACAAAAATCCCAACAAAACTGCATTCAGAGCATCCAAATTACCCTAGTTGTTTTAACGATGCCTATTTGAACAGCTGCACTACTCTCTTTGCTCTTCTTCCTTCCTTTCTTGCTTTTCTTTTTTCTCTATAACATTGTCTGGTTTCTTCCTTTCCACCACACCTATTTTACCCCTTCCTGATAAGAGAGATAAGATCTTTGTGAATCCAATTTTTTTCGAATTTGTTATTTTTTTATAGTTGAAGAACCTCAATTAAAAACATATCATATAAGAAGCAATCTTGTTTCTACATAGATATTTTTCAAGGACCTGCAGATCATCTGTTAACTAATAATCATCGCCTAAAAACTAGTTCATCTTCAACCTTGCTTCATTATTTGGGTGCTCTACGCAGACAATTTTTTCGGTGGATACAAATCGGGTTCTTATATCATAGGACACGCAATGATGCGAGAAATGATCACGGCATAATAATAGGAACTGTACAGAAACAAGTTTGCTGGGCACTCTTTTTTGCGTGCTGTTGAAAATTAGATTTAGATGGCCTTCGAGGATTTCAATGCCACATTTGACTGACACGAGCCTACAAGAGGTAATTGTACTTTTCAGAATAACACTTTAAATTGAGAGACTATTTTGTGGCATTATTCATTTCATTCAGCAAAATGCTGCTGTTTAGTGTGAAGTGATTCTCACCATTCTGAAGATGAAAACGCAACCTATTATAATTGTAACCAAATTTCCTATTTTTTGAGACTACAAATATTATTGCCTCATTTAAAAATTCTTTCTACTATTCCTAGGAAAATTGTAATACATTCATGAATTCATGCTTCATTTTGTTTTATTGGCCCTTTTATAAAAACCATATAGTATACTTGAGATAGACTGCTTCTGTTTCGACCTTCATCAAAGTATAAAATTTTACAAGAAATTAAACTGAAGAAGATAAAAGTTCATACAAAATCCCTGGCATTTATTAAAATAGTGGAAAATCGGTAGGTGTAGTAGCAGTGATGAAAAATGAACAGTTGAAAATTGCATGTGCACTTTTTGACAACGTTGTATTTACTACGTTTACATAGGGATTCAATTCGAATGGAATACGATGCCATATCCGGCGTTTCCTGTGTTTACATGTTTAGTTTTCAGATCGATTTGAATCCATTTCGTGAAGTGGCGAGCAAGCTGTCAAAACTATCCTAACCTATAACTCTCACATAACCTACAACCTAGCCTTGTTTTCGTTGAGTACTCGACCAAGAATAACAAAACCGACGCACCCGAACTTTAGGACCATTGTGTGTTAACGATTTTGTTCTCTTTGTAGTTTTCGGGGTTAGAAAAGATATTACAGATTCAGACAGGCCGTATGCGCAGTCGCCGATTCGGTTTCAATACCGCTGCCTGTTTACATGGATTTCAGTCCGATACGATCCACATTCGATCCCAGAAAAGAGCGGTATCGACCTAGAAACTCAATTCACTTTCGATCCAAATTTTGCAGTGTTTACATGCAGTATTCAATATCAAAATCGAATTCAGTTCGAATTGAACTCCACATGTAAACGTAGTAATTATAGTAGAGAGAAGAGGCAGAAGTAGTTTTGTATGGAACAAAATGACAGGAAAAAGTATTAAATATTAAACTACTCTAGACATCAAAAATTACATATGCAAAGTTGTGGATATAATCAGTTTTTTTCATGTCCAAAAAATTAAAGGGGGCTTCAGAACTGATAAAGAAATGTTCTAATTTCGGACCCTTTTTTGATTTTTTTTTACTCCGATCTAAAATGTGGGAAATACTCTAAACAATCTAAACATTTATAAGTTTCTTCAACCCTTTTCTCCCAAACTTGCAGAAATAAAAAATAATTAGTATACAAAGGTATTCATTTTTATTTCTCACATCATAGGAGAGGGAAGTATTGTGATTACGAAAATTTTATAAATCAATATAATACGTTTTTTGAACATTTTACAATGCCTACATCACGGAAATCCATGTTTTCGTCCGTCGGTCAGTTACCATGTTTATGCCCGCGTAATTTCGGTAATCGCTACAACAATAAGTTAAAACTATTGGGTATCGATATGGCGGCTGAGAAATCACTAAAAAATTTAACATTTGATGATGTTTTTTAAACTATCGCCGCTTGTATTGAAAAATTGACTCTGCAGTCATATAGAGAGAGCTTCTAAGACATGCATAAATTATCCATAGTCTGTTGCTGTGCGAAGTAATAATAAAACATTCTTTCGTCTAAAGGGGCAGAACAGTCGACTTTGATGACCAATAGCTGGAAATCCACTCATGTGGAGGTGCTATAATTTATTGAAGAGCAAAAAAAAGACACTAAAACCAACTTTTTTGCTATTTTAATAATTCCGTGTTGCCATTACAGGTCTAGGGGGGGGACCACTGCTGCCGCGGTCTGAAGAGCTAAAAAAAAGCTTCAATTTTGGTATTTATATAAACATAATATGCCTTCGTAGAGCTCTAGAGGGGGGGGGGCGTACACCCCCCTCTAAATCCGCCACTGCTTTATTTTAATTATAACCTTTGCTAATTATATAACATCTTACTTGAAACACTGGTAATTTGATTATAATAAATTACTGAGAATATCAGAATTTGGTTAGTACTGATTAGTGGACGACAAGTCATTCAAAGCCATTTTTATTCATTGGAGAGGGGTCGTGACCGGATGGCCCCGGGTTCGATTCCCGTCAGAGGCGGAAATTTAATTGTTTTTTTTAATCAGAAGTCAATTTCTATAAAAAAACCTCCGCGAGCACCTCCATCCTAGAGCGTCGCCGGGAAACAGTAACAAAGCCTACACAGAACACGAGGCTAATAACGTTAGCAGTCGATATCGGTGACACCAAAGTAAAAAAAAAATGGAGAGGAAATTAATTCGCTCACAAAAGCTCTCATTACAGCCATTATATGACAAATATGATGCAAGCCCTTTCAGAAAAAGTAAAATGTTCAATGGCGTGTACGAAGAAATGGTTGAAAGTAATAATTTTCGCTAATGAATGACACACAAGCATTAGTTCCACCCAGCTACCTTCAACCCTCAAGGGACAATGCCCTGCTCCGCCTCAGAGGGTAGTCGGTAACATCTGACGAACAGACGCAAGAAAAAGGTTACTGGATGTGAACGGGACAGACGCCCAGTCTCAGTGTTATGTTGATTTAAAAATAGAATATGACATACTAACTAACTTCATAACCTACGGTGATTCAGCAATCTTGAAGAGTTGAAGAACACAGAGTATTGCATTCACATTGTTGATTCAAAATGAGAGACAGTAATCATGAAGCTGTCTGTCTTTTAGAAGTGTGGTTTAGTTGGCAATATTTTGTAAGGTTGTAGATAAGGTATAGTATTCAAGTCACGGTAATCATAGTAACTCACTTGTTGATTTACACTAAACTTCAACCACAGCATAGTAAACAACCAGTACAATAACTCAGGTTGGCGGTAATTACGGTAATTACACGCGCATCCCCCCTTTTGGATGCTCGATACTTTTTGAAGCATTCTAAGCTGGTATATCGATACTTTTGTATCGGTATCGAAAATAATTATATAATTATTGAGGGATGCATGTAATCAGTTACACAAAATACTCTGTACGAATCAAACGCGCCTATTTGGCTAAAAAATATCGAGTTGGTACCGGTATCAATATTTTCATTTTCGCATCTCTACCCAAACTTCACATCCGTAAAATCATCCAAAGGTCAAATTCTGTGGGAATCATTTTTATATGGAAAATCCTCAGAGATATTATGCTGGTTGTTTACTATGCTGTGCTTCAACTATGTGAGTTATTACTACCATTACTGCTCGTTGATCAATGATAAGATCCAGTGGCGGCTCTTCAGGGGAGGCAGTGCCTCCCCTGTGATCAGTAGCATTAAAAATTAATGACTATATATCTTTTTATGTTATATATTTTAAAAATAAATTTGCATAAACGTTGAATATCCCCCTTCTGCTCTCGGACTATTAAGTTTTCTTGGTTGGAACTAACGTTCGCCTTCGCGCCGATAGATGGCACAGGCTGTCCATATCCCAGGCCGCGGAGGCAATGCTTCCGCCAGCTTTTATTTCGACTGTATTTCTACAGCTGTTCTAGTCTCTTTCTCTTACGCACCGGTGTTTTCTTATGACTCGTAAGCAAGTGCCGGAGGCAGACACGCCTTCAGATAAAGAACGTTTTGACTTACCGCGTATATGTCTGATTCCCGCCTTTCTTGGTTTTGTTTATGCGTGTATTTACGTGTAGGTTTAGGTTAGGATGTTAGGATATGAATGATTCATTTGCTCGGCGGCGTTGAAGGGGCAAGTTTGCTCCAGTTTTCCGTAGCTAATTTTTTTCTTTGCGTCACGGGAAGGGTGGAATATTTGAATAATATTAAATAATATGGAAGGCGAATCAAGTTAAGCAACTCAAACTAGCAGTGGGGCCAGAAATTGTGAAGATATTGTAGATTTTGTAATTAATATTAAATTTGAGAGGTTATCTTACGAGGATAAGCTTTTTTTTTGAAAAAATTGGGTGTTCCCCATCCCGATTTGAGTAGAATTATAGTAAATCAAGGAAAACCGCCTCGTAGTTTTGTCAATACCTGGTATCAGAAGTGTAAGTGGTTGACAGGTAGCCAAAATTCCCGATCATTTTTTTTTGGGAGCGTGCAAATATCGCCGCTGATGAAAAGTGAATTCTAAGAGTATATTTTATATTGTTTTGTAAGGAGTTTAGCTGTTATTTTTCTATTACGATTCCTGAACGTATTTTTATCATTTTATCTTTGCCCATCACTATATCCTTTCTCGTTATCATTTCCATTCCTGGCAAAAATCCACACATTATTTTACTATTATAAAATATAATCCAGGATGCAGTTCCCATTTTTCTCTATATATTTTTAGTAGTAAAATATGTTGGAAACTACACCTTCCCGCTGGTTTTGCTGAACATTGGAATACCTTCTATTTTTTTTAATTGAAGGCATTTTGATGACTAAGTAGAGTCCTACCTACACCTAACTGCAATAAAAAAGTTTTAATTTATTGATCTATTCTATATATTCAAAATACTAGGCTTTCCTTCCACCCTGCCTCCCCTAATCTAAATATCACGAGCCGCTACTGATAAGATCATAGATAATATACAGGGTTCCCAAGTTGATTTCATCATGATGATTTCAACTGTGTTTAGAAGTCGTTAAAATAAACAACTTTTTCAAATAAACTTTTACGAAAACTGAAAAATAAGCGAGATACTGTATGTGCTTAGTTTTTGTCTTATCGATCAGGCATTGTACCTGTCAATTAGTGCACTAGTTACTTTTAGTTTATCTTAGTTAATTCTAAATTGACAAGGCCTAAATGTTGTGTTCGTAATAATGAGCCACTTTTAGGATTTACCAATTAAAAATCAACAACGGTAAACAGAATGTAAATACCTAATAATAACTATCTAACAGGTACAATGAGCCAAGACAAAAATCCAAGCAAAAAGCTAAACTTAAACAGACTACGTACGTCTTGATAGATAAGCCCATATTTACTTTTTTTATTCTGTATTCGTATCTCGCCTATTTTTTCAGTTATTTGAAAAAGTTAATGGCATTTAAAAAAAGTATCAACTTAGGAATCACTCTGTATACGGATATTTCAAAATTGGCGTAATACAAAATAATGCAAATATTCACATCATGTTTGTTCCGTCACCAAAACCTCAAAATTATGTATTTATGTAAGCAGTTCCACTTTGCTCACATTCATTCATAAATCATACTCATGATTATTTAGGAAAAACAAATAACACTCACATATGGAGGCGTTACAAAATGAATTCTGCTTCCCAGAAAGCTTGAGAAGGTCAACGTTCGTCTACAATTATCTTGAAATGCTCATGGCATGTTAAAGACTAGACATTCCAGCTCCACCGTTCACCATAGTGTACCTACTTCTATCAAACACACCGGGGATAAAATTAGCTTTGGTAGCGTTTACTGTAGGGGTTTTTGTGGCTGTATTGAACAAGCTACTACGATAGCTAGTGTTATATTAATTAAAGTCTTTATTTTTATATCAGTTAACTGGTCTTTATTTAGTATTGAAACTTATTTTTTTCATAAAGTTCTCTATTGCCTTAAATAAATGTAAAAACGTTCGAGATACACCCGGCAGTAATTTTATCGTCCTAATTTCTCAAAAAGTTAATCTCCTTCAATGTCATTCAAACTAACATTCTAACAAAATTACTTAAGAACACAAATAAAAAATGAGCAAATAGCGGTTTTGCTATTTTTCTTGAGTTATTAAAAAATGTGCTTGATCTCTAATAAGATTAATAGCTGCTGATGAACTATCGGGGTGATTATTGTACTATCTGACATTTCTTTTTAAGTCGCTCCATATTAATTCAATTGAATTAAAAACACAAAAGTAGGGTGGGAATCTTAAAACTTCACACCCAGTACTTCGCGCCATTTTATTAATGATACTTTTTGTCAAAGTTGTACCTTTTTACCAATTCCAATAGGTAAAACTTTAACTTTTTGTTTTAATATCTGGTGAAATTATGATATTTCGCTTTGTAAGAAGTTCAATAATCTCAGCATTTCTAAACGCACCTTTCCGGATTAATCATGATAATTTTCTACCTGAATCGAGGAAAAGGTAGTCCACTGTTTTAAAAAATTGACATTCGTACAGTCCGACAACAGTACAAGTAAACATGAAAAATTTAGATAATTCGACAATGTACGGAAACGATAGTCTCACTTCATAGAATTCACTGCCGGGTATATTTCAAACTTTGTTACTATGCTTCCTAACCGAACACTGCTTTCGAAGTCATATTTTAGGATTTATCCTGCCAAAAATGAGAGAACTATCGTATACATATATTATTCCATTCTTGTAATCTCAGTAACTGATGCATCAATTTTGATAAATTTTAATCCATAAATAACGCATACACCAAAAGAAAATAATGGACTGAAGAGAAATATAGTTAAAAAAGAAGAGGAAGATGCATATATGAAATATTGCCTTAAAAACATCTTTTATCTAGTCAAAAGCAACGCTTTCCAAATAGCATAAATATGAAAAAATATCAATAATACATATCCACCCTAGGGTACGTTGAATCATTAGCTACGTAAATATTTTCAAACAGAGATATCAGTTTTGCATATAACGTCTATCAAAATATCAAGGATTTATGAAAACCATGACAGGCTGTAACCATTTTATCCTTGCGACCGACGACTGAAACCTATTTTTCAATGGATACGAAAGTTTCATCAAGTAAAAATACAGTCAACTCTACTATACATGAATCGTCGATTTGCTGTAAGAATGCCAATTACAAAACTGTCAAAATATTGTTTGCTTTATTTAGGATATATCAACTTCCAATCATTTTTTTTTTTTAGAGAAATTGATGTCTAATCAGATTATGACAATTTTAGGACGCTCTATATAAACGTTTACAACATGCATTTTTTCAGTCTGAACTCGAAACAGGAAGTGGCAATTAAAACTCGCCCGATAGTTCACATAGCCATATGGCACTTCCCAACACTTTTCGGAGAAATTCTATGGCGAAGTGCCATATGACACAAATTCAGCCTAACGAGGGTGTAGGTGCATTTACAAGTATTTTATGCAGAATAACAAACGTGTGAACCCGTAAAACTTGAATAAACAGGTTTAGAAATTGAAATACAACGAGAATATAGAAGTCCCTCGACCCCTTTTATTTTGGGAACCAACTCTATGGAATGATAAATGATTTTAATGAAGTTTAGGGTTGTTGCCTAAATTATAACTATTATTTGCCCTAAAAATGACTGCTGCATAATTCTCTTTCAAAATTAGTAAATTTTGGTAATACATTTTTCCCCACTAAAATGAACTATCAATTCACTACCCCCAACGAATTCGAATAGGTTAGAACAAGCAAAGCAGCCCATGCTCTACCAGGCATGTTATCATGTTGTTATTATTTAACATGTGTTTACATTCTTACCGATGATACGATACCATCTGCACTCATCACGATAAAATCGCTCTTCAAATCGTAGATTCTTCACCATCTTGTGGAATTGTCTAAAATAGCCCGTTTTTTACTTATGCACTGATAAAATCCAAAATTCACTGGAAAATCGCTGAATAAACGGGGAACGATCAAATCAAAATAAAGCACCACCCCTATCTGTTGTTTATATATGTTCCTCAAAGTTTGGTCGGTCGATCGATGCGATGTTGCCACGTTTTGTGAAAAATAACTGTTTATACGACATATTACTTGACCATCGCCCCAATAACATTTATTCTTGAATTTCTTGAATGGCACATTCTAGCGATTCGATATTCCCGTCATTTTCGTCAGAAACCGTTAAAAAACTGTTCATATTGTTTGAAACGGATTATGTTTTTATACACAATATGAAATTTTTTTTAACGATTTCTGACGAAAATGACGTGAAAAATCGAGCTATAAGCTCGAATTTCTCAAAAACTGTTCAGCAGAAACGGATGACAGTATTTTTTGTGTTAACCACAAAAAAAACAAAGAATTTTCCAATAAGTCCCCACCGGTTTCGTCGCGATTCTTTTTTATTTTCATTTTAAAAAAATCGGTACGTACAAACCGCCCGTAGATTTCGGATGACGACTTTTTTTTCATTCGGTTTCATTCGATTTTCATTCGGTTACTTAACCATTTTTTTTTCGCGTTTTAACACCCTCCCCTCTGTCTTCGATCTCTCCCATTTTGGAGTTATGGTGCAATGACAAAAAAGATTACAAACTGCCTCTAGAACTCCAATACCGAGCGCCATTCGGTTTCTTTCTGGACAAAAATTACGAGTCATTGCCTTACGTATATATAAAAATTTTTAATTAAATAAGTTTAACAATACATATATCTAATTTAATAAAGATAAGTTTAACAATACATCTAATTAGATGAAATATATAGCTGTATATTTAACCAATTTCAACAAGGCTCTTTGTTGTTTAAACCATGTGAATCGACCCATGTGCAGGGGGCCTTATACCACTGATTGTCAACGTTAGACAGTGCATAGCATGCCTTTTTGTACCATAAATGCCTTCATCATTTGAAATGAGTGGAAATTTAATTTTTGTCGCATCATGAAGTGCAGATGAACCGGATTTTACTATCTAGAAACTACGTGCTATGAATACACATCAAAACCAAATAATCCAACGTTTTATCCCATGAGCAAAATAGCAACGCAATGAGGAATCATGGAATCAGCTTATCTATAATTGTTTAGCGGTAATTCTTCATACACATTTTCTCATAACAATGCGGTTGGCTTCTAAAGGTTCTGCATAAATAAATATGATAGCGTCAGATCATCAAAGAAATGCCTGATTGAGCATTCCATCTTTGAGATCAGACCCGCAAGAAAGATATTTATTATTTTGCATGAATGTGATTATCTATAAATAATATTTGCAGCTGTAATATTCATCTGTTATTGAGAACGTCTTTGAAGACAGAGTTCTTTGAAATTAAACGTCTACCTCCCACTCGTTTACTCTTATTATACTCATAAAAATAAGAAAGTACGCTTCTTCAAAGGTCTTTGAAAATCTACTTTTATATAATCACATAACAATATTTTGAAACTATATGAACGTGGAACTATAGCTACTTCGGTACCGTAAAATATTACTCTTTGGTGGAAAATTGTTTACTATAATTTACATCAGTACAATAATGTTCCTGACAGTTCATTTTCGGCAAATCAAAACTTTAATGTTTGTTGTAAAGCTGTTCAAAAATTTCGATTTTGGATAATGAGGAATTATCTATTCGAGGTCTTTTTGGCATAACTGACACAACAAATAAGGCTAAAACAGATTTATTACCCCATAAATCTAAAAGAAAATGTCAAGTTTGTTATAAGAAGTTTATAGATGTTATATGTAGAACATTGACGAACACGTCTTCCCAGCGTATTTAAAAAAAAATCACATATACCATTCTAAAATACTTAACAACTATGAATCCAGTAATAAAAACACGCGTTTCGTGCAAAACATCGTGCAAAAATATTCTCTTTTTGCACTTAATAGACTAATGATTATTTAAACTGTCCAGACGCTACAGCAAATATTAAAAAGTAATAAACATAAAAAATGACGTCAAGTGGCTTTCCCTCACATACAATTTCTCCTCAATCCCCCAACTCAGTTTAACCCCCTGCAGGACCAAATAGAAAATTATTAGGAACAACTAAAACGTCCTTTTGAGTGGTCATAAGCAGTTTTGTTTCTAGCTAATTAATCTGCTGTCAATTATCAAAAGACAGCAGTGCTTCACATAGTACCAGTACCATCCCAAATCATGTCAGATCCCAAATTTGAACCAAATAAGCGCAGCAGCAAAATACACACCTATGTCTTGAGAGGCAATGTTCGCATGGATCTGTAAAGTGTAGAATATCAGCAAGGTAATTGTTTCAAGATAATGGTGAATCCTTTACGAGAACAAAACATTTTGTAGTTTCCCCATCAGTCATTTCCTATCTCTTCAAAAACGTGGAAAATGTCCACAGCAACCCCTAAAATACTTTATAACCTCACACAGGATTAGGCCAGGTCGCCAAACCTAATAGCCGGGCAGAACAGCCAGTTTGGCCGGATATTTGGGTAGAAAAAAGGCCAGACACCCTACGATTTTGAGGATTTTGTCTCAGTATTAATAGGTACGACAAAAAAATTGTATGTAAAATAAAGATTTTTTTATTATTATCATAAATCTTGTTATATTCTAGCCAAATAATAAATAAAATTGCTGTTTTCTGTTGATTTCTTGTTTTCTGGTATTTCCGGTTGTTTTCTGCGTTTTCTTTTGTTTTCGATTGTGTTCTGTTGCCTTCTGTTGTTTTCTGTTCTTTTCTGATGTGTTTTTATTTGTTTTGTTGTTTTGTCGTTTATTTTGGCCCAGACACGTAATCAAAAAGCCTACCTCTATCCGGCTTTATCCGGACGCCTGGCAACGCTAACCTCACACCCCAAATTTCACAAAAATCGGTAAAGTGGTTGCTGAGTTTACTGTTAGAAAAGTGACAACGGACACACAGATTAACGACATTGAGCGTCATAGATTTTCTTGATGTAAAAATGACAAAATGTCCAAAAAACGTACGATCTCAACATCGAATAAGTAAGATGATTCTAAAATTCTAAAATTTAAAATTTTACAATGCTGCCTATGAAATTAGTTTAAGTTTAGTTTTCTTAATCAACATACGTCTACATGCAAGTGCATATGTCATCTTATAATAGTGAAGTCTCGTTATTAGTCATCACCCAAATCGCGGATGAGCCGTCAATTCTTTCCACTCAATATTCGACGCAAGTGTGCCCTTCCGGGTCGTACGTCATCGAATTCATCGGAAACCAGGTGGGCGAAAGACCGACGATAACATTTGCATAAAAATGCTGCTCACAATATCACCTCTATCCTATCCGTCAATTTTTTATGCGGATCAGATGACTGGGCTCGTAGTAAATTCAAATATTCTTATCGCGATAGATACCTAGGCTGTAATCGGTGGCGTGGGCTGGCGCTTCTAAGCCGGAATTCCTGCCCGAACAAAAGAGTATTTGTCTAGCATCAGGGACAACGATTTTATATTTTCGTTACCGTAGATTTCAAACCTGGCTTTTTTCTAATGGTATTGCGGTCAATTAAATGAAACAATTTTCCTTTCCACGACGTTTAGATATAATAAACCGAAACGTCGTGGAAAGGAAAATTGTTTCATTTAATTGACCGCAATACCATTAGAAAAAACCAAATCAGGGACAACTAAATACTGCTTTAGGGTATACCATTTTTCGTACAGGATTTTGTTCAATTTCTTGGGCAATATAAATTGGCTAGTATCATACAGCAAATCGTTTCTAAAGCGTAAATTAGACCACGCGTGAAACGTTTCCATTCAATTCAAATTTCAATCTGGGCGCATGCGCATTTGAAATATTTGGGTTAAGTGGAAGAGCAGCGATGAATTACGTACTCATCCTTCTGTCAAACAATGAGGAAGTTTCCATTTTTCAAACTTCAGTTAATCAGATAGTCCTAAAGAGTTAGAGAACAATGGCGAAAAAAATTTGTAATTATCTCCATTAATAGAAAAGTTATAGTCCTTCAAAGTTGGAATTGCCGTATCCTCCGCGCGAAGCCGCTGTGTGACGTCACGCGTCACACGACACAACGCAAGCCTGTGTATGCCCTGTCGAGGATGCTGCTCCCGCAAGCCACCGCGCCGCCGCCGGTCCTCGTTCATGTTGTTATTCCTTGTTTTCAGTAGGGTAGGCGACGCCGACGGTGACAAAACGATACACTGCAGTTTATTGGTACTCGTATTATTAGAATATGTCTAGCAGACTGAGAAACTATAAATATTGCATTGTACTCAGGTGTACTAACACCACCATAAAAACACCAAACAAATATTTCAATGGATAGCTTATTATGAATACAAAAAAATTGAGTTTTATGACCCCCCACCCCCCAACTACCCCAATTTCACTCCCACCCAAAAAAGTAGAAAATGATCACGAAACCCCTAAAACGCCTAAAAACGAAGTTTGAGCTGTTTCTATAGTTTTAGTTTTTTTTATTATTGCTGCGCCGCCGATGACACGATTTTTAAAAACCATAAAGATTTTACATCCTCGCAGCGGTAGAAATACTGTGTGAAAATTTAATTGAAATCAATCCTATAGTTTCCTAGTTACACCATAGAGAATGATTAGAAGCAATACTGTCGCATGTATACATCAGAAAATTCTAAGTCGACGATCCGTAATAGCCAAGGTAATGTTCGGATGCACCTAAAAAAGTGTATTATGACGCTAGGCCTTTCTTTCATAGGTTAGTGGACGGCCTGTTATGCATACAATAATTTTTCAGTTTTACAACCCCCACCCCCCAACCACCCCAATATCACCCCCATCCAATAAAAGTAGAAAATGATCAGGAACCTCTAAAACGCCTAAAAACAATGTTTGAGGAATATTTAAAATTTTTTGTTTTTTGCTAATTACTCCACCGTCCATGCACCGATTTTCAAACTTACAGGAACATTGCCTACTACTACCCCCACAGCATATCGCTGCCAAATTTCATAACAATCCATGCAGCGGTTATTGACATTACGTGGCTAGAAAAACTCGTACAGACAGACCGACAGACAGACAGTCCGACGGAAATGAATTGTGTGGATTTTCGTTATGTAGACATCATAAAATACCCAAAAAGCGTAATATCTCAAAATCGAAAATTTTCACGATCACAGTACTCCCCTCACCTATCGGTGTGGGAAGAAAAGTCCATAATCATGTCATCCACTTTAGGAAGATTACTAGAATCACCACGAACGTAACCTTCCTCCAAACTTCAAAGATATGCTGGCGTCTGCCCGTTACAACAAACACCTTCACCGTTCCACTCAAGTCTAAATGTCGCATACTGTATAGCGCAGCGTATGCATAGCGGAATCCCGACCAGACTGTGGCTGCCGCGAACAATTAATAACATGTGACGTCATACAGCTTTTCACCTCCGCGGTTGCTTTACACAAATATAAAATTGAATAGCTCCACCGTTTTTTGGAATATTCAGATGATTTTTTCGACGTTCTTCAAGTGAAGAAATCGACTATCAGATAATAATGAATTTTCCAAATTTTATTTTTTTGGAAACTTCTCCATTCCTGGGATTTTTTTGTTGTTTTTGATTTCGAAGTATTGCTTATTTTAGTGGTTTGGCAAATATAATTAATTGATCAATTGACTTACCTGAAGGAAAATTGATCCATATTATATGAGTATTGCCGTTCGAAGAATTACAATTACTTGTAGTAGCAGTTTCTTCCCGCACAGTATACCCGAAATTTTAAAAGTAAATAATACCCTAGATACGGTCCTTGCTCTCATCTCCCAGGTACACTCCGTCAGCGCTCCAGTGGTCAATGCAATTTTGCTCAAAATTCTAGATCAACATAGGGTGGGATGATGGGAAGGGTTTGTAATTCTTCGAACGGCAATACTCATATAATATGGATCAATTTTCCTTCAGGTAAGTCAATTGATCAATTAATTATATCTCGTATTGCCGTTCTCGAATTACAATTACTTGTAGATGTTCAAAGCGAAAGATCTAGAATTTCCTCAACCACTCATAGAGATAAGATAATAGTAATATAATTATTTTATTTAATTATTCGTACTATTTATTTAGCGTATGTCATACAACACATCATTAAAATAAGAGAGAAATAAAATTAAATTTGACTTTCAACATTAACTTTGACAACAACATTATGTATAATATGAAACAAGGGACATAGAAAATTACAATCAAACATTTAATGTTTTAATGTAGTCAATGGAGTTTTCCGTTGCGTTCAGGAACTCATTGAATCTTCCATTATGAGACAATACCAATACTGCCACGTCGAAGGCTACGCCTTGTAAGAGGTATTGGCATTGACATTTTGAAAACAGGTACATGAAAAAGAGCTAACCTATCTTGCTACCACTCTTCAAAACTGCAACGTTTATCCAGTTTCGCATAATCGCAATAAGTGATGCCCATAATACAACAATTAATAGCAATAAAACAATATAGAGGAGTACACACCTGAAATATAGGGGGAATTCACAGGACTTAAGATCCCCTCAGCAGAGGCTATAGGATCATTTGACAGGGGTTGAATGTAAAATGTCGCAAACACCTTAGACGTTTACGTTTAGCCTGCTATGCTTTTGATTAATTCAAGTTCCTGCCCCCAAATGCGGCTGAAGTTAACAGTTAGAATTTAGAAATCAGTGATCAGTGAGATCAGCTTCCGAGGAGCCGACCACTCGTGTTGGCGAAACGTCAAGCAGCGGAGTGCGCCGACGCCAAGGCGGCGGAGCGTGTCGACTCCGGCCGAACAGCCCAAGAACCAACAGTTCATATCGGATCGTGGCCGCGAAAGTCTCACCTAATACCTAAGGAATCAGTGTCAGAGGGACGAAGAGCTCTAGTGATGAGTTCATAACGGTCAATAACCAATCAGGATTGTAAGAGACACACAATAAGAAATTTCAAAACAGTATGCATATTAATACGAGAATGAAAATTAAAGGCTCCATGTTGTGCGCTTATGGTGGCACATGAGACCACGTCTTGACATTGGGTATTTAAAAAACTTCAGTGTCAAATTGATAGAGTGCTCATTTTGCGTTGTGGAACAAAACATCCACCATCTTTTCAACGCAGTGTATTGCTTTAAAGTACTTGAACTGAGTGAGGATAAGATAGAGTGAGGGCTTAACTGTGAAAAGTCCTGGATAAAATTCCAACCTTTAGGGAAAAACTTTGCAACATCGTGTCAACTAAAGGCTCTGATACAAGCAGTTTGCCAAGGACAGAGTACCATAGCTGGGATGGAATTACTACCATTTCCTTGGGCTCATTCAGCGAGAACCGTTTTGTAAATATTTAGATTAAAAGATTGATTGGGGGAAACGCATAGCCACGTTTCCAAAATACTATGAAGATATCTATAGTTACGGAAGCCGAACCTGGTTTCGACGATGGATATCCAATACAGTTTAGATTTGATTGTGTTGCAAATAAGCCAATGCTAGAAATGCAAAAACTTCGACACATATGCTTCAGGATTATTAACTCGCAGTCGGTAGTAGGGAATTCAAATCAATCAATATTCCCTACTTGCAGGGAAATTGTCTTGTATTAATATGTGAGGCATCTAGGAAAATATTTTTATGTTCACCACTACCAAATTTGCCTTGGATAGTTTTAAAGATTCTGAAATCTGACACTACCCGTACACGCAATGTATATTACATTGTATTCTGATCAGAATAGGACAGTCCGAAAATTCGTAGGCCTAAATTATGATCTAGGTGCGTCAATACAGCTAACAATTCAAATAATGGATATGTTTTAGACTGTCATTACATGCCATTACCCATACACGACTTTATTGCTACAGTGTGCACCGCAACTTGTGAGGGAAACGTCTCGTCTGTAAATATCTCAAGAGCGGACACATTGATTGTCACTATGCATAATAAGATGTGTACCCTTGTGCTAGTTGAATATCTGATACCAGCAATGCTACTTAGACTTCACCAAATCGGAAAACAATAGAGTTATTGGTTACTTGAGCGTAATGCTAAATACTTTCTATGTTCTAAGATTTTCAGATCCACCCAACTGTATTTAACAGTGGGGCGGGCCACTACAAACCTCCCTATGAGGGAGTCGGGTCAAAAAAGGAGCATCTGTCCTTGAATAGGAGTTTTCCAACCTGAACTACAATAAAAGTTCATTTCTCCTCCGGTAAGAGAACTTACGATATGTAAAAGTCAAACTCAAATAGGTACATATTGTAGATGGCACCAAAACACTTTACTGCTGATATATGTCGTCGAAGTAAATGACAGATAAAATGTCATTAGACGTTAGAAACTCTGGATGAGCTTTGTAAACACAAAAGGCACCCTATAAAGGCCAAACGGTTAACAATTAAACATAGGTAAAAAGACAGATATTGTTTAATTTTGTCAACTGGAATCATAAATATGTACCTCTAGGTAATTTTAGTAACTTGAATGTTATTGAATTTAAAATGCCAGAGACCTTGAAATTGAAAAAATGTTCAAAGCCTTGAGATTTACCGTCGGGTTTCGGACCCATGGAAACGGTTATGAGTTTATTTTTAACCAACGCCTATGGGTAATAATATGATTGCCATCTTTTACTTTAGATGATTCATTTGATGTAAAAGATGGGTTTGGTATAATAGTGTTCACTAGTATGTTGCTAAAGTGATTCTTATAACAAGAAATCCAGAGGAAAACAAGCCGATTATTAGTGATATTAGCCCACTTATCTAAATATTTAGCAAGTCGACCAGCGTAATATGTATTAACTTGGCTGACTATTTACTAGTCTGGGTGTTCTGATCTGCGAGCATATGCTCCTTTAGGGCTAGGTCTCTCCCCCTCCCTTTTTTCTAGCGGGACCGGGACTGGGACCGCCGATTGTTTATGAAAGACATCCGAGAATTCTTACTGGGTTACACCGGTTTTCCAATGCCTTCTTGGAGTATTCTGTGAAGAGGAATCGCTAACGCGCTGATAGCGGCCAATGACGTATGTTTTGCAGATAACTATCCTATTTCAAGACGTTTGCATGTAAAGGAGAAAACCAGTGAGAAGGGCAGCTACTGAATATGAGCCCTTGGATTCAGAGGCCGCCCCTGTCTTGTTGCTTGAAGAAAGAGATAAAACAATAAACATCTTTTGTGAGCTGCAGGGTACAAATTTACATATCGATCGACCCAACATAGACCTATATTCATAGCAGGTAAAAAATCCTAACCCTTCATTTGAAGAGCGGACGGGAAATTGAATACTAATAACAAAAAAGTAAAGCGGAACATCTATTTTTAGCACCAAGGGTCCGAAGCAGGTATTTAGTCCGATTATCTGCATGTGTATAGATAACGCCATCGGAAATATGAAAGTTTAAGACAGTATACATATGAATACTATAATTTATAACAAAAAAAGTAAAGTGGATTCGAAGTCGAACCGCATAAGTCCTGATCAGTCTTCATGTGAAGGAAATCTAGACACACAAGAATAGATTTGAAAACAGTATGGAATTAATTTACTTGTCTTAGGTACTATCGACTGCTGTGGATCTTCTAGACGTGTTCTTATCGGTGGGCATATGCTCACTTAATTGTGGCACTTCATTTGAAGGCGTTAACCAAAAGCCATTTCGAATTACAGGAATTCATGTGAATCCTTTGCGAAATGCTCAGTGTATTACATATGTAAACACTTTTGTCTGGAAAATCTAATTGGCCACCGAATAATATGTGTGATTCATGTGAATCCCTTGCGAAATGCCCAGTGTATTACATATGTAAACACTTTTGTCTGGCAGATCTAAATGGCCACCGAATAACATGTGTTACCGGTGTAGTGGCCATCCTGAAAGAAAATAATAAAAAATATAAATAAAAGGCTGCCCATTTCGAATTACAGGAATTCATGTGAATCCTTTGCGAAATGCTCAGTGTATTACATATGTAAACACTTTTGTCTGGCAGATCTAAATGGCCACCGAATAACATGTGTTACTCGGTGTAGTGGCCATCCTGAAAGAAAATAATAAAAGATAAAAAATATAAATAAAAAATATAAATAAAAGGCTGCCCATTTCGAATTACAGGAATTCATGTGAATCCTTTGCGAAATGCTCAGTGTATTACATATGTAAACACTTTTGTCTGGCAGATCTAAATGGCCACCGAATAACATGTGTTACTCGGTGTAGTGGCCATCCTGAAAGAAAATAATAAAAGATAAAAAATGTAAATAAAAGGCTGCCCACTTACTGCCTAAGAATTAGAGTCATGTCATGAGCTTCTTCTACGGAGAGAACACTCGATTAGACACTTTTCAACAAAAAACACTCCCGAGCCCGAGATTAACGCGTAACGCGGTCTATACTGTGCTAGCGAAGAAATTGCATTGACCACTGGAGCGCTGACGGAGTGTACCTGGGAGATGAGAGCAAGGACCGTATCTAGGGTATTATTTACTTTTAAAATTTCGGGTATACTGTGCGGGAAGAAACTGCTACTACAAGTAATTGTAATTCGAGAACGGCAATACGAGATATAATATCATTCTTATTGCATCGCGGAGTGTCTTGCCAATCTAACAGTGCGACAACCATGATGCAAAATACTCAAGGAATCGGTAAACCCGATTAGCAAGCCGGTATCTAGAATGTCAATATAAACGCATCGGACGCAAGAAAGCAGATAGCCTTTAACAGGTTAAAGAGAGAACACCATAGTTCCTACCTCCTACTCCTATATTCTTTAGAACACGCGTTTCGCAGAGTTGCCAGGTGTGGAGATTTTCCGCCAATGTGGCGAGTTCAAAACCGCGTTAGCACCAAAAAACCGTAGCTGGGCGATTGGCGACTTTTGTGGCGCAAAACGCACAGTGAGTTGGCGACTTTTGGCTATTTCTAGCGGAAATATTGACAGTTGTTTTACAATTAATACGTTCTACGTTGCCCATAGTGACTTTTTAAGGAGAGAGAGCAGGTCAGTAAAATTGGTCGATCTTCGTTATCGTTATTGTGCATCATTTATCTATTTCTTATCAATGCGCATGCTCAAAAAAACGATAGCAACGAAATCCGTTATTTTTGACGGTCCAAAAACGCCTCAATGTCTCAAAATAAACAATATTTGAAAAGCTGGAGTTTATTTGTAATTAGCAAATTACCCTTAGAAGTTTTAAAATAAACTCACTCACTGGGAAGTTGTTTCAATTCCAATCGAATGGACAGAAAATTAATACTGACATATTTTTTATTGAAGTAAACAAACTAATAGGTAGTAATGCTTATCTATTTTCAGCGGTGCACTCATTGCCACCAATACCTTCGTGACCTGGTACCCAACTGAGATGTACAGCATTGCGTGAACCTAGTAAGCTGAGAGCGTTGAAACAGTCCCGTACCAGTTTTGATGTAATCTCCTTCAGTTCTGATTTGAAAGAGTGCTGAGTGCTGGCATTAGGAGATATGAAACTATGAAACTATACAATTTTTTTGTGAGGCTGCGCCTTCTAGGGGTGGCATTATTTGTATCTTGCAAATAAATGAATGAAATGAATGAGTTCAAGGCCTTTTAAGTGGCCTGGAAGTTCGAAAGGATCACAACAGTTTCTACAATAAATATGATCTGGACCACAGTTTGACATATTTTTGCAGTTTCGTTGGTCAGAGGACACAGGGCTGTTCCAAATTACGGTTCTATCACCGTCCCAGAACTGTTTTCATCATGCCCCGCCCATTTTGTGATTCTAGAATCGATGATTGGTTGGTACGCTGGCTGACCAATCCCAGTTTTTAGAACAATAAATAAAATTATGTAAAAACAATACAGCCAAAATAAACACTAAATTTCGAGACGTTTCGACAAGCGTATTAAATTTGAGGCTAAGAAGTGACCTACATCACTCAAAAACAGTTTTTTCGCACTGTTAACTAATAGTTTTATTTTATCAGACTAACCTCTTTGGTCCAGGGTCCTTTTACTAACTCCGGATTGACAACTTTCGTCCACCTTTGCTGACACTGTACATCGGATCTGTCAGGAAATTGGTTTGAAATCAGGTCCCACCGTTCGCCAAGAGTTTCTACCAGTTGTTTCAACCTGGCATCCTGTAAAGTAATATTTAGTGTAGTATTTGTAATTTCGTGGATTGGACAGGGATGTACCTAATAAGTAAGACACTGAGTAATGTCATCAGCTAAATAATTATTGCTTCTGGAAGAATATGCGAAACCGCGTTGTTGTAAATAAATAAATCTTCTTGCCAAAGAACAAAGGTTGGATCAAACCAGACTGCAATCTATGTAGTGGTCAAAAGAGAACTTAAACCCTTTGTCCCCAGTGGTTACACATTGAAACCACCCTACTATTTTTCGCTGGTTATTATGTAGCTCTAGAGACGTCATTTCCCAGTTGGAACAACAACAGTTGATTTAAATGACCCTAAAATATCGACAGCAACGACGAGAGCCTCGCCAAACGAAAGTATGATTTTGCTCCACATACGTGTTACGTAAACTAGGAAATCTTAACTTGATCTTTGATGTCGGAATCTATATTGTCGTTGATTAAGTGACGGAGCTCAACGTATTTCATGAGCTCTTGGTTGACGCATTTCTTCCTCACTTTGCTGATCACAGAGAGTAGAGCTATAGGTCGGTATAGTTAGCTGGATCAGCTTTGAATTCTTTTTTTGGCACCGGCTGGATACAACCTGGCTTTTAGTCTTTTGGGACGATGCGGCAGTTGTAGGACATCCGAAAGAGGTGCGTAAGTATGATGCCAAGTGATTGTAACAGCTTCCAGACTGTTTTGGCTCTGAACGTTATCTCACTCATTGATAGCTTGAAGACCATCGGTATCGATGGTACCTGGACATTGGGAGACGGGAGGGACATTTATAGTGGAATTTGTTGCAAATTAATGTGTTTGTAAATACTTCGGTTTTGTCTTATCAACAGACTGTGTTGATTAATTCGCGTTTTAGTCGGATACCTCGCGAATTATATAAGTTGGCGTATTACTCATGACATTTATTTAAACACGTATTTTCACCCCTGATGAAATCTACGGTCCGATACATTTGGTGGTTCCCACGCATTTGTTTGATGGGTCTGATGGGCGAGTGATGCACCAGACCGTGACCCTACTGCATTTCGTCAAATAACTGGTTTTGAACTGAGGATTGTAGAAGCTAGGGAAATAGCAAGTCGTATTGAATATCCATGCTCCATCATCGCGACGGTGTAAACGGCTGGACTACGCGACTGGTTTCGAAATTATTTGTAGTAGTTATGTTCTATCATTAATTTTGAAACTGAATTGGATATTGCTTGACAGCGCATGTCTAGTCAGATACCTGGTTTCAAACAGTTTGGAATCATTCACAGTACCTACTCGTTTGAGAACTCTATGCGACGTTTCTCCTAATATATAGACATCTTCATCAATGGAACGACGTAAGTTTCTTTGATTAATGGAAAATGGTAGGAGTCGTGTTAGATTTCAAAACACTGCAAAGTATAAAAGACCGTCGGAGGGCAAAATATTAGGAAAATAAAAAATGATAATGTAAAAATTAACTAACGCACAATAATTACAACAACAGAGGATGACAACCGGTGAACCGGTATATAAATTATAGATGTAATAATTTGAATACATATTAAATAAACATGAAAAATGTACCTCTTCTTTGCTCCATCGCCCCTTATTAATTTGTTTCCGAAATTTCGAAACGTGTTCCTGTACATCAGCGCTGTCGTCACTGTCTTCGTTTCCCGTATTATCTATTTCCGAATCTTCATTTTTCACCCTGTAACAAAAATAAATAATTGAGTACTCAGCTATTAAATCACATGAAAGTTAGACAATCAGCAAGTTAAACACAGAAATTTTCATATGGAGGAGAATATCAAGTTTTATTTTTTCCTTATATTTTATAAAGCTCGAGAAATAAAGTCAATAGGCCGTTGTGGAGTAGTTCAAAGTTTTGTGTACCTCGGTTCTTTGATCAATAATTCGGGTAGCTGTGAAAATAACATTCGACGGCGCATTCAACAGGCACGTGTGGCCATGACAAAGCTTACTAAAGTATGGCGTGACCATAACATCACTAAGGGCCAGTTTCTCCAGTTACAAGTGTCAGATAGGTAGCTGCCAGTTAGCGTTTCTAGCTTTTCTAACTGTCAGATAAGATTTACGTGCATTCGTAAGTTTAACCTTCAATTGTTTAAACAATTTATCTAACAGTGAATCGTTAACTTCCAGATAAATATTTAACTGGACATTGAGAAACCGGCCTTCAAGCTACAAAAATGTCGCTGGTTCAGTCTCTTGTGTTCTCCATATTTTTGTATGCCTCGGAAACGTGGACTGTTAAAAAGGCAGATCGAGCTCACATAGATGCTTTTGGAATGTGGACGTGGAGGAGAATGCTGAGAGTTCCTTACACCGCCCATCGAACTAAGGTTTCATACCGGATGAGCTCGGCAATCCAAAGAGACTATCCTCCATTATGTCGACGAGAATGATGCTCACATTCTTCGGACATATACACAGAAGCGATAATATGGAGAAACTTGTAGTTCAGGGTCATGCCCCGAGTGGGCGGCGCCGTGGCCGTCCCCCTACACGCTGGGAGGATACGATTAAACACTTGCTGGATTTGAGTATCAAGAGCGCCACTAAACTGACAGTAAATCGCGAACGATGGCAAGCTACAGTTGTCAAGACTATTGATAATATTCGGCAAGTTCGCAAGATGTCTGTTAAGACATTGTGACTATGATGATGATATGGTTATATAAAACTGAATCAATACAGTCTTTTTTGACCACGTACATAATATGCTTCGAAGAAGGATGTTCCTTAAATCTACAAGTGGGCCATATTTTTCAAAGTGTCGTTAGGATTTGTTCTCGAATTCCAAACGATACGTGTCTAATCCTGTTCATCCTGAACTTATTATTACGCTTCATGGAAGCTCCTAATCATAGCTCTTGTCAATGAGCAAGTTTCGATATGGACAATCAATAAGATATTCGGCCACATTCTAAAATACACAGGGGGTTACGCTTAGTATAGCTTCTTAAGGGGCGACTTCCTGCAGGCGTCACAGACTTCCGGTAGCGGATAAAGAAACACACACAGGAAGGGTTCCAATAAAACGATACGTAATGTATGATAATTTTTGTAAGAAGCACGTGCTATGGTGTGGCAAGGCATACTGGGACGGTATAGGTAACGTGATAACTTTGAGCAAGAAAACTGACAAATTATACTCATAGTTTTTTATTCTCCGATCTTTTTGAGAGTACCTTGTCAATGTGAAGCTGGCATAAGAAAAAAATCAGAAGCGTTAAACAAAATTTTTGATTAATGACGTTACGCTACAGGGGCTGTATAGGATATAAACAACTGTCTAATTTATTTGAGACTGCGGAATATAGAGGGCGTTGTCGAGGATTACATTTTTTCAAGCACATTTACGTGAAAAAAGTATACTTTGTAAATGTCACTCTGAGTAACAGTTTTCCAGATATCTTCTTGCCTTGAGGCTTTCGAGATGTGGGTGTATAGACGCATACTCAGAGTTTCTTGGACGGAAAGGGTCACAAATATTGAAATGTTAAGGCGTATGAATAAAGAAACTGAAATAGTAGAAAATGTCAAAATGGGGAAACTTTCTTACCTGGGTCACGTTATGCGTGGAGAAAAATACTATATTCTACAACTGATAATACAAGGGAAAATACAAGGAAAAAGAAATGCGGGAAGAAGATGCAGATAGAATTATTGCGAGCAGCCGCATCTAAAGCAAAAATCGCCATGATGATAGCCAACCTTCTTAGATGAGATGGCACTTAAAGAAGGAGGAGATATCTTCTCTAAATTTTTCCAAATTTCCAAATTTTAATTTTTTACGAAGTAGGCTGTGATTAAATCAGATGTCAGTTGCAATAAAAATGCTACACACAGCATAGTTGACAATAAGCAGAATATCTCTGAGGATTTCCCATATAAAAATGGTTCCCACAGAATTTGACCTTGGGATGATTTTACGCACAAAATAGGTACGATTTTACGGGTGTGAAATCTGGGTAGAGATGCGAAAATAAAAATATCGATACCGGTACCAATTCGATATTTTTTTAGCCAAGTACACGCCAATGGAGGCGCGTTTGGTTCGTAATTATTTTCGATACCGATACCGCTACAAAAGTAGCGATACCAGCTTGGAATCGCTCAAAAAGTATCTAAGATAAGAATACTCGATATTAGTGCAGAAGTATCGATACATTTCAAGTATCGAAGTATCGTTATCATCCCTACGAAATCCATCCAAAAGGGGGGATGCGCGTGTAATTGCCGCCAACCGGAGATATTGTGCTGATTGTTTACTATGCTGTGCTTAGTTACTGTCAAAATTTGCTAGTGGTTGTTGACATGCCTGTTACTCATCGTGAAAGATTTTTTAATATGTAAGCGCATATGATATACTATTTTGAATGGGACAAGAGAACAGGGGCGGATTTAGGATTTCGTCTTGGAGGGGGCGGCTCGAATTTCATCATGAGGAAATTGACCCACATGGACGCGCTATAATTTTGTGACGAGCAAAAAAACTCTCAATCGAACTTTTGGTATTTATATAAATATAATAATCCGCCACTGAAGATTAATGTAGATGAATAAATATATTTTTCAAAAACCGAAGAGTCCCGATATTCTATGTTCTATTCTCCACCAGGGTTACTGCCCTTCTTATGCTGTTAATGAAATTCTTCCCCAAATAACTTCACAAAATAAAATACATGTAATCATTCTATTGGTACCGCTAAGGGGTATTATTCTCCCCAAAACACTACACAGGAAAAATCACTATGTCCATTTGCGGTTTGAAGGTTTTTTATCTCCAGCCCTGTGGTCATGAATGCAAATAACATGCACCTTATTTTTGCGGTTTTCACAACTACAATTAGCACTTCGTTATTCACCGAACGAAATAAGACAGGTATGTAATTATAAGGTGTAACCCTTTCATCGATACTCAGATTTACATATTATTAGATTCACAAAAATGAATCATATGGGAAAGTTTTTTGATGCTTTTATTTGCAGAACAAATGGTGGATTGGAAGCATATTTTATGTAGCTCTTTGAATATGAGAAAATGTTGGATTCATTGTAATATTTGAAGTATTTTACAAATAAGGAAGCGTATGATTAACCCTTAACCGGTGGCAGTTTTGGTACGCCAACGGTCAGGTGTAGTGTGTGTGTAGTGTAAAGGATTAAAACAATTTTTTTTGTAAAACAAATATTTTACTTAACGAATATAACACAAAAATAATTAAACGAGAACATATAAAAATAAAGCAATTTAAACAGATAATCTCCACATAAAAGGATTACCTCTGCGTGAAATTATTAAAAAAAAAATACCTATTTTTATACTATAACCTTAATAAAGGGAGAACACATAAATTCGGACTAGTCACGAGGTTAAGAACAATGATTTAGTTGTTATAACCGCTTAGTGCATACAAAAATAAACGTACTGCTGCATTTCGTTACTTTCTACATCATTTTGTTTTTTAGTAATTCCATTCTAAAGTTTAAAGAAAGGAATTCAAATTCAGGCAATCAGTGCCAACCGCGCGAATCATCAGCAGTGCATTGTTGCCAAGAACAGCTCCGACTCGCAGACGGGAACAAAAGACAAGATAGATGAACCAGCCCGCGTACAGCTTCGGCATTTCGCGCGCCATCACAATGCGGTAACACAGCACACATACTATGTCTTTTGATTGCCTGTTCGCCTTTAGGGCAGTGACGTCACTGCCCTAGGAGAATTCAAATATTTTCCTTATTTTCACGGCTTTCCTGTGCCCAAAAAAATCGGAGAAAAGAATGAGATGCTTTTTATGACGCAAAACTTTCAAAACCATTAAAACATAAAAATATATAGCAAAACAGAAAGTTGCAAATATTTGTATTTGAAATTTCATTGATTGATTAAATAACGTCTAAACGGGTAGGCATCTAAGGTTCACTTCCTTTCACCCATTTACTTTCTATCTCTATTACGCAGCATGTATATCCTTCCTCTTGCAATATCTTCCCTAAAGCCCTTTTCAAAATGAAACTGCGCAATGAACTTTCACCCTATTTAGCGCCGGCCTTTGAATATTCCTACTAGTATTGGGGTTAGCCGTAGAATCAGGTAACCATTCAAGCCTGTGCATGCAGTATCTCCCTTCCTTTCTTCAATCTTTTCTATTTTCCTCGACATACGGTCGTCCTGCAGGGCCGCACTTTACAAGTCTGTACAGGTCAGTTTTTCAAGTAGGCTGTTCATATGCACCCATGTTTTTTTTTGGAATCTATTATTTCTTATCCCCGTCTGGGGGCGGGTTAGAATGTCTCCCATCGTATATCCTGCGTGTCGTAAAAGGCGACTAAAAGGAACCGAACTACTGTCGGTATAAACAGTAATCTCTTCTCAATCAACAGCTTTGAGTGGACGAGTTGAGACGAGTCAGGACACCTTCTTGTCCTTGGGGTGAGAAATTGCCCCTAAAGGCGGATGAAGCAGTAGATACCATCTGGTTAACGGCATGAGGATGCAGAAAGCAAATGGGAAACTACTGGATTAAAGATCTCAAAGATATCCCAAGAGAAACTCGTAAAATGAGTAAATTCATTTTCCGAGTTCACAACATGCCTGTTAAGACATTGTGACTATGATAATGATTATTTCTTATTGGAAAATATAAAATAGAATAAACAAAAATTAAAATTGAATAGTCTAGGGTGTCCTATTAAGAATGGACGCCGGCAATATCTCGGTAACCGCTAATCACGTAACTTCGAGCAAAAAATATGATTAGGTAAATCGGCCAGGAGAGATCGCTGGAAATTATTTTCAAGTTCCGCAAGTGACCGTTAGGGGGCGTAACTGCTACGATCAATCGGAAAAACGGTTTTTTCGCAAAAAAATCTTCGGATAAAGGTATAATATATTATAAATAATACCATCATGTAGACTGGACAATTTGCGATTCCTTTTATGTTAATAGTCTTTTGCTCTTGTGAAATGTAGTGGTGGGGGAACTTCAAAGTCTTTATTTAAATGGCAGTAACTTTGGCATAAGTTAACGGAATTAAACAAGCTAGGTCGTGTTTGTAAAAGCTGTCCCTGCCTAAAAATTATCCAAGCTGATCTTGACTCAGTAGGTACAGGGGGGTATTTGACATCATAACACTTATTACCCCTTATTACGAAAATGTTAAATGGTATGTAATATCTCTCTTAAGATAGATAAGGGGCGAAATTCTCAAAAAGTCAGCGCAAGTTTCATCTTCCTAACTATTTTCAAACCGGAAATATCAATAAAACAAGTATTATGACAAGTATGCTGTGAGTTTCAGAAACGATTGGTGCCCTATAGGAATATAGCCTTCCGTCACAACTTTTTGATAATCATTCTACAGCTAATACTCCAGTAAAGCCACAAGAAATCATATTTTGACTTTCTGAAAGAGCCAGGCGTAGTAGACGCTAACAAGTGCTGTATTCAATTTTTATAATAACAAAAATAAATTACAATTTAAGATAGATCATGATTTTTATTATTATTAAACGTCAATTTGAGGTGATCACAAAGTGTCATATAACCTCAACAAGCAAAGATAGTAAGAAAAAATCAGTGTCAATAGATCTTAAAAATGAAGACCAATTAACAGCAAAATAAAGCAGCATTTGTTAACCTTGTTGTTATACCACGTTATTTTGCTTGCACGCTAGAGTCAAATAAGTACGTTTCTCAGCATTACCGTTAATGGTTCTCAGATAAATCAAAGGATAAATATCACACAACAAATAATCAACAAAGCAACCTAACCTAGCCTAACCGAAGAACACTGCGCACTTATGTCACTCTGTCACTGTGGCTTTTTGTGAAGAGTGAGAAGGCTGTGGGTTTGTAAAACAGCGCGCTGTTGCCAGTTTTCAATGTGGTATCTTAATTTCCGAAACAGTTTCAACAACCATGACTAAAATAATTAATAACTAACTCAAACGGTCGCCAACCTTACTTTTTAATGCAATTATATAAACTACATATTCCAAATTTATTTTTGTATCTACTCTTAAAATGATTATTCTGCCTTTAATTACAAAAAATGAAGTCAAGCTGATTGACTCAGTACTTCCCACACATTACGGTAATACCAGTTTATTATGTTCCCATAGCATGAAGCTTTAGTCTAAGATCCCCTTGCCATCGCCAGCAGCCCCTCCCCCCTTTCCTTTCCAAATTGTCTTATGCCACTAGGTCTCATCTCCACAGGTCAATGGACAGCCTATTATCAATACTACAAACTTTTCAGTTTTTCAACCCCCCCCCCCCCGCCCCCCAACCAGGAACCCCTAAAACATCTAAAAAAGAAGTTTGAGCTATTTTCATATTTTCAGTTTTTTAATTATTGCTACGCCGCCACTGACATGATTTCTAACAACCATACGTGTTTTCCATCCTCACCACGGTAATAATACTGAGTCAAAATTCCATTAGAATCGATTTAATAGTTTCCATATTACAAATTGCAAAACGATCTAAAGCAATAAATAGTTTTTCAACCTCCCCATCCCCCAACCACCCCAATTTCACCCCCACCGAAAACAAAGTAGAAAATGCTCAGGAACCCCTAAAACGCCTAAAAACGAAGTTTGAGCATTATTTAATTTTTTTGTTTTATGCTAATTACTCCGCCACCCATGCACCTTTTAAAAATTATAAGAACATTACCTAGGTACTACGAATCCACAGCATATCGCTGCCCAAATTTCATCACAATCCAGGCAGCGGTTACTGAGATTATGAGGCTAGAAAAACGCCAACAGACAGACACACCGACAGACAGACCGACAGACAGACCGACAGACAGACGGACAGACACACCGACAGACAGACCGACAGACAGACCGACAGACAGACCGACAGACAGACCGACAGACAGACCGACAGACAGACCGACAGACAGACCGACAGACAGACCGACAGACAGACCGACAGACAGACAGACAGACAGACCGACGGAAATGAGTGACGTGGATTTTCGTTATGTAGACATCATAAAACACCCAAAAAGCGTATTATCTCAAAATCGAAAATCTTCGCGATCAAAATATTCCCCTCACCTGTCGGTGTGGGAAGTAAAAATGTTAATTTGTCACAAGGGCTCATATAAAAATTCTAATTTTTAATCGTTAACAACTTTCTGAAATGATCGATAAGATGTTTTGAATTTTTGAGGGTAGATACATAATATGTGATTCAACTTACAAAACTGAAAAAAAAGTTCATCTACCAACAACACTTGTGAACGAATGATCTACGATTGAGATTCCGCTTGACATCTCAGCCCTCAATTCAAGCAATAGGGGATCGGTGCAAAGTTAGTTGGGGAGTCATATAAAAACCAATGGGTACCCAAAGAAAGGGTGAAACTTGACGAAGCAAAATAGCAATGAAGGAGAAAGTGAGGCCCAGATTTCTTATGTTATTTCCAGGGGTAATTCCGCCCCTGTCGTTCTCTGTGTCTTTACAAAGGCATCTTTCGTGCCCCATATTTTAGGCGCTGCATAATAGAAAATGAGAGACAATCGTAGAGCTCCTTTCTATTAGACCCATGGGAATATTTTAATTCGGAACTAGTTTTTTGTGCGTTCGATGAAGGGTCGAGGTGGATTGTGATTTGGTTTTCTTCTGTAGGACGGTGTGTGCATCGGGCATAAAATGAATATTTTTATCCCAGATGGTGCGTAGAATCGCGAACAAAAAAATGGAGTTGAGAAGGTTGAATCTGAATTTCCTGCTAAATAGTAATATTGTTTAAATTAGCGTGCTCTGATAAAGAGTTTGGACAGTTTTTATATTGTTGTTTCTTTTTAACTTCACCGACAAAGGAAGGGTAAGTTATTAGAACCGGCTCGTTTTCGCAAATTTTTACCGAAATCAACGGTGGTGTCATTTCCAAGGTAAAATCACCTCCTGCCTTATTTTCTGAAAAGAAAATGCTATGTTATATTATTATTTTTCCGAGTAACCCCCACCACCCCCCACCATTAAATCATGTGCACCAAAAGAGGACCAAAAGATAGAGAAAAAAAGCATCTTTATGACAGTAAATTTTGAAATTATTTGGATCATTTTTTATAAATTTGGAAAATTTTGCGGCATGTGAGGTAGCGTTTTCGACATAAGAAAACATGATCTTTATTGTGGTACCCCCCTCGCTTTAACATCGTAGCGGGACCAAAAACTAGATTTTTGTTTCTAATGATGATAACCTTTTTATAGTGACCAAGTTTGAAGAAAATCGGAAAACTTTGGTTTATTTTGATGTCCGTCAGTGTGTCTGTCTGTACGTCCGTGATTTCATTCTCCAACGATTACTCAAACACGCCTCAAGCGATTTGCTTCTAAATTTGGCCGACCTGAATTACTAAAGGTCCTTTCGAGTTGGAAAAGTGTTGGTGTCAATGGAGGATGGAAAAGAGTGGGGGGGTGCACAAAAAAAATTTAATACAAAATTCAAATTTGATAGCACCAGTTGAAAGAGAATGTGTCTTTATATGTCTAAAACGATATATCATGTTAATTTTTTCTGAAATGCAACCTAAAAAAATCAAATAAATTGAAATACTCAAATAACAACAACCACTTGAGTCAAGGTAGTTCCTAGATGAGGTCTACCTCGTTCAACGTCCACATTTTTTAAAATTGTGTTAGGGGCGGTGAAACTGAATTGAAAAAGAAACAGTTCCATAGGATCTCTGATGATTTTCAACCTTTTTAGTTTAGTTTCTTACTTACTACTGCCATTGATTAACACATTTAAATACGTTAATCAATGCTACTGCTTACTAACACAATTTTCAAAACCATATACTTTATGGATCTCCGCCACGGACCACGGCACGGTTCAAAGATTTCATTGGTAGCAGTTTAGTGATGAGCTGCATACATTACACTCATTACAGAATTATCTACAAAAATATTTTTTTTGTCTAAGGTAAGGCAGTATTCGGATAAAGCTGAAAAGTATATTATGTCGTTCCTTTGCAGGACAATATAAAGAGTTCACTACAAAGACAAAAAAATTTTCAGAATCACAATCCTCTACCCCCAAATTACGCCAGTTTTACTCCCTCTAAAAAAAGGTGGAAAACGATCAGGAACCTCCAAATCACCTAAAAACGAAGATTGAGCTGTTTATATTATTATAGCTGTGCACTATACAATCGCATTACGGCACCATTTCTAAAAACCAAACTCGCTACGGTAATAATACTTCACAATTTCATTAAAATCAATTCAATCAACCAATTCAATGATTTCCAGGTTACAGAGTACCGAACGATCTAAAGCAATACCTAAGCGTATGTATAAATCAGAAAATTCCAAGTCCCTTGGTTTCTCTAATAGGCAAGGCAATGTTCGAATAGACCTGAAAAAGTGTATTTATGCCGCTTTAACAGGTTTTTCTGTTTTTTGCTAATTATTTCGCCGCCCATGCACCGATTGTCAAAATTATAGCAGCATTAACTACTACGACCCCACAGCATATCGCTATCCAAATTTCATTATAATCCATATCGCGGTTACTGAGATTACGAGGCTAGAACGCCAATAGAGATACTGACCGACGGAAATGAGTGACGGGGATTTTCGTTATGTAGATATCATAAAAGCCCAAAAAGCGTATTATCTCAAAATCGACAGTATTCGCGATCACAATAGGTACCTACTCCCCTCACCTATCGGCGTGAGAAGTATAAATTTAACCAAATCTTGTCCAGGAAAAAAATAGTGTAATGTAAAGCGGCCTTAACGTTGAAATGTAACTGGAAAAGCTAAAATTAATATGTAGAAAACAATGTCCATTATTTCATTTATTATCAACTACCTGAAAAAAAAGAACATGGTCGAAAATCATAGGGCGTTACAATTTTCTAGTTGTGATCTTGCAGAATTTATTGAACTCATATAGTGATACTCAAACGGGGACTAGGGGATACATGCAGCTGTCAAATGGAAAGTAATGGCGCCAAGGCGTATACCTAATAAATACATAAGGCTTGAACACCATATGGAAATGGTCTTTTTTATCGCGATCACGCGTCTCGCTTCCTAACCACTAAAAGTTCCTTGACACGACAGTTGGTGTTTTCTTTTCCAATGCAATTAGATTCATTATTACAAACCCCTTTAGATGTTTATCTTTTGCTTGTACTAATAATATGCATGAATAGTGTTCAATATGAATACATTTACTACGTTTACATGTGGAATTCAATTCGAACTGAATTCGATTTTGGTATTGAATACTGCATGTAAACACGGCAAAATTTGGATCGAAAGTGAATTGAGTTTCAAGGTCGATACCGCTCTTTTCTGGGATCGAATGTGGATCGTATCGGACTGAAATCCATGTAAACAGGCAGCGGTATTGAAACCGAATCGGCGACTGCGCGTACGGTCTCTCTGAATCTGTAATATCTTTTCTAAACACGAAAACCACAAAGAGAACAAAATCGTGAACACACAATGGTTCTAAAGTTCGGGTACGTCAGTTTTGTTATCCTTGGTCGAGTACTCAACGAAAACAAGGATAGGTTGTAGGTTATGTGAGATTTATAGGTTAGGTTAGTTTTGACAGCTTGCTCGCCACTTCACGAAATGGATTCAAATCGATCTGAAAACTAAACATGTAAACACAGGAAACGCCGGATATGGCATCGTATTCAATTCGAATTGAATCCCCATGTAAACGTAGTAATTTTTTACGTGGACCAGGTGAAAATCAATTTGGTCGTAGGCAATGACACGTTTTTGATATACACTTACCCGCCTAAGAAAATAGAAAAGAACGAGGAACCCGTAGAAAGCGACAAGAATAAAAAAAGGACAAGGGTTTCGTCTCTGTCTCTTTACCTTTTATGTGATACAGGATCCTACTTCCCAAATTCCACGCAATCTGTGTAGCTACTTGTTACTGGCTAGGAAGATGCCAATAAGCAAGGAACGAAAGACAGATCGATGTAAAATAGGGGTTTGGGTTTTCATCGGTCTGTCCAAATAGAAAATTTCAAGATCACAAATAATATAATAATAAATAATAACAATACCCCTCACATTTGGTGCACGCTTTTATAAGCTTCACATGCTTCGCACCACTCATCTTCCTAACACATCTTTAGTGGAAACACCCACACCGTTTCACAGCTCCGCTACACATCCTCGCTGCGCACATTTTCCCAGCACATCTCTGGTTGGAAACACAGCGTAAAACTCGACTCTAAACTCTTTGGTTTTTGTAAGGCCATATTTTATTATTACTAAGCAAATCGCAGGTGTTTAAAGAATATTTTAATTGCGCATTTAAATGAAAATGTTCTTTCTATTTTTGTTTTTAGTGCCTAATTTTATGTTTTATAACCAAAGTTGATCTGGTTCCATATTTAGGTACTTTACAAAAGTAAAAATATGTTTATTTGTGTTTTTTTATTATATTGTTTACTATATTTTTGCATTTGTAATCATTGATGTTACTATTGTTAGAGTTTAAAAAAATGATTGCGGTTAATCCCGGGATCCCTGGATCCTGTGTTTTAAATTTTTATACCGGGATCTTGAAACAGGATCCCGATCCCGAAAATTAGAAACCCTAGTTTCACACACTGTCCTTAGTAGCCAGACACTCCTCCCGTGAACCACTATAACTATACAAATTTATAAACCTATTGCTGCATAAAAGGACGAATCCCGAAAAAAGAAATCCTATTTAGCTTTCGGAATATGATACCAGATTAGATATTAATTATTGCTATCAGTCAAAAATTTAATTCATTATTTATATTTTACATTTACTCGAACTCCTTTTTTTAATGCTCACATTTGTTGACCAGTTCTTACCATTCCTTTTTTTGGGTATTCTATTTACGGCAGTCGCCATACCTTTACCATTTTTATACTTTGTACATACATTTTTATTTCTAATATAAGTCATAAGTGAAGTAACTTCTATTATTTCACTATCACCGTAAATATTGAGCTGAGCGCACAAAAACACCTACAGTTTTTCAAACATATGAAGCCGATATCAAAAGGAATTATTCTTAAATTCGCATTTGTTACAGAGGAATCAAAGTTTGAAGTTTTGTTGTAAATATGATTGAAACATGTGTGGCCCACCATATTTCACTTTCACTTTCGGGTAAAAACAGTAAACACACTCGATTTTAAAGCAAAAAAAGGGCGAGGGTCGCTAACAGGTCTTTCTTAATGTTTTTGACGATTGTTTACCCCAGACCTCAGTTCACGTACGAATATGATAAAGCGTCCCACACACTAACCATTTCGCGATCTAATTAAGGGCATTTCAACTTTTTAGCTATTAAGAATAAACATATTATTTAAACGTATTATAACATAAGTTGGCGCCACAAATCATTCCTTAAAGTTCTCCGGATTCGTTCTGGGACAATATTTCAATGTATCTTCTAATTTGGAAAACAATGGTATTAAGAAATCTCATCGTATATCAACGCATCATCATCATGATAGTTACAATGTCTTAACAGACATGTTGTGAACTCGTAAAATGTATTAAGTCGGAGCTAGAGTATTGCTGACACGAATATTATCAATAGTTTTGAGAACTGTAGCTCGTCATCGTTCGCGATTTACTGTCAGTTCAGTAGCGCTCTTGATACTCATATCCAGCAACTGTTTCGTCGTATCCACCCAGCGTGTAGGGGAACGGCCACGGCGCCGCCCACTCGGGGCGTGACCCTGAACTACAAGCTTCTGTGAATATGTCCGAAGAACGTAAGCATTCTCGTCGACACAATGGAGGATAATCTCTTTGGATTACCGAGCTCATCCAGTATGGAAACATTAGTTCGATGGGCGGTATAAGGAATTCTCAGCATTCTCCTCCACGTCCACATTTCAAAAGCATCTATGCGAGCTCGATCTGCCTTTTTAACAGTCCAAGTTTCCGAGGCATACAAAAATATGGAGATCACAAGATACTGAGCCAGTGACATTTTGGTAGCTTTAGTGATGTTATGGTCACGCCATATTTTAGTAAGCTTTGTCATGGCCACCCGTGCCTATTGAATGCGCCTCGAATCTCATTCTCACAGCCACCTGAATTGTCGATCAAAGAACCGAGGTACACAAAACTTTGAACTACATCACAACGGCCTATTGACTTTATTTCTCGATGATTGTCATGCTCTCTATCTACGATCATAACCTTGGTCTTGTTGTAGTTAATATCAAGTAATAAGGGTTGTATCGTCAGCAAATCTAAGTTAGATATTTTGCTTCCGCCAATAGGTATACCGCCATTCCAGTTGTCCAATACCTGTCTCATCAAAAATTCAGAGTAAATGTTAAATAACATCGGAGATAATACACATCCCTGACGAACTCATTTTCTGGTTGCTGTTTGACCAGACAGGTTACCATCAATTCTTACACGAGCCGAGCTAGACTCATAGAGTTGCTGTATGAGAAATACTGTAAGTGGTAAGGTACATAGAGATAAGGATTTCCCACAGTTTAGGCCACTTTACGTTATCAAACGCCTTAGAATAGTCCCCAAAGCAGATAAAAACGGGAAAATAATGCTCTCTGGCTTTTTTAATAATCTGTTCACGCGTACCGCGTCCTTTTACGAAACCTGCCTGTGGGCCTTAGAAATTTGCCAGCCAATAAAACCCTCCAAACGAGACCGTAAAATATATAGTAGTATCAACGCACTGTATGCAAATTTGTGCACTAAAATTCTATTATTTATAACAGATAGTGTCCGCAGGTATGGGGGCGAAATTGGGAGGGTGGAAAACTTAGTGGCTCCAGAATTTATGCATTACCAAAAATATGTCGGTAGTACCGGTACCAGCCACTATACGCCATTTCTTAGCTTATGTACTAACAAACTAACCAGTTCAGACGCAGATTGCATGCGCTTGCAAGGTCTATTTGCACACTTGTATTACAAAACCACCTCAAACAATGAAACTGTACCTTGCAAACGTCGATGCCCACGCGGACACCCTCCCTACATGTATGTATACGAAATATTCAAATTGGCATAGAATACTGCGACACGGCATAACGAGATGGATTGTTTCTTTCGCCTCCCGTCGATTCCATTCGTGCATTGTGCAGATCGGAGGACGCAAGTACACGAGAGTTGCGATTAATAATAGTGATAATAACAGGGCATTATGCTTTTTAGTTGCAGCTGCTCCCCATATACATACGCCATACGAGGAGACCATCCCTGTGTGCTAACACGCCACGCTGGGGTGGATTCACGCATAGGCGGGGCTCAAACTGAGTCGTAGAACGGAGAGCTGATGACATTGGAGTCATTTCAAATGATGTTAATTGACTCAGTATTTTTTTTTTCACACTCATACTTTATTCATGTTTTACACACAATACACATGTGTTTACACAAGTCAACTAAAAAACATGTAAGCACTGCTGAGCAAGCAGTGCAGAATTGTAAAATCCAAAATGGAATATAAAATATTACACACAAACATATAGTTAAAAACAAACACACATAAAAATATAAAAATACATGCAATTTAAAGTCGAAGATCACAGGTACAGTAATCTCAGTCTGCGAGAAATTCAGCTACACTATAAAAGACCTTGCTAGTTAAAATTTGTTTAACTTTTTTTCTAAATTCTTCCATATGTAGCAATCGAATCTCGACTGGAAGCTTATTGAATAATTTTATGGCTAAAGACTCTGGCCGATTTTGGCACCTAGAAAGTCTACAATGTGATGGCACTAGCTTACCTCGCTGTCTGGTATTGTAATTACTCAGTTCGCCATGCTTTTTAAAAGCGTTCTCAAACTTTTTGACGTATGTAACACTCTCCAGAATAAAAACCGATGGAAAAGTCAATATGCCTGTTTGTTTAAATGATGATCTACAGTCATCTCTACATTTGAGACCCATTATTACCCTGATTGCCTTCCTTTGGAGCCATTGGAAAAGCTAAGACTAACAGCTACTGATAATTGGCCAAACAGCAACTTGGCTGCACTGACTTCTCATGTATGTGAAAAGCGCTGTACATGATGAAGAAGAACGTCAAATTTTAAACGCCAACTAACGTAAGTCGTTAACAAAAGGAAAGTATTTTATGGATATAAACATTTTTGCCCCCTCCCTCACCGTGCAACTTCAACCAAAAAACATAACATTTCAAATATTCCTCAAACTTCGTTTTTCGACCTTTTTTTGGGGTTCCTAACCATTTTCAACTTTTTTTGAGTGAGGGTGAAATTGGGATGGTTGGGGGGTTATAAAACTGAAAAATTTGTTTTGTATTGCACTGTAAAGGCTGTCCATTGAACTGTGGAAGAAATGCATACATAAAACTATTGTTTTAGATCGTTTCTGTATTGTGTAACCTGGAAATTATTCAGTTGATTTTAATGAGTTTTTGACACATTAGTTTTTGTGGTGGTAGTAGTAGGTAATGCTGCGATAATTTCTAAAATCTGTGCATTGGCGACGGAGAAATTGGTAAAAAACAAAGAATCATCACATCCCCTCCAAACTCAGTTTTTAGGCATTTCAAGAATATTTTGTATGCACAGTGATAGTAGATGCGATTGTTCCAGAACTACCATAAGGGTAGGTACTATGATTCAACTATCTAAGAGATAGTATGACAGCACAGTCGTGACAGTCCGATAGTGACTTTCAAGCTGTTCGACCGTAACGTTCGACCTCTTCCGATTCCTAATCTCCACTCCTCCCTTATCTCCCCATAAGTGTTCCTCCATGCCTCTTTCCCACACTTCTTCATCGATTCCCTCTCTCCAGCCTTTTTGTGGTCATCCTAGTGTTCCAATTTAAGATTTTCTTTGGTATCCGTTGTTGTGGCATTCTCTGGACATGTACATTGTACATACCACACTAATTGTTGGGTTCTAATGTCATCGATATTGCCGTGTTTTATATCTATGCTCTGTCTTACCGTGTCGTTCGATGTCTGGATCGTTCCGGCCGCTCTTCTCCAGAAGTCCATCTCCATGGCTCTTAGTGTTTTTTTTTGTTTTTTTCTTTTAGAGGCCATACTTCAGCAGTGTAAGTTATTATGCTCTTCACGATTGAGTTGTAAATAATTTTTTTCTTATTTATATGTACGTTTTTATCCCATAACATATTGTTTAGTATGGAAAGTACTCTTCTTCCTTGAACGTTCCTCCCAGATATCGCTTCGTCGAGTGTTTCGTCTTGAGATACTTTCATTCTCTGCAATGCCTATTAGTTTGACCCGTTGCTAGTTGCAGCTCCTTTTGTTGCCCTCCAATGCACATATATTATATACTGGGTCTTGTCGATGTTGACTTTTAGACCCCAATAGGGTACTTGCAGAAAAAAATATTATGTCGTTTACGCGTTCCTTAGAGCCTAGTAAACATGACAAAATCACTTGTTTGGTTTTTTGGAATCGGCTGTGAGAGATATTCCAAAAATTATTTCAAATGCTGGGAAATGCCGCGCAAACAACCTCTGACGTCAGTGATATCCTATAGTGATGGGATGAAAAGTATTGATATTCGATATCGATAGCCAGTGCTAACCTAACATTTTGACATTGATGATTATAACCACAAAACACAGTCACACACAAAAGTACAAAAGTCAAAAGAATAAAAGTTAGGCTAGATTACTAATTAACTTTGTAGGGATGGGCTTGAATTAGATTCTATCTTTGGATTCATTCATAATGAGATGCGCCGAAATGAAATGATTGCTTCGATTAGTTGCGAATCTCGATCACAAACAGGATGAACTGTGATACCTATCAGATATAAAAATGTATTGCAACGAAAATGCTAGTGGGTTAATTGCCTGTTTCAAATATGTTTAAGTATCAATAAATTGAGTCGCCTTGTTAAAGAATTCAGATCATCTCTAGTTTGCAGTTGAATCCCACTGACCTGCGCTGTAGCAGTATCGATTGTCGATATCGATAAGATACCTGTTTTAAGTCACGTGGAAAAATTTGAATATATCCTTATTTTTTGGAATCGGCTGTGAGAGATATTCCAAAAATTATTTCAAATGCTGGGAAATGCCGCGCAAACAACCTCTGACGTCAGTGATATCCTATAGTGATGGGATGAAAAGTATTGATATTCGATATCGATAGCCAGTGCTAACCTAACATTTTGACATTGATGATTATAACCACAAAACACAGTCACACACAAAAGTACAAAAGTCAAAAGAATAAAAGTTAGGCTAGATTACTAATTAACTTTGTAGGGATGGGCTTGAATTAGATTCTATCTTTGGATTCATTCATAATGGGATGCGCCGAAATGAAATGATTGCTTCGATTAGTTGCGAATCTCGATCACAAACAGGATGAACTGTGATACCTATCAGACATAAAAATGTATTGCAACGAAAATGCTAGTGGGTTAATTGCCTGTTTCAAATATGTTTAAGTATCAATAAATTGAGTCGCCTTGTTAAAGAATTCAGATCATCTCTAGTTTGCAGTTGAATCCCACTGACCTGCGCTGTAGCAGTATCGATTGTCGATATCGATAAGATACCTGTTTTAAGTCACGTGGAAAAATTTGAATATATCCTTATTTTATTTTGCAAATATCTTTTTTTGGTCGTCAGTAAAATCATGTTTTTTGTTTCGTACTGCTTCTTGATATGGTTTTCTTTACGCTATGTGTATACACACCCGAGACGATTTCACGACCTCTGCAACTACCCTATTGTCATACTCTTAGATAAGGAAAGAGAGGGGATACCGCACGCCCATTTGATGCTATATGGCTTAGCTGATACCGAAAATGAATAGCTGTCAAAATGTTGGTGGAAAACTGACGGTAGTGTCAAGGTGGTGTTTTTTGCGATATTTAACGTTTTTAAGACCAATCATTGTGGAATATTGTGGTGAGCGTAATGGTGGGGTGTGCAGCTTACCGTTGTAAAAGCCACAGCAGCAGGAAGGAGCCAGGAATCACTTTTCACAGGTAAATTTATGTTCATATTTTTTGGTGTATCCGAAATTCATGCAGATATCTCGATATCTAGTTCAAAGATATATGTGTATCCGAAATATAATTTGGAATGTACCACTAACATGCGAATCATAATGTTTTTGAGTACGTAAAGTCTAAGAATTATGTTTTTAAGGGATTTTTTGGTTCAAATACAATCAGTTTTCCAGTGGCGTATCTATTATAGCTTACATTTTGAATAGAAATATTATGACTTTGCATTGTAATATATAATATACCAATACCCTTATACAAGGTGTGCATTTCAAGGGTGGCCTTTATTTGTAGTTGTATGAATAATAAAATTAATTTTCTTTCTTCCTCGACAGGTTTCCCAAAGATCTTCCTAGACATGATTTATGGATCAAAAATATGAGGATCGAAGGTTGGAAGCCTACAAGCAACGATAGGCTTTGTTCTAAGCATTTTGAACAGAATTTCCTTCATCAAACAAATCAGAAAGTATATCTTCTGAAAGGAGCAGTCCCCACCATATTTGACGAGCTTCCGGAATACTTGCGTCCAAAAATTGTAAGTTATAATTCCTAGCTTACATTGTTTACGCTTAATCAATATTAAAATAATAAACATCCTAGGATTATGATAGATGGATAGATGGATAGATGGATAGATAGATATACTTTATAGTCTAAGAATTTACAAGATTCTTATTGACAAAGCTATATAATAACAAACAAAACTTTTGGGATATTCACTAAAACCTGTGAGGAGGAAGTTTGTTATAAATCTTCACTCCATTGTATATAATTGGATCATTAATGAGTTATGATTTGGGTGTGATATTAATTTAAAATCATTCTTATGCCTTATGCCTATATTCTATATTTATGGTCTCAAATTTGGTTTTATATTTGAGTATTAGTGATGACGTTTCCAAAATAAACAGTGCAATAAAGTAAGGAGAAATACGATTACGAATGGCTGAATAACCATTTAAAAATTGATAGCTATGAAGATCAAAAGGCAGCTAACCTCAAAAATGTAATAATTTCTTGTGTTACAGTTACATTATTAAACAACTATATTTAGGTGTGTTTACTCGATACGAAATCAAAACAAAATGTTACTGTCACTTTTCCTATAAGATTCAGTCACTCATTCACATCTAATTAAATCATAAATTAATTTGTTCTGTCTTTCTTTCGGAAATAATGTTTCAAACATTGTCTAATATACAGCTCTGTTATTTTAGGCAAAAGAAAGAAAAAGACCCCGTGAACGTGATGTTCATCCAGAACCATCGCCATCAACCTCAGCTCTGGCTGCACAGGACGACTCTCCCCGGAAAAAGAAACTTAGAAGAGAACTGCTGCTGCAAAAAGATAAGAATAAGGAAAAAACGAAAAAAATCCGTGCCCTTGGTCAGTCACTGAAAAGAGCACACAAAAAAGTAGCCTCTTTAAAAATAATTGCTGAGGAATTAGAGCGACAAAATTTACTATCTCAAGAAAATTTAGTTTTAGTTCAAAATATGAGCAAGGTTAATATAGAAATATTGAACAGAAAAATGGGGAGAAATGTTCAATATTCACCTGAACTTAGGAAATTTGCCCTGACATTAAATTTTTTTACCAAAGGCATACAACTATGTGAGAGATGTTTTTGACACTTGTCTCCCGCATAGCAAAACTATTGCTAAATGGTTTCAGAATGTGGATGCTGAGCCTGGTTTTACCAAGGAATCAATAAATACCTTAAGAAATAAGGTTCAATCATCTGACAGGCCAATAATTTGTTCATTAATTATCGATGAAATAGCCATACGGAAACATTTAGAATGGGATGGAAAAAAATTCCATGGTTATGTGAACTGTGGTACAAATTTAAACGATGACTCTAATGCTTTAGCCAAAGAAGCTTTTGTTATAATGTTGGTTTGCATCAATGGAACTTGGAAATTACCTGTCGGTTACTTTCTTACAGATTCTTTGAATGGCAGTCAAAAACATTCAATTGTATCTCAACGCATCCATCTGATTGAAGATACGGGAGCCAAAGTTATGTCAATCACATTCGATGCTGCTCCATCTAATACCGCTATGTGTCATAACTTTGGATTCTTATTTAACATTTCAAATATACAGACAAGTTTCAGAGTTACAGATCACAATGTATATATTTTTTATGATCCATGTCATATGATAAAACTTGTTCGCAATGCATTTGGTGAAAAGAAAATCCTAATTGATTGTGATAACAATTTTATTCAATGGAAATACATAGCGCTTATAGAGAAGCTGCAAACTAGCGAGGGCTTACATTTAGGGAATAAGTTACGTCGCGCTCATATTATTTTTTTCAAACAAAAAATGAAGGTTCGGCTTGCAGTTCAGTTACTTAGTGCATCAGTAGCCGATGCTATTGAGTATTGCGAAAAAAAGCTGAATCTTGAGGATTTTAAAGGTAGTCAGGCAACAGTTAAATTTATTAGAATTGTAAATAGCATTTTCGATATTTTAAACAGCAGAAACCTAGTAGCACCAGGTTATAAAAAAGCATTATGTCAAAAAAATTTAGATCGATCTGCGGAATTTATCAATAGTGCAATTTTTTATCTTTCAAAGTTGAAATTATCTAATAATGAGCAAGTAATCATGTCTAACAGAAAAACTGGGTTTATTGGATTAATAATTTCATTATCAAGTTCTTTAGGATTGTACAAAGAACTTGTTTCTGAGAGAAAAACATTACTGTACCTTCCGTTGTATAAGATTAGTCAAGATCATTTAGAATTATTCTTTTCGTCAATTAGATCAAGAGGTGGCTGGAATAATAACCCAACCGCTCGACAGTTTCTAGCTGCTTACAAAAGGCTTCTGGCTCGAGCAGAAATTGAGAGGGCGGTACGGGTAACTGTATTCCATTAGATCAAATCCCTATTCTAAGTAGTTCTACAAAAAATGTAAGGTCTGAAGATGTAATTAATAGTAGTTTATCGAACCATAGTTTAATAGACATAAATGAGCCTTCTGATGATCTAGAAACTATTTGGAAGGATCATGACTACATCATGAATGCACCTGTGATAAGTGAATGTTCATCCCAAATTGTGCAATATATTGCTGGTTATGTTTCGCACCAATTACAAAAAACAATAAAATGTGAAACATGTGTCACAGCATTGATTGGTACTAGAGATCGGTTTCTCAATTCCCTAATTGAATTTAAAAGCCACGGCGGTCTGACTTACCCATCAAATGATGTTATCAAGATATGTTTGAAATCGGAACATTTTCTGAGAGTTAATGAAAATTGTATTCACACCAAACATTTTGTACCTTTGCTGATAAGCAAAATAATATCAAGTTTTCTAGGCACCCCTATTTTCAGCTGCTTAGAACGTCACGTATTAGAAAATGATGTAAATCATATATATTTTTTAATAAAAGCTGTATGCACAAAATACTTAAATATCAGAATCCATTTTATTGTAAAATCTCGATCACAACAGGACAATCCAGTTCGGAGCCAATTAACAAAAATGATTCTGTTTAAAGGGCAGTAAAATATTGGTAGTTTTTGACCTTCATGACTGTAATATTGACTGCCATAAATTGTAGGAGCAAGCGAAATGCCACGTTCCTACAAAAAATTTATTTTTGTTGAAGCACACAATACTGAGTTTCACCCAAACTTCCCCATAAGTAAATACATAACTGCAATAAATTAGAACTTACTGGAAGCAAGGGGTTAAGTGATAAAATAGAGTTGTAATTTCTATGTAAGTTATAGGACCTCACCTATATTGAATGAATTGTTCGTTTTTATTTACTACTAGCTAATCTAGGGGTCATTTTCTAATTTTGTAAATGTTTTGATTTTGGATAAGATTAAAGGACCTTTGTATTTCTAGCCCAAAACTTACTTTATTTCATGTCTGAGATAATTTTTATGTTTAACCCTCCAGCTTTTTCATTAATTATTGCCACCGTCGCAAAAAGAAGTTAAGTATAAAAAAGCCTCGTTGGAGTAATTAAAAATACTGCTCTTCATTACACACTACAAACAGCAAGTAACAGCGTAACAGCAAGTAGATTTTTTTACTGCATATGGGGACTTCGAGATTGAAGGCATCAAATTCCTCAATCTCGTAAGCTAATCTATAATAATAAAAATTTTTTATTGCTGCTTCTGTTTACAGTATGTAATAGACAGTATTTTATATATAAACATAATGTCAATAAATATAAATATACTATAGGTATTATGTGTTCTTTAATAATAAAAAATTGATTTACTACAAACTACAAGCAGTTTTTTTCTTTCTGGGTAGAAGTATAATCGTGTCTTTCATCAGTCATATACTGCAAATGAACATAACATGTTCATGACTGAATAAAATATATACATTATCAATTTTTATATATTATTGGCCACAAAACAGCAGTCGAATGAAAATCACGGTTACAGTAATGTTAGTCACTTAAATTTTAATTGTGGATGGCGAAATTGGCCATATAGAAACCCTGAATAACAATATTTCATTAAATTTTATTTGAAAAAGATTATTTCTACAAATAGCTCAACCATAACGTTAATCCCATTAGTTACGCCACTGGGAATAGCGCTTTGGTGCCATTTGGTATCAGAAATGTCAGTCGCGGGTTCCGTCCTCTCTCTTTCCTTGTCTAAGGTCATACTCCTCAATCAGCTTGCGGGTCATCATGAATTCCATGTCATTCATGACTTAGATGACAACTTGATCATCTGCGAACGATACAGACTATCCATGGATACAGACTGTACAATCGTCATCTATTGCTGTTTATACAGGGACAGGTGCTATCATGAAGGCAACTAGAAGGCCTAACCTACGAGTTTTTCTATGACAGCAACTGTCACTAAAACTATCATCGTGAAAATGAGGCTTGACAGAGACTGAAAGTTTTTGAGGAAATTTGATCGCATTTATGCCATATCAACCACGCATTTGATGAATATTACATATTTAAATATGTAAGCCTCGTTGAAGCCACCTCATTACCGAATCCGCCCCTTGCGTCTCCACCCGCCCGTTCGACGGCCGTATCCTTCTTCTGCCGGGTGAATAAGACCTTTCGCCACCCTCGAAAAACGCCTTGGAAGCAAAAAAAAAAGGAAACTTGATGGCGTGGCACGTGTCTAGTAGTAGTAGACCACCATATGCTCGCCGGCAACCACCTGCCATGCCGTCGCTGATGTGGGAGAGCTGCCTGCCAGCGCGTTCTTTTACCCCGTGTGGACGTTGAACTATGAGAACAGTTAATCCAACAAGAGGGTTGCCAATTTTACTTTCCGCGATGTTTTGACCATCACAGTATAACGAGTTCTAATTGTTATAGGCAGTGGATTTCACGGGGTTTGTTAGATAAATGTATCATAAGTTTCGCTATATTCCAAATGGTTTTCAGGATATCTATATACCATGCACAGACGTTGATGTTTTATTGCATCAAAGTAAACGAATCAACGCGCAAGCCAAAAATCATGGTTAGTGGATGGAGAGTTCCACATGACCAACATGTATTCTCCTTCTTTATGTCCTGTCTCCTCTAAGAAGGTTGGCTATCATTATGGCGATTCTTGCTTTAGATTTAGCTGCTCGGAATAATTCTATTGATGTAGAGTGATACCACTCTCGTAAGTTTTGCAGCCATGGAGTGGGTCTTCTCCCCGCACTTCTTTTTCCTTGTATTATTAGTTGTAGAATATGGTATCCTTCTTAGCGCATAACATGACCTTTGCAAGAAAGTTTCCCCATTTTCACAGTTTCCACTATTTCTGTTTCTTTATTCATACGCCTTAATATTTCGACATTTTTTGTTGTCCACGACTCCATCCCATAGAGAAGGATTGAGAAAACGTAACATCTGTCCAATCTGATCGACGTTCAGATCTCTAGAGCAGAATACTCTCCGCATATTTTTGAATGCAGCTCTAACTTGACCTATTCTAGATCTTATTTCGCGAGGTGTCCTCCGAACTCGTTCAGAATGGTACCCAGGTATTATTTGTACTCTCTCAACCGCTCGATTACGAACATATACAATCTTCCCTAGACATTTGCTTTGCTTATGATCATGAATTTGGTCTTTTTGATATTAAGTTTAAGACCTGCTTCCTCACTACTATTCTCGACTTAGTCCATCATTCTTCGTAAGTCCGCGCTATACTGGGCTACCGCCAAGGTACTCGTATTATCGGCAAAACGGGTGTTGAATAATTTTCTCTGAATAAAAGTTAAGAGTTAAGTCTTACTTCTCTTTCGATTCTTATCTCGTCAGACGTTTTCTCGCCCTTTCTAAAAACAGCTCTTTGATTATAATTAGGTGGCTGATAATTATCATGTGAGGTTAGGCGTATCGAATAATCTAATTGCTCTCTTCAGGATAGTGTCCAGAAGCTTTAGAGGGTACTTCGGAGCGCATCCCCACACATGGGAGCAATACTTCAACGATGGTCGGATCTGTGCCTTGTAGAACAGCAGTAGTTGCTCTGGCGTATATACAGCTTCCTACAGCTGAACAAAACTCAAAGCTTCTGGGATGCCGTTTTAGCAATATTGACGACGTAGTCATGTCAGGACATGTTATTGTTGATGCTGGTCCCCAAAAGCTTGACAGAAGGTGACTCGACTATTGGGTAACCCTCTATTTCCACAGTTCGTAAGCCAACGTGAGATTCTTTTGTCAGTGTTGTTGCCTGAGTCTTCTGTACGACATACATAGCGGTCAAGCAGCAATAATTAATCTCTAGAGGTTCACTCTTCAGATTTGTATCGTGTTTGGTCCTTTCAACGTACTTTGTTTCCTTTCGCTAGTTATATAAAGTGTTAGCTTTATTACCGTTTATCCAGGTGTTCGGTCATTTAGTCGTATATTCCTGACGTCTAACGTCTTTGGGCGAGCTATTCTTTTGTCCTGCTGCCCGCTATCGGCTGACAGTTGCGCGTTGCGCCGGCAGGAAGACTGTTTGGATCCGTCGTACAGGACGCACCGTTTGAGGAGTTGTTGGCTGTTTATGTTTACGCGTGGAGGGTGAAGGTATTCTTGCGTGTGCAATTATTGTATACTGTTGGCTGTAACTCAGAATAGCAGTAAGTACACACTGATTTATTGGTTAGAACCCTATACTGTTGAAATATACACTGTAAAAGTAATGTTGAAGTAAAGGTGTGGTCATTGATTCAGCTTTCTTTTATTTAAAACTCCCTTAACCTGAACTGGTGCTTACATAAGGTACCTACATGCTGGTTATGTGTTTATATGTTTTTGATGATGATATAGGTATATATGAAACTTGATTACTGCAAATTCAGTCTAATTGCTCAATTTTTTGCGAGTTTCGATCGTTTTATGAAAATGCTTGAAACCATATAACGTTTCCCACATCTTTCTGAAGTACAAAATGAGTAATTTTTCCAAAACACATATAACATTAAGCAAATTCATGAATCGTTATGAGCTAAATACTACAAAACCATCCAGCTGCAAATAACAACAGTCTGGCAACACGTAGCTAATAAATGTACCTCTATCAAAAATTAATGAGTTTGTCCACCATGGTTTGCGTTAGATGCACCTGATGCGACGTTTAAGTTTCTTTGAACTTGCACAACAAATATCCGGCATTATCATGCGGGCTCACGTATTCTTCCTTTGATGGGGTGAACGTGCCTCTTTTATTTATGGATTTGTAGAGTGCAACCTCACTTAAAAATATGCGTCAAGTGGTGGGACTCACAAGCATCTTCAAGAATGCAAAAGTGATCCGAAATGGAACGTTATTTCTAAGCCTACCAAAAACACTTTTTGCATAAGCTGATAGACAACCGGAGCTCGGGAAACATAAAAAAGAGGATTGGGGATATTTTTTGGGAGACTCCTCCTTTCAACATTCCACGTCATACATTTGATACGATGATCGAACACTCAGAAAATTGGCAAATGTGATAGACTCTTTAAATTTTCAGTTTGCTTGACGTCATTGGAACGGTTCTCTAGGTAATGATTTGAACTTTTTAACTGTTAGAGAATATTACGTTTAGTTCGACCCATTATAGAAGCATATATTTTGTATAGACACTGTACAGAGAATTGTCCAATAACATTTGCTTAACCATCAAAGATAGTGCTCGCATCTATGGGGTTGAAATTGGGACTGTAGAAAATTTCTGTGATTGCTGAAAATGTGAGGGAAATGTTGAGTCAAGCAACTTGACGCCATATTTTTCCTTAATAAGCTGCAGCAGTACAGAAAATACAACCTGTATAATCACCTTAGTACGCTTAACAACAGAGGTTCTCAAACTTTTGCTCCTCGCTCCCCCTGTTGTAATCGAATAATTTTGCTCCCCCTATCCGTAGACGAAAAAATTCAAATCACACTTGGTTTTTTTTAACAAGAAAAGTGTTTCATCAAGTACCTATGAAAGTCAAATTTAATAAATCTTTGACGAACTCCGTCATAAAAGCCAAAGCGCTTAGAACACTTTATCCTTGTGAAGTTAGATTTTCTGCACTTGGCGCTTTGAAATCTAAATATAGAAATAAAATTCAAATTTCGAGAAATTGTGCGTCTTAAAATAAGCTCATGTTAACCACTAGTCCTTAGAACCTTTCTTTGTCATTGTTGAACAAACTTTCAATAAATTTTTTTTAAATCTATCTTTAGCATTTTATCTTTGTCCTTTTATTTACAATTCGTGTGTCCCCTCCTTCCCTAATCATGTAAATGCGCCCCCCTAAGGAGCGCGTCTTGAAGTCCGAGAAACGCTGCTTTACAATATAATCTTATGTGTTTGTATAATGGACTAACACCGTGTAAGGAACACAATGAAAACACCTAATCCTATCATGGCAAGTTAAACAATGAAAAGAAACTGAGTGGCGACAAAGAAAGGAAGTGGAAAAAAATCGGCTTTCCCCCTCTTGAGTCATGCACTTCCGCACCTGGCGACCGACCCCTCCGCCCCCCTTCATTTCCTACGCCGCCTTTGTGGCGCAAGTCGATTCCAGAAAAGCTCGTATTTTGCCGTGGACCGTGACAGACGTGGGAAAAAACTGTCGGCGAGGTTCTCAAATTTGCCCTTTCGTGCTATTTTTGAGACGCACTTTCGATACTTTTTATGGGTATTTTATTACGACGCGACGTAGAAGGCAGGTCGGCATTTTAGACAATGATTGTAAGATTGCATTACAGTAGATACACAAGGTTGAGGGGCTGGCTACTAAGGTAGCTTTATCCACAGGTCTATTCAATTTGTTATGTCTTTTAACAACCGAACAGAGCTAGAACTTCTTCTTAGAGAGCCACGCAGATTCCTGTGTAGGCGTCCATCCTCTTCCTATCAAATTTCTCTATTCACAGCTGCATTTTGTATCTCTCCGAAGCTTCTCATTCCTGTCCACTGCCGAATATGTTTCTGAGCCAGGATAGTTTTTTTCTTCCTATTACTCTTTTTCCTCCTTCGATTTTACCTTGAAGTACCAGGCGTTGTAACTGATAGCGTTCTCCCCGTATTACGTGTACCCGGTAGGCTATTTTTCTTTTTTTAATTGTGTCGAATAGCTGTTGGTCTGTTAGTTCAGCTCTTCGGAGAACTTCTTCATTTGTTTCATGGTCTACCCAGGGTATTTTTAGCATCCGTCTTAAGATCCACATCTCGAGAGCTTCAATTTTGTTGATTGTGGTTGCTTTCAATGTCCACGCCTCCATTCCGTAGAGCAGAACTGACCAGATATAACATTTTACCATTCTGTATCTGAGGCTGAAGATTAAGTTTTTGTCAGTGAGACATTTTTTAAATTTTAGAAAGGTTATTCGTGCTTGTTCTATTCTGCCCTTTATTTCTTGGTCTGGATCCCATGTTTCATTGACCATGCATACTAGATATTTAAACTGTGAAACTCTTTCAATGTTTTTTCCGTTTAATTGTATCTGGGATCTAGAACGCAAAGCCTAAATACCAGAGTACCGTGGTTGCTATGAACATGTTGTATTAGGGAAAATTTGTTGACGCGGGGATTGAATAGGCCAACACTCGTAGGCCCAATAAATGCATCTCCTGACAGTCCATTCCAAGCCTTGGACACACTGGGCACAAAGGTGCGGTCATACCGTTCTTGATGTATGAAGAACGACCGCCTTTGGATATCGGTAGAAAAGTGGGCCATAGGCAAAGACACTAGCGCGCCGCGGTCAGATTGGTCCTAATCCCACCGGTCAGAAGCGCGCAAAATATTTCGATCACCAGATGGACCATAGGCAGGTATGTGGACACCAGCGCGCGGGGCGGCGAGGTAAACTTATGTTATAATTTAACATACTTTAATTCATTCGTCATTTTTTGCGATCTTGCTAATAGTTACTGAAGAATCTGTAGAACTCCAGTCAGAGGTATCGTTACTTTTGACTTGACAGAAATGAATCACTTTTTTATATTATTAAATGCGAAATTTTGTTCTGAACATAATAAGTTAATATGATCACTATATATAATAGATGCAAATAAAGAAGTTGATATTGTCAGTAGACCGAAATGTCTTTGTAATACCCCAAAAAACTTTAATTAATCAGAACGTGTTCTAATTTGTCACAAATTTGATCGATTTCTTGACGATGTAAAAAAAAGTCCGGGAAATTTACCTTCACAGCTTGTTTTGTGGGAGCATCATGGTTGTGCTCATTATTTCTTTTAAGAACAATCTCTTCCGATTGATCCATTAGCAAAGATGCTATGCATCTTCTTCTAGAGCATCTGTAGGCTACACCACGGGTGGTTTCTTTATCTCTTCGGAACGTATACTCTTCAAGGACTATTAATTTCTTCCCTTTCACACTTAACATAGTCTCCATGATGAAAAAGTAGAACACAAACAATACTCACAAACAGCAACTAAGGATTGCAAACTACTGAAATATTTTCATTAAGGGTAGTTTTATATACCTACAGAAGCCGAATAGTCACTTAAATAATCTAAGAAGTAACTGTAATTGTTAATCTACGGTGCTGTAAGCTACCGCAAGTCGTAAAAAGACAGATGAAAGTTCGCAAGAATAAAAGGGATGTGGTCATTAGGAATAACCAAGCTTAATTTTCTTTCGGCGCGCAAGTGACCGGTGCCGATGAAGGCACCCTTTTTGTAAACAGGTAAAAATCAAACCTCGCGCGCTCGTGGCCGATCACCGAAAAGTGAGAGGTCGCCAACAACACAAAAACACGCACAATCGGTGAGATATAGGCTGGAGGTGGCGCGCTAAGGTTGGGTCACCGGTTAGTCGAATTTCCTTCTCTGAGCTGCATCAAGTAGGTATAGACAAGCTAGTATTAGAGACAGCACCTTCCCCAGAAATACTGTATTTAGGAAGACGCCGAAGTGAAATAGCTTCTGAAGATGCCATCCACTTGTGTTGGCAAAACGTCAAGCCTCAACTCGCAACGTCGCCGGCCTAAAGCCCAAGAACCACAAATTCGTTGAGTTGTCTACTTGTCATTGCCTAATTGTCCATTATAGTGTGGTGCTCGTTTGAGCAGTCTTTGTTAGAAACTGTATACAGTACTGGGATTCGGAAGCATTAACTTTCACCATATAGAATATAAATCTAAAAATCACGACGTATTTTCTTTTTCTTGTACGCCACTGACGCTATCCCTTTTCTGGATTAAATCGATTTTTATAGAACGCAATGTGCGCCTGAGTCAGCGCGTGCTAGGGAGCCACACAAAGGGCCGATATGAGGGTGGTCTACTGCATATCACATATTTAATGCAGCATGTACAATAAATACGTACATATGCTGTAAAAGCTCAAATTGGGGCATCATACAAACAGCAGTTCTCGTTGTCAAACGATCTTTATTTTGGAACAATCTTAATTGATATAAAATTTTTACGCAAATTCTTGTTGTTCATGATGCAACAATTCCTTTAGTTTAGATTAGGATGAAGTTACATAAACTAGCACAAAAATGTGTTTATTATAATAACTATACTGTAATATCTAATTATTATTATACTATTACTACTTTTGATGAAAAATATACCATTTATTATGAGCATAATGTAGTTGTAAAATTAAGCACTCTCTTTGCACTAACTACCATACCTAGCCACTAGCAATAATATCAAGTTTGCTGCACGTATGTAAGTTTTGATTATTATTTTATTATTCGAAATGTCTGGGTATCACATTAACAGTGTGGTAGTATCCACAGAATCAGTCTTATTGAAGTTTTCGCAGGTCTAATAGGTTTTACACTATGCAGCACAGCGTAAGCCCTCACATAAATGTATAAAACTAGTTAAGCTTCTGATTCTAAATTCCAATACCTCTAACTCTAGCTGATATTCAAGATACCAACTTTGTAGAAAGAATGTAGTGTTAATGTGAGTTAGGTGTCACATTTTTCATTTGTTTCCGCGAAATTTGTTGCATTGCATTCATTCCGTACACTCAGTCTATTGTTTCCTGCTTTGATAAGCAGTGAACAATGCATTTTCCGGAATCAATGTAACGAGCTTTATTAAATTGGTATAAAATAAATCACAATTTAAAAATGACAAAAGAACTCAATAAAACACTTCTATTTTTTAATTTTCGGTCTTGGAAATATTGAATGAGATTCTTTTAATGTTTTTTATATTTTTTATATTGCATCATTACAAAATGTCTCTCAAATGAGAAATGCATTATTAAGGAATGGTCTACAGGTAAAAAACGTGATTAAAGAGTATAAAATAAATTGCGAATAAAAATATTAATTAATCTTTAACTCATATTTCCATACATCAAAATCTTGAAAATTACCTATTCTAGAGTGATCATTAAATAAATATTTTTTGAAGTTTCTATTATCATGTGCCCCCCGTGTGGGGGCGAGTTAGAATATCTCCCATCGTATATCCTGCGTGTCGTAAAAGGCGACTAAAAGGAACCGAACTACTGTCGGTATAAGCAGTAACCTCTTCTCAACTAACAGCTTTGGGTGGACGAGTTGAGAAGAGTCAGGACACCCTCTTGTCCTTGGGGTGAGAAATTGCTCCTAAAGGCGGATGAACCAGTAGATACCATCTGGTCAACGGCATGAGGATGCAAAAAGCTAAATGGGAAACTACTGCATTAAAGATCTTAAAGATATCCCAAGAGAAACTCGTAAAATGAGTAAATGCATTTTACGAGTTCACAACATATCTGTTAAGACATTGTGACTATGATGATGATTAACATGTGCAGCAACCTCTCATTTTGTTCAACACTGATAAGTGTTTCTGTGATCTGTGGGAATAAACTGCCGAAATTTTAAGTTCCTGATAAACGTCAAAAACACTGGCATGTTCAGACGCTGCGCGCAACTTGTCTGTTCATGTATCCGATTAGGTTCGTCTGTCGTCTGTCGTTCTGTCTTAGGTTAGTTTTTGTAATGAACGTTTTTACAGAAGTGAAGTTCATTGATTGAATTAAATGTCTCTGTCTCGAGTTTTTCCAGTGGGTTCTATTTGCGAACAAATAACTGGTAGTAAACTGCCTTGAAAAAGGCAGTTGCAGAATAATAGTAATAAAATAAGAATATGATCTTTTATTGCAATTCTTTTTGTAAAAGTCTGTAGGGTTGCAAAATAAAGGTGTTGTTTCTATATCGCTTCTCTATACCTACAAACGTAAAGCGACATATCTCTCATATAAATAAATATAATTAGCTAGTGCCACACCAAAAAGCTGATAAGGTGGAGAATAAGGGCCTAAACTATTCCTTCGATTTACCTTTTACAATGTCGCTATCAAATGTCAAAACACTAAATCGAACGGTGATAGCATTTATTTAAGTAACATAGAAGTGAGGTTAAGTTGTCAATATTGTGTGATTATTATGTATTTAAATCGTACTATTCATATATTCGTTCATAGATAAAATATAGTAGTTAACAACATACTATTATCTATCTTTTATAAGCAAACAGCGTGAATTGTTTTTCATAACTCACGCTTCAGCCGTGGATTATGAACAACGCCTACTAGATACCAGTACCTTGGAAATGCATATAATTATATAACTGCAAAGGTAGCTATGAGACGTCAAACGCTAATTCGGACGGTAAAGTATTTATTTTAGTGGCAGAAGTGGGATTAAGTTGTCAATAGCTCGTTATTATTATGTATTTATTGCTATTGATTGCTTCGGTGGTAGATAAAGTATACTATTGAATTTGCGATAATGGTAATAAATCACGCAGTTAAAGTTTGCAGCACGAGTTGTAGGCGTGTGCTGTAAATCAACATGTCATTACCGCTCGTTGAACGATATACTATCATTATCTACTTTCTAGGTTATGGAAACATTTGACTAAATTTATTAGCTTTTTTTATTCCGTATAGTTCTTCATTACAACATATCTTCAGAATGTGACATTGCGGAGAATTTTATCTGAACAAAACTAATACAGAGTCCAATCTTTCTCAAAAAAATAAATAAACCACCATGCTTTTGTATGAAAAGGTAGAATTACCTCCTGTCATTCACGGTGCGCGATTACACAACAAAATCTACGAGGTGAGTTGACACCTTTGTCCTTTGTATAATAAAAAATTCCCACAACTTGCTGCAACCCCTCTTCAGACTTGCGCATACAGGGTGGAATACGTAATGTGTACTGTTCCGCATACGTAACTCGGCAGGTTTTTGTATACAAATTGCATCAATTACAATATTCACAGGGTCCGTGGAATGCCCTAGATTGACACAAGCAGACTTGGGAGGTTAGTCATAAATTTGAATGCTTCTGCTTGTCGTTCAGGTTAGGGTGTGCAGTGAAAAATGTCAAGCCTATTTGGAATTTGAAAGGGGGCGATAAAACACAAAAATATCCACCCACTTTGATGCATTATCCATTATTAACATTTTTAGAACAGAAGCTTTTTACGTTACCTTTTTAAAATCCAAGATTAAGAAGTCATCTCATTCCTTTATGATACTAGGACCGGTAAGACTGTGAGTAAAGATCTGTGCGATATCAATAAAGTAAATACATTAAATCAATAAACGTCAGCATTTATTAAGCCGGGTGTTATTAGCTTAATGAAGATATTTATCAAGCTATGATTGCTAATATACTAAATTAATGAATAGCAGGTATGGATTCATGATTGATCTTCGATTTAGCAGCATCAACTTCAGAGCGTTTTTAGATATAGATGAAGTCAGAAATATACGAGTTGTTTACATTTTTTGTGCTCCTACCGAGTGCCGAAACTATAAAGTATACCTTATGCCTTCACAAGACGCCCGACGAGTTCGAAACCGGTAATCCCCTTTCAGCATTTTTTTCTGGGCTGGCTAGGGGGCTGGGGCAGTCAAAATTGTATATTGTCTATAATCAGATGTCAATATACAATAAACAAATCAATTTATTTTGTTTTTATCTATTGCAAATTGGTATTTGCGATTACTTTGATCTCCTACCACTTTCTGAATTATTATAATATATATTTTGTATAGATAATTACGTTTTTATCATTACTGAGGTCTATACCGGGTGTCCCAGAATTTCCTTGACACGTGATATTTTCGTAACGAAAAAGGATTCAAGCAAAAACTGAGTGGTACTTTTGAAGGTACTATAGGGTCTACCATACCATGCATTCAAAACATTTTTTTTGTACGTCAACCCCTAAAACTCACCCCCAACTTTTTTTTTTCAAATAGCACCTCATAGGTTTTCCTACATAAATTATATCCCCATTTTATTCAAAATCTTGTGGTACCTTTAATTTTATATGCAAACTTATTTTTTTCGTAAAATCATAAGCATAAGACAAATGAAATGATAATTTGTTTGACGCCTGATATTTTTGTAACAAAAACGGATTGCTTATGAATCATTTTTTTCTTACTTACCCCCCTGGAATCCACCCCTAGCTAGTTCTTTCAAATTTCAATCCATCCAATTTTGGCTGGAAAAATAAATTCTTTACTTGAATTTAATTATCGTAGTGCCTTACTTTTTATGCCCCTACTGCATTTTATCGTTAATTTTGGCGCCCGTGTGCGGGGCACACCCTGCGCTGCCCGATGTAACCATAAAACTTTTTCACGTTTTTGCACTTAGTTTTGTTGTCATATTTTTTTTATTAGTTGATTCATGATAATAAAAAAAAATTTCCATACATGTGTTTTAATTGTTTTAATTAATTTATGCTCACGATTTCATGGATTAAACGAAAAAAAAAAAATAACGATAAATTGCAGTAGGGGTATAAAAAGTAAGGCACTACGATAATTAAATTCAAGTAAAGAATTCATTTTTCCAGGCAAAATTGTGGATTGAAATTTAAAAGAAGAAGCTAGGGGTGGATTCCAGGGGTTTAAATAAGAAAAAAATGGTTCATAAGCAAGGAATGATAGGTCATTCATTACCCTTGAAAAACCCACTTATTTTTCTTTTTTATCCGTTTTTGTTGCAAAAATATCAGGGGTCAAACAAATTTTCATTTCATTTGTCTTATGCTTATGATTTTACAGAAAAAATAAGTTTGCATATAAAATTAAAGGTACTACAAGATTTTAAATAAAATGGGGATACCATTTATGTAGGAAAATCTATGGGGTGCTATTTGAAAAAAAAAGTTGGGGGTGAGTTTTAGGGGTTGACGTACAAAAAAAAATGTTTTGAGTGCATGGTATGATAGACCCTATAGTACCTTCAAAAGTACCACTCAGTTCTTGCTTGAACCGTTTTTCGTTAAGAAAATATCACGTGTCAAGGAAATTCTGGGACACCCGGTATAATAACGTAACAAACAACTCATATATTTCTGACTTCATCTATACTAGATAGACGGGTTCTTAAAACCAATAATTTTTTTACATAATTCTTTTCATGTACCATCTGAAAAATTACAAATTTTAAGAAGGTCATATAACATAAAATTAGGAAAAAAACAAAAATAGAACTAAGACAAGTTTCATTTAAATGTGCAACTAAAATAATTTTTAAACATCTGCGATTTGCTTAGTAATCATTAAGTGGAATCTAAGTGCAGAAGCTTTTTTTGCTCACGCAATTTTACGCCACTGTAGGGAGCCCCGGGAAATTCCCTGCGGGGGGGAGGGGGGCGAATTTGAAGTTACGCCACTGCCGGAGCGAAGCCAAAATAATACGCGGATCAAAAAAGGAATAACAATAAGTAGACTCAAATTTCATCATTTAAAACATCGAGATTTTTGGGATCCTGTTTTATCAATCCTGGGATTTTCGGGACCAAAATATTTCCGAATGGAAACCCTAATTGTAATATTAGAAAGTATTTTATTCATCTAAGATTTTAGTAAACAAACCGACAAAACAAAAACCTTTTTAAAATCAAATCGCCACCCTTGATGAACAAAAATTATTCCTTTTCTCTCCGATTCGAAAACAATAGAATTCATCTGCAGAAAGAAGACAAAACGCAATGAGCTAAAACAATATTTGCATAAGCGCAAAACCCTAATTTTCCAAATCGTTCTTGAAAAAGCTCACCCTGTGCACAAACAATCCGCAATTTGCATAAAATTACGTGACAGCAGAACTGGAGGGGTGAGAAAGCGCAAGGCAACTCTAGCAATAGTACCCCCAGCTAGGGGACGAGCATGAGCATTGAAATAATGATTAAAGATCCGAAACCGGGTGCCTACCTGTCCAATAGATTAAAATCCGAATGCACGTTCGTGGGAAATGGGGGAAGGGACACTGCACCACTGCACCTAGGAAAGCAGGATTTTGCTTTGTTTATACAGGGTGATGATTTGCCCTCGCTGAATTTGATATCGAGCTGTGGGAGTACAGAAGCAGGCAAGTGTAAAAGGCTTGGAAGTAGGGATGCCAACTTCTTTTTATGAGAAACTCCACTAAGGACTAAAGCAGGCAAGTGTAAAAGGCTTGTTGGAACCAGGGATACCAACTTCTTTTTTATGAGAAACTCCACTAAGCACTAAAGCAAGCAAAGGCTTGGTGGAAGTAGGAATGGCAACTTCTTTTGCTGAGAAACTCCACTGAGCCTTGCGTAATATGGGCAATATTAGAATACCTCCGTACTTGTCTACCCGATTTAAACGTAGTTTTAGCTATAATGCAGCTAAGCTATACATATAACTCTCTTAGCTTTGACTGAAACTTTCGATCGCAGGAATTCATGAAGAGCGCAGCCCGTCTGATCGGCCTATGTGCGAAGGCGCTAACTTTTTCTAGTCGCCGAATGACAAATCTATGCTTCACTGATACTTTCCGTCATTAATCTCGTCTAATAAAAACTCAGCGTGATAATGAACTGAAGAACAATTTCCTTCAAAGGACAAAAGCCCTCTAAGAAACCAAAGGAACCACGGTCCGGCGATTATGTGGCACAATTCAACCCCTTACTATTATTCTCGTCTCATAACAATTATATATATAGGTAGGCTAATTCCCGTCCGAGGCCGGATGTGATGTAATCTTGTAGCAATTGGCCTTATCGTCACAATCGGAACTGGAGGAAAAAGCTTCCTTCTAAACGAAATCAATTATCGAGCAGTTGTCAGAAAACAAGCACCTTGACCGCCCATTCTATTATTTTAATTTCATGCAATGTTTTATAATACATTTTACACGTATAGTCCTTGAAAATTTCTTGGTGTATACCCTTAATTTAAAATTGCTAATAAAATACCCGGAATTAGTGGAGTTTTCTCTAAAAAAATTTTATTTTAGGTCGTCAAGAGACGAGAGGTTTTTCAAAATGAACAGTCTCGGAGTTGATTCGTTCGAAAAATAGAGGTAGATTACACACTTGAAATGTCAATCTATTCACTCAAAAATCTACCATGAGTGACATAAAGGGCGTAATATAGAAGTATATCATTTAACGGGTCCAAAATTTGTCAATTATTGCCCTGACACGACCACGTCGTCAGTATTGCTCAAACGGTATCCCAGAAGCTTGGAGTTTTGTTCCGCTGTAGGAAGCTGTATACACCAGAGCAACTACTGCTGCTCTACAAGGCACAGATCCGACCATCTATAGAGTATTGCTCCCTTGTGTGGGGATGCGCTCCGAAGGACTCTCTAAAGGTTCCTCTATCCAGAACTGGTCTTACGCCTAACCTCACAAAGCACCTCCACAGCCTGGAACATCGAAGAAGGGTGGCTGACCTGTCACTGTTTTACAGATTCTATCATGGAAGATATTCGAATGAGCTCTCCCAGATAATAACACCAAAGGCCGTTCGACGCGACGAACACTAGAGAGGCTCTGCGAGCTCATACTTGCCAGGTCGAGGTCCCTACTCCCCGAACCAGTCTCCTACAGCATTCCTTCTTTTGTAGAAATTCGACGCTGTGGAATGAGCTGCCGGGGAATTTGTATCCCGACTGCTACAGCCTCAGTGTTTCAAATCTAACGTGCACCGATACTTATCCTCTCGCAGCACTTCCACAGCGCCATAGGCTTTCAGCCTTTGCGGGAGGTTGATCTTAAAAAAAATAATCTTTTCGTCTAGATTATTTCGGTGCATTACTATACTACTTCTACTGCTTTTCTGTTCTCGATTCCTTTTATGAAGTTTTATAGATATGCACTTTGCAGTCTTGACCATAATATAGCAAATATTCATCCATTCGGTAGGTAAAGTATAATGTGCATATCTTTGGAAGTTTTTAGCAATATAATCATAAACCGCCTATTAAATTGGAGATACATACTTTATTCCTGAATTCTTTCATATTTGAGATTTCCTACATTTTTTGTTTACTTCAAAGCTATTTGTTTTTGTGCCTGTGTAAAATATAAGCAAAACTGGCATTCATTACTAAATACCAGGTAACTTCAAAATGATTGATTTTAGAAGGACTAGAGACTTTCTACACCTATATTGATGAGTTCCTAATTTTTCTAATTTTTAGAGACCAATTTAAACCCATTTCAACGAGGTTTAATGCAATAATTTTGGAGAAAATGCAACTTCTGTGATTGAGTGTGAATATTCTAAATTATAACTTCCAAATTGTTGAATTTCGCAGAACTAATGTTTTCTTTAATGATCATTATAAATGGATCACTTCAAAGCATAAACATGATGAATCAACGGAGATAACCTTGAACTAAGTTTAAGAAGTTTTGTTGTTGATTGAGTGTTTCAAAAAATAGTTGAGTTTCTATATCGTCTTTTTGAAGTGACTTTGTATTCGAGCAAAACACCCTCTATTTTTTTGTCATTATCATAATACCGGTGTCATCCAAATATAGTTATACAAATTATGCATGGTCTGTTTTAGATTGCAGAGCTGTGACCTTTGGAACAGCTTCATTTATTTATCAGGCAATCCTCAATTTCACAAACATGTAGATTGGTTAATGCTCTCATGCAAAAATGCTTCACAGAGCGCGGCACATGTCCAATTAGAATATTCCCTAGATAGATAACCATATTATGTTTACAAACATGATTCTACGGTGTCTTTATAAAAATTGATAAGAATGATTATAATAATGGTATATTGGTATAATATCAAAAATTGTAGAGCTTTAAAATACCCTTATTTGTAAATTAACGTCGCTATATCATACTGCCACCCTAGCACAGAACCGATTACTAATTTTGAACATATCAGAGCACATCAGAACATTAGAGATATGTTTTTTCCACTCATTTCCGTTGGCCTGTCCGTAGTCTATCTGTAACTTTGGAATTACTACTATTAGCCGTAGTCCGTGTTGTTTTGGATGTCTATTAATGTGAATGTGTAATTGTTGCATATTTGGTTATACCAGTTCATTATTTTCCCATAGAATGAAGCTATAGTCTGAGATCCTCTTGCAACCAAAATCATAACCGCCCGCCCGCAAAAAAGTGTGTATTCCCAGTAGGTCTCTCTATCACAGGTCAATGGATAGCCTATTACGAATACAACAAATTTTTCAGTTTTAGAACCCCCATCCCTCAACCACCCCAATTTCACCCACACCCCTAAAAATTAGAAAACAACCGGGAACCCCTGAAACTCCTAAAACGGAGTTTTTATATTTTCAGTTTTTTATTATTATTGTTGCGGCACCACTGATAAGATTTCTAAAAACAATACGGATTTACGGGTTTTCCATCCTCGTCACGATAATAATACTGTGTTAAAATTTCATTCATTCAGTAGTTTCCACGTTACACAGTACAAAACGATCTGAAGCAAAACTCGTATGTATACAGGATGTTTTCAAAGATGGGACTTTCTTTCTGCGAAGCAACTACCTTTGAAATGACAAAGCTAATGTGCTATGAATGAGCAGCAGAAGAGTAAAAAATGTGTAATATTTGCTATTCGTTCGCTACCAAGTATTTCTTCTTCAATTTGTACCATTCGAAGCTGACTAGGTCTTGCAGCGTGTCTGTGTCTCTAGCTCTGTGCACGAGATAGACAAATCGATAGGGTGCAGGGTAAATACGGCCAGGAAAACAATCAGTTCATTATTAGTTATACTGGTTGCACCACTTGTGTTGTTGTTAAAGTCCGATGTAACACGTCAACACGCTAGAGAAGTCAAACACACGCTGCTACGTACATCTATGCCCCGCTCCGTTGTAAACAGGGTTTTTTCGTTTTTTGCCTCTGTTTTCATCTAATCGCATAGGGACGTATTTAGAAATGAGGATTTCATTATCGGTCAATATCTTAATATCATCAATATGTTATTGGGAAAAATTACTCCTTTTGGCGAGTCCTATGTGCCCTTTGAAGAAAAGTCCCAATTTAGGAAACACCCTGACATTAGAAAAGTCTCCAAGGAAATGTTCGGATTGACCTAAAAAAGTGTATTATGTCACTAGGCCTTTCATTCACCGGTCAATGAACAGCCTATTATAAATACAACAAATTTTTCAGTTTTACAACTTCTAACCACCCCAACTTCATCCCCACCCAAAAAAAAGTATAAAATGATCAGGAACCCCTAAAACACCTAAAAACAAAGTTTGAGGAATATTTAATTCTTTTGTTTTTTGCTAAATACTCCGCCGCCCATGCTCCGATTTTCAAAATTATAGCAGCATTACCTACTACGACCTTGCAGTATATCGCTACCCAAATTTCATCACAAGCCATGCAACGGTTACTGAGATTATTAGGCTAAAAAGACGCTAACAGGGCGACGGAAATGAATGAAGTGGATTTTCATTATGTAGATAGATATCATAAAACGCCCAAAAAGTGCATTATATCACGAAATCGAAAATTATCTCTGATCAAAATATTCGCCTCACCTATCGGCGTGGGAAGTAAAATGCATCACAAAAAGAAAATAGACGCATAGAATATACACAATAGAAAAAGTATGATTGAAGACTTTCCAAATAATTGCAGAATGGCTTTCCCAAAAAATATTCCACTAATGCTTTTTTAAAAGTAGTTATAATATGCTTCAAATGGCATACCTTAGGGTGTATGGTATATCAGGGTTTGGTTTATATCCAGAATAGTCTAAGAGCATATCCAGCATAGTCCGAATAGTCTAAGACCGCGAAAATAAACAGTATTTTGGAAAAATAATTCATTAATTTCAGAGTTTTTTTGTTCAAAATATATTTTAGAGTTTTTCAAGTATTTTACTGATACATTATGATTTTTAAATGTCTTTCTTATTTTTTTTTATCCTGGAATATGTTACAGTCGATGATGAACCTTTAGACGTAGGCCAATGAGGGGGGGAGGGTGCAATAGGTGCAACGAAGTTTATCGATGAGGTGCAGAACTAGGGTTCCCTGAAGGAATAACAGCGCGCTAAATATCTCAACACCAGAAAACAAAAGGCACCTAACGGTGTGGGAAGTGAAAGTAAAATTGTTCGTTACAATGTTTTTGGAGACGTAATATCAATATTCCGTCAGAATATTGTTTTTGGAAAATACCCCATTATCTTTAAGACATTTAAGAGATCAGAGTTTGTGGAAAATTGACCGACGACACACTCCCGTAAATGTACTGAAAATTTCATCTCATGTTCGTAATTCAGTGTCGGGGACATTGTGCGAGGTATTGGAATTCTTCAGAGAAGAAAACACAGATAGATTCGTCAATTAATCCTAACAGTAATAAGACTTTTGTAACAAAAGTTTTTTCCGGACAACTTTTAAATACTTGAAAAACTAGTGTGGGCACTTTCTATGAATCTGCACTGAATTATATATGATTGAATCTTTAACGATGGTTTCGAGGTAATTAATTCAAAATCATACAATATAATCCATATTCGTGGACTCAAATTTTGTTTTATTTCTGTATATCAGTGCTGTCGTTTCTACTGAAACCGCAGCTAAAATGGGGCATAAACACCAACCGTTTCCACAATCATGAGTAAAATCTGATTGAGACACTCAACTAGCAGCTAAATGGGGCCAAACACGTCAACTGCTTCTACAATCATGAGTAAAATCTGATTGAGACCCTGCAACCGCAGCTACAGAGGCTCACAGTTTCTACAATCAAGTAAAATCTGATTGAGACACACAAACAGAAGCTAAAGCGTCCAACTGTCGGAGTTTCTACAATCATGAGTAAAATCTGATTGAGACACACAAACAGCAGCAAAATGGGACCCACCAGTTTCTACAATCATGAGTAAAATCTGATTGAGACACACAACAGCAGCTAAACGGGGTCCACCAGTTTCTATAAACATGAGTAAAATCTGATTGCGACACACAAACAGCAGCTCAATGGGGCCCACAAGTTTCTACAATCATGCGTAAAATCTGATTGAGACACACAAACATCAGCTAGATGGGACCCAGTTTCTACAATCATGAGTAAAATCTGACTCCAGTTAAAAACCTATACCTACCTATCAACTAGTTCCAAGTATACACTATCCTGGTGTGTCTCGTGTTCCTATTATACAATAATAAACACATGCCGGTAGTTGCCTCCACAAATACGAAAATAGCCCGATATTCATGATTCATGAGAGAGGATATGCTGCATCGAACACCAGAACGCTATTAGCCAGTTGCACCTGACACCTGTGAATTCATTACTAAAGCTCTTATGTGTATGCCTCAATTACAATTATTGCTCGCGTTCCTTCCCTCCGCTTGAGAAAATTAAGCATTGTATTCTTTATTGGTATAATTTTATGCCGAATGCGAGACTTGTATATACAGTAAAAAGCCAGGCTACATGGGTTTGAAACATCTGTCTACTTTGCTCAATTTTATGTCAGTATAGTTGGAGCAATTAAAATAGACTCTTGACCATAGGCGCGCAAGAATTGTTTGTCTGTCTGTGGATATACGAATAGTTCGACGATTTAAATACAGGAAAAGTTCATTTTTGTTCACTTTGGTTATTAATGCCTTTTTCTTCGTAAATATTACCCGAAACACCAGTATTGCATGTCATTGAGAATGAAAATTATTCGATGTTACCGAAAATTTAGACTACATGAAACCAGAATATCATATTTCATTTCAAATATCATGAAATTTTCTCAGAACTAATTGAAGGGCCCAATGTAAAAAACGCCTAAGTCACATTTTTCTGTTTTTGAGAAAATCTCTTTTAAAGTTTATAATTTCTCTCTGGCAATATTACCTTTTCGAATAATCATTTGATTTGTTATAATCTTGTACTTTATTAATTAAGAGAGCGATTTTAAGTAAAAGCTAGTTTAGTGGTCTACTTTCCAAGATTTTGTTATTTTCAAAAATGGATTTAGGCACTTTTTTATTTGATTTTCAAAAAGGTAATAAAACAACAACAACAAAGTCTAACCAGACACAACGGCGGTAACATATCTTTGGTCAAAGAGAAGCTGGACTAGAGATTGGCAATTTCCAAAACCACTAAAAATTTTGAAATGAAACGAAAACTACCAGATAATGTTGTATAGGCACTTTGTTATTTTCATAATAAAATTTCACATTTAATGATTTAAAAAAGTATGCAATTCTGTCAACACTCAAGTCAAAAGTACCTCTGACTGGAGTTCTGAAAATTCTTCAGTACCTATTAGCAATGAATTAAAATTTGTTCAAATTATAAAACTTAAATGGCAGAAAATTTAAATCTGATTTGTCAGTATTACTTTTTTGCAATATTGCTAATAGATATTTAAAAAATATAAGGGCTCCAGTCAGAGGTATCGACTTCGACGCAAATTAGTACTTTTCTACACCATTACATATGATTGATGGTTGCGTGCTGGAGCAACAGTCACTGGTTGTTTTTGTTTCATATCAGGGTTTTCAATTGTCTTGGAAATTTTTAACCTCTGGTAAATTGCGGTAGCCAGTACACTGTAAAAAATATCTATTACTGCCATACTCCAGTTTCTGTTTGACCTTAGAGATGTTACCGCCGTTGTTTCTAGTTAGACTTTGTTTGTTGTAATTTCTATAATCTTGTCCCTTTAGTCTAGTTCGTGTGTATTTTTCTGCTAAGTTAGTTGTTTTATTCTATCTGAAAAGATTTTTGTTTATATTTCATGGCCTGCTACGTTGCTTATAGGTAGGAAAATTGAAAAACGCCGATTTGTTTGAAAATTTAAAATTAAATGAAAACTACCAGAGATTGATATTCACAACCTGATATTGTTAGAAAGGTTATCAAATTCTACGTTTAACCGTATAAAAAGAATTAGGCATTCCCATTTGAAAAAATCAAGTTATCGCTGATCGATGTTTCCTTAATTAATCGACCGATTTCTCCAAGCATAAACGTAATTTAAATTTGACAGTCTCTAAACGGTTCAATTTAAGTCCCATGTATGATACATAAAGTCACACTAGAATTCACAAAGGAATCTGAATATGCAATAATATACGGGGTGTTCCATTTAAAAAAACATAACTTTGATACATTTCGTGTTTTTGGGACACCCTGTATAACATGAAAATATTTTAAAAATGTAGCCTTTATGGGTCTCTATCCATCCAAAATTATTATTTTCTTTTTTATCAAATACTTTAACCATAGTGTTCCGTGTCGAATAACGTGAATAACCCTGTATATTAATAATATACAGAGACGGGTATGCAACATGCACGACATGCATCATATATGATTTTATGGTAGGCACAACAAAATTTGACGGCAAACTTGACCACAAATTAGAGCAGGTTCTAAATGTGTGAAGAAATACATGAAGAAATTCATGGACTTCTTTGACGTCAAATTCCTGTTTTACACTTGGTCAAATTTGACCATCATTAAAACCATGGATTTGTTGTTGATGTAAAACGTATATAAGTTAGTTATATTTTCAGACAGTACCGATTTAATCTCAATTTTTAGACTGTTTCTCACAGGTTTATGACGAATATAAACGTTTTGCTACACTAACAACTCTGTACCTATACATATATACTCATACTGTTTTAATACAACAGCCAAAGTAACTCAATACAAACAACATATGGTTACCAAAAGATCTTGCTGTGTTTTGATAATAACCATCCAAGCGTTCGTAATATAGTTTTAAATTTCACCCAAAGCAACCTGAAGACTTCACAGACAAAGGTGGTGTTCATATTTTGTTTGTTTTCTGGTAGATGCATTATTGTTCGCTCGATGTCTCCGGCGCAGTGCAGAGAGACTGTAAATAGGAGCTGATATAATTAGGTACTTCACACGTGCAGTGACGACAGTACGGGAGGTAAAAGAACTGATCTCAGAGACAAATTACCAACCGGGAAAATTAATCCTAAGGGGGTCTGAAATATGTGATTTGACGTTTTCACAATTTTTGAATAGTAGAATTAGCTTGATTATTCAACTTTTAAACATTTTCTGCCCACTTAGAAAAGTATAAAGTTTGTTGCCCTTACACGTATAGTAACCCTAGATTTGTATTTTCCAAGAAACAGCTGTGGGATCAAAGCCAAAAAATTTGAGTTTAGCAACCAGAAGCTTGTGATTGATCTTATCGAAGAGGCCTTAGAGCAATCAATTGAAACCAGAGCCGAACCGAACAACTTTTTTGTCAAGAGATCTGAAAATGTCATCAGACATATTCAAATGTTACCTTTTTTCAAGAAGAATGAAGAATAATGCTCCTGCATCTGGAAATACGTAGGTGCCAATTGTTGGTCGACATCTATTTACCTACGCAAAGTCGTAATGCGTATCAAAGCTATCTAGTAGCTCGGAGTTGGGCTGATTATCGATCCCTGTTGTACCCATCTGCCGAAGGGAGTGCGGAGGGCCACCTGCCTGCCCGTATGTGACCCCTCTCGCCGACAGGAGGCGATGACTAGGGGGTAGGGCGACGTCGACGACGCTATCAGCCACCGCTACCGAAAAACCTTTGTTTTATATCGACGCTGGGGTCACGTATAGCGCGTCCGATCAGATGTGCAGTACCCACGCATACTAGGGTCGCTAACATTATTTTCGGCTTGAAACAAAAATAATCATGAACCTTTAAAAAATGTTATCAGAACTTGCGAAATATTTCGGAGTATCTTAAAAAATGAATTAGAAATGAAAAGCAAATAAAACCTTTTTTAAAAAATGCTTTTTATTCAAATGCTCTAAAAAGAAGAAAAAAATTTCTTTAAAATTTTAATTATCAACTTATGTCCTCATTATACACAATTTATATGATCATTAAAGCTTGTCACGCGATTTACTTGTGTAAATAAACTAGTATCTAAGTATGTCTAAGTATGTCTAAGTAATTTAATCTGCTAAGTTTAATTTTTTTTTATTTCAGTTCAAATAAATATATACTTATTATATTCCGCTATCTTGATGTTCCGCCATATGGGTTTTAGAATGACATCACATTATTTTTGGAATTACTCTAAACAAAAACTTTCATGTTGTAAAAATGCATAAAAAATAACTATTCCGCCATCTTCGATGTTTCGCCATATTGGATGTAGAATGACGTCACACAGCTTATCGTAAATTATCACCCAAACTAAATGCGTATACAAAATTTCAACTCAGTTGACAGTTAAATAGTTAAGATTTTAAAGGAAAATGTTATTTTCTTCATTTTAGAGCATTTAAATAAAAGCTTTTTTAAAGGTTTTTTTTTATAGTAAGTTATTTCTTACGTTTGTCGGTTAATTTCGAACAGTCAAATTTCAGATGGATTAGAGCAACGGAGCTTATAATCACCATCTATTCTTAACCTGCATTATTATTCTCAGCGAACTCTGTCATTTAATACTAATACTATAGGAAAGCCTAAAAAACTCAAAAGTCCGCCATATTGGAATAAAGGTGATGTCTGAATATTTTTTTATTTATTCTCGGCAAGCCCTTTCATTTGATACCCATATTGCAGAAGTGCATAAAAATAACTATTCCGCTATCTTGGATGTTCCGCCATATATTATGGGTATTAGAATAACATCACCATCACATTATTTTTGGAGTTAATTTCAACAAGAACTTTCAGTTGATACCTACCAATGTTGAAAAAATTCATTAAAAATAACTATTCCACCATCCTAGATGGTTCGCCATATTGGATTTAGAATGACTTCACACAGCCTATCGTGTATTATCATCCCAACTAAATGTGTTTACAAAATTTCAGCTCAGTTGATAGTTAAATAGTTGAAATTTTAAAGGAAAATGTTATTTTCTTCTTTTTAGAGCATTTAAATAAAAGTTTTTTTAAAAGTTATTCTGATTTTAAGTTATTTCTTACTTTTTAGTTATCGCTGGCTAGGTTTCTGAGTCTGTCCATCTCATTCAACGCATGATATTTGCAAAGTCGTTTGCCGGTTGATTTCGAACAGTCAAATTTCAGATGGAATAGAGCATCGCAGCGTATAATCACCATCTTTTCTTAACCTGCATTTTCATTCTCAGCGAACTCTTTCATTTGATACCCATACTATAGGAAAGCCTTAAAAACTCAAAAGTCCGCCATATTGGAATAAGGGTGATGGCCATAAATTTTTTTATTTATTCTCGGCAAGCCCTTTCATTTGACACCCATATTGCAGAAGTACATAAAAATAACTATTCCGCCATCTTCGATGGTTTGTCATATTGTATTTAGAATGAGGTCACACAGCTCATCGTGTATTGACATCCAAACTAAACGTGTGTACAAAATTTCTCTCAATTGGTGGAAGATATCTGCTTCAAAATTGAGTAGTAAGATTCCACCCGAACAAACATACATTGCACGTTAAATAAACCTTTACAATAGCTTTCTCCAGATAAGATCTGGCAACACCGTCAAATAATTCTGTGCCACCATCCAACATGATTCAAACAAACTAAATCTTTTTTAACTTCGTGTAGCCTATCCTAATTCGCTGATTGTAACAGTATCAGTATGTAAAACTATGTGTTTTGAACTTAATTTATGTCTAAGTTTAACAAAACGGTGGTTCTTTCAAGATATATTTAAATTGTTTAACTTTTTCCAATGATTGTTTAATAGCGTTTTCGATTTACTGCTCTCAGGGCGAGCATAGATCATCCGCAATCAAACTAGAAATCTGTCAAGAGTTGATAGGAGCACTTCACAAATCGAACATGATCGAACACAAAAATGACTTCTTGTTTTGTGCAAGTGACGGTTGATAAGCCCGCAATTTTAAAATTTAAGTTGTTCTACGCACCGACTATAAAAATTATAAAATAGTCGGTGTCTACCTCCGAATATTAAAGGTATTAAAACCCAGTTTGCCATATTATGTATGTGCTTTTTACTTTTCCTGCGATCACCACAAAGAGGGGCTATTTTCTTCGAATGATCGAATGTTTTTCAGTTTTTCACCTTTTTCTACCAACCACAAAATACTTCTCCTCGCAGAACACCAAGCCTTCAATTCTTTTTTGTCATACAAGACGTCGCTCTCAAATGCTCTGACCTGGCTTCTCGGAGCAATCAAGTTCAATCTGAGAGCGTTCCGCGAGCGAACAACAGGTAAATCGAATTTGCAAATCTGGAGCAGAGCCGTCAAACCGAACATACAAGATACATCAAATGCGCTCTGAGAGCGTCTGAGAGCAGTAAATCGAAAACGCTATAAGTAAAGCGGTACTCGTTTTCAAGATCAGATGGAAAACCTGCTTTTTATTGGTTGTTCCTTATTGATACAATTTTCGTGATAGTCCATTATAGCTAGCTAACTGGCGCCCCTGATATTATCCAATGTCGGAATGGAGCGTATGTTTAGGTTACTTTTAAAACAAGATCTATCCATTATTTGGCAAATCAGATATTGAAAACAACTTTTTGATAACAAAAAGTGATTGTAAGTGACAGCAAGCAAACCGGGAACCAGGAGACTGGTTGACGAAACCGGGAGAAGTGGCAAGTCCCGTCCAGACACCCTTCTCAGGCACAACAGCGGCGTTTTGGAAACGGGGTTCTTTGATACATGAGGCATTGCATTCGAAAAGGAATAATAGCTGCTATAATGGCGGCAGCCATCGTCTTGGGTCGACGACTTGGCTTGGGGTGACACCCCTTCGGGTTTCCTTGACTCGGGCCTTGGCCATCTGTACCCGCGCACAGAGGCGTCACGCTACTGAACTTCCAGGGGGCCATAATTGCTTTTTGATATTTATTTGATATTTTTTACGGCTGGTTAACGTAGCAAACCAATAGAACGTCATAACCATGCTTTCTTTTCGTAATTACCCTTTTGTATTTAATACTGATTCTTTATCAGTATTGCTAGATGTTTATGGGGTTAGCCGTTTCTTGACGGAAATCCACTGTTCAAAGAATAAAATATGTAGTATAAGATATTCCCAATTCAAGAATTCTTACAATCTTCTAAAGATATACTAGCGACAAGAACATCTGTTATCGCTCTAAGAAAATTACCTTGATGTGGAAATTATGGTTAGTTCTCAATACGCGCGTCGGTCAGCGGCGACGCGCGTATTGAAATACTAGACGTTCCCACTGCCTGTTCAGTTGGCACGCGTCTTTTCTAGCGTTCAGTCGACATACCTGGTGTTTCTTTGCAAAAATTTATTTCTCACGTTTGCTATTGAAATGGAAACAGAAGAATTCAATACAGATGTTTTCATTGATGGAATTGAGAAGTGGTCTAAGATTTGGGACATGCATTCCAAATTATATTCAAATAAGACGGCAAAAAATAGCGCCTGGAAGAAACTGGTCCTAATGTTTTGCAAATCCGATGATAAAAACTTAGGTTCGTGATTTCGCAGGCTGGGATACAGTGTAAAGTATAAACTTGTAGAAAGTCTATTCCTTAAAAATGGGTGAACCCAGTGTGTCCTTTCCGTCCTACGTCGTTTCGTTCTTCTATATTCTATATGCTAACCAAACACAAACACAAAAAGCTTCTCCTACATCCATTCTCGTTAATAACAACGAATAAACTGACACTCGATTGCCTAGTCTCACTCTGTATAAAAGTTGTACGAAGTCCTACGCGTGTCATCTGAACACAAACGCAATAAACGTGCGCCACGTCGAAACGCGTCGTACGCGCGGCATCTGAACTAAGCCTAAATTCGTCGACCAGATCGACCCCTGTGCGGAGACGCTAACACAAAAGCAGTATTTTCTATATAGACCATATTTACAAAATTAGCTTGTACAGGAGGAATTATTCTAGCAATATTTACATCGCTACAAAATAATTTACTTTACTATAAACATATACCGAAATCTAGCAAAATTGAGTTTTGCAATCTAGCGAAACCAGGTGCATCTTATATTAGCGGCACTACACGTTATACTGTGCTTTGAGGGCGCATTTTTTAATTTTTTTTTCTACGGCTTGTTAAGAGAGTAAACCAGTGGAACGTGATGGCTCGTTTGTTTTGATAATTATTTTATATCTATATAACATTTGGTGGAATTTTGTGGGGTTCACATCAGAATTCACGTGGTTTACGCAGGCCTCTTTTATATTAACATTAACCACTGACGTAAGTTTCGAAGCCAAGCCCGATCCCTCGTCGTCCTTCGATCTTTTCGTCAACGATCAGCTGTAAGAAAATCGTACTTGCCATTTCTAAAAATACGGCAAAAATATGCTGCTTTTCTTCGTTGTATTGTAGTTAAAAGGTCCTGTTCTATATTAATTCTTTCTAGGGCCCTATTTTTTTACTCGCTCGGTCCATGATATCATTAATAATAATATGCGTTTGTATTATCGACACATCTCAAAAGAGTCCAAACGCGACAAATTCCGTGCTTTTAAGGTTCATCCATCACCTCCGTTTAATAATATATAGGGACAGTACATAGCGTTTTGTTGTTTGCCAGTTTTGCCACCGAGTAGTCAGACTTAAATCTCGATTGCAAAGTATCGCTTTCATTTTGAAGAAAGTATTCCTGGCTATATTCAATTCTGCCTTTAATCTCTTGATCAGGATCCAATTTGTCAATTAGCCAGCACCCCAAATTATTTCTATTCGGGCATTATTCATATTTAATCTAGCGTCTTTATGTTTACTCTGAGCCCATAACATTCACTAACATTGTTAAATCTGTCCACCATAAACTGTAATTCATCTCATCGCTTGCTAGGAGCAGGATATCATCAGCATAAAGGATGTTATTTAATGTATTTACTATTCAACTTTATTTCCATTTTCACATCTTCCAAAGCCTACTGGAATATGGACCTAGTTGAATGCATACGATTACTTGATGTATATTCCAAGGAACACCACTGAAAATGTGTTCGGCAATTTCACACGTACATATTATCTTCCAAGACAGTGTTTGACTAGGTCTGTAAATAATAAAGAATATCAGCAACAGTATTTTTTAAGGCAATAGAGATTCCTTTATGAATACAAAACATTCTGTACAGCCTGCGGTGTGGAAAGTGATCTCAATAAAATACTTGTCGTATTAGGCCCCTTCTAGCCGGTTGGCTGCGACGCCCTTGCCCTGAAAGAAGCAACATTCCAAATTCCTGTTTTTCTGATTTGGCAGTCATCAGCTGTGAAAGTTTTTGGGAGCAGTCAGTTCGCGCCATAAAAGACAAAGCCACACCAAACAGCTGACCGTCTGCGTCTGATTCCTTGTCTCCGTCACCTTTGCCGAAATTTTCCCTGGTTTTGTTTACATTCCTCACAGGCACAATCGTCGCACCTATTGTCGCGATCTTCCGTGTATAATGCACAATAATTCTTGCCTTCCAAGACGGAGCGGGAGCCCAGCCAGCAGCTGTCCTGGGGGGCACGCGCCGACGGCGACGTCTTACCGCCACTCCGCCAGCCCTTTGCCCTCATTTTTCCTTCCTTCCTTCCGTCTACGGGGTGATCCTATCCTCATGCCACGCTATACATATACAGGGTGATCCCCTTTATAATGGTATAACTTCAGGACATCATAGATAATGATAAAATAATGACAATTTCTTAATACACTTTAGTGTCCGACCGAACATTCGGTTTCGGTTTCGGCCTAGTTTCGGCCAAAAAACGGGTTTCGGTTTAGTTTCGGTTTCGGCTGCCATCCAGCCGAAACTGCGGCCGAAACCGAAACTAAATTTGATGGATTTGGCGCTGCGATCGAACGCCCTCGAAGCAGTAATCTTCAAGCGAAAGTGTCATTTTGCTGCGTAGATGATGGTAATAACTTATCACAAGTTGAGAAGCCTACTTATCAGAGCCAAGCTTGGAAAGAAACACAGATATTACTCTCACTAGAATTTCAGTCCATTTCTGTCTTTTTTAGAAAGGTTCCCCTAAAATTCACGCCTGCCTTACCGACGACTGTTTCCACTGAACAACTACTTAATGCTACTAGTCAAATGCTCAATGAAGCAAAAGTTTCTTAAATTCAGACAAAAATTCCTTACTTTCAAAAATACTTAGTAGTTGTACTTAGCACGTACGTACTTCAGAGGCAGCTAATTGATAACAGTGTCATAAAGATTGACCAAAGCTTGGAATGTTATTTAGTAGATACAAAATATAAATATAAAATAGTTGATATTTATAATAATATAATATACAGGGTGAGTTTTTAGTGCCGGCTCGGTCGATACCTCCACTACTGTAGTAGAAGATAGCGAAAAAATTTGTATACAAAAGTTGTAGCCACGAATATGCTCCTTACTCAGAAAATATCTCTAATTATACAGAGTTATCCATAACTACGTGGTGATGCAAACATGCATTTTTTTAAATGAGACACCCTATATATTATTCCATATTCAAATTCTACTAATGATTTGCGTTCTTCTAATATAGGATATTGTTACGTTATACGGGGTGTTTCAAAAGTTATGACCATTTTTATATCCAAATCCCTGTCGTATATCAAAAAGTATTGAATCAAAAATTATTTTTTTACACGAAAGGATTAAGGGTATCCTCTAGTTTTAAAATCGGCTATAAAAAAAGCATATTCTTATACAGGGTGATGTAGAAGGCAAAATCCAAATTTTATCTTTGTTTCAAATATAACCCCCAATATTTTATTATCCCAAAGAATTGCCTTTAATATGCTCTTCCATCTTTGTATAGCACTTGTTGTACCTACGTCCATCAGTTTCCGAGATATTTTGATCTTTCGGTAAATTTACTAGTTACATAGATGTTTCGGTTTCGGTTTTGGCCGAAACTGAGACGGAGGCCGAAATTCGGTTTCGTTCGTTTTATAATTTGGACACAGTATGAGCTAAGAATCCTCCATGATCTAGGGCAGCTATTCTCACCATTAGTGGTCCGCGGAGAAATTTTATTGGTCCGCGGACATTTCCCTATCCACGAAAAAAAAAATGACTTAATTTCGTCCTACGTAATTTATGATTAGTGAAGCACTGAAGACAAATTCCCGAAGAAGTTACCAAGTGCAACTCCTGTCGTTGGAAGTAACGAACGTGCAGAATAAAAAAATAATGTTTGGGTGGATAAAGTAAATAGCAATAATATTGATATTTTTAATAATTATTTTGATTTTGTTACTTTGCAGCAAAATTTAACCTTATCAAAATTAAATACAATCATTGGGCAACACTTATAATCTTTAAATATTAGTTTCAAATAATATTTCCCATCTGAAAAAACCACGTGTGAAAGAAATGTGGGGATAACAAACATATATGACAGTAGTAAGTTAAATTTAAATGACAGAGAATATGAGTCCAGTCTTGAGATTAGTGCAGATGTTATGTTAAAAGCTAGTTTTTCAACAATGTCCATTGATAAATTTTTGGATCAAATTGAAAAATGAATATCCATCTCTATACGAGAAAGCAATGGAAACGTTAGTCCCTTTCGCAACTACATATTGATGTGAATCGCGATTTTAATCTATGACGGTAATAAAAAATAAATTTGGAAATCGGCTTTTGGTTATTTCACCACTCCGACTTAGCTTGTCTAATTTGGAACCAACAATTGACAACTTGATTAAGAAGAGAAGCAGCAGTCTTTTCATTAACAATATATTCATCTACAATGAGCTTTTGATTATTTTTATAATTTCTGATTTTTTGTTCTAATTTTTCTTAATAATCTCTCCCCATTGATTCAATTTTTTGGTAATCGTAAGAATGGTATTTCTTCTTTATAAATATTTAGTAAAAATTTGTTAAGAAATCCCTGGTCCGCAATTTTTTTTAAAAATCTACTGGTCCGCGGACCAAAAAAGGTTGAGAAACGCTGATCTAGGGGATATGATGATAGATTAGAAAATCGAGTGAGGGAGATAAGGCTACACAATTAACCTTTAAAAATATCCTACGCCACTGACTTTGTTGCAAATTACAGTAATATTGTTCGCTGATCCATGCCGTTTAAAATAAAAAAGTATTCTTGAGTCTTTTTCTTACGATGGACCATTTTGGAGATATTAGCCGATAACATGGCTCAGGTAATTATTAAATGTTCCGCCATTTTGTAGGAGACGAAGATATTAACTGCATATTTTAGGGTTGTGAAGGGTTCGTCAGGAGCTTCAAAAAGATGCGTTATACCCGTTTTACATCAACAATAAATCTATGGTTTTAACACAGCATAGTAAACGATCAGCATAATATCTCTAAGAATTTCCTATATAAAAATGGTTCCCACAAAATTTGACCCTGGGAAGGTTTATGGATGATTTTACGGCTGTGAAGTTTGGGTAGTGATGCGAAAATGAAAATATCGATACCGGTACCAATTCGATATTTTTTAGCCTCATAGGCGCGTTTGGTTCGTACAGAGAATTTTGTGCAATTGATTACACCCCTCAATAATTATTATATACCGATACACCTACAAAAGTATCGATACCAGCCTGGAATCGCTCGAAAAGTATCTAGGATAAAAATAGTCGATATTAGTGCAGAAGCACAAGTATCGAAGTACCGTTACCATCCCTACAAAAAAATTATCCAAAAGTGGGGATGCGCATGTAATTTCCGACAACTTGAGTTATTGAGCTGGTTGCTGGTTGTTTACTATGCTGTGGTTTTAATTCGTGGATTCAGTTTGTGGTCAAAATTGACAAGTGTAAAACAGGAATTTGACGTCAAATAAGACAATTGATTTCTTCTTTCATTTCTTCACTGATGATAGAATCTGCTCTAATCTGTGGTCAAGTTTGACGTAAAATTCGGTAGCGCCAACCTTAAAAATCATATGATGCATGTCATGCATGTTGCATACCCGTCTCTGCATATGATTAAACTTCGCAATCAGATTGTTTTACTGTCAAAAGGCCACAAAAAAATGAGAATTAAATAATCAAGCGAAAAACCGCGAAATCGTATGACAGCAACAGTGTAGGCAGGGCTGCATGCTGTCACAAAATACATGGTTTTATTCATAGATGTAAAACACAATCAGTTTGACCTTGACGACGACCATGGAATGATTAATGAATAAAATCGCGGAGAAAATGTCGATGTAAAACGGGTATTACAACACCTCCCTTTCAATTTGATTTTTTTCCAAATGGCGCCGAGTCGCCATCTTAAAAGTTTCATCTGTCTATTTTTCAAAATCATCGAGGTAGTTCAAAATATAATATTCATGCATCAATTTCATTATCCCAAGTTTCAATTTTTTGAGTTGACCCATTCAAAAAATAAAAGAGGGAGGGAACATTAAAAAAAGCACAGTATAATCACCACCCCGCGGTACCAGGAATGATTTTCAAAACATTATTTGTTTTTCAGTTATATAGTGATTATCAAATTACTTTTCAACAGGTAATACTACCTATAAACAAACAGCGTGAGTTATTTTTCATAACTCATAGATCTCAAATACACGCTATACTAACTGCAAAGGTGGCAATGACACGTCAAACGCTAATTCGAAAGGTGTACAGTATTCATTTCAGTGTCGGAAATGAGGTTAACTTGTCAAAGTTCGTAATTATTATCTATTTAAATCGTACTATGAACAAAATGGCTTTGGTTGTAGATAAAGTATAGTACTCAAATCGCGGTAATGGTAATGGCCATAGGCGCATGCTGCAAAAATCATCTCCGTGAGTTATTACCTTCATTACCGCTCCTTGAACAATATACTATTACGACCTTGTTACTAGTTTCCAAGTTATAGGTTTGTCACGACGTCTATGAAGGCAGTTAGTATTCTCAAGCTATATTACGTAATCCTATGCGCCCGCCAATCCTTGATTCACAATAATTTCGAAAATACTGGACTGATCTGGATGATATTCCAAATATTGGCAAGGCTTTATGGTTTTTTATGAGAAAATTTGACGGTAAAACATCGTTTTAGATATTTTGGAGGTCCCTAATCATTTTCCAACTTTTTAGAAGATAAAAAACGGATGAGAGAGAAGTCAAGAGTTGGGGGAATGCAAACTTCATATTGTAGTCATGAAAATTAAACCCTGGAAAGTATCCGGTATCAGAAGGGAACATAGGTATATTACCTTTTTTCTAAATGCATTTATTCATATCTAATATTCAAGTATTTTATTTTTGTTTGTTGTAATAATATTACTTACAAGGGTCGTCGCGGATAATGTACATACCTAATTATATAATATTACATTTTCATTGTCATCATAGAAACATACATGTTTGAGGCCAAAATTATGTTTGCCGCACCGGTTAAATGATTTAGCTGAAAATTTCTAAAATTATTTTTCTCTTCCGAGGATTTTATCTGGCGCCGCCCATGTTTTGGAAGAAACAAGGCGCAGTGACGGGTTCTGGGATATTTATCATTATCTCCAACAATGAACAAATGAACTAGATTTATCGTCGGTGCAATGAACAAATGTACCTATCTTTATGGTTTTTTCTACTATACCTATAAATTTATAATAATTATAGATTCACCCACACATGAAATATTCACCATAGATTCCTGACCCCAACACGAGTGTACAAAACAAATAGAAAGTTAATAGGTAGGAGTTAATCACCTAGAGTAAACCACGAGTTAATACAATAAAAATGAATTCCTTCACAAAACTGCCTTATTACATGAGCCGTCAAGCATCCTCGAAATTAAACAAACTGGTCACGTTTAGCTCAATGTTCCCAACATGAACACCTAATCTCTGCCCATCTCTATTCCTGTTTACCGCCAACCATCTGATTGTTGTAAAAAATTAAATTATATAACCGGCATATGTGAAGAGATTTCGAGGTCATATAACCAGAAACATGAATGAAATCTCATTGGAAGAATTTAAAATGAACGTTTTTTTACGCTGATGTCATTGCCAAGGATGGGGCCTTAAGGAAATTTGAATAAATACTTTGCAAGCGATTACCTATTTATTACTTGTTCCGTATTTCGTTGAACAAATAAAAAAAGTTCAATTCCCTCTATCAAGTTTATGAATTGCCAAGATAACACATACAATTTCCAATACTTCCAGATATACAATAGGTATCTAGGTACTATCAACATGAAATTATCATTAGCAATATTAATTTATTGACTGTAGCTGCACACAAAACACAATCACCTATTGTATTATTATTATAAATAATACGAAATTAAAAATGTCAAGATAGGTATATAGAGCAAAATATCTTGCATGTGACACTAGATTACTAGATTATCCGCAAAACCACTATTTTAAAGCTCAGAAGACTGTACAAGTGTACATGGACCACGATAGACGATACCACGAATACTGCGTATAAAACCGTTCAACGTTATTTTACGTCATATGGATTTAAAATTACGAACTCGGCGATCTGTATTTGTTTATAACGTATCTCCGCCATCTTGGACCAAAAACTACCAAAACTGAAAGATAAAAAAGCGCATTTAAGCCCACCATCATTTCTGGGGTAAAGGGCATTTAGAAGTTAACACAAGACCTCATGTGGAGTAGAAAAAAAGTGCTTTGGAGTGAACTTACGTGCAACTGTCGGGGTTATGGTAGTAATTGGCCATGTCCAATGCGCGGGGGGCCCGAAGGGGCCGGATACACACAGATCACACGCCGTGTTCCTAAAAGTTTTTTTCTGGTCGTAACACCACGTTAGGGTTCGCGAGGGACTGACAGCGGCCAGTGGCGACGGCGCCAACCGAAACCCAAAACTTCGAGAGGCGGGCTCTGACCGTCCAGTCGACAGGAAAATGACAGCGCGGAGAACGCATGCGCTAACTATGCAAGTGCATACGATGAACCCCAATGGCGTCTCTTGCGGGAGGACATGGGCGATAACCACCCTTGATATAACCTTTTACTCGTTTTACATCGACAATTTTTTCGCGAATTTATTCATGGATTAATCCATGGTCTTCTTCAAACTGATTGTGTTTTACATCTGTGAATAAAACCATGGATTTTGAGAGAGTATGCAGTGCTGCCAACACTGTTGCTATCATATGATTTGGCGGTTTTGGCAAGATCTTTTCAATTCGGCCTCTTGACAGTAAAACTCTTGATTTAAATGCGAATGATTATTTAGAAAATGTTTAATAATATACAAGGACGGGTATGCAACATGTATGACATGTATCATATGATTTTATGGTTATTGGCACTACCACAAATAGAGCGGGTTCTAAATCCGTGAAGAAATCTACGAAGAAATCCAAGTCACAAATAACACCATGGATTTGTAGTTGACGTAAAACGGGTATTTGGAAGTTGTTCCCCATTTTGATGTTCAAGAATAATTTGAACAAAGCGGGTGCGGTTATTTTATGGCTATTATTGACTTTGGCACTCTGTATCCTTAAATAAACTGCTCAACTTAATTAAGGGAACGCTTTTTTGGATGCTTTTTTCTCCACCTGTATGCTCTCGTATGACCTTACGTATTTTCTGGGAATCGAGTTGCATTAATTTCTCTCCACTTAATCTGGCGACACTGGTTATACGAGCTCGTACAGCAGCCACAGCCCACTTGTGACGTAATATGAAAATGATCTATACAGGGTGGGCCAATAGTGCGTGGACGGAGGATTATGGGCTTACTAAAAAATATTTCAAAAATCTGTCACTTGATCATGGTAGGGACCCTTGAGGGCTATAACGTAAAAATATTTTCACTTAAATTTTGACGTTTATACAGGGTGATTCATATCAAACCTACATTTTTTTGAATGGAACCCCCTATATATTATTGCATATTTGGATTCCTTGGTCAATTCTAGTGTGACTTTATGTATCACACATGGAACTTTAAACGAACCGTTTAGGCGCAAATCACCATTTTTGGTATAAGTAGGTATCAGAAAAAAATTGAATATCGCAGCGATTATAAAACTTAGAAGGCCTTGACTTTGCCGTACGACTAAGCATGAAATGCGTCACCTTAGGTCAGACGGCTAAATTTGAATTCTTTTTGAACTTGGAGAAATCAGAGGATAAATTAAGGAAACTTCAATCACAGATAACTTGAATTTTTCAAATGGGAATGCCTATTTTGGTTTAAAGAATCAAATGTAAAATTTGATTACCTTTCTAACGATATAGCATTCTTGATATCAGTCTTTTTTGGTTTTCATTTTATTTCAAATTTTCAGTCAAATCGGTGTTTTTCAACTTTCCCGCATGCAAGCAACCTAGCAGGCCATGAAAAATAAACAAAAGCTCGTTAATATGGAAGAAAGCAACTAACTTAGTAGAAAAATGCAAACTAAGTAGAGCAGCGAGGCAAGATTACGAAAATTCCTTACAACATATTAGCTCTAACCAGAAACAATAGCAGTAACAAGAACGCTCATTTTTCACAGCCTACTAGCTATTAGCCAATTTCCAAAGTTAGTAAAAAAATACCTAATCAAAGGAAAACTACTAGTGATTGTTGCTGGCAGTAGAATATCTATGTCTTCTGAATAAATTTGAATAAATTTTCACATTTATTGCTATAAAAAAGTAGCCATTTCCGTAAGTCAAAAGTAATGATACTTGTGACTGGAACCCTTCAAATTCTTCGGTAGGTACTTCTGCTTATTAGCAAAATCGCGGAAAATGAAACTTGAATTGCAGTCTGTTTGAATTGTAAAACATAAACTAGTTTGCAGAAAACTACATGAAATAATCACAATTACAGCATAGCGTAATAAAAAAATTCTAGCAATTATTTCAATAAATGTTCAGTTGGAGATATCTTTACTTTCGACTTAACTAAACAGAAATGACTATTTTTTATCCCATTAAATGTGAAATTTCATTCTAAACATGTTAGACTGTAAGCAAAAATCGCTGATAGTTTTCTTTTTGTTTCAAAATTTTTAATCGTCTTGGAAAGTTGCCAAGCTCTAGTAGACCTCAATAGCTAGTAGGCTGTGTAAAACAAACACTTCTGTCATACCCCAGCTACTCATTGACATTAGATATCTTGCCGCTGTTGTTTCCGGTTAGAGCTGATGTGTTGTAAGGAATTTTCATGTTCTTGCCTCTCTACTCGAATTCGTTTGCATCTTTCTACTAAGTTAGTTGTTTTCTTCCATATTAACGAGCTATTGTTTATTTTCCATGGCCTACTAGGTTGCTTGCACGCAGGAAAATTGAAAAACACCGATTTGACTTAAAATTTGAAATAAAATGAAAACCAAAGAAGATTGATATCAAGAATGCTCTATCGTTAGAAAGGTAATCAAATTCTACATTTCATTCTTTAAACTAAAATAGGCATTCCCATTTGAAAAAATCAAGTTATCTGTGATTTAAGTTTCCTTAATTAATCTACTGATTTCTCCAAGTACAAAAAGAATCCAAATTTAGCCGTCTGACCTTAGGTGACGCATTTCATGCTTAGTCGTACCGCAAAGTCACGGCCTTCTAAGTTTTATAATCGCTGCGATATTCAATTTTTTTCTGATACCTACTTATACCAAAAATGGTGATTTGCGCCTAAACGGTTCGTTTAAAGGTCCATGTATGATACATAAAGTCACATTAGAATTGACCAAGGAATCCAAATATGTAATAATATATAGAGGGTTCCATTCAAAAAAATGTAAGTTTGATATGAATCACCCTGTATAAACGTCAAAATTTAAGTGAAAATATTTTTACGTTACAGCCCTCAAGGGTCCTAACCATGATCAAGTGACAGATTTTTGAAATATTTTTTAGTAAGCCCACAATCCTCCGTCCACGCACTATTGGCCCACCCTGTATAACAATCAGAAATATGCGACTTTATATATTATGCCAGAGAGACTTCGAAATTATTAAAAATTGAGTATTGTTAGAGAAACAAGTATGAAGCGCGTGTTTTATATTTTTTATTTGGCAAGAGTAATAATGCAGTGGTATTTTTCCACAATTAGTAATTTTAATAATTACGATACTATTTTTAATAATAGAAAATTAATATTTCCACTCTAGAGCTCCTAATCCCTGAATCACTTTCTTGGTATGCGCTTTTTACATGTATTTTCATCCAATTCCAGCAAAAAATAAAATATTCCGTTAACATTTTCAACAGAGATATTGGCGTGGGTTTTTAAAACTTTCAGTGAATACGCGAATGGAGTCCTAATTGTTTGGAGCTGTGGCTTTGAGATTATATTCGCTAATAATAATGAAGAAATCACGCTATTATTCGGGTAAAACGTAAATTATTGCTTTTTGAGCTTCCCGTACTACTTCTTTTTATTCATTCAAAGCTTAGGGTGTTTCATTTTTATGTAAATTATAACTTTTTTTATGTTGTTATTGGCTCTGATCAGTTGTAAAATCATAACTTAATTGCTTAATTGAATTGATCTACGCCATTGGCCATTGGGTGTTGGGTGCATGGGTGCATAGTTTCACAGGTCTACCAACTACGAATGGCATGTTGAGGGATTTTAGTGATATCCAATGAAGTGTCAATACCTATGGAAGGGGCACGCGTGCTCCCGTTTGCGGCTAGAATGAGATAGCGCTAGTCAGGGAAAACGGTAGAAGATTTGCCAATGCTCCACATAGCTGTTTAGGAGGTAGGTGGCTGTGCATTTTCCCTGACAAGCTCTATCTCTCTCACTGACCTCTCTTTCTTATGCATGCTTTTTCCCCGTCTAGCTCTATCTCTCTCACTGACCTCTCTTTCTTATGTCGTCCGCAAAAGTGGTACATTGCTTAAATGGGACGGGGCCATTCCATAGGTATTGACACTTCATTGGTGATATCCCTGCCATTTATTTATCTTTTGATTTATGATTTGACATTTGATGATACGTCAGTGAACTTCTATGGTAGGTGTAACAAGGTTTATTTGTTCTATATTTATTTCCCCTATTTTTAAATAATATAAATTGTGTTATCGGTACCAGCAAACTTATTAGTTCTCCATTAAACAAGAAAATCAAAAATGTCTAAGGTAAACGATCGTGACAGAGCACCGAATTATCAAACATACAAACTAGTGATAGTTGGTGGTGGCGGAGTAGGAAAATCTGCTATCACTTTACAGTTTATACAGGTGAGTTTATGTAATTTTTGGCTAACTGTTCCATATATCATCCTTAGGAAAATGAAATTTTGCAGCTATCTCTTTGGTTCGTAGTTTATATATTTTTTTAAATCTGACTAAGAGAAAACAGTGTGTCCAAGATCAGATATCCTTGTAACAATCCCACATAGAAATCCAGTTTTACCTAAACATTCTTTTGATTTTAGAGCTATTTTGTAACTGATTATGACCCCACGATAGAAGATTCCTATACCAAGCAGTGTGTAATAGATGATATCCCTGCAAAACTGGATAGTAAGTATCCCTTGATGTGAAAAAATAGAAATACATAAACCTTGAAAAACAGTCTGGTACAGCATTGCTGTTCTGCCATATAATTTAGAGTTATTGCTATTTGGAAGTATTTCTAGTTCCAAATCTTTATTTACAGGTACAATTGACAGTTTTTGGTTCAAAAATATACAGACATATATATAGCTTTACATAACAAAATGTTAAGAATTTCAATTGTTTTTTAAATTGTATATAACTGGCACAAATATTTAGAGATAACTATATCTTTCATTATACTTAAACTTTCTAGTTGCTATAACTAAAATATTATTTTAAGGCTTCTTTTTTTTCAAGAGGTTGTTTGAACTATTTGGAATTTTTCATTTGATTTCTTTGTATGACTATTGTTGCTTGGGCTTATACAGGTTCAAAATGAATCTTCAGTCTCCCCTTATTGAATTTGCCTTGGTAAGTCTGTTTTTTCACTACTGGTTTCTTTACTTGGATCTTATTTTGCATTTGGTCATGGCTAAGTTGTGGTGTGTCAAGTTCTCTACCATGAGAATTGTGACTAGATTTAATTATCATTATCATTTATTTGTACTATACCTACAATACAAATATTGCCATCTCAAGGGCTACACCTTGTATGATGTATTGGTATTGACATGTTGAAAAATACATTGAAATTTACCTAACGTAACTTCACTGCTGTCTCTCTTTAGACTACTATGTTCATATGTGTTCCATAGATTTATTCTCCCTGACCTTCAGTGGATCCATCCCGAGCAGCAGTATGCATTCTTCTTTAATTTTATTTTATTGATGATTTCTTCAATTTAAAATTATATCTAATTATATAGTTTTCTTGCTAGTATTAATCTATTTTGTATCTTGTTTAGTCTCTTAAAGCTTTCCATACAGCCTGTCTCCTATTGGGAACTTCTGACATTTCCACCAAAGTTCACCACATACCTGTATAGGAGATTCTGATGCTCTGAAGCCTCCTATGAAAAAAACATTTTAACTTGACTTAATTTTATTTTAACCCACTAACAAGATATCAGGTAGATGGCAGGTGATTATGCTAACATGAATTTTGTTTTCAAGTTTTGGATACTGCTGGGCAAGAAGAATTTAGTGCTATGAGAGAACAATACATGAGGTCTGGAGAAGGCTTTCTACTTGTATTTTCAGTGACAGAACGATCCAGCTTTGATGAAATATATAAGTTTCATAGGCAAATATTGAGAGTCAAGGATAGAGATGAGTTCCCTATGCTTATGGTTGGAAATAAGGTATGAAACATGATAGCCAGTCTAAGGACTCATGGTTGATAATTTAGTTGATGAGTTATTAAATTAGAAATTGAAACTAAATTAGCACTGGTACTATTACCATATGAGATGGTAAAATGAGAGAAGTTATACAGTTATCTAGAGATAACTGTAATAAGAGGCCTCTCGAGCTGTGTTTCACCACCTGTATTAAGAACAGCATATTTTGCGCTATTTCAGCCTCATATATCATATGCTATCTTAGCTTGGGGACACTCTGCAGAAGTTCATAGGCTGTTTGCCATCCAAAGGAGGGTAGTCAGAATAATAGCAAATCTCGGCTACAGAGAGGATTGTAGGGAGGCATTCGTGGCTCTTGGAATTTTAACGGTGCCTGCTCTCTACATTTTTCAAAATTTACTTTTCATAAAAAGTGCTAATAATTTTCAGTCACATGCTGACGTGCATAACTACAATACACGTAATAGAAATAATTTGATTCCATTGTACTGTCGTCTAAGAAGGTGTCAGGATGGCCCGAGTTATTGGGCAGTCAAGCTTTTTAATACTCTGCCAGAAAGCATTAGGGCCTTGCCCTATAACCAGTTTTATAGTGTAGTAAAGGAAACATTGACCAAACATGCTTTTTATTCACTTACAGAATTTTTATCCTATAAATTTTAATGTATGTTATATTTAGTGTTCCTATTTTAAACTTTATTTTAATTTGTCATTTTGTCTGTTTTAACTATATTAGATTTAACATGTTTGAGATTTATCTTTTATACCTTTTTTGACGTGTGTAAACATTTAATTGTAATGACATGAATAAATGAATTGAATTGAATTGAATTGAATAGAGCACACCTAGAAGTATCTGAATCACCCCCATATATGTTATGCAATTTTTTGTAGTTTCCGAGTTATGAATTTTTTGATGAATTTTAGAGAATTCTCTACCTCGATAACTTAAACCAGCTCCAAAAGAAAAATTAGGAGACTTTTTCAAATTTTCGTTTTTGCTAATTAATCTCCAGGAGTTTATTATTTATACATAAAATAATCGGCTTCATAACTTTGATAAAAGTCATGAACATTTTAGTGTAAAGTGAAAAATTTACGATCTGATGATTATGACTTAAATCTTTGACACGCAATTAAAAATCCAAAGAGGTGATTTCAAGTAGGTCTAAAAACTTCTTCAGACTCGCAGCTATCACAGTCATTGAAAAAAAGTAGTACTTAATGGGGCTACTTTCGGTCCAATCAACCTTCAAAGACAAGAGGCAAAGATTTCTTGAAAAATTAGCGAAGTTATTTTCAATTCATCAATACCTTATGTTATCGCGCTAATACTACCGCAATACTTAACGCTAAAAACGTTCCATAAATTAAACATTTAAAAAAAAAAGATCCTATTTCTTGCAAAAAACACAAGGAGCACATTCTTCAAAACCGGTTTTTACATGAGCGACAACAAAAAGAGCTAATGCTAACGCAGTAAACGATGTTAGAAAGAGATAGCTAAGATATTGTTATGTCTTTTCAAAAGGTGTCATTGCATAGGTGGTTTTCCTTGTCTTTGTTCAGTCGTCTGTCTGCCTTTGTGGCTTTAAAACGATACGCTCTAGTTTGGCGAATTATTTTGACAATTGGGCTTTCTTTATGGACTACTGAGTGCATGCAGTTTCGCAATTTGGCTTTTCCTTTGGACTCTGAGTGCTATCGGTTTGGATTGGTGTTGTTTCTGTTGTCTGACTACTTAGCTATTCCTACGGACCTTGAGTGTTCTGCAATAGACTATGCAACAAATGGATAGGGCATGGTAGACCCACTGAATGGCTACCACAGTCACCTGACTTAAATCCGATAGTTTTTTGTTTGGGGCTACTACATGCTAGAGCTTTTGTGAAGAAATCTAATAGTTTCGTTTCATTTTACAATTTCCGACTTACAAAAAAGAAGTTGTACATGCAAAAAAAATTTTTAGCAAAGTGTCACAGGTGGTCATCTATCGATATTCTGATCGCACTGAATGGTTTTTATTGCGGCACTGACAATCATTGTGCTATTAGCGCCCTAAAATTAGTTATTCTTTCATTTAAAATCCCATCCCTAATTTAAGAAATCTACACCTCTTGTCGTTGAAGGTCGATTGGAGCCAAAGTAGCCCCATTAAGTACTCCTTTTTTTTAATGATTATGATAGCTGAGAGTCCGAAGAAGTTTTTAGACCTACATAGGAATCATGAAATCACCTCTTTAGATTTTTAATTGCAGGTCGAAAATTTAAGTCATAATTAACAGAACATAAATTTTGCACTTTACACTATAATTTTCATGACTTTCATCAGATTTACTAAGCCGATTCCTTTATGTATGAACAGTAAACTCTTGAAGATTAATTAGCAAAAAAGATAATTTGGAAAAGTCTTTTAATTTTCTTTTTTGAGCAGTTTTAAGTTGTCGAGGTAGTGAATTCTCTAAAATTCAGAAAAAAATTCATAACTCGAAAACTACAAAATATTGCATACCATATATGGGGGTGATTCAGATACTTCTAGTGTGCTCTATCTCTGGACTTCCACTTGACACTATTTTTTGGGACACCCTGTATAGCCATCTGCATGAATATATTTGAATTTTTTACACTAACTTGTAAAACATCTTACAGGTGGACCTGGAGCCTCAAAGAGTGGTGTGGCAGGAGGAAGCACAACAGTTAGCCAGACAGCTTAAAATACCATACATAGAATGCAGCGCTAAAATGAGGATGAATGTTGACAATGCATTTTATGAATTAGTTAGGGTAGTCCGGAAATTTCAGCTGTCTGAAAGACCCCCACTCAAGCCCAACTACATTAAAAGGAGTAAGAAAAAATGTAGTATTCTTTAAAGTTGTTAAGCTACTGGTGCATGGATTATCTGTATGCAACATCACTTGTGTACAAAAGTGATTGGTGTGATGCTTCACTGTCATATATGTATAACATATCACTGGCCTTATCTGCATAATGTTTAATATTTGGAATTAATATCAAATGTATGAACAAGGCATGTTCATTTATTTATAAAATCATGAGAGATATTCTCATTGATATAGTTGCTTTGTTAAAGCATTGAAATAATGTTTGTGATTGCTTGTTTGATGGGTCTATAAATATGCAAGTAGCATTTGAGTAATATTACCTAATTTTATTGAAGGTAGGAATATTCTAATAGTTCATTTCAAGCAGCAATTATGCAAAAATATGTTTTGTTAATGCTGACTGTTAATTTGTACAAGCTACTAAAAAAGCAAGACTGGTTATGCTGTTTCTTTTGAAACCCCTTATACAATTGAAAAAGAAATATTGGTGTGCCCAAAAGATGAAAATTGTAAAAAAAGTTTTGCTAGAATAAAGGATATGGATATGTTTTTTCATTGTTTATCTAAGAATAGGTAATGGATTTCTTCTGGCTGCTTTCCAAAGTGTTGGATCTAGTACACAAATCTCCATTGAACCACAAAAAACCTTTTTGTACTTCACATATTTTCATTTAGATATGGTTATAATACACCACATACTCTTCTAGAATGATTTAGATATTGAACCACTGAAGGATAAAGTATCACATATTCCTATAAATATGTCTATCTCTAGGTATTAAGACTGATATATATTTTTGCAGGGTACAACCTCCTCTCAAGTAATATCTAAAGATGTAATAAACATACTAAAATATCTTGTGTCACTTCTTAACATACATACCATTCACTGAAGCAGCATCTAGTGATTGTCATTGAATATCTTTTCATGACCCTATCAAGTTTGTCTTTCAAAACCACAATTTGGCAAAAAAATCCTACCTTGCATGCACAGCTTTATATTATGTAATGTCTAGCTTTTTTGCTAAGTAATTCACACCCAATCACTCTTTTGTGATTTTTGATATCCATAATGAAAAAATGCTTTCAAGCACTTTTATTTACATACAGTTCCATGTGACTAAATTTAAGTTATAGTGAAATTAATGATGAAATATCAAGGGAAATTACAATGTCTTACCCTTTGTGATTTTTTTCACGCCAGATTTTTGTCAGCTCTTGTACATATATTAAATAAGGATAGTAAAACTTCTAGTTTTATTTTTATATACGTACATTTAACATTGTATTTTTGTATTGGTAATTATTCTTCTGTGACATTGGGATAGACTGGAGGTTCCAAAATTGTAATCTGTGAAGATATTACTTACTAGCCAAAAGAATTACTAACTGTTTAAGGATCATTCATTTGTATTTAAAATAAGCAGACCATAGAAGGAATCATTTTACCTTTATTTTTGGTAAAGATAGACTTAGGCATTAGTTAGCCACTCAAGGGGTTGAAATTTATACTCAATGAATTACTCAAACCACTCTGTTTGGAAAGTTAAAATATATACATTAAGATATCCAGTCTATTCCTACAAGATCCAATAGCATATTGTCAGCTGTATGTTTCCTGTATATTGTAAGGACGGTTTACAATTTTGGGTTCGTCACATAAAATTTTGTGAACTATATGTTAGTCCAATATTCAGAGATGTTTAACCATTAAAAAAACATATTTTCACTGATGATTGGTTTATCATCCTTTCTTATTTATTTTTACTATAAAAGTTTCATTATTGCTTGACATGTTTTCTATTACTGTAGATAATAAATAAATAATCCATATTCATATTTTTACAACTCTGAATATTGAGCTAAATGGTTTAATGTAATGCCATACTGCATTTCAGAATGCTGAAAATATTAAATATATCTAATAAAATTTACTCACAGATTATTCATTGTTTTTATGTGATTCATTAATCTGTGTAGTAGATTGCTATCATGTGTATCTGAGTAGTGATGTTTAATGATTATTTTTGTGGAAGGTGTTTCCTGAGTAGTAAAAGGCACTGAACTAGAATCATTCAAAAATTTTATAATTTATCAATAATAAAAAAGTGAGAAACAATGCTTAAAAATAAATACTGCATAACGTCAATGTGAGTTAAAGGAAGCATTTACAAATGAAAATATTCATTAAGTGTTTTCATTAGCTTAGTAGCTTTATAAGTACTGTTTACCATTACGATCTCTATTATTTAAAAAAATGTTATATACAGAATTGCTAAAAATCAAACTGGTTTTACGATACGCAGCTAAGCTTTAGTGTTCAATTTTTGTTAAATGATGGTATCACTGTTTTGTTAAAATTGAGGTTACAAATAATGGTATTATTGTAAAATGGATTTCAATTTTCAATAGTACTGTATTGTATGGCTATATGATTGATGTAAGCCCTCAAACTCGCCATATTGATTTCACCCGTAGGACAAACTGTTAACCTGTTTCAAATTAATCGGCATTAAAAGTTAAGCTTCAAAAATATCTCTATTCATGTGTTAAGAGTAATCCCAAACCTTAAAAATATCTCTGTCGAGAAGGAATAGATGTCTAACATTAGCTGAGAGAAATAAGTGACATGTAGATAAAACCAAGAATAAAAATGCTTTCAAAAATTTGTAGAATATTTACTACTTATTTCTTGTTTATGTATGGAGGAAAATATGTTTTCATTCATCATCTGGATTTAAAAGAATCACTATTCTGAAAATGAGAAACCCAATATTTATGAATGAAGCTTAGGAAATGGATACTAATGTTAGTTGATTTCCTGTCTATCCATCATGATTGGAAATATTTTTGAGTTTCGATCCTGAATAGATGTAATCATTACATTTTCAAAGATGCAAACAAATATCACCCCAGGTTTTTTAATGAAATATCTATATAATTTTTCAGTTTTGCAATCCAAAAGGGCACATAACAAATTCAATACAGGTACTGTGACAGTTATTATATTGTACTATAAATATGCACAAATTCGGTTGTTGTCGTCTATGAGCACAAAACAGTTTTTACCGACGAATAAGCAAACTTAAAGATTTACTTATAACCTGCCATATTTTCAAGTTGGGATTTAAATTATTGTCGATATACCAGTATACCTTATACATGTCTATATATGTGGAATGTGTTCACTTTTTGTACATTATTTTGCTAAAGTAGTTCAGAAATGTTGAGAAAAAATGTCAATTAATTAACTACTTAAAAAAGTAACGAGTGAATTAATGCTTTAATTACATGAAATTGTTAATTTTTAATATATTTATTTAGAATGTCTATGAACAAAAATGTTAACATGATGCAAATGATCCATATAACTGATTAGGACAGTAGATAGCTGTAATGTAACTTTGAAATAATAATAATAATTTATTTACCAACAATAAAGTATATGATTTAAAAATATATAGATGCATCTAAGGTGTTCTTTTCTTCAAATATTAAAGGTGGACTTTTCAATTTAACCATTATATTGAATGGTAAACAGCTGTGAAACTACTGATCCATTTTCTTTCGCGAATATTTTTTATACAGGGTGAGTTTTTAGTACCGGCTCGGTCGATAACTCCACTACTACAGAAGATAGCGAAAAAAGTTGTACATAAAAGTTATAGCCACGGATATGCTCCTTGCTCAGAAAATATTTTGATTTATACAGGGTGATCCATAACTACGTGGTGATGCAAACATGCATTTTTTTAAATGAGACACCCTATTTATTATTCCATATTCAAATTCTACTAATGATTTCCGTTCTTTCAATATAGGGTATTGTTATATTATACAGGGTATTTCAAAAGTTATGACCATTTTTATATCCAAATCGGGGTCAAATGAACGTACTGTATATCAAAAAGTAATAAATCAAAAGTTATTTTTTTTACATGGAAATATCTAAAATATCCTCTAGTTTTGAAATCGGCTATAAAAAAAGCCCGTGACGGATATTCGTATACAGGGTGATGTAGAATGCAAAATCCAAATTTTCTCTTTTTTTTTAAATGTAACCCCCAATATTTTATTATCTCAAAGAATTGCTTTTAATATGCTCTTTCATCTTTCTATAGCAGTTGTTGTACCTATGTCCATTAGTTTCCGAGATATTTCGATTTTTCGGCAAATTTAAAATATAGCTTCTATTTGTGTACTGAAATGTATTTATTTTGGGAAAATACTATCTAATTTGTTTTTTGTTTAATGAACAACTATATTATAAGGTCATGATACTATTTTATGAAGTCAAAACCCTAAATCATCGAGATAATAAAGTCAAGTATGCTGAGGAAACAATTTTGTAGGCGTCATGCATAATTATCCAGCAGATTTATCAGGTGTGCTTTGAAAAATTGACAGTTTTCATAACCTGCTCAATAATTCCGTACTGTGTGGAAAACCAGCTTTAAAAATGAATTTTTTTTTTGACGGTATTTAGGAGAATCTTTGAGAAACTGTCTACTTGCCTCTAGAATATATCAACTATGAACAGCAATATCCAGAACGGAGGCAGTCTAAAACTAATGCGTTGGAAAGATTGAAGAACCGTTTTATTTGGACTGTGTCGTTTGATATTTCATAGACTACCTGATACATCTGCTTGATAATTATGCATGACGTCTATAAAATTGTTTCCTCAGCACACTTGACCTATATTATATCGTTAATTCAGTGTTTTGACTTAATTAAGTATTATTATGGCCTTATATTTAAGTTGTTTGTTGAGCAAAAATAAAATTTGATAGTATTTTCTCAAAATAAATCGATTTTAGTAAACAAATAGAAGGTATATTTAAAATTTGTAGAAAAATCGAAATATCTCAGAAACTGATGAATGCAGCCATGACAAGTGCTATACAAAGATGAAAGAACATATTAAAATCAATTCTTTGGTATAATAAAATATTGGGGGTTACATTTAAAAAAATAGAGAAAATCTATACAAATTTTTTCGCTATCTTCTACAGTAGTGGAGTTATCGACCGAGCCGGTACTAAAAACTCACCCTGTATATACTTATGTGCGAATGTAAGGTCTATTCAATGTAATTGAAAGATATCTGGTGTTGCAAGTCTGAATATATTGTGTTCATATGAATTAAAAATGAATTGTCGTAAAACATCACTTATTTCAACTATGTAAGTGAATTTTGAAATGATGTCTACTGAAAACATGTTGATGATTTCATACATCGTTACAGCTACAATGCACAAGGTAGTACTTCAGTTTTTCTTTCATTTATTGAAGTCCTATTTTAACTTTGTCAATTATCATGCAGTTGAAGCCTAAAAGATTGATTGAGTATTTGTAACAAAACACCAGAACATAGTATTAACCTAGAAGAACAAATTTTTCCTGCTTTTTTTAGAAATAATAGGAGAGGACTCTTTCCGTTCAGTTTTCAAAAACTGGAAGACTCATCCATTTTGGTGTGGTGAATTTGATATACCTTTCATAGATGATTTTATAAATGGCCTCAATTTTCTTAACTTAATTACTGACCTAATCAGTTACAGGACATTATTTAAATATTAATGTGTAATGTTGAATGATTTTAAGGCTGAAAATAACATGTATATCAAAAATATTGTGTATTTTAGTATCTGTCAGCTTTTATACTATTTTGTAGAGGACAATACATTCAAGATGATTTTGCTTTGAATGTGTCTATAAATAAGCGCTAATATACTGTGTTTATTGCATGATTACATTTGTATAGTATAAAACTGGGATTTGTTTGACAAAATCTTGATTATTCATTTATGCTTAGTACTATTTCTGTTATATCACATATTTAAGTGGCAAACTCCATATTTTTGATATATGCCTTACTCTGTTCACTTACCACTCAAGGAACAAGTGACATACAGAAAATGTGTTTGATTCAAATATTAATAATTCATAAAGCCTAGATCAAAAGTATGCCAAAAATCACATTCAAATAGAAAGTTAACAATTAATTTTTTGTCAAACAAATTTCAAGAAAGCTTGTTAAAAATGTGTAAACATATAATCTGAGTGTATGAATCAGATGTCTCTGATATGGTGCTAATTTCATTGATTTATGTAATTAATATGAATAAATTGTGTTCACACTAATTAAAATTTATTAATAAACATCTTAATGTCTTTAGTTGTCTTTTAATGAGCTCAGCTTTAATAGTAGAAAACTGTGAGGAAACATATTGACAGGATATAGTTGTTAAAATCAACCTATGTACGGATAAGGTAGTAGAAATCTAATGTAAATTTTTTAAAAACAGGTCACTCTTGTGCTACTGTGAAGGCCTCTAATAATTGAATTTTGAGATACCTGGTCACTTGAATCCTGAAGTAGACAGTTAAGATATATGACAACTTTACAGTGTTACAAATTAAATTATGACCAGGCATGTAGTATCCAGGATTTGGTTTTGGGGGGGGTCAAGATTATGGGTGTCACTTGGTTGACCTTTCAGGGGGGGGTTTAGAGTTGCCACCTTAAATCCTTAAATTTGCGGGTTGGGGGGGGGGAGGTGCAAATTTGTGGATTTCATTGATTTCATTTTTTAGACAGCATTTTATTACTTTCGAAGGCCGGACCCCCCCCCCTAAATATATGCCTGATTATGGCACAAAGATCCTATTGACCTTCAAGAAAATCCTGACCCTCATATTGCCTATCAACAGAAGAGATGAATCTGATGCTATAAAATAGTTGAATGTCACAGTAATATATGTACTACAAAAAGCCAGCAATTAATCTATAAGGTTCCAATTAAACAAAATTTGTTTGTGTGAGCTTTCATCCACTAAACACTTTTAAATGAAGTGAATTGATTTGATGAAAGAATAATTGACAGAATATAATTTCAACACATGTATTATTTCCCAACATGTAATTTTCTAGCTTATAAAATAATGCTTAATTATACAATAAATTATTGAAAATGATATATACAACCTATGATATTCTGCTAATGAACACTTGAACTTTTTTTGCTATGGAATAGGCCAGACATTGCATCTTGTAGTGCTCTAGAGCATGCAATTATAGATTTAAATCCTCCAGCTCTTTCTTGTTCAGTCTCAGTCCTTACATGGTTGATGAAGCCTCTAGAGATAATTTCTTCGGTTGTAGGAGGCTTAGGACCATCAACAGGAAGTGAAATTGGTTTATAAGTATACAAAGGCCCTTCATCTATTGGAACTGGTAGGAATGTAGTATTTGACTGTCTAGCAATTTGAATACCAGTTGAGAATTTGGTAGCCCGCTGGGGCAACTTCTTAGCACTTTCTTCTTTAGCTTGTTGAGCCTGTTGGGCAAAGGTTTCTATGATATTCTTTGCATCACTATTTGAAAACATCAACTCATCTATCAGAGCTTCTTTGTCTTGAATCTTTTTCTTTTTAGTTTCTATCTCCTCCATATGAATCTCTTTTTTTCGTTGTTCTTCCATCTGCTTTTCTAATTCTAATATTTCTTCTAGTTCATACTCATCTCGTCCAAGTTTGCCTTTGTTTTTCATAATCTGCTCTTTATTGTCCCTTTTATATTGCTCTATCCTTTTGTTTGTATTTACAACATCGATATTATTGGTCAGGTTAAATATGATTGACTCTACTTCTTCTAGATAATCATTATATTCCTTCAAGGTAGTAAAGTCTTCCTCTTTCTTATTAAAGTCCCTTAAAACACGTTTTCTAATATCTACTTCTTTTTCAACTGTAGCATCTTCGAACAATTGTACTCGGAAGTTGTTCCTCCTTAGCGGAATTTTGCATTCAGGGCAACTACCAGAGCCTTTCAGGAATAACAAATCTACACAACTTTCACACAGGCCATGGCCACAAACGTTTACCATCATTTTTAGCGATGGATTTTGGAATTTCGATGTCCTACATCTTGGGCAAGTAAAGTCGTCCATGATTTTACAATAACTTCAATAAATAAATAATTATTTAACTCTTAAATTCAAATCTTTAGTAGCGGGATCAAAATGCAAAAATGTAAGGTTATGATTGCATTGTCAGATGTCAATGATTGTCAGGATGTCAGCTATCAATCACAAAACAGCTGTCTATAACTAATCACCGATGACATTTTTGCAGACAGTAATAAACTAAAGGAAAGACTGGTGACACAAAATACGATTGGTGATATGAATGACAGGGTCGTATTCAACTTTTTTATTATTCAAAGACGATCGAGTCAGCATTATAGGAGATCGAAGAGTATCTGCAATATTGTATGTACCGCAGACATAAATGTTATTAATGAAGTCACACTTCAATCGCTATACAATGATCTAGTTTTTACACATTTGTATGTGTATTGATAAAGCATATGTATTCATAATATAATATTATAGGACATACTTTTAAGCTAATATTTTTTTGAGGGGTACTACGACATAGAGCTATATAAAAATGAATTGAAAATAATTTCAAGTTTAGGTCCCTTATTACCCTCCTTATGCCTCCATATAGTCGTGTATGGGTATTCAAATGCTGATGAGGTTTATTAAAAAAACGAATCAATCTAAATCGGTTTATTTTTTAAAAAATAACATGAACATATAAAAAGTGGAATAGTTCACTATTATATTCCATTGTATGGTTGGATATACCACACATGATATACACAGTCTATAATCTATATATTTGTTACTCATAGTTACTTCCAATAGAATGGAAGTAATCTATGAAGGTAAAACAGAACAAAAAGCAACACATTTTACATTGTTACATAGGTGGGTGTTGTCATGACACCACAGTTATTATTTTTTGCAGACATTAAGATATATCCATCATTTCCCCAATAATTGGACCAACTGTTTTTAATCAACCAATAATCTTTACCATTCAGAGATCCATAACCCACAGCCAGTACAGCATGGTCGAGTTCTTCTACTTTGTTACCACTGAAAGTATATCAGGAGTTATCAATATCGAATCAGCAATTAGGTACATGATGTATTTATATATTTTTTTAATTTAAAATCACATGCATCAGTCTATATAACCAGAAAAGTGAAGCCACTTATTTGAGTAGAAAACACTAGATTTTTCAGTTTAATTTGAGTGAAACTTTCTAGTACTACTCACCACTTTGGCTCATAATATACTCCATTTGAATAAAAGCTAAAAGTACGGTGACTTGCATCGATGGCAACACTGATTGGACCATGTTTGAAAATAGCCAATCGCAAAGCATTCTCGTCATTAGATGTTACATTGACCCACCCTTTGATGGGCGCTACTTTGGGCACTTTGTCCGCATGGCAATATCCATCCTGAAAAGAACAACAATTAATAATATTATTATTATTGTTCGCGCTCAACTTAAACTAAATTACAAATAGGATTCGATGAAACAAGGAAAAATCACAAGTTAAGTTTAAAGTTACAATAGCAATTCAATCCGTAAGCATTAATTCATAAATATAATAAAATACAACCAAAATTCCTCAATAATGTTACACACTATTTATAATGTACATACAGTTAAGTAAGCAATTTTTGGGTTTGATTCGATATTCTCTGGAACGAAAGAATCAGTTAAACCATTATTACTTACTTGTCCCAAGTATGGGCCATAGTCTTCCTCAGTAGGAACTCCACCATGTTTCTTTATCCAGCTGTAGGCTCTGAAGTCCTCACCACCATCGCATCCATTGTTACCATACCTAGAGAACGAATGTGATTAAAAATATAAGCTCATAGAAAAGCAAAACTTACCCCCAGGAACAGTCGACAAGGGCTTGTTGAGAAAGTCTTACCAGTTTACCGCCATTTTTCAAAAAGTAGGCTCCTTCTATAGCACCAATGGTTCCGAAAGACCAGCATGAACCACACACCGATTGATCTAGAAGTAAAATCATAAAAATAATATCTACTTTTAAATACCAAATAATGTTATAGGCACGGTAGAACATTTGTGAAACAAATTATATCAATGGAAGAACTAAAAAACATAGAAGGTAAGAGAAAACTGTTGGTTGGTATTGATAAAATCCTCAATATTATATAAGGTTCCAATTTTAAGAGAGTTTTATACACAATTTCAAATAGTGTGTTGATTTATACATTCATCAACTTTTATATGATTATATAGATAATACCAAATACAGAAATTGCTTTTCCTTTGATGAACCAGTTTACTATAGTAGGTGCCACGATTTTTTGGAAAATCCGACCGTTAACCATAAGTTAATTTCCCTAACTGCCCCAAAATAATGAACCCACATTGATTTTGACATTTCCAGTCTTTGAGTTATATTAAAAGTCGCAGCTTTCTAACGTTATTGCAATTAAAAAGGTCGGTTAATCTGCCACAATTTGCGATGCGGATACAACCACTTGCTTTTCAGTAGTAGCACCATACCAATATTGAAAAACAAAACCCGAGTTCACATCACGTGGGGGCAACTAGCATTACAGAATGGGAAACAGGGCGGGGCCAATGTGGAGGACATATTGCAACCCAAAATAATGGCGGCCCAGACCACAGAAACACTGGATCAGCCCGCATTTCAGTGATCCGTGGTTGACAAGGGCGCGAAATTCAATGGTCTTCTCTAGCTGTTCTTCATGATGTCTTCAGTTTTTAAAAGCGACACATTTACTTTAAGCAATTAAAAAGTGAGTGTAATAATGCATAATGACAAAAATTTTGCAGCCACACAAAACGCGTCAACCAGTTGCCCTCATAGATCAAATACGAACATATTTTGTGGCAAATACCGTAGAAAAACATTCGAATTTCCCTCCAAGCGCCGCCGACATTAACCTCGTTTTTCTTTGAGTGTTGTTTTGGTTTGCTCCACACATTGCTTTATTTGTGAAACTGTTAAATGGAAAACTGTTGATGGAAAATTTGTTTAAACATTATTTTTTATACTCGAAACCACTTCATATGTGAATGAATTTGTTAGGTAGTTTGAACTGTTTGAAGGCTTCAAACTTTACAAACACAAAGTAGGTATGAAGTACAGTCAAGAAGCAAGAAATAAATGAGGCTCAAACACTATAAGCTCCTGATGAAGTGCAACTTTAGTTGAATGAGCGAGTACAAAGCGTAAGTATATTTATTACTGAATGTCTGTGCAATACTATTTATTAGTCATTCATACACTCTCACTATAATTTTCTATTCTTCTATTTTAGATCATACACAACCACATCTGAGGTATAGGTTGTAGGATGCTGCGTGGTCTGCAGTGTCTACCTTCATGTTAATAATTTTGATGAATATTATTGCAATGAGAGATGAGCTATTCAGTGGACGAGCCTATACATACAAGTGACCAACAAAGATGGAGAAACCAACGTTAAGCAGTGCCTTCTCAGTTATGGATTTGACAGATTGGCAATAAGATGCTCAACACAGATGGAAATGGAAAATAATACTTGCCGAGGCTAGGGCGCTTGAAGTATTCTACAGCAAAGCTATGTAAGTACATCCTATTTACTTCAAGAAAAAGCCAGTGATGTTATACAGTTGATCAGCCTAAAGACTTATCTGTACAAAGGGCCAGGTACAATTAAAAGTTTAAATTTTTATAACTAATTCACCTTTATTATGTCTCAAACCTATTTGCTGTATTTCATATTTATACTCTCAAAATTTGCATTTCAAAGTTTTCCTCATAAGCATTTCTGTGATTTGACTAAGATATGAAATTATGGATATTGATTACATTTCAATTAATTCTAATCTTCTATCTGTGACAACTATTACTATTGTTTTTATGATCAATAAAAAAGTATTTATTTTGATTTATTCTGGTTGTTATTCATAAATGCAGATGTTCCTTTTTATAAAGTGGCAGATATGGGTGGGGTTTTCATTTATTTATTTATTGATTGTACAATTTGATATCATAAATAACACAAAATTATATCATGTGTTCTTGTTTTAATCCCATAGTTTTGACAAAGTTGAATGCTAAGGCTCCATATGGTTCAATAGGTTATGCTGCAGGTTTGCTAGGCTGTGAAATTGTGGATATTGATTACATTTCAATTATTTCTAATCTTCTATCTGTGACAACTATTAGGTATGTACTATAGTTTTCATGATCAATAAAAAGTATTTATTTTGACTTATCTTGGTTGGTATTCATAAATACAGATATTAATTTTTATAAAGTGGAAGAGATAGCTGAGATTTTAGTTTATTTATTGATTGTTAGTTTCATATTTTTTTTTTACTTGGCATACCACCACTTAAAATAAAGGGTGATGTGCCAGAACAATACCTCCGAGTTGGTGTGGAAATTTTTATTTTTATATACTAGGTATAATCAGGTGCAAGATTGAAAAGCATGGACCTTGAATACTCTAGTTTAGCAGCATATTGCATTTCTTGCTAATATTTTTTACCCTGTTTCATGTGGTTACTTTATTCACTGTAGGTCAAACTGAGACGAGGTGAGGAATGAAAATATAAACCATATGCTTGATGGAACTTCAATAAAGAAGATTATTATTATTATTGTTATACTTGAATGTATTTTAAGACAATTTGTATTATATTATTTATAAATTACACATACAGTAATCATATTAATCATATTTAATATTTTCTTGCAAATAAATGAATGAATAGGTATTTTCATTGTTTTGCTCCAATTTTTAAATTTTTAAGCCAATCACTGATTGATTGATTGATTGAAATCAAACATCAATCAATCAATCAATGATTGGCTAACATCAAAAATTATTATAATTTTCACATAAAAAGGTAGAGCATCTATAGATTTGCGCAACGCTGTGGCAACATCGCCTCGAATTCTTGATACATCTGGCAACCCTGCGGCGGCCATGTTGCAACCCAAAATAATGGCCGCTGACATTGACATAAGTCATTCGTGTTTCCAGTGAAATAACGCGGAATTGTGCCTTCTTAACCGTACCTGTTTTGTGGTTCACATTCCAAAAATTCGTGGCGCCAAGTTTATATCCTATATAGAACCTTTACCTTTAACTGGTGTAACAGCACCATATATTCTCCAGTCAAATTGTGGAGGCAAATTTTCAGTGTTGATAGTTTTGTATGGGAAAGGCTGACCACCGTTATATACCCCACTGTATTGTTTACCTCGTAGTGCCTTCAACTCCTGTGGTGTTTTGTCAGCCAGATGATTGACTGATAGAGAATATCCTGCAATACATGATATTGATAAGTGGGCTTTTAAGAACAATATAATATATTACATTTAAAATATTGTGTCTTTTAAGCTAGTTGTTTCTTTTAATTCGCACACTATATACGAGGGAAGTATTGTATCTATTGGACGTTCTATATGTCTACATTCAGTGGATATATTGTCAGTGGTCTACATCACGAAACTCATCTGTCACCCATTTACGTCGTTGTGCTAACTCCCGATCCAATCTTTCTGTTATCGCCATCTTTGTCACCGCATAATCTCAGTAATAGCTGTTTTCATGAAATTTGGAGTGCGACTTTATTGTGGGGGCAATAGTAGTAGTTATAAATCTGCGCATTGGCGATACGGAGTAATTAGCAAAAACACTCTTACAGGATTCGTACTTAGGATTGTAGGGCTTCCTGACAATGGACTAGTATCATGAATTTTATTTCTGGTTGCATATGATAGAGTACGTCATAAAAAGCATCTCATTTTTTTCTCCGATTTTTTTGGGCACAGGAAAGCCGTGAAAATAAGGAAAATATTTGAATTCTCCTAGGAGAGTGACGTCACTGCCCTATAGGCGAACAGCCAATCAAAAGACAGATATGTGTGCTGTGTTGCCGCATTCTGATGGCGCGCGAAATGCCGGAGCTGTACGCGGTCTGGCTCATCTATCTTGTCTTCTGTTCCCGTCTGATATGTTTTGTGGCTTTAAAGTCCCGTGATCCGAAATTCCAGGGCTGTTCCAAATTACGGTTCTATCACCGTCCTAGAACTGTTTTCATCATGCCCCGCCCATTTTGTGATTCTAGAATCGATGATTGGTTGGTACGCTGGTGGCCGAACCAATCACCGTTTTTAGAACTGTAAAATGGGCGGGGTATGATGAAAACAGTTCTAGGATGGTGATAGAACCATAATTTGGAACAGCCCTTCCGAAAGCTAGGTTAAGGTTCCTGATCCGTCAATCCTGTCAATCAATCGTCATTCGGTCATTGTCATTTCCAAATTCCATTGGGCTTTGGCTGTAATTTTCAACAATCTTAAAGTTATTATTATTTGTTTGGGTTTGTTTGTACAGGATATCCTTTTATTCCATTTTACTAGGTACTAGGTTTCAAGTTATTTTATCATAACATAACCAACAAGTATGAGTAAAATCTATAGTGGATTCACAAAAGCCGATTCAGATAACCTGCCTAAAGTTGATATGGCTATGGTGAACGACTTTTATGTGGATAATATGCAGTTCTTCAATACGGAGATGAGAAATGTGAAAGCTAAGAAGTGAGTTTCAAAATATTTATAACACTTGGGTTAGCAAATAACATGATTATGTGAAATGTAAATATTTTGGGAGTCGGAGCTGTTCTTGGCAACAATGCACTGCTGATAATTCGCGCGGTTGGTACTGATTGGCTGAATTTGAATTCCTTTCTTTAAACTTTAGAATGGAATTACTAAAAAACAAAATGATGTAGAAAGTAACGAAATGCAGCAGAACGTTTATTTTTGTATGTACTAAGCGGTCATAATAATTAAATGATTGTTCTTAACCTCGTGATACTAGTCCATTGGGATTGTGAGGAGGTTGGGTTGATGAGGGACCTCCAGAATATTTATTAGCATCAAGATTGTGTGGGAAGTTCTGATTCAGCCCAGTTCACTCCATTTGTAACTTCACACAACAATAAACAGCCAAATGGTCAACCCAAAAAATCAATGTTGAAAACTCTCATTTGGAGTTTTTCGCTGTCATAATTAGAAACATGTGATAAAAAGGATCTGTAGCGAACGTGATTTGAGAAACTACAAAATGTTCGACTTTAGCAAAAGTAAAATACTTTCCACTATCTGCTACAAATTATTTAAAGGTATTGTTCAAATGTATCCTATAAATTATTAAAAAAAGTAATTCATTAACATTTACACATTCAAACATAATTGCTTCTGTATTTTCAGAAAATACTCACCCTTATTTTGCCTATTAACTGAATGAATGAATCTGATGTTCTGTCTGAAAATTTCTTTCCTCAACATATGTTCAGTTTGTCCTTCATATTGTTTGTTGTGCTTCCTCTTGAACTTGTCGAATTCAAAGTCTAAGTGGCCAGTGGTTTCGGGCTTTACAAATTCAGCCATAGGGTTGAAGGTGTAAATATGCTTGTCACCGGGACCGGGGAACGAGCTGCATGTCATGTCTGCAAGTATAAAGATATATTCTAAGTTTTTGTATGCAATTTTTTTCTTTTTGTTGCGATGGGACATACATTTTAGCACAGTCAGGTAGATCAATGGAAATAGAGGGGTCCTACATTATTGATTCCCCGTGTGGGGGCGGGTTAGAATATCTCCCATCGTATATCCTGCGTGACGTAAAAGGCGACAAAAAAGAACCAACCGAACTACTGTCGGTATAAACAGTAACCTCTTCTCAACCAACAGCTTTGGGTGGACGAGTTATTGAGAAGAGTCAGGACACCTTCTTGTCCTTGGGGTGAGAAATTGCCCCTAAAGGCGGATGAACCAGTAGATACCATCTGGTCAACGGCATGAGGATGCAGAAAGCAAATGGGAAACTACTGCATTAAAGATCTTAAAGATATCCCGAGAGAAACTCGTAAAATGAGTAAATGCATTTTACTGCTATGATGATGATGACACTATTGATATACAACTAAGAAAAAGTGTACACTAATTGGTCAGGCCCCTAAAACGGATTGTGTCTCCTTAAATCAGCCACGTAATCAGAGGCCCCCGAACTTCCCAAATAAAATTCATTAGATTTGGTTGATAAAATACATACTTTCAACTTGCCCGCATTCAGTTACCCAGCACTACTCTTTCAAGAAATCAAAAGAATTTATTGTTACGCCTCTGACTGTAAACAATGTCATCCGCCATGTTTGCGAATATGTACAGTCCATTTCACATAAGAAGATAACAGTCACGTCAAAGTTAGATAGGTGCGCTGTCTACGCATGATCAGCTGCGTTGGCTACATTGATTTGCGGAACATCGATTGGTAATCGTTTGGGTGCAAGTTTGTTTTTGATTTTGTGTGTTTTACGATATTCCTAAGTCCAATATGTCTCCGAAGACATATAATGTGAAATAATAACGCACTTATTTTTGCATTATACTATTATTCAAATTCGAATTAAGAAAACAATTATTACGCCACTGACCATAAATCAATTGTGTGACGTCACTATTGTCTTCTTGCGGGAAAGGACAAAGTAACTGTATATACTATCCATTCCGTCTAAGAACATAACAGCGACGTCACAAAATTGATGACATACCGGCGTAGACAACATGGCGGGTGACATTGCTAACAGTCAGAGGCGTAACAATTATTGTTTTCTCAAATCAAATGTGAATAATGGTATAATAAGTATCTTACTTCACAACGTATGTCTTCGGAGACATATTGGCAGATTTAGGAAAATGAATATCATTTTTAATTGTAATTTCTCGTACTGAATCAGTGTTTTTTTGACTAAATGCTTACTTGAGTTTATCTGGAAAATTTCTCCAGGAATATCATCGGTGCTGTACGTATCATAATCCAAGTAGTAATGATCATAATGGCTTCCAAGCAGAGAGTTGAATCCTTTCATTTCATATCTAAAAAAATCATATCCATTGAAAATTTTATGCAAGGCTAAAGAAGTGATTTTTTTCCATCAACAGACAACTGTTTACAGTGTTTACTTTCTTCTAGTTTGGATGGACCTTGAATATTTGTATCCCAATTATTTCAACTTACCTAACTGGAACTGCAATTTTGTCGATGCCGTCAGGATTATCTTTATAAATCATCCACATAGTATACTTATTTTCTTTTTCGCCAACAGTTTCTACTAATCTCCATTTTTGTGTTTCTATACCATTCACTGTTTCTTGCCCTGCATGAATATGTTACAGTTAATATAACATAGTTTGAAACATTTACTAATAGGTAACAGGACTTCCTTAAAAATGTATTGGAGATATATTGATACAACTTAAAAAATAGCATGGAAAAAATACGTGAAAAAAGAATTTTCAGTGAAAGATTCTGAAGTATATATTATCATACATATAATAAAACCTAAAAAAGCGTGATGGGGAGATAATTCTGTATGCATAGTCACCCAAAATAGCAAATAGGTTCAGCAAGTGGTTCGGCCCTCATCAGTGTTGCCTTGAATGAATGACAGGAGAGAGTCATCAATTGCATAGGTGAGGATGGCCTTGAGTCATGCCCATCTTATGTTTTCAGGTTCAAGGACGCCTGAACCCAGTATAGTCCGCCTGTGATATCCAAGGACGTCGCAGCGACATAGAATGTGTACCTCCCTCCTCCTCGCCACAGAGTTCACACGTCGGCGCCGGGTCGCTTGGCACCCCCATCACATACAAATGACGTCTGAAGGTGTTATAGGCAGTCCACAAGTAACAAGTAACTTTAGCCAGTTTCTTAGAGGTCTTAAAATAGGTTATCTAGCTCGACGGAGATGTCCAGAGAGATTCCTCTCCATCTCATAAGATGTTGATTTTGCAAGCTGGCACAGGACCCAGGAAATTATTTCGCGACCTTCACCTTCGAGCGTGTCCGCCGTTTCATTACCGCAAACTCCAGCATGACTCAGCACCCACATAAGTGACACCGATGTCTTGCCGAAATGTTATCAAAGACCTTTCAACATTGCAGAACGAGTCTTGATGTAAACCTACAAGCATTCAATTCTTTTTCAATACTGCGTGTCTATCAAGGTAGATAGAAATCGCCTCCTAGGTCCCTGAGGCTGCGTTTCCACCAGAGATGCGCGAGGATGTGTTTTTAACAAACCAATAGGATCGCTTAAATTACCTTGCCTCTCCCAGCACAGCTCTGGTGGAAACGGCTTAGCGGAGCGGGGTTTTTGTACGTACAAAACAAGGCATGTTGGCGAGGAATATGTGCTAGGATGACTGTGTTTAGAGAGATGTGTGCTAGAAATGTGTTACGAGGGATGTGTGCTAGGGACATTGACTGAGACGCCAACAATGGGCAGATGCACGCCGCTAGCTGGCAATCTGAAAAGAGTCCGCTGCACGTCGTCGCAACGCTGATCAGCTGATCTGCACACCGTTTCACAGCTCCGCCACACATATTTGCACCTCCCATCTTCCTAGCACATCTCTGGTGAAAACACCCACGCCGTTTCACAGCTCCGCTTCAAATTCTCGCTGCGCTCATTTTCCTAGCACATCTCTGGTGGAAACGCAGCGCAGATTTTGTGAATATGAGAGGTTCAAATCGCGTATATTTCTGTTTGGAATACCATATGGTGTATCGGTGTATCCTCCGAGAGAGAGGGAAGCTTTGTTTTTCGTCCGCAGACCCTCCGTCGGTAAGGCCTGTACTTCACGGGCAGGTAAAACGCCTCCATAGGCGTGGCAACCGCTAGCGTTTTGTAGGTCCTCGGACTCTAACAAAAGAAGTCCTGCACAATGTCCATTTTGATACCAAACGCAAGACCTCGGTATACTGATGTGAGCGGCGAAAACGCCGCGTTTTGGCTGCTGTGTAACCGGCGCGTTTTGCCTGTACTTCACGGGCAGGTAAAACGCCGCGGTTTCGCCGCTAGCAACCTTTTGTTGGAACGTATTTCTAAAAAGAAGCCTCGCAAGAAGAAACGGTGGTGGTGGGTGGTGATTAGCCCACGTTGGCAAATCAAACATTAGTATCAAAATGGACACTGTGCAGATCGGCTGCGTGACAGGACTTCTTTTGTCGGAACGCATTTCTAAAAAGAAGCCTCGCAAGAAGAAACGGTGGTGGACGGTGGTGGTCACCCCACGTTGGCAAATCAAACACTGTCTTACTGCAAAATGCTTTGGTAGGGAGCCACACTCGTAGAGGCGGTGAAAAAGCTTGTTCTCGACACGTGGAGTCCGACCACCTACAAAACGCTAGCGGTCGCCACGCCTCTGGAGGCGTTGCGACCGGCTGAAGGCTTGTACTTCACGGGCAGGTAAAACGGCGCCGTTTCCCCGCTAGCAAACGCTCTCAAATTTCCTATACTTCACGCGACCGTCAAAACGCGGGCTCATACTTCACGGGCAGTTAAACGCGGCGTTTTCGCCGCTCACATCAGTATACCGAGGTCTTGCATTTAGTATCAAAATGGACACTGTGCAGATCGGCTGCGTGGCAGGACTTCTTTTGTTGGAACGTATTTCTAAAAAGAAGCCTCTCAAGAAGAAACGGTGGTGGACGGTAGTGGTCACCCCACGTTGGCAAATCAAACATTAGGTATGTCTTACTGCAAAATGCTTTGGTAGGGAGCCACATTCGTAGAGGCGGTAAAAAAGCTTGTTCTCGACACGTGGAGTCCGAGGACCTACAAAACGCTAGCGGTCGCCACGCCTCTGGAGGTGTTGCTTGTACTTCACGGACAGGTAAAACACCGCGGTTTCCCTGCTCGCAACCGCTTGCTCCAACAAAACTATGCTATTCAAAGAGGCCGACTACATGGGCGTGTTAGCCGCGCCGCCTGCGGCCTCATTTGAATAGCATAGTTTTGTTGGAGCAAGCGGTTGCTAGTGGGAAAACCGCGGCGTTTTACCTGCCCGTGAAGTAAGCCGTCTGAATACCAGAGCCAGAGACTGGCCGTCCTTCCTCAAAAGGCCGCCTGCTGCTGGGTCTCTTGCAGGATATTTCACTGGCTTTTGTTAATTCGGTTCTTGTTATGCTTATGTTCGGTGACAAAATGTAGAGGGAACTGCAATGCCTACATTTTAGTACTGTATAACTCACCAATGTATTGAAAATTAGTCAATGCTGGTAAAACAGTCTGGGGAAGGATTTTGTCCTCCGCGGTGCCATTGACTTGAAGACACGTTTGCACATTCAATTCATGTTCAGTAGTGATAGGAGCAATTTTTATACTAGTTCCATAGCCATTTCCTCCCAGTTGATAGGTTTTTACCATGTCACCATAATAATCGATACGAGATTGTTTTGACGGGGCATCAAACCTGGAACGAAATTTGGGTTTGCAAATCTATGTTTGACGATGTTATATAGATACTCTTCAGCTATTTTTCATGAATCTAAAAATGTAAACCTTATAGGTATCTAATATTTTCAGCAGAAGTGGCAACGGCAGAGAGACAACAAATTCAAATAGAAAAGTTCTTATAAACATGTGTCCTAAAGAATACGTAAGATACAGGGTGTCAAAGTTTGGAAAAACATTTAATTTCTTAAAAATCATTTTGAGCCTTTTTTGTAATTTGACAGTGCTGTTTACTGCAATAAGACGCTAAGTTAGCACTGATTAGAAGATGATTATCATTTCCAGTGACGTCCCGGGAGGCAGCCCCATGAATAATATTAGGGAAAAAAATATACGTCACTGACATTGAAAAAATTGAATGTTATTTTTCAGGCTAATAAGATAAAAACATAACTCTTTTGTCTCTTCATGTCTCTTCGAATCGCAGTTTGTTTTCGAAGAAAAAAAAATCAAAAACCACATGATAGCCCCAATTTTTGGACGGGCTAGGAAGAGGCAAAAAAGTTATATTTTTATCTGTTTAATTTGGAAAACAACGTTGATTTTTTTAAGGTCAGTAGCGTATATTCAATTACTTTTCCAAACTTTGACAACCTGTATCTTGAAAACCACCGACGATAAATCCTTATTTTTCCACTTGAATTTGGGTCAGAAATGCGCTCTTGAAATGACTGCCTATCATTAAGCAATAATACTTTGCACATTGAAGGAGACCGAAAACGATTTTTTGATTATAGCAAAAGATGCCCTTTGAGTGAAAAATGAAGCACTTTCAAATGGACAGACTTTTTGAGAGCAGTATCGAACTAAAACCAGATCTTGGAGGAATAGTACTGATTTCTCAGTTGTAAATACTTTTTACATCTTTTTTTTATGCTGATATTAAAGCTGGATAAAATACGGATTGGGATTTTGTTGATAAATGTTCTGCTTCTTATTTCATGAAAATTCATTTAATAGATATTATTTTAGTAATTTTTCAAGAACTCTAAACAACAAGTTATTAGTTAATAGTTAGTCCTTAAATCAGGAATTATATGGATTGTTGCACTGTATATATCTTTATAGAAGCAAACAAATCTGTATGAATTGGCTTTTTGGGGCTAATAACTCATTTAAAACTATTGCTGTAAAGAAAAACGTTTGTTTATATTTCTACGACTTCTTTCGTCATTACACTGATCTTGTTGAAAGAACATAAACTCTATCCAAACTTTATTTTCCTAAACTAAATGGCCAAATAAATTGTCGTGTTGGCTCAAATAAATTTGTGTGAGTATTTACTGGGAAATCGCTATGGAGATATAAAATGCTATTGGTATCGCTAAAATTAATAAATTTTCTTACCAAGCATAGAAAGGTTCATCGATTTCAGCATAGGGGATGTGAAGAATACCTTTTACAGAATATACTTGGCTCCATACGGGTCCGGTATTTGCAAAAGCTGAAAAAAAGGAATTGTTGTAAAAAATGCATTTCAAAATAACGCAACTTTCTATTTGTCTGATGAAGCAATATGTAGGATGCGCAGTCTATTTGCGACGATCTTATTACAAAAAGCTATTAAAAACATACCCAAACATTATTTTTTATTGTAGCGTATGGTATAACGGTACGTTTTAAAATTATTTTCATTTGTACAGCCAGCTTCAAACAAATTACACGTTAAGGTTATTAAAATTTGGATGAAACACCCTGTATATTATTACGCATTTCGATAGGGACGAGTAATTAATTATGAGTTATAGTATTTCTAATTCTGATTGGAACTAGATAAAAACACATACACCCCTCAAAGGAGAACCTACCATGGGCGTTACAGTTTATACACATAACATTGAATGTAAAAATTACTTATTTCTTTATTTTTGATGAAAGTTTTGGCAGTTCGCAGTTCTAAACTTTCAGTAAGTGCGGTTCTGTAGCAAACGGTCTCCAAAACGCCATTTCCGTGCATTTTGTGATCCGATAAGCACCTAGCCTCATCGCCTGATGGCGCCACTATCACAAAGTATAAGCACAGCATAGTAAACAACCAGCACAATAACTCAGGTTGGCGGCAATTACACGCGCGTCCCCGCACTTTTGGATGATTTTTTTGTGGGGATGCTAACGATACTTCGATACTTGTACTTCTGCACTTCTATCAAGTAGTTTTATCTTAGATACTTTTTGAGCAATTCCAAACTGGATCGATACTTTTGTAGGGGTATCGGTATCGAAAATAATTATACATATAATTATTGAGGGGTGTAATCAATTGCACAAAATTCTCTGTATGAACCAAACGCGCCTATTTGGCTAAAAAATATCGAGTTGGTACCGGTATCGACATTTTCGTTTTCGCATCTCTACCCAAACTTCACAGCCGCAAAATCATCCATAAATCATCCCAAGGTGGTCAAATTTTGTGGGAACCACTTTTATATAGTAAATCCTCAGAGATATTATGCTGGTTGGTTACTATGCTGTGCCGCTACCAGTGCTACCTCGGATGATAACGTGACAAAAAGTCCACGATCTCTATTGGTAGACCGCCGATTGAAGATGAGCGAGATAGAGAGTACGCGTTTCAAAATATCGCGTGGGTCATATCTCGTATCCTGCATGAAATATTTGGTATGAGACAGCTCTCGGCGCGATGGGTGCGCTTTTGCTCACTACGGACAACAATTGCAACCATGAGACCACTTCAGAACAGTGTTGACGCTGTTTTTAAAGTTTTAAGCACAATCCGAAGGAGTATCTGCGTTATTGTTTCGTGACTGTCGACGAAACATGGATTCACTGGTACACACCACAGACAAAGGAACAGTCGAAATTAACAGTGGACTGCACCCGACGAACCTGCTCCGAAGAAGGCGAAGACTGTCCCATCGGCCGGAAAGGTATGATGGCCACCGTTTTCTGTGATTCACAAGGTGAATACTATATCAAATTATTGAGCCGATTCGTCGTCGAATTACAAAAAAAAACGACTTCGTTTGGCCAAAAAAAAGTGATCTTCCATCATGATAATACACCGGCTCACACTTCCACAGTCGCCACGGCCAAACTGATCGAATTAGGCTACGAACTTCTGCCCCCCCCATCCACCCTATTCTCCAGATTTGGCACCGTGCAAGTTGTTTTTATTTCCAAACCTGAAAAAGTCACTCGCCGGGCAGAAATTGGGGTCGAATGACGAGGTTATCGCAGTCATGGAGGCCTAATTTGCAGACCTCCCGAAAAAGTTTTTTCAGACGGGTTAGAGAAGTTGGAGATGGCTGGGGTTAAGTGTATCGAACTAAAATGAGACTATGAAAAGAAATAAATTGCCATTTTTCCAAAATTTGCGTTTTTCTTTTGTAGGCTAGGTACTTATCGGACCTCCCACGTATATACGCTCTAAATATGTACGCCATAAAAAAGTAGTTCAATACTGGAAGAGTAATTGGCGGCTCATCTTTGGAGACTTGATTTACTGCTTTTGTCGTCCTTTATCAACTGGCGGCGTCCTACTAGATAACACGTCTTGCTTTTCATCAAACAAGGAATACGAGTGTGATTAAATTTGACCTATTTATACACAGGGTGTTAGAATTTATCGAACTGACCTGGTAGTGTTTCAATTGGGATTAGAAAAAACTATACTAATACAATATACCCAGAGGCAGCGAGTTGTAAACACACCTAATTTCTGCATTTTTAATTTTTCAATATATCTCATTTAAATAAATCCATAACCCTCGAAAATTTTAATATGTAAATGATTTTTCCAAAGGCCAAAGAATCCGCAAGTTTAATGGCCTGCAAATTTCCAAAGTTTACCGGTGACCCACGTACGCGAGGTAATAGATGCCTGGGTGAACGGCGAACGATTTTGGAAGTGCTGGATAGACTACAGGCAGCGGAAGCGAGTGACATGGTTTTTCGAGACGTGGATGTCATAAATCGTAAAGAACCTACCTATCTCAAATTCAAATTTTTGCACGATTACAATATTACAATAATACAAAAAATGCCGTCACATTATTATCGTTGCTAACAAAAAGTTTGGAGTTCCTCTATCCTCACGCCTACACCATCAAAAAAGTAGACAATGATCATAGCGACCTTTGAAACATCTACAGGGTTATTCACGTTATTCGACACGGAGCATTATGGCCAAGGTATTCGATAGAAAAGAAAATAATAATTTGGGATGGATAGAGACCCCTAAAGGCTACATTTTAAAAATATTTTCATGTTATACAGGGTGTCCCAAAAACACGAAATGTATCAAAGTTATGTTTTTTTAAATGGAACACCCCATATATTATTGCATATTCAGATTCCTTGGTGAATTCTAGTGTGACTTTATGTATCATACATGGGACCTAAAGCGAACCGTTTAGGTGTAAATCACCATTTTCTGTATAAGTAGATATCAGGAAAAAATTGAATATCGCAGAGATTATAAAACTTGGAAGGCTGTGACTTTGCCGTATTACTAAGCATAAAATGCGTCAGCTTTGGTGAGACTGTCAAATTTGAATTACGTTTATGCTTGGAGAAATCGGTCGATGAATTATGGAAACTTCGATCAGCGATAACTTGATTTTTTCAAATGGGAATGTCCAATTTTTTTTATACGGTTACCCGTAAAATTTCATAAGCTTTCTAATGATATACGGTTGTGAGTATCAATCTCTGATAGTTTTCATTTAATTTTAAATTTTCAAACAAATCGGCGATTTTCAATTTTCCTACCTATAAGCAACGTAGCAGGCCATGAAATATAAACAAAAACCTGTTCAGGTAGAAGAAAACAACTAACTTAGCTGAAAGATACACACTAACTAGACTAAAGGGACAAGATTATAAAAATTCCTTACAACAAATCAACTCTCCCAGAAACAACTGCGATAACATCTCTAAGGTCAAAGAGAAGCTGGAGTATGGCAGTAATAGATATTTTTTACAGTCTACTTGCTACCGCAATTTACTAGAGGTTAAAACTTTCTAAGGCAATTAAAAACTCTGATATGAAACAGAAACAACCAGCGATTGTTGCTCCAGCACGCAACTATCAATCATAATATGTAATGGTGTAAAAAAGTACTAATTTGCGTCGAAGTCGGTACCTCTGACTGGAGCCCTTCTATTTTTCAATATCTATTAGCAATATTGCATAAAAGGAATACTGACAAATCAGATTTAAATTTTCTGCCATTTAAGTTATGTTTTATAATTTGAACAAATTTTAATTCATTCTTCATTTTCTGCGACCTTGCTAATAGGTACTCAAGAATTCTCAGAACTCCAGTCAGAGGTACTGTTGACTTGAGTTTTGACAGAATTGCATACTTTTTTATTATATCATTAAATCTTTATTATGAAAATTACAACATTCTCCAGTAGTTTTTATTTTATTTCAAAATTTTTAATGGTTTTGGAAATTGCCAATATCTAGTGCATTGTAGTAGCTAGTAGGCCGTGAAAAAATCCATTTCTGCCATACTCCACCTTCTCTTTGACCAAAGATATGTTACCGCCGTTGTTTCTGGTTAGACTTTGTTTGTTGTGAGTAATTTTTATAATCTTGTCCCTTTAGCCTAGTTCGTGTGTGTTCTTCAGCTAAGTTAGTTGTTTTCTTCCACCTGAACAGGTTTTTGTTTATATTTCTTGGCCTGCTACGTTGCGTATAGGTAGGCAAATTGAAAAACGCCGATTTGTTTGTAAATTTAAAATTAAACGAAAACTACCAGAGATTGATGTTCACAACCTTATATCATTGGAAAGCTTATCAAATTTTACGTTTAACCGTATAAAAAAAATTGGGCATTCCCATTACAAAAAATCAAGTTATCGCTGATCCAAGTTACCTTAATTCATCGACCGATTTCTCCAAGCATAAACGGAATTTCAATTTGACAGTCTCATCAAAGCTGACGCATTTTATGCTTAGTGATACGGCAAAGTCACAGCCTTCCAAGTTTTATAATCTCTGCGATATCCAATTTTTTCCTGATATCTACTTATACCGAAAATGGTGATTTACACCTAAACGGTTCGCTTTAAGGCCCATGTATGATACATAAAGTCACAATATACGGGGTGTTCCATTTAAAAAAACAACTTTGATACATTTCGTGCTTTTGGGACACCCTGTATAACATGAAAATATTTTTAAAATGTAGCCTTTATGGGTATCTATCCATCCCAAATTATTATTTTCTTTTTTATCAAATACCTTAGCCATAATGCTCCGTGTCGAATAACGTGAATAACCCTGTATATAAAAACGTGTGAGCGATTTTGAAATTTTTCGTTTTTTGTTGATTTCTCCTCCGCCACTGGCAAGAGTTCCAACAATGATATACACGGTTGCCACTTCCTCGAAGGTAATAAATATACAACCAGTGTCACAATTTCATCACAATCAAGTTCGTAGTTTCCAAGTTACATAGTAGGATTATATAATATGTATGTCTCAAAAATAAAATTCAAAGACAACATTCGGATAGGTCTAAACAGCACACGATGTCACAAAATTATATTTTTTCAGCGCAATGTAAATTATTTTATGAATACAAAAAAAATGCTGGAGTTTTCAAACCCCCCTATCCGCACCCCCTCCAAAAACAAAAACTTCATTTAATACGATTCAATAATAATTTCCACGTTACACAATACAGAACGATCTAAAACAATACTCGTATAATAAATACATATATCGGAAAAGGAGAAAAGGATCTAGCACCCCTAAAACGCTTAAAAAAGAAATTTGAAGAATATTTGGAATTTTTTGTTTTTTGCTAATTACTCCGTCGCCCATGCACCGGCCATATACTCCATACTACGCTCGCACAGCAAATCGCTACCTATCCAAATTTCATCAGAATCCATGCAGCGTTTATTGATATTGCGAGGCTAGAAAAACGCCAAAGACGGACACACCGACGGAAATGAGAGTGACGTGGATTTTCGTTAAATGTAGATGTCATATAAAACGCATATTATCTCGAAATCGAAAATTTTCGCGGTTACAATAATACTCCGCTCACCTAGCAGTGTGGGAGGTAAATAAATGGTGCTCAATAGGATAATAGCTCGACTTTCGAGTCCTAAAACCTAAAACCATTTTATTAGAGACGCGGTCAAAAATGTTTGAGGCCAAAGAATAGTATCTTTAAAATTGTGTGAAAAGTAATAAGGTTCAGTAGTTCAAAATCTAGGAATATATATAGGTACATAATCATGTAAAATAATGTCTGCAATGCATAAACACGAAACAATACGGATAAATATAAGTTAAAAGTTATTTATATGATATTTATAATCAGTATAATCTAATAGAATATACCTACACGTACCTGATACAAACCCCTGAAGCAATAGAAACACCACTAGTCCACCCCTCATAATTGTTCTACTTTCAAGGAAGACACCAATCAACAACGGAAAGCAAACTGATCTATTTAACGAATAATCCGAACAATAAATTCAAATCTCGAAAAACTGCTGATATGTTGATAAATATAATAATGAAAACAAATATATGCCTCGCTCTTTGACCCCTATTGCTGATACAGCGTTACAGCTGACTGAAAAATAGTTTTGATATGCGCGCAGTCTGCAGTGTTGCGGAAGAGGGCACAAGAGGGTTGTTGCTACTACTACTACCTATTTAGGTATACATGATATGTCATTAGTACATTTATAGGGTAGAATAAGGTCACGTGAACCCTTATTTTTTATACAGTTTGGTGTCGTATGGAACACTTTGAGGTAGCTGTAGATTGTTAGATAAGTTATCAGTGAAGTGCACCGATTCACCTTGTATCCGTTATTGATTGGTTTGCCCAAGTAGGTACTTTTACAAATAATACTCGTTTTTTTCCAAGTCATGTGATGCGAAGTAATCGAAGTATCTGAACAAAGGATGTTTCGTGATCGTGATTTATCTTGTTACATTCGTAGATACATATGCAGAATTTGCCAATATTAACTTCCAGTCTCCTCCCACATCTCCTGTCTGCAATTCTGCACACAAAACATATACACTGCATTCTGCATACCTCGCTGATACCTGTACCTGTCGATTTTACCTGTCTTCTGTCTTGTGCTGGCCAATAGCCAGAACCGCACTCAGAGCTCAGAGCAACCCGTAGTATCATTCAACCGATTCTACCTCGATGCATTCAACCCCAAATAAAATAATAACGAAATATGCAAGGGCCTATCCAGCTCAAAGCAATGAAGAAAATATTCAAAATAGATTTTTTCTTTGTTGTAGAGGGGTTGACCGCGGTGCTGTGCAATAATTCACATATTCACAATAATGGACCACATCAACGAATTCAGTTGAAAAACATTTAGACCGCGGGCTTATTGGACATTCTTGTATATCGTTAGTGTACGTTTTCCTACAGATTCGCTAGTCGTTGATGGTAGCAGCGACTGGGTATAGCTACTAACCGAATTGCCACGAATATTTATGTTCTCCTCCAGATTCCCTGGTCAATGATGGTAGCCACTATACTTGGTGGTGCTTCGTGTACAGTTGCCAAGATCGTTTTCCCTACATACATATTGAATATCCTTTAAAGTTATAGTGAACGAGAAAGTCGCATACTGAAAATGAATATTAGTAAAACGGCGGTTATCTTAATGTTGTTACACTATCAGGCCGGAGAGGAAAGTTTAATTCTACATTTGGAACTACAAAATGAGAGGCACAGGCAGAAAGAACTGGCCATGTTTAAAAATAGGCAAATAGAAGGTTCTCAGTCTATTTTAATTGAAAAGATAACGAAACAAAATTTAAAGAATTTTTCTGAATTTCGTGGTATCAGTTTAATTATATTTTAAATCTGATACAACGTGATATTCAATCATATAATTCTGGGTTGTTACTAACAAGATAAACAAGTTTTCATTATTTTCCACAGTAAATACACTCATTATTGTAAGTCACCTTTGAAACTCAATAGAAATATTCATAAATTCGTTGCGACTAGGACGCTGCATTGCTCTCAGGCGAGTCAAACTACTGACGAGTGACGACCAGCGACTGGCGAAGAATAGTTGGTAGCAGCGACTCGCGAATTTGTACGAAAAAAGTTCTATTTAACTTACGTTAGCCGAGGTCTAGCGAACTGGTAGCAGCTACCCAGTTAAGGCCATCAACAGTACCAACGACTGGCGAATTTGTAGGAAAACGTAGCGTACGTCGCAAAGAGCGTAACTCCATTTTTCCTAAAATATGGATTACTGAATTACTGCGCCATCTGTAATAATAGTAAAATATCTTACCCACAGTCTGAAAAATGTCTCCGAAACCACCCAAGTTGACTAATAGTCTTTTTCAACAAATTTACGTTTCACTCACTGTACTTATTTTCATTTAAACCAGTTGTCTTACTCCCCTGTAAAATTTAGTAGAAATGGAGTTACGCTGACGATATGCGAAGCGAAATGAGCAAAACTTCCATGGAGGGTCACCCCATAGTCGAATCACCTTCTGTCAAGCTTTTGGGAAGCAACATCAACAATAACATGTCCTGGCACGACCACGTCGTCAGTATTGCTAAAACGGCATCCCAGAAGCTTGGAGTTTTGTTCCGCTGTAGGAAGTTGTATACACCAGAGCAACTGCTGCTGCTGTACAAGGCACAGATCCGACCATCGCTGGAGTAATGCTCCCATGTGTGGGGATGCGCTCCCAAACACTCTCTAAAGCTTCTGGACACTATCCAGAAAAGAGCGATTAGACTATAATCGATACGCTAAACCTCACAAAGGACCTCCACAGCCTGAAACATCGAAGGAGGGTGGCTGACATATCCCTGTTTTACAGATTCTATCACGAGAGATGTTCGAGTGAGCTCTCTCAGATAATAACACCACAGGCCGTCCGAACCAGGAAAACTAGAGAAGCTCTGCGAGCTCATCCTTACCAGGTCGAGGTCCTTACTCCCCGAACTAGTCTCCTCCAGCATTCCTTCTTTTGGAGAACCTTGACGCTGTGGAATCAGCTGCCGGGGAATTTGTTTCCCGACGGCTACAACCTGCAGCGTTTCAAATCTAACGTGAACCGATACGTATCCTCTCGCAGCGCTTCTACAGAGCCATAGGCTTTGAGCCTTTGCGGGATAGGCCGACCATAAAAAAAAAAGAAAAAAAATCGAGCAAAATTCAATTTATACTGGTGTGGGGAAAACATCATAATACGGAAATTTGCTTTAAGATCTCATCTATGGGCCACCAAGGTACCTACTTGACAGAATAGTTCCATTGTAAATAGCCCTATTTATAGAGACCCTTGGTGAGGTGCTGCGACGCTTTCTGGTACAATAGAAACTTTCGGACAATAGATTGTCTGCGTTTTAGAGTGGTTAATTTTGAGCAGTCACCGATCCGCTAACTCCCGTACTTCCTACACCACATAGACTGATGCGGCCGGTAAGGGCCGGTGTACCTCACGGTTCGGTCCTTGGGCCAATACTTTATTCACTTTTTGTCTATGACGTCCCGTCCCCACGCAACTGTGAAGTCTATCTTTATGCTGACGACACTGCTCTTGTAGCTCAGTCGTGGTCTGGTGAGCTAGTTCGCGACAGGCTGCAGGATGCGGTGGAAGAAGTATTGGAGTGGGCGAATCGGTGGCTGATTAAAATTAACAATTCTAAGACGCAGGCAATCTATTGTACGAAAAAACATCACGGTGCCCCTATTGAGGTTTCGGTGGATGGCACTTGTATACCTTGGGAAAATTCAGTCAAGTATCTCGGTGTCATTCTTGACAAAGGGATGATCTGGCGGTATCACACTGAGGCATTAAAAACCAAATTCCAAATACGTTCCGGCAGCTGTACCCACTGTTGTGTAGACATTCAAAATTAAGTTTGATCAACAAGATTCGGCTTTATAAAATGGTAATACGACCCGCAATAACTTATGCATGTGCATCTTGGTGTTTTCTTGCCAAAACGCACTTGCGAGGCCTGCAGGTTCTGCAAAGCAGAACCTTACGCACAATTACGAACGCCCCATGGTACGTTTCAAACGAGACCCTCCATATAGACCTTGGTAACAACAGGCGCAGCGACGCTATAGCCAAGCAGAATCGCATAGCGACCCTTTGCTGCGCGAATCAGTGGACTACACGGTCGAGCATATTCGCAACATACAAGGCCGCGGCTCGCTCTGTGAATAACAAAATTGCATCGCGAATTTAGTATAGGAAAAATTAAAGCATTCCACGGAAACAAACCAAAATTAAACTCTCGACTATATTTTAAAAATTGCCGAAATATTATCAAAAAAAAATGCCTAAGAGCCTCCTGTTCTAAAAGATTTTCTTCCCCCACTTTGCTCTCCACCTTTCTTCCTTAACTTTTCTCTTCTCTTCTTTCTTTGACGTTGTCTGGTTCCTGCGGATTTCCAGACCTGACAGACTCACGAACTGATACTATGACACAAGAGCTAAGGTCCCACGGACGGTTCTGATGATCAACAATGACTTGAATTGACCACATATAGACTGAAGCTTGTCATGGATAGGTTGCTAGTAGGGTGACGCCAGCATAATATGGATAGACTAATGATGAAAAAAGAACAATCGTACAACAAAGATGTAGATGAACTAATTACTGCCTATAGTAGTATTATAGTAGTAGGTTAGGAAGGTCAAATGACGCTCTCCACGCGCCAGACTTTGGGGATACTACAGACGCGTTTGGCTTCTGTATTATTAGAATTAGAGAAAAAGTTACTTCAAAAATTTTACTCTACATGAGATTCGGGGTCATGTACATACATTCAGCTTGGGGTCTGTAATATTAGATCACTTCAGATAGTCAGATTTATCTGAGGTAAAGTCTTTATGAGGACAAGTTCCTTAAAAAGATTTTATAAACGCTCACAGATATCTGAGCATTCAGGTTCTTTAGACACCCTTCAATACCACACCATCTAATCTCTCACACCTCTCATTATCTCATTTCATACTTGGCAGCTCCAGATGAGTGAGTTTGTGAATTATTTTGAGCACTTTTAGCTCTCACTGAAGAGAGCCTCTGTCTGTCCGTCCGTCTGTCGGTATCAAAAGATAGTCAAGACTACAGGAGCTAGGGTGCTAGAGAAAAACTAAATACAAATTCGGAATCAGCATGAAAAAACGTCCGGGAAAAAGCCGGTTTTGTCAATATCGCTTCCGGTTCCACAGTGAGAGCGCCGTTTGAATTTACTCATTTCTTTTTTAAATATGTGTCAAAAAATAACGGTTCTCATTTGAATTTTCAAACTCGGCGTTTTTAGAACTGCAATGAACTGCTAAAGGAGTAGAGTCGGCTATGCTAAAGTCAAATTTGGGGTGTGTGCGGGTTCCATTTTTGTTTAAAACAAATTGTTTTCGTAACTTGTTTCCGAATATGTTTTCATTTGGCTTGTTCTCAGGAATCTGTTATTTCATGGCCGACCTCACTTACTAGGCCGGAGCAGTGAAATATGGCAACACTGAATCGGGGGCCGAGCTTTTATTTGTTGTTAAGTCATTACTGTCATTAGTGTAACCTTCCAGAGTGAAAAATAAGATTGGAAGGTAATTTTTAATGTGTTTCTAATTATTTACCTGCACAAACGAAACTATAAAGATAACAAGATGCCTGCAAAGTGTGTAGTACCAAGTTGCACTAGCAATTGTACTTCGACCAAACATAACCTTCCAGAGTAAACAAGAAGAATGGAAGGTGATTTTTAATGTGTTTCTAATTATTTACCTGCACAAACGAAACTATAAAGATAAAAAGATGCCTGCAAAGTGTGTAATACCAGGTTGCCTTTCAATAAAGGGCATAGACAGAAGTGGGTGAAAGGTATTCCTCGGAAGGGCTGGTTATATTTATAAGAATAAAGACAATAATTTACAAGCATTTCAAAGGATAAGACCTATTTTAAAGCACAATGTGGTACCTACAATGTTTTCTGGACCTCTATTCTTCTATTAACTGTATTTTTCTGTGATATTTGGGAGGTCCAGAAAACATTGTAGGTACCACATTGTGCTCTAAAATAGGTCTTATCTTTTGAAATGTTTGTAAAGTATTGTCTTTATTCTTATAAATATAACCAGCCCATACGAGAAATACCGTTCACCCACTTCTGTTTATGTCCCTTATTGGAAGCACAATTGCTAATGAACACTCAATTTACTTTGTAAATTTTAACTTGAGCTAGAAAAATTCACTATTAGGTCACTTTGAAGCCATTCTTGCTGGTTTTGTATTCCCTTTCACTATCAAATCTTTTCATAGGTATGCCCAGATGAGTTCCATTAACTGTCTTTTTCTGTGATATTTGGGAGGTCCAGAAAACATTGTAGGTACCACATTGTGGTTTAAAATAGGTCTTATCCTTTAAAATGTTTGTAATTATTGTCTTTATTCTTATAAATATAACCAGCTCTTATGAGGAATACCTTTCACCCACTTCTGTTTATGTCCTCCATTGGAAGCACTAATTGCTAGTGCAACCTGGTACTACACACTTTGCAGACATCTTTTTATCTTTATAATTGCGTTTGTGCAGGTAAATAATTAGAAACACATTAAAAATCACCTTCCACTCTTCGTTGTTACTCTGGAAGGTTATGTTGGTATGTCCTTGATTGGCTAGTGCAACCTGGTACTACACATTTTGCAGGCATCTTTTTACCTTTATAGTTTCGTTTGAGCAGGTAAATAATTAGAAACACATTAAAAATCACCTTCCAACTATATTTTCTGCTCTGGAAGAATACACACGACTTAACAACAAACATGGCCGACTCTACACTCTTGGCCCGCTGATTCTGTGTTGCCATATTTCATGCTCCGGCCTAGTGAGTAAAGTCGGCCATGGGAAGCAGGAAACAGGTTGCGTTTATTTTTATTTTGTAGTGTTTGACTACGATGAACCAGACATCAGATGTAAGTGGTATTAGTAGTAGTTCTAAAAGTATTTTTCTTAATTTATTAACCGAGATAAACTCTAATACATATAGAATGTAATAATTATTCTGAAACATGGCCGTCTCTACTCACTAGGCCGGAGCATTGAAATATGGCAACACTGTTCGCGGGCCGAGCTTTTATTTGTTGTTGTCATTAGTGTATTCTTTCAGAGCAAAAAATATGGTTGGAAGGTGATTATTAATGTGTTTTTAATTATTTACCTGCACAAACGAAACTATAAAGATAAAAAGATGCCTGCAAAGTGTGTAGTACCAGGTTGCAATAGCAATTGGGGCTTCCAAACAAGGACTTACCAACATAACCTTCCAGAGTAACAACGAAGAGTGGAAGGTGATTTTTAATATGTTTCTAATTATTTACCTGCACAAACGAAACTATAAAGATAAAAAGATGCCTGCAAAGAGTCTAGTACCAGGTTGCAGTAGCAATTAGTGCTTCCAATGAAGGAACAGAAGTGGGTGAAAGGTATTCCTCATAAGGGCTGGTTATATTTATAAGAATAAAGACAATAATTTACAAACATTTCAAAGGATAAGACCTATTTTAAACCACAATGTGGTACCTACAATGTTTTCTGGACCTCCCAAATATCACAGAAAAAGACAGTTAATACAACTCATCTGGGCATGCCAACGAGGGCATGCATCTGGGCATACCTACGAAGAGCTTTGATAGTGAAAGGGTATCAAGACCAGCAAGAATGGCTTCACAGTGACCTAATAGTGAATTTTTCTAGCTCAAGTGACAATTTACAAAGTAAATTGAGTGTTCATTTAAGTGGAATTGGAAGTGGCAGCAGGAAACAGGTTGCGTTTATTTTTATTTTGTAGTGTCTGACTGTGATGAACCAGACATCAGATGTAAGTGGTATTAGTAGTAGTAGTAGTTCTAAAAAGTATTTTTCTTAATTTATTAACCCAGATGAACTCATATAAAATGTAATAATTATTCTGAAACCATAGACCACCTATTTGACAGCTAAGTCACGTTGCCACATCTAAGGCTCCGGCCTAGTGTAGAGTCGGCCATGTCTGAAACTATAGGCCCACTATTTGACAGCTAATCCACGTTGCCACTTCTAAGGCTCCGGCCTAGTGTAGAGTCGGCCATGGTTATTTACCTTACCACTGTTCTGTAGTTCTATGTGATCGATTGTCGTAACTGTCACAAGTCACAGATTATTTGTATTTGTCATTTATTTTCAAAAAATATTGTTTACAGTAACCTCAAAATTGAGAAATCTGGGATTATTTTAAATTTCCAATGTTATAAATACAACAACGACGTGATATGAGCGCAACTTTGTTATTTACACTCAATTTTAAAACTATCTTGACGAGGCGTCTAACTGCCCATATATAAAAATGTTTTGATGTGGTGCACAACTGCTTTTCATGCAGAATGTAGTAGAGAAGTATATCAAGGTTTTAAGCATAATTTGAAGCTGTTTCAAAGCATGCACAGAAAATTAATAAACAACTCACTTATAACAAAAATTGAAATATCTGTTTATTTTTGTTTATGGATCACTGCAATCATCTACTCAATCTATCGATTTTCCTCATCATCTTATTTCTGTAAGAAATTACTTTCAATACAATTATGTTTTATTAACTACACAAGCATCTTTTCAGTTTTTCAGAAGTATAATGATTTATATGGAGACTTTGAGAAAGGTGTCACCTTTTTATCACCAAAAAGAGACAAGGCTGATTTTGAATGGGAAACAATCTTATACTTTTTAAAAAACATTTATCCGTGGGGCATTTTACATGTTTTTATAACAGAGATCAGTATAAAATGTAACTTCTCCTCTAAGGTAATATACTGATATTGAGGTGATTCCTGACTACATTAGGTAACTCATTTGAAAGTTAGAAGTTTTCTATTCCAGACAAAAGATTCAGAAATCATTGTACTGGACACATAATCACTTTATGCTATTATGCGGTATGCCAAGGGTAGCTGGAATCACCATTATTTATGCATAACTTTAAAATAATCATTTAATTTTCAGGTTCTAAAACTATTGCAAATCCTATTTACCTCAGTATTCTTGATATTCAGGGAAGGATCACTATTGTTTGCCCTTTTACTGCTCCAGCCTGTGATATTTTATTTGACACATCACATAAATCCCAAAAAAGTATTCAAATGGATATGTTCCATATCTTCATTGGGACTTATAGTATTATACAAATGGAAACTTACCTCACCTGTTCAAAAACTTGCAAAGATAAATGATTATGAACTTTACTTGTTTACACTTAGTTTGAGTTGGATGAATCTCAAATGTACAAGTTTTTATTTAGAGGTGAAGACTGGAAGTTTTATAGACTTTTTCAACTACTGCCTTTATTTTCCTACAATATTTACTGGACCTTTTATTTTACATGAGGATTTTATGAACAAATATAAAATTTCTACTAGTATATCGACAAAATTGAGAATGCTGAATTTTATCAGAAATGTTTCAATTACCATATTTTGGTTTATATTTGAAATGGTGATGTTACATTATGTGTATGTCAATGCAGCTATATTCCAGCCTTCACAGGTAAATGTCATATACATACATATATTAATATAATAATATATTCTAAAACTTTATTCTTCAACCAGATCTTTTGCTTTACTTACAACCCGGATAAGATATTTATATTAATGACAAAGTTTAAACATTTTTTCTCCAATGTTCCTACTATGATTTGTATCTTTGACTACCCTCATTATGTGTTTACACATGTAAAAATAAACATACATTTTTCAGTTAGTGGAAAATCTTGACAATTGGTCATTGTATGGATTTGGCTATGCTATGGGACAACATTTTCACATCAAGTATATTGTAATTTATGGTCTAAGTACAAGCTTGGCATCATTTGAAAATGTAATTGTTCCACATTTGCCTAGGTGTATTGGAAGAATACACTTATATTCTGACATGTGGAAGTATTTTGACGCTGGACTCTATAAATTCCTAGTGAGGTAAGTGTTATCGAGATGTGCATTATACCTGATATATTCATTGTCATGTATGATAGTTGGCTCTTATACAGTGGCAGCTCATCGTCATTGAAAAAGTGGGTTCACTCGCTACCCCCTCCCCTCATTTACAATTAATTTTTTTTAATATCCAAATATCTTTTGGCTTATTAGATAGGTAGATATAAATGAGAATATGATAAACATTTTTATTCATAACATATTCAGATCTGAAATAAAATAAAAGCTTATAGATTTTATATCACTGTGTATATTGTTTAAACATTTAACAGTATAAACATTGTTTAAGTTCATTGTGCTGTTCTTATTTTGAGGCAAATTTGTCAATAACAGGTTTATTAAGGTTTGGAACCCTATCTATATTTTTTCCAATTTTTTGCTTTAAACTCATAGCTAAATACTCCACTGTAAAAAGGTTCATATTTAATAATATACTTATTCGATTAGTTATTACAATGTGAAACACTGCGAACGGCACTGAGATTACTTGAAAAGCAGACAACAGAGCACAATAGTGGGCGCCTCATCCTATTCAACAAATCCTATTCAAATTTGCGATACACCCTTCCCCTTTTAGGACAGCATACCTAGAATATGTGTAAATCACGCCTTCAACACCGCATCTGCGATTGCCGAACGGTCGTCGCGTCGGCTAGATAGCCGGCCCTAGTCGAGCCACGCTGTCCACAACCCTAATTGCCATTAGCGTACTATAAAATATTAGGAAGGTTGAGGCACAATAAAACATAAATATGGATTTTTTATTTTTAAAATTTTTTGGGAGTGCATGTGCTCATGTGCTCTCATGGACAAACTACCCCTGCCCCTGCTCTTATATCGTTTTTTAATTTTTTCCTTTTTTTTCACATATATGTCTGTTTGTAACCAACACCTTCCAACTCAATTTTGTCCCACTTTAAACAAACATACTTAATTTAAAGTGATATCTTTCACAGTGTCAAAAATTATGAATGTGATAGATACCTGTCCATTATTCAGAAAAACTGAAGTTTATGAGATTAATAATTATTTTTTTGTTTCAGGCACATCTACATCCCTGTTGTAAAACTAACCTCGCATAAATTGCTAGCTAGCATGACAACATTTGCATTTGTGTACATTTGGCATGGTACAGCATTGTACATTCTTATCTGGTGTATTCTCAATTACATAGGAATCGTTATTGAGCAGACATGTTCTTCATTGTTTTCAGTGAACAAACCAGATATGAACAAATCTTATTCTGATTTATCAAGGAGGACAAAATGCTTCTTTGGGGCTCTGTTATTGGCTGTATCAGCCATATCAAACTTTTATTTTTTTGGAGGGAAACAGATTGGAGATCTTTTCTTTCAAAGAGTCTTTACAGGTACCTATAGTTCCAGTATGTTAAGTACACAAGTTAACAACGAAATGCGTTATGCATAAGGAAATTATTCTCATGTATTGGAAAATGTGAATAGAACAGTTTTTTCTTATTAATTGATCTTCAATGATTTTCAACATTATCGTTGATTAATTGTTTTTCTATAATTCTCATAATCTCATATCTTTGTTACAACGAAGCCCTATCACTTCATTGAGCCTTCCATAAAAGTTAGTAGGTAGTGACAAAGTCTTGCTTTAACCCTTCACTGATAATGTGTCTAAAAGCATATAGTAGGTAACATTGGTCTATCAGACGGAATTCTATAACTATAGCTATATTAGGACATAACAGGTACTATCAAATAATTTCAATTTGAGAGTAATTTCTAATTCACAGGTGATATAAAGATAAACAAAAATAACAATGCAATTCTTGGCAGTCTTACTTTTTTTTACAAAATATAAATCAAACTATAATCAACATTCTTGAAAATCTGTCAGTCTCAAGCACATGTTATCAATGGAGGGTCAAGTACAGAAACTATCATTGTATTACCAGTAACACATATAAAAGTCACATCTGAATTAGGATATTAAAAACATGCCTTACAATTAATTATTTTCAATGTTCTCTATTTAAAAGCATCTCATGCTTATTTTAGCAACCATCGTACATGATTGGAATTTTAATGTGCATTTTTATCTGTTGCAGACAGTTTATTCAACACTGTTATACTAGTGATTATACTGTACTGTGGTGCGCAAGTTTCTACTGAACTACGATCAATGCATGCAAGAAAATGTGATAATAATTCAATAAAATAATGAATTCAAAGCAATGTATGATTTGTTCCTGTGTACTAAAATCTGTCAAGACATGTGTCCACCATGGATATGCTAGATCACTATGGTACTTGGAAACATTTTTTTGTTTGTTGAGGTAGCACATTATTGAATTTTACAAGTTCCTGAAATTAGTCTTTAACTAATGAATGCTGAACAAGAACATTCGTTTCATGTCATAACAATTTTACTCAGAAATAAAGATATGGTATACATGTATAGAAAGGAGTCATTATAACTGATCAACCTTCATATTTTCAAATGTACATAAAACAAAATAATATATTCTTAAATTTATGTCAATATAATCAATTCAGTCTATTGGTCAGAGAACTTTTAACACATGTTGCATTCTTTTTCCTACTCATTTCTAGCCTCTTCAAAGCTTCCTGACGTTTTCTATCTATGATATCTTGCTGGCGCTTAGCTTCCCGTTTTGCTAATGCTTCCCTCCTTTTCTTCTCTATTTCTTCAGGTGAACACTGCATTGGTGCTGAAAATTGAGAATCAATATGTTTACTTTCACAATATGGTTTCTTATATCTGTATATTAAAAGTTTTGATATGGTGTTGCTGAATAACTTTGTTTATCCTTCTCTACAACAAATATATTGAATCAGAGTATGAACCATATATCAAAATACTATGCTTTGGAAGCAGAATTTAAAAAAAATGTTTTCCTAGTGATCATTGTATAATATTCTAAAGGATTATTATTATTCATCAAAAATTTACCTCACCGAAGGAAGTACACATCTTCATTAACAAAGAAATATTATCTAGTTTTTATATAAAACTATTGCTTTGCTGCTTTTGAAAATTTACAAAGAATCTTTTAATATACTTACATGTGATGTCACCTGAAATTTGTTGTTTTAATTTGAGTTTTGCTAATGCTTCATTTCTTTTTCTTTCAATTTCTGTTAGAACATTTGTAGGTGCAGCTGCAATATTCTCTATGTTGGCCAATTCAAAGCTTTGTGTTCTGTGAAACTCAAATTTCCCAGGTCGCAATTTAGGATTAACAACTGACGTATTTGAGTTTGTTTCTCTTGATGATAAAATATTATCCCTATTTGTACTAGTAATTCTTGATGGATGCATTTCAACATCTTGTAATAGTCCGTTTAAGGTGCCATCTAAGGTATTCTCTGTGTTTGTATTTTTCTTAAAAGTGAAACTTTTGTATACATTTGAATGGTTACCTAATTTTGGAATTGGTTTTGGTAAATCCTTTTCTACTTGCTGACTAAGCATTAATAATTGGTCGTCTAACTCGTCATCAAAGAAATCAATAGGTTCTTGAGGCACAGCAAAATTCATGTCAGGGGGCTGAGAAGGTGGTAGATCTTCATGAAAGCTCTTATAATTTAATTCCTCAACAGGTGACAATCGTAAAGTCTCTTCATGTTCAGGTTTTGAAATTTCATCCCTAAGGGACTGTAGCTCTTGCCTAAGCTTGTCTAAATCAGGTAATGCGTGGCTGGAAGGATGCCTTTTGAAAGACACTTTCGGGGAGGCTGGTGGAGGACGTTTAGGAGGCCTTTTTGGCTTGGGCTGAGGAGAGTTCCAGTCCCAACTGACTCTGATTTCATCTTGAGTGCAAGCAATAAGTACTGGATAATCTTCGTCAGAGTCCATTTCGTTCTCCCGGTCTTTGACTTACAGAGAAAGTTTATTATAATAAATATTGGGCAATCACCAGAATCATAGAGAAGTGTTATATGCTTGTGCGATCTCGTTTCAAAGGGTGCCTTCACATTTAGGAAAGCATTCCAATCACATTCCAATTTTGAAATTTAAAACAAAGTAGGTATGTTACTAATGTTATTATGTTTGCAAAGAAAAGGATTTTAGCTTTTTGGAGTTTTGACCACTTTTTGACAGAAAAAAGCTGTTTGAAACCATAGAACTGATAGAACATAGATGGATTTTATTAGGTTAGAAGTGCAACATAGAGGTGCGATGTGTCATTACACGAACTGTGACTTTGTCACCGGTCACGGCTAACGTTAGTTTTACGTCAGCCACGGCTACACCCACCGACTGCTACACCCTGAGGCTACACCATCGAGGTAGAATCCCATGGAGGCGCCATAACGTGGCTGAAAGCAGGTGCAAGTTGGCCATATTGATTCGACACTTACGTCAAACAGCTGACGTTTCTTTGACAATTTCGTGTTTGCTATTTTTGAGTGTTTTTACCGAGATTTTTAGTTATTTTTAAGTGATATTCTAGTGAATTCATAAAGGAAATAATGGTTTCAAATGCTTATCGTAGTTGCGCTAGCAGAGATGGCATGGATAAGAAGAAATCGACAGAAATTACATTTCATAGGTATGTATGCAAAAAAATAATAATGTACAGGACCGCATTTGTAATCTGTATGTCAATAAAGTGTAACGTACAATACAGTTGTATTATTCAATTGATGATGAATGTCGTCTCTACAAAGCTTGTTTCTTTTCATATACTAACTATGTTTCGCTATATTAGATTGAAAAATCAACCCAATACTTCATATTTAAATCATCATTGTAATGAATTTTCAAAATTATTTACATAAGAAAGTAATCCGGCTCTGGCGAGGCGTCCATATTGTTACCACACTTAGCCATGCCTCCTGCTACCGTTTTTGTTATGCGAAATTGAACCTTATAGCGTCTCCTTGGGATTCTACCTCGATGGGCTACACCCAACGACGTCCGTCAGTCCATGCTCCATGGCCGACATGCTACAGCTTTTCCAGCGGTAGTTTCAAAAAGGCGTAAATTCGTCAATTGTAGTTTGAAATTTTCAGTTGTAGTCCAGTAACACAAATGCGACCATTTATGTCATAATCTATAAATATCGTCGTTCTTCGTAAACTGAAATTTGACTGGATCAGTCACGGCCAGAGATAATAGTGATAGGTGATAAACCCCTCCCCTTGTCACGGCTATCACATTTTCGAGTAACATCACAAAATAGGTACAGTAACATCAACATTGCAGTATGGCACACACAGGCACATCTCTAGCGCTAAACTCGCTAACCGTCCCTGTTTTGTGCTCAAATGTTCGAAGACACGGAACATGGAACATAAAATGTCATTTGGGAGAAGGATTAGTCTATGTCTAGACCAAGATACGTCTAGTTAAGAGTAATATAGTTCTTAGGCAATGTCGAATCGTACGCAACAGCTTGGGATTCTCTAATATGGAGCCTACAGACGGGATCAGCAGCGAAATGGGCGTTGTAGGGGTTCAAAGGTTTGTTGAGAATCCCACGGGAATCCGTAGCGTATCGGTGACATCGAAGAAATTTAAATAACCTGGCGAATGTCACCATCAGTTGGATTGATCGATCAACTAGTTATGATTGAATTTATCGCATATAAATTTGTCGTTGAAATGCAGACTGAAACATCTAAAATGAAAACCAGACATTTGATGACTTACATAAAGAATATTCCGTATCAAAAACTGTGACACAGATAGAATGATGACTCGTTTTCGTATCATTCTTCCTGCTATTTTTTCAAGATTTTGATGAACATCTCTGTATACTTTCTGTTTTCTGTAATATGATACTCTCTTGTTTAGGATAACACTCGATTCGTTTACTCAACTTTATTTTGCTTCATCCATTGCAGTTTGCAGTCATTCGTTGCTGAACTTCGCTTAGTGCTTCGCTAGAAAGTCGAATCACCTCTCTCGCCCTGCTACGAGTAGGGGATGGATACTAGCCATTTCAAAAACGGCCATCCTTTGAAAAAGCATAATTATGCTGACAATTGTAGTATGGGAGCTTGATGCTTGATACATGATTGAAATACTGACACCCGAGACCACCGACTATTAAAACAAACGGTGCCCGAGACTAACGACTGATACAGGACGATAAGCAACTGACGGTAAAACAGCATATTTTACGCCTGCGCATACAGGAGTGAAATTATTTTATTTATGTATTTATTCATTTGCAGTAAATATACAGAAAAGTGTGAACTGTAAATGAAAATTTTAAATACATTTTACATTTACCGCAAAACAGACTGTTAACAACATAGTGCTGATACAAAGTAGCAGCCTCATGGGTACTATATAAAACTACCGCTAAAAAAATTTGTATAATAAAAGAAAGAAAGAGAAAAAAGGATAGTTATAAAAAAATAGATTGATAAACAATACCATATGAAAAAGGGTATAATGAGCATGGTCAAGGGTCATAAAAGATCACAATTGATCACTTACAGTCTTGCAGAGCCAACAAATATCTAAAAAGGACTGACCTGAAAGCGTCCCAGCTATTATGTTTTAATTCTTTGATAAATGCTGGTATTGATTTATACATGTCATATATGCTAAATGAAAAAGATCTGCAGTAAGTTGTAGCATTGATTAACGTATTTACGAGTTTAAATATGTTAATCAATGGTTTTATGTGGAGGTTGGGAGATGAGGCCTTTATACGTGAGGTTTAGCGGGTGCATATCAGTCCTGAACGATATTTTATTATACATGTAGGGTGGGCACTTATTGGCTAGAACTTTGTGATATAGTGTCAGCGCATGTAGTTGCCGTCTGCCTGACATAGAGCCAATTCGTATCTCGTAGTTTATTGGAGATCCTCATATGCTTTTTGGTACTATAAATAAATCTTAAGCATGATTTCTGTACTCGCTGGATTCTGTTTTCATCACTTTTATCAAGGCATGGGCCATATAAAGAGTCACAGTAATTGAAATGCGATAATACTAGGCTGTTACACAGTTTTATTTTTAAAGATTCGCTAAGTAGTTTCCGATGAGGGGTAAAGCATCTTCAGATTCATATATGCCTTCTGAATACATTTAGTAATATGTTCCTTGAATCGCAGTTTTCCATCAATAACACCTACATTTTTTGCAGAAGACTTAGATTTCAATCGTTCACTATTAATAACCAAATTTAAATCTTTTTCTATCGAATCACGATCTTTTCGGAAAACTATTATTGATGATTTTGATGAGTTTAATTTCAAGTGGTGTTTTTCTGATACTTCACACTCAATATTTCTAAATCATGGTTGATCTGTCGCTTCTCATCAATTTTTTGTTAATCTCGGATAACAATCAAAGTTCCTTCAAAACAGCTCTAGCATCCAAAAGCGGTGCTATCACTTTTTTGCATTTTGTGTAATGAGGGTCAAGCCAAAATCTCTCAAGATTGCTTAATTTGATCTAGTAATGAATAGTGTTAGAAAATTGCCGTAATTTATTTTTCATTGCGAACTTTCGCGAACATTTGAGAATTTTGGTGAATGTTGGATGATTAATAAGAACTAGCTTAATTGGACATTGCTACTTTTATGTAGAATGTATGTTCGATAAAATTTTATAGAAACTCAAGCAGACTTTATTCAACATTATAAACATTAAAATATTATAAAAAAGGCGTACGTCAGGCACGTATCCAGGATTTGGTTTTGGGGGGTCCAGATTATTTTATAACGTTTCGGGGAGGGTCCGGACCCCCCTGAACCGCCCCTAAATACGTGCCTGGCGTACGTTACATATATATCATTAAAAATGTTTCCAAAACCAACCGTTAGAAAGGAACCGAAACGCAGTTTTTTGAGCGGAACTTGCTAATGAACTAAATATAGTAAAAAAAATAAATAACTTACTTATTTAATAAACATCGGAGTAAAAAGTTAAATATGATTTTTAAAATACTATAGTATTACTATGAAATAAACATCGGGTGCTCTATTTACGAATAATATGGCACAAAGCGTCTACGCTTTTTTTACCAATCATATTTTTCATTCATTATAGTTTTAAGCTTATTTTAAAAATTATTGCCAACTTGATAGTCCGATCTTCTTTAAACTTAAACCTTGTACATCTACAAACAAAACATGAATACACAATTTTGTTCTTAACACTTTGTTGTCTAAATCATTCCGAAACAAAACCTTTATAATTCGGCATATTTTAACTATTTATGCCCTACTATATCTTATCACTAACAATTCAAGAAGAATTGTATACAACGTGCAAGCGAGATTTCTCAAATGCCACACTAAATAATAAGAAAAGGATTCTTCTCAACATTCCCCAAATGGGAATTTTCGCTTCAACCATAGCGAACTTGACCGTAAATTACGGAATTTGTGGGAACGTTCGCTCTTCCCAACACTATACTTTTTCCAGCCGTAGTTTCAAAAGCATCAAACTACATATCTAAAGCGTCAATTGTAAATTCAAACTGACAGGTATAAATTACAATTGAGGCTTTAGAAATGTAATTTGATGCTTTTGAAGCTACAGCTGGAAAAGGTATAGTATAATGCATACGTTTTCTCTATTTACCATTCATTTTACAAGTACAAGGAATATTTAAGAAGAAGTTACGGCAACATAGCATTCTGTCCAAGCATCGTGTGTTTTCGTCTGCTAAATCTGAGCTCTCCGTTCTCCGAAGAGTAGCGACAACCACTGCGGCTGGGTGTTTTGGTTTTGCGATACCCCATAATTTTTTTATACATCGTTTTGATAACGTAAACGTAAGCGCCCCCCACAGACAATGCAGGCAGGACAAAGGGCACAACTTCCCTGCTAGTATAATACGCGAAATGTGACATAGTAAATACTTCGTCCTAACTTATAGCCACCGGTAAAATGGTGCTTGTTTACTTCTTGGTCTTGGCCTTCTGTATAACCCTGCAAGAAGTCCAGGCAGACAGTGATGAATCCCTCTTTAGAACAGGTAAGAAACACTTTTTATCTCCTTGTTTTCCACAGTACCTAACTGTATTTTATATTCCCGAGGCAGTTTATTGTGCAGAAAATTTGCATATCTGGTAATATTATCCTGGACACAGGTGTACAGAATAAAATATTTACCTGTGTACCTACCTGTATCTGTTGTACATATTTATTTTCTGCCTTTTTTTGTAAAAATTATACCTTTAAGCAGTACAACAGATGTATAATAAGATCCTTGGACCAGGATGAACTTGAGATGTAAAGAAGTAAACAACTTCTATAAACAAATCAATTAATTGTTTGGATTGTGAGGACCTATAAATGAATATGTAAATTTTCCTATTAATAAGTTATGATTGGTATAATTGCCATTTAATTATCTAAATAGTATTTGTAAATTTATTTTGACCTTACTGGGTCAAAATGTTTAACACTGCTACATTTGAAATGTTATAGGTATTCATCATAGATTTTAGGAGTTTGTCTAGGATTTGAAAAGCATGGTTATTGTTCTTTTATTCATAATATTTATGGGTATTGAAGTAAACTAAAAAATGAGACAGCTTTTGTTTTTTACAGTTCTAACATACAACCCAATACCCCAGCAAAATTAAACATATTCCTATCTATTTGGAAGGTTTTTTTTGTTAAAGGCAAATAAGACCCATACTACTTAACAAATTTTAAAAAGGTGATAATTTTAATGTGCTAAGGAGTCATTTGTAATTGTGAACATTTTGGTGTCCTTTCACCCCCCTCACCATGGGTGGAGATACCTAGAAGAAGTGTTCATTCTTAGGCACTTTTAAGAGTGACACTCATCCATGTTGAACTTTTCGATATTAATATCAAATTGCTACAGTGACACTAGATATATTTACACGTGATACACAATGGCATTATGCATGTTATATATCAAATTCATGAAGTTGGTAGTGATAGTTGCAGAACATTATGGAATGATGTATTTCATACCCATAACTATTTTACTGGGATTTTTTAGCCCAAGTTTTAATTATCTTTGATTTCCAATCTTGTTGTTAAAGATAAAATGAATTGCAAGTTGACCCCTTGATTTTTAAAATTGTTCAAAATAATCCTCAAGTTTACTTTTCTATTGTTACACTAGGTTTTTGGTCAAAATTTTTGAGTTAACAAAACAGAAAATAGTGAAAGTAGATAGTTTAACATAAAACATTTGGAACAATTTCATCACATCACTATGCGTCTTTACCAAATGAATTTGATATATAAATTATTAAAAAGATATCAAAACTTCAATTAGGTTATATGCTACAAGTTATATAGTTGTCAAAGGTGATTATGAATTTTAAAAATGTCTGCATTCTTCTATGACCCTATACCACACTCTGACTGTTAGTAATTTTTAGAAAATGAAGTTAGGTATCAAAAAATTACTTAAAATGAAACATTTACTGGTTTCTGTATATTTTTATTATTATTCTGTTGCCACAAGCACATGGTATTGCTAGAGTACAATTTTTTTTCCAAAACCATGGTTTTTCTTTGAATTACTTCATCACCAGTACCACTATCACCCTATACTATGATGCTTCTATAAGATTTATCAAAATTAGATCATCAGTTACTGAGATTATGCTTGTAGAAAAATTGCATATGGAAAAAGAGGTATGTGACATGGGTTTTGAGGTGTAGCTATCATAAAATGACCAAAAAATCTGCCATCTCTGAATTGAACTTTTTTAGGATCATGGGTGGTCTCCTTACTTATGCTGTGGGAAGTAACATAAAATGACCCCTTTTCCACCTTTCCAACTAAGAAGGACATATTTTTTAATTTCCTATTGAATGATGATTGTTTCATCTCCACTGGCACTAGGAATATGTTGTCAAAATTTCATTACAATCAAGTTAGTAGTTTCCAAGAGCCATGTTATAGAATTATCAGGGTCAACCTTGTAGGGTAATGGAAAGTCCCTTATGGATAAAAAGTGGGTTTCATTCCCCATCCCACTAGCTCCCCTACCATTGTAGCTTCCCCACCTCCTGAAAAAAAATGGTTAATTGAAGCAGTGGTTACTTGAGATTACCTGTGACGGAAAATAATGATGAACAGACACAGACAGATATTCTTGATATTAAACTTCTGCAAAGTTGTATAACACATTTCGTCTTACCACATGTTTCACAATCTTGCCATGACATGGACAAGTGGCATGTTATGCTGCAAAAGAAAAGCGAATTCCTTACATATTGTGTACATTGAAATTTGTAGATTCACAACATTGTGCTGTAAATATTTTTGATTTTGAGATAACACATTTTTTCCATGTTTTATGTTTCTAACAGGAAAATACATATCCCATGTTTGTATTGTCTGTCATTTCTTTGTTCACAGCAGAATTTCAGTAACTTGCTCTTAGAGTGTGATGAAATTTGGGAGGTGATATAAAACAACCTGATCATTGACAATGACAACAAAGTGATTAGCTAGAGTGAATAAACTATCAGAACTCCCTATCTCATTTTTTTAACATTAGCTAGAGTGATTATAATCTAATATTCTCTAGTTCCTATTTTTCAGATTTTTTGAATTTTGAAGTTTGCTGAAAATTAAATATTTTCTTCATCTAGACTTAATCACTACCTAAGTGATTTTAAGAGCTAGATAATTAATTATATTTCTCTCAGAGGAACAGGTGAAATTTTGTAGGCTATTTTTTAGCTCTCACTCTAAGAGAGCTTATGCAGAGCCTCTGTCTGTCCGTCCATTCGTATACAAAATGTAGATGAAAGTACAGGTGCTAGAGAAAAACTAAATACAAAAACGGAATCAGCATGAAAAAACTAGTCCGGGAAAAATCCGGTTTTTTCAGTATCACTTCCGGTTAAATAAAAATTTAATTTTTATACCAACAATTTCCACAGTGAGAGCGTCGTTTGAATTTACTCAAGTAAATTCTTTCCTACTTGTTGTACTTCAGCTTTGATGAATTTTATGGATAAACAGCCAGTACAATAGGCAAAACGCACATTTAATTTTTTTTTCTTTGAATATAAATATGTACAGGGCGTCCCATTTTGGACACTTCTATGGGGTATCTCGGTTATTTTAGAAGATAGAGAGTTGCGGTTTTTGCGACAGTCCCAAAATCGATAGTTTTCGATTTCACCCTTTTTCTCAAAAACCAAGAGGGCAATGATAATTTTGTTGACGGCATCTTTAGTTTCACAAAAAAGTAGCACACTGTCGCGAAAACTGCACCTCTCTATCTTCAAAAATAACCGAGATTCCCCGTTGAAAGTGCTCAAAATGGGACACCCTGTACATATACAAGGGTATATCAATATATAACGAGACTGGTGATGTAATTTGAAGGTAGAACTTTATAACACACAAAATGAGACAATTTTATTTCGTTTAAGTAGGTTTGAGCATCTAAGGTTTGTTAGAAATTAATTATTGAAATACCAGTACCTCAGCACCTCATCACTGCTTATTGATTTTTATTCCGTTGAATAGAAAGTACTGCCAATCCGGTGGATTCCCCCCTCCCTAAATACGCCACTGGCATGTACATATGAACTTGCCCACGTACAGCAAGTCTTCAGACATGCATAGCTATAATACCCGGATGGCAAATACCTTAAGAAGCGATTACTCCTGGATTGAGATTACCAAACGTAATAAGATTGACCCACAGTTATACAACCTAGTTAGAAAATACTTCAAAAATGTAAATATTGATTCATTAAACAAATTTAGATTTATGAAGTTAATTAAGTCTTTACTTTTAGATCATTGTTTTTATTCCACACAGGAGTTTGTAAACTCAAACTGATCATGTATGACTGTAAACATGTTATAATGTAACAGTCAATAAATTCTATTCTATTATAGCACCAGTCTCATTATTTTCTGATACAATCCCGTAATAGTAGAAGTTCCAAGATAATATAATTCCTACCTAAATGACATAATTAATGTTCATTAAATTGTTTTTCGAGGAACGGGTTCCTAAACAATATTTGCGTGTTAATGTGTCTACTTGTACTTAAGGTGTATCATGTATTTACGATGACATTGAAACGAGAAAAATAAGGTATCCTTGAACTTGGCGAACTCTGTTTACCTCACTGTTAATAAGGCAGTTGATTTGTGTTCAATTGAATATCCTTCCTGTATGTAGCCTGTTAAGTCCGCCGCGCCGGTTAGGTACTTGCGGTACTTGTTGGGGTACCCGCATTTCCCGTGATCGCAATCTTGCAATCAATAAGGCACAAGCGTCGGTATGAAATATTCGACGGGTTAGAGTTATTTATAACTTTATGACGGACTTCTCTAATTACAACATGTTGACTTGCAAAATCTTATGGAACGGATCAATATACAGGGTGAGTTTTTAGTACCGGCTCGGTCGATAACTCCACTACTGTAGAAGATAGCGAAAAAAGTTGTATATAAAAGTTGTAGCGACGGATACGCTCCTTGCTCAGAAAATATTTTGATTTATACAGGGTGATCCGTAACTACGTGGTGATGCAAACATGCATTTTTTTAAATGAGACACCCTATATATTATTCAATATTTAAATTCTACTAATGATTTCCGTTCTTCCGATATAGGGTATTGTTACATTATACAGGGTATTTCAAAAGTTATGACCATTTTTGTATCCAAATCGCTGTCAAATGAACGTACTGTATATCAAAAAGTGGTGAATCAAAAATCATTTTTTTTACACGGATGGATTAAAAATATCATCTAGTCTTAAAATCGGCTATAAAAAAAGCCCGCGCCGCATATTCGTATACAGGGTGATGTAGCTCTTGAATTAATCACTTTAGACCCCAAGTGTGCTAGTTTGTTGGAATTGTTTTGTCGGGAGGAACAGAAAAAGTCACAAATATACAGGGTGTCCCATTAAAAATTTTGAATCGGACGTCACGTGACCAAAAACAACTACCTCATTCGGTGACACAATAATAAGAAAAGATACTATATCTGCTCATATTTACACCCCCAAAATTATAATTCACTACTACTGCCCAGTTCCGATATATTGCTTGTCTTAATCGTCGTATAAGAAAGTTTCATGATTTTGAGATCTGGATATAATTGATACATGCTCCGTATTCCGTGTACTCACAAAATAACCAATCACGAGGTGCTACTGCCCGTAGGACAAGATCCAGAATTGGTCTTTAACATCATACAAAAAATAAAACTCGAAACAGCTAGGGCATGTGATGAGAGGAAAGAAATATGAAATTTTAAGGCTGATAATGTGGGGGCGGGTTAGAATATCTCCCATCGTATATCCTGCGTGTCGTAAAAGGCGACTAAAAGGAACCGAACTACTGTCGGTATAAACAGTAACCTCTTCTCAACCAAGAGCCTTTGGGTGGACGAGTTGAAAAGAGTCAGACACCTTCTTGTCCTTGGGGTGAGAAATTGCCCCTAAAGGCGGATGAACCAGTAGATACCATCTGGTCAACGGCCTGAGGATGCAGAAAGCAAATGGGAAACTACTGCATTAAAGATCTTAAAGATATCCCAAGAGAAACTCTTAAAATGAGTAAATGCATTTTACGAGTTCACAACATGTCTGTTAAGACATTGTGACTATGATGATGATGAATGTAGGGGAAAATTGAGGGAAGATCAGTTGGCAGAAGACGCATATCATGGTTGAAGAATCTCCGAAGAGAGACGACACTCTAAGACGAAAAATTACCGACTGATTGACAACATATCTTTCTCAAAAGGAAATCCTTCAAGTATACTTTTCTACAGAGTACATTGTGTCTCCTTGTTTGACTCTGTTAAGGACTCGTTTGCAACCGGAAAGAATAGTTTCAATGATATGGCCTCATGAGGCGAAGTGAGACACATGTGCCGCCTGCAGAATACCGTTTTGTCAAATCAAACCTCCTGGTGTTCCAGGCTACTGAGTATAATGGTTCCTCTTCAAACTCGGTGGCGCCAAATATCTAAAACTTAAGGTTTCGATACTTTCCCAACATTGGTTATATAACCAAATGTGTTATTACTTTTCCAAGTACGACCATTTAACATGTTCTAGAAATAATGTCATTCGTATCATTTATATTTTTTCCTGTTTGTCTTTTTAAAAGTGCTTTATTCCATTGATTTTTTTGCTGTTAGTATTTCGGCTTTAAATGTATCTTGTCTGTACATGGACATTTTATTCTTTTTATTAGATTGTCCTGTAAATGGTTTTCGTACCGTTGGACAATAGATGCTATTACATATTATTATTATGACATTTTTTACAAAACTGTGCAGCACGGGCTCCGACACAGCGAGACCCAGTGACTACTCCTCACATAGTGAGGTGACCAATCATTAGGTCGGCAAATCGTACGAAGGAACCCAAGGATGTCTGCCCTCTGCATTCTGGTGGCTAAGATGTGCGCTGCCGCACGGCACAGCAGCGTATTCCTCATTCCATCTAGGGATCCCATGACCATAACCAGCAGACCAGAGCTTGCGAAGTTATCTGAACAACTCCTTATATTTGGTCCGCTTTTCCTCCTCCTTAGAGACGATGTTCATCTCGGCAGGTGCCGAAAACTCTATATCGAACGTCGTCTTCTGTTCAGGGCCGCCACATCGCAAGGATGGGCCCAGGACCTGATTCTGACCACGGGCCCCAATACCATAACCGTCACAAGTGATGAGGCTGTGACCTTCGAACTGGCAACGAGATGGTTATGCCAACTGCCAATACCATGTTGAAAAACTATTGATTTCCTCTCTCCGCATAAAACGTCATTTGTACTTGCTTTCAAGTTTCAGTGATTGAAATGTCTAAATTTTTACTGAACTATGTTTTTCATTCTTCATTTTCTCAAATAAATTTAAGAAACTGTAACTGAAAATTGGGAACACTAGTATTCACGTACGTTAAGTAGGTAGTTATTAGTTATGAGATTTTGTTACTTTTTCGTCTTGGAATAGTATGAATTGCAAATAGAAGCCGTAATCAGAGAAATTCATAGTCACTCATTTCTTAAGAGTAGCTGACAGAAAACAATGATTGACTAAATTTTATAATCAACACATTCAGTCAGTTATGTTCAACTTGAAATTTTGTGGACTGATTGGAAAAGAGAGTCTATGTGTACAACATGGTTGGAGGGTTTGATTGAAACAGCACTTGAAGGAATATAGAATGTGTATTAAGTGAAAAACAGGGGCAAAAAATAATTGCTACAAAAATTAAGTTGCTTCATTGTAGTTTATTCACAATTCATTATAGTTATTTGTAATAAAGTTACCAAAGAAAATTAGATTATTAACAAAACAAATGAATCAGTGAAATATGGTCTTCGTTTTGTTGAATAACATAACATCATCATCATAGTCACAAAAATGTCTATACAGACATGTTGTGAACTCGTAAAATGCGTTAAGTCGGAGCTAGAGTATTGCCGACACGAATATTATCAATATATTGGAAAACTGTAGCACGCCATCGTTCGCGATTTACTGTCAGTTCGGGGGCGCTCTTGATACTCATATCCAGCAACTGTTTCGTCGTATCCACCCAGCGTGTAGGGGAACGGCCACGGCGCCGCCCACTCGGGGCATGACCCTGAACTACAAGTTTCTGCATATTATCGCTTCTGTGAATATGTCCGAAGAATGTAAGCATTCTCATCGACACAATGGAGGATAGTCTCTTTGGATTACCGAGCTCATCCAGTATGGAAACGTTAGTTAGGTGGGCGGTATAAGGAACTCTCAGCATTCTCCTCCACGTCCACATTTCAAAAGCATCTATGCAAGCTCGATCTGCCTTTTTAACAGTCCAAGTTTCCGAGGCATACAAAAATATGGATAACACAAAAGACTGAACCAGCGACATTTTGGTAGCTTTAGTGATGTTATGATGTTACATGACATACACTGTTAAAAAACAGTCGCCCGCGCGACAGCGTTTACTAAGATTCAGGCCAGGACAACAGTACTCAGCTGCCCCCCCTTGTGGCGGCCCTGCTTCTGTTGGTGATCGAGGAGAACAATGTCGTGCTTGTTTGCCTGTTCAAGCTCTCATTCTCCACAACGGGCTCTATATCCCCTGGAGTGTATTGTATCACCGGTGTTTCATCTATTCTATACCGTATGAGTACTTGTAATGACAGTAGAGCACTCATAGAGCCACGTTGTACCCAATGGACGTACTATCATATACTAGAGGATGTGACCTCTTGGTACAAACAGGGTTAATTTTAAGCACCGGATCGGTCGACAAATCCACTACTGCAGATGAAGCGAAAACAGTTGTGTATAAAAGTTGTAGCCAAGGATATGCTCCTTGCTTAGAAAATATTTTGATTTATACAGGGTGATCCATAACTACGTAGCTATACATTATTCTATATTTAGACTCTACCAATGATAAGGTATTGTAACATTATTCAGGATATTTAAAAAGGTATGACCATTTTGGCAATCGGCAATCGCTGTCAAATGATCGTACTGTATATTGAAAATTAATGAATCAAAAATATTTTTTTTACATGGAAAGATAAAAAATCTCCTCTGGTTTTAACACAAGCTGGAAAAAAAGTCGCCGACGCATATGTGTATACAGGGTGAGGTAGCATGCAAAAACTAGATTTTTCCCTTTTTTTAAAATGTAACCTCTATATTTTATTATACCCAAAAATTGCTTTCAATATGCTATTTCATATTATTTGTATTTATATTTTATATTTTAGTTGTTCGTTAAATATACAAATAAAATTCGATAGCACTTTCTCAAAATAAATAATTTCGAGTACACAAATAGAAGGTATTTGCAGAAAAATCGAAATATCTCAGAAACTGATGAATGTAGGTATATGAAAAATGCTGTCAAATGAACGTACTGTGCATATATTGGAAACTAAGGAGTTATCGACCGATCCGGTACTAAAAACTCACCCTGTATAAAAATAGTTGTTATGCAGGATTTCGTTATTCTTTTTAATATTTAGTCCCTTAGTAAATTGGTGTTGGAGTTCATAAGTAGACATTCAAGCACAGCTAATCATGACTCGCCGTATCATTGTTCACAAGCTCGTTCTTGCCATACTGCTACAGAGTTACTGGAAAGCCATGTTTTTCGAACTCAATGCATGGGCTTACATTACATTAAGAATAGCACGAACAGAAAACCTTAGAATATCATTTTATAATGAATGATTATTAATCTTCGTCAAAAGGGCTGAAAGCCTCTGGCGCCATAGAAGTGCTGCGAGAGGATAAGTGTCTGTTCGCGTTAGATTTAAAACTCTGCATGTTGTAGCCGTTACTGTCGTTTTTTAATTTTAATTCCAACCGTGTTACAGAATCTACAATTGGCATTTTTTAGTTAAAAATTGAGATATTACCTTTGATAATTCTTCTTTCAGAGACATGCGCCAGTAATCAGTTCCGGTGCAACTATGGCCTGTGCATCCCCATAGCGTGGCATTGCGATTCCAACAGGGACTGTGAGGATGGTAGCGATGAACCGGAAGAATGTCAGCAGAACCAGAAGTGCCGTGACGAGCAGTTCCAATGCACGCTCACCAAGAAGTGCGTGCCCTCCAGATGGGTGAGGGATTTTGATATATTTTCTATTTAATGCAAGGTTGTATCATTCTGAAAGACTTACCGTGAGAAACTTTCTCGGAACATGTCGAACATGTAACATTTTTGAGGATGACAACCACTCGTGTTGGCAAAACGTCAAGGAGCGAAGCATGCCGACGCCGGCCGAACAGCCCAAGAATCAACGGACCATGGCATGGTCGCGAAAGCTTTACACAATACAATATTCGAACATTTTTGAGATTCTTTATAGGTACTAAAAATACAAGTGGTGTTTGGTGGGAGGGCTTAAAAAACCTAAATAAAAGATCACGTGATTAATGGACGGCCCCTTAAAAGCTTTGTGGGTGCGTTTTATCAACAGTCTAGTCATAGCTCCAGAGGACAAGACACAAAGAGGCCTGGGTCCCAAGATGGCAGCCCTTTTTGCTCTTTGGAGTGAGTGCCCTTTTACTATTATATTGTTGCCGATAGATATCTTCACACTTGCCTGCACAAAACAGGTACGGTTAAGAAGGCACAATTCCGCGCTGTTTGACTGGAAACACGAATGACTTATGTAAATGTCAGCGGCCATTATTTTGGGTTGCAACATGACCGCTGCAGGGTTGCCAGATGTATCAAGAATTCGAGGCGATGTTGCCAGATCGTTGCGCAAATCTGTAGATGCTCTATTACTATTACTATTATTATTACTATTTTAAAGAGAGTTGAGCCAACAATGGCTATAAACTCAGAAACAGTGAGAAAAAAAAGTAAAGGTACGGTGTACAACATTAAGAAAAAAAAGAAACTTAAGAGCTAAGGACCTTATCTAGGTTGTTCTTAAAACAGTTCACACTCCCGGAATTCACTACATAGTCTGGCAAACTGTTCCAGTGGTCAAAGATTCTGTTTGACAGAAAATGCTGTCGCACGGTAGTCCTGAAGGCTTCTTTTTGCAGTTTGTAGTTATGTCCTCGAAGATTGTTGGTGCTCAGTTTGTAAAGATGGGACAGATCTATGCCAAAGAGACCGCGAATGGCTCGGAACGTGATAATCAGGTCACCGCGACGGCGTCGGTCAGAAAATGAAGTTAGACCGAATATTCTGAGCCTCTCGCTATAGTCCGGGCGAGTTGCGCCATACGGGATACGAGTCGCTCTGCGTTGCAGAGATTCCAGGAGGTCTTGATCGCGAACAAGGATTGGACACCAAACTGGCCCAGCAAATTCCAACAGAGGTCTGACATATGTTTTATAGAGTAGGCCACACGTCGAGGTGTCGCAACCATTAAACGACTTCTCTAGTAGGTAGATGAACCTTTTGGTTTTGGAGCATATGTGGTTCACATGGTCAGACCAAGTTCAAGTATTGTTAATAATTACTCCAAGGTCGCAATGACTACTGACAGCGGGAATCGTCTCATTAAGGAGCGAAAAACTCATCATTGGGTTGTTCTTACCAATATGTAGAACGCAGCATTTAGATGCGTTCATGGGTAGGTTCCAATCCCTTGACCAATTTGCGATACAGGTGAGGTCGTTTTGCAAAGTTTGTGCACAGGTTAAAGGGTTGACAAAAAGTTTGGTATCGTCAGCATAACAAGAATAGGTCGAATTGAAGACGCTAGAGAGGTCGCAAGTGTACAGGATGAACAACATTGGTCCGAGGACAGAGCCCTGCGGCACACCACTAATGACAGGTCTTCTAGAGGAAGTACTGTTGCCAACTTTAACAACAAAACCTCTGTTGGACAGAAAAGCCTCGATCCATCTCAGGAGGTTACCGCGAAATCCCAAGTGCTCCAGTTTTTTGACAAGCAGAACATGAGGTACTTTATCGAACGCTGCAGAGAAATCTAAATAAACGATGTCAACGGGAATATTAGAGTCGAAAGACTTAGTCCAGCTATCGACACACTGCAGAAGGTTAGTGATAATAGAACGTCCTGGTAGAAAACCATGCTGGTTAGGAGGGATAATATTATTATCAGCAGCGAAAGATAGCATGTTTCTCAGGATTATACGTTCAGCTATTTTGCTACCTGCTACCTTTTATATCAAAATTATCAAAATTATCATAATTTTTGATGATAGCCAATCATTGACTGATTGATTGATTTTTGATTTCAATCAATCAATTAGTGATTGGTTCAAAAATTTAAAAATTGGAGCAAAAAAATGAAAATACCTATTCATTCATTCATTTATTTGCAAGGAAATATTAAATATGATTATTCTATGTGTAATTTATAAATAATATAATACAAATTGTCACAAAATATATTCAAGTATAACAATAATAATAATCTTCTTTATTGAAGTTCCATCAAGCATATGGTTTATGTTTTCATTCCTCACCTTGTCTCAGTTTGACCTACAGTGAATAAAGTAACCACATGAAACAGAGTAAAAAATATTAGCAAGAAATGTAATATGCTACTAAACTAGAATATTCAAGGTCCATGCTTATTAATCTTGCACCTGATTACCCTAGTATATAAAAATTTCCATACCACTTTGAAGGTATTGTTCTGGCACATTACCCTTTATTTTAAGTGGTGGTATTATGCCAACTAAAAAAAAATTAATATGAAACTAACAATCAATAAATAAATAAATGAAAATCTCAGCTATACCTTCCACTTTATAAAAATGAACATCAGTATTTATGAATACCAACCAAAATAAGTCAAAATAAATACTTTTTATTGATCATAAAACAATAGTATATAATAGTTGTCACAGAGAGAAGATTAGAATTAATTGAAATGTAATCAATATCCATAATTACACAGCCTAGCAAACCTGCAGCATAACCTATTGAACCATATGGATCCTTAGCATTTAACTTTGTCAAAACTATAGAATTATAACAGGAACGCATGATATAATTTTGTGTTATTTATGATTTCAAATTGTACAATCAATAAGTAAACAAATGAAAACCCCACCCATATCTTCCATTTTATAAAAAAGAACATCTGTATTTATGAATACCCACCAAAATAAATCAAAATAAATACTTTTTACTGATCATCATAAAAATTGTAATAGCTGTTACAGATAGAAGATTAGAATTAATTGAAATGTAATCAATATCCACAATCTCACATCCTAGTCAAATCACAGGAATGCTTCTGAGGAAAACTTTGAATTGCAAATTTTGAGAGTATAAATATGAAATACAGCAAATAGGTTCGAGACATAATACAAATGAATTAGTTATAAAAATTTAAACTTTTAATAATTGTACCTCGCACTTTGTACAGTTAGTCTTTAGGCTGATCAACTGTATAACATCACTGGCTTTGTCTTGAAGTAAACAGGATGTACTTACTTAGCTTTGCTGTAAAATACCTAAAGCGCCCTAGCCTCTGCAAGTATTATTTTCTATTTTCATCTGGGTTGAGCATCCTATTGCCAATCTGTCAAATCCATAACTGAGAAGGCACTGCTTAACATTGGTTTCTCCATCTTTGTTGGTTACTTGTATGTATAAGCTCGTCCACTGAATAGCTCGTCTCTCATTGCAATAATATTCATCAAAATTATGAACATGAAGACACTGCCACTGCAGACAACGCAGCATCCTACAACCTATAACTCAGATGTGGTTGTGTATGATCTAAAATAGAAGAATAGAAAATTAAAATAGTGAGAGTGTATGAATGACTAATAAATAGTGTAAGGTATTGGACAGAAATGCAGTAATAAATATACTTACGCTTTGTACTCGCTCATTTAACTAAAGTTGCACTTCATCAGGAGTTATAATATAGTATTTGAGCCCTATTTATTTCTTGCTTGCTGGCTGTACTTCATACCTATTTTGTGGTTGTACAGTTTGAAGCCTTCAAACAGTTCAGACTCCCTAACAAATTCATTCACACATTCGAGTATAAAAAATAATGTTTAAACAAATTTTCCATTAACACTTTCACAAAGCAATGTGTTTAGCAAACCAAAATAACACTCAAAGAAAAACGAGGTTAATGTCGGCGCGTCGGCGGTGCTTGGAGGGAAATTCGAATTTTGTTCTTCTTCTGAGTTATACGTTATTTGCCACAAAATATGTTCGTATTTGATCTATGAGGGCAACTGGTCGACGCGTTTAGTGTGGCTGCTAAATTTTTATCATTATGCATTATTACAGTCACTTTTTAATTGGTTAAAGCTAAAGTGTCGCTTTTAAAAACTGAAGACATCATGAAGAACAGCTAGAGAAAACCATTGAACTTCGCGCCGTTGTCAACCACGGATCACAGAGATGCGGGCTGATTAGTGTTTCTGTGGTCTGGGCCGCCATTATTTTGGGTTGCAATATGTCCGCCACATTGGCCCCGCCCTGTTTCCCATTCTGTAATGCTAGTTGCCCCCACGTGCTTGCCTGATGGCGATATAATGCTGAGCTCGTAAAGTACTGAGAACCAGCTGCGCCTATTTGCTGTCTGTGTAGATTCTAATATTTATGCCCGTAGTGTTTCTTTGGATAATATCCTACAGTACACATAAATTTGCGAAGTTTAGCTTTCAAAGCTAGTCTACCTCAAACCATGCACAACCACAGGATAGGTTTCAGAAATTACATTAACGATCTGGAAAATTCTTTTAAATATGTTAAAATGTTTTTTGTATATGTGGAAAATATGTCGAAGACCCAACGTAACTATACACCGTCTCCTAGGACGAATCTGGAAAACTTTAACGGATGATTTCTGGCACCGAATTATGTTATAATATGTTTAAATTATATGTTTATTCTCAATAGCTAAAAAGTTAAAATATCCTTAATTAGATCGCGAAATAGTTAATGTGTGGCCGCCCTTATCATATTCGTACGTCACTAGGTCACCAGCTGAGGTAAACAATCAACAAAAATAGACCTGTTAGCGTAACCATACTAAACGGTGATACTAAACGACCTTTTTTGCTGTAAAATGTTTTTACCTACAAGTGAGAGTGAAATAAGGCAGGCCACACACGTTTCAATCATCTTTACAACAAGACTTCAAACGTTGATTTCTCTGTAACAAATACGAACTTAAGACTAACTCCTTTTGATACCGGCTTTTTCGGGATTCGTCTTGAGACACGGTGTATAGCGAGGTTTGATTCTGCATTATCTGTGGTTCTCGGTAATAACTGCTCTATCGCCCTGACTATTTACGAAAACTATTTTGCTTTGGCTGGTCGAAACCGCATGATACGAATATGATTTTCGTGACCTTATTATCTAAAATTATTCGGGTTTACAATACCTTTCCGCTGGTGAAGCGGAAAGTAAAAATAGTACTGTCAAAGAAGCATATTTGATTGTTCGACATGCCGAGGAAAGTCTTTGCTCTCCAGTTCAACATTTTCAACCAACTGTGCGTTATCAGATAATTTCCAGAAAAATTATCAGTTGTTCAAATGACACGAACAAATTATGTTTGCATACGTACATTTACATTTTATCTGCGACTAAAATAAAACATTCAGGGTATTTGAGTATTTGATATTTATTTTTAGACTTTTAACTACTTAATTTGTAGCGAACGTATGTCAGACATGCTGCGAAGCAAAACTTAATGATTTGTTGAGGACGGCGCCAGTTGTCTAATAATTAATGTCCTGTGTGCGGAAACGCAAAAAAGTATATAGCAGGCAGAAATGTATCAGTCCTACAAATTTTATAGAAGCGGTAGGGAATTCGTGTATTGGGTGGAATTGAAGAAAGACAAAGACAAAACAATTGCAATCAAAAAGTTACCTTATTTTGAGTGACTTACCATTATGTAATATATATTTCTGAAAAGCTTGAATTATTTCCGATTGAGGTAAAAAATAATATACAGGGTGTTCCGTTTAAAAAAATATATGTTTGCTTCATAACCGAAAAATGGTTAGAGTAAGAAAAAAACAAATTACACCACTGGATTCTACAGAAAAAAATCTATAAAACCCTTTTATCAACTTTTCAATAAGAGAAAAGACAACCGAGATACGAGGGTGGTCTGAAATGCGATAGTTTTGGATTTCACCCTGTATCTCAAAAACCAAAAGGGCCATGATAATTTTGTTGATGGCATCTTTAGTTTCACAAAAAAGTAGCGCATTGCAATTTGAAGCTTCCTGCTTGACATATCATGTCACTTGTATCAGGTTAGGTTTAAACCTCAGCTAAGCTCGCGTTAAGCTTCGGCTTACGTAAGCTCGTGTTAAGCTTGGAGTGGGGGGGCTAAGCCAGCATTACACAACGAATGTTTTGCAACTGATGTGGTTTAACGTCGGGTTACCTTAAACCGAAGCTTAAGCATGCATTATACAATCGGCCCTAAGTTAAACAGCCATTACCAAACTTCTAAACAGGCTACCTATGTATAAACAAACAGCGTGAATTATTTTTAATAACTCACGGTCTAGTTGGGTTATGAACACCGCCTACTGGATACCACTATTGATCTTTTGGAAATGCATAGGATTAAGGGCCGGTTGTACAATGCACAAAGCGTCACAGTGACAAACCAGAAGGGGTTATTTTTTAGATAATAGATAATTATCACAGTACGTATTGCTACATTAGTGCCAACTGGTTTAAATGGAACTACGATTGTACAACGGAATGTCAACGTTAAGCCTAACCTTATATAAGCTCAGGGTTAATAAAGCTTGAGTTAGGACCGGTTTCTCAATGTCCAGTTAAATATTTATCTGCCAGATAACAGCAACTGTTAAATAAATGGTTTAAACAATTGAAGGCTAAACTTACGAAGTCACGTAAATCTTATCTGAAAGTTGTATCCATAGCAACGCTATCTGGCAGATACCTATCTGAAACTTTTAACTGGACATTGAGAAACCGGCCCTTAAACCCGCATTTGTACAACCGGCCCTAAATAGACGCTATAATAAATGCAAATGTCGCTAGGAAACGTCAAACGCTGATTTGAACGGTGACAGTATTTATTTTAGTGACATTAGTGTGGTCAAGTTGTCAAAATTATGTAATTATTGTATTTAAATCGTACTAGTCATAGCTTCGGTCGTAGATAAAGTATAGTATTCAACTCGCGCAGGCACGTAACCATGGTTGTGGCTCGGGGCTCAGCCCCCCCCCCCCGAAAGTTACAAAATATCTTAGTGATTTATATAATGTTTCTATCGTCTCTCCGAGTTTTCGGTCGTTTTTTCAGTTATCGGTAACCAAAAAACATAATCACAAAAACGATTATCCGCGATAAACTAATACCCTGGACGGCTACGTCCTAAGTCTGAGCATAATATGGCGGATCCTGTCTGTAATTTCTGCAATTCCGCTATCAGTACTAGGTCAAAATGTGTAAAATGTGATGGTTTTTGTGGGAAATTTTTTCATGCCGCCTGCCAGGGTCTACCAGCTGATGCCATAAGAAATATCGAAAAGGTCAACGGTCTGTTTTGGAAATGCGACTCATGCCGTCTGTATACCAATGAAGTCAAGGAGCTACTAGACGCTAAGCTTGCAAATTTGGCGGAAAATATGCAACAGATGTTCTCTACTTTCCGCACTGAGTTTCTGGATATAGCAGCCAAGAATGTAAGTTGCTTTGATTCCATCTCAGTTGGTCCTAAGAAATCATACTCTGCGGTAGCTGAGGGAAAATCTGCAATTATTATCAAACCCAAAGATTCAAATCAAATTGTTCAGACCACCAAATCTGACCTATTGCAACACGTAAACCCAGTTGCTGAAAATATAAATTTGTCAGGAGTGAAAAGTATCAAAAGTGGTGGAATGCTTGTTGGCTGCACGTCCAATGACGACAGTGCAAAACTTAAACGAATCGCCACTGAAAAACTTGCAGATAAATATGAAATAAAAGAAGTATCCAGCTTCCAGCCACGGATACGTATTGCAGGTATGACGCAGAAGCTGTCTGAGAACGATATTGCTAAGTTCATCGCTTCTCAGAATAAGTCTATGCTCAGTGACCATTTTATGTGTAAAGTGCTGGAAGTTGAGCCCATTAGGAAGCGAGACGACGTATTTCAAGCCGTTGTTCAATTAGATGTGGATACATATAATAAAGTTATGTCTGTAGGTAATTGTAAATTATTTGTAGGGTACGATGTATGCGAAGTATTTGATGTTATTGACGTTAAAAGGTGTTTTAACTGCTGTGGATTTTCTCATTATTCTAATCAATGTAAAAGTAGTCAATTTCATTGTCCTAGGTGTGGGGATAACCATCTAGTTAAAAATTGTAAAGCAACCTCTCTGAAGTGTATCAATTGTGTTAAGAGCAACAATGATAAAAACACCGATTTTCATGTGGAACATGCTGCCTGGGATTCTAGATGTCCATGTTATCTTCAACGAGTTGAGGAAATAAAGTCCAGACTTATTTTTTCGTGATTTGGAACTTCTCGGTGCTGTGCCCGGTAATAATTCGAGTTTTAATTCTAGCCGCTCCGATATGGGTCTATCTGTTTATTATCAAAATGTTCGTGGCTTAAACTCGAAGTGCCAAGACTTCCTTCTTAATGTTTCACTATCTGACTATGACATCATTTGCTGCACTGAAACTTGGCTACAATCAGGAGTTATGAATTCCGAGCTATTTACAGACTCATACTCTGTGTTCAGGTCTGACAGAGATTTAGCTAGATCCGACTGCACAAGGGGGGGAGGAGTTTTAATAGCGACACGCAATTGGCTGGTTCCTTCCGAAGTCGATACTTCTGTTGTCAAAAAAGACATACCTTGCATTGATATCCTAGGTGTTAGAATTAATATTCATTATAAGACTGTTTATCTTTTTATTGTCTATATACCTCCCAAAACTAGCGTCACTTGTTACGAGCAATTGTTCGGTCATCTAGAAGAGATGGACTACCTCTTTGGTAACGACGTATATTTTTTAGGAGACTTCAACATTCCTGAGTACAACATGTCTATTAACACACCAGTTTCCCAAAAAATGAATGCAATCAATTCGTTCGCAATGTTTTTTGAATTAAAACAGTTCAATAATGTACTGAACGTTAATGACAGATTGCTTGATCTTGTGTTTGCTAACAAATCGTGCAATGTTGTCAAAGCGTATGAAGACTTGGTCCCGGAAGACTCTCATCATCCTCCACTCTGTTTTGCGATTGAGAAAGCCATTCACTTTAGAAAACGTCTTGAGTTCAAGGAGCCATCCTTCAAATTTCGTAAGAGCAATTTTATAGATTTATATGAACAATTAACAGTTACAGATTGGTCATTCCTTGACGATGTTACTGATGTTAACGTAGCCTGCGATCTATTTTACAAAAATTTGACGACGATATTTAACATGTGTGTCCCTAAAACTAGGCGCAGGTCATCCAAATTTCCACCTTGTATAGTCATGAAATCATCAAAGATATTAAACGTAAAACCTCTTTGCACAAGTTATATAAAAAGAAGCACGACACTGACACGTATCAGCAGTTTAAGGATTTAAGATCTAAAATTAAAAGAGATGTTAAAGTTGCCTACGATAAATATTTAGAGCAGATGCAAAACAACATTCGTCATGACCCTAGCCAATTTTGGTCATTTGTCAAGAATAAAAAGTCCTGTAACCACTCTCCAACTGCAGTCACACACGACGGTTCATTGCTTAATGACCCTAGTCAGATAGCAAATGCTTTTGCAGATTTTTTTCAGTCCGTGTATGCAGTACCTTCTAATGCCACACCTATGAATAACGTTGATCCCTGTTCCAGTAATATCAAACTTGACAAGTTCACAGTAGAAGAGGTTCTTAAGGTGTTGTTGAAAATGAAAAATAAATTTACACAAGGCCCTGACGGAATCCCGTCATTTATAGTACGCGACTGCGCACCAGTTCTTGCGGCTCCTTTAACTAAGATTTTCAACTTGAGTCTAAAGACAAATACTTTTCCGGATATTTGGCGTATTTCAAAAGTAATTCCTATTCACAAAAAAGGCAATCGTCAAAACATCGAAAACTACAGACCTATTGTAATCCTTCCTTACCTTCAGTATAATCTTGGTACTAGTATCTCTACAATGCAGCATGGTTTTATGAAGGGGAGATCAACAACAACCAACTTAGTTTGCTTTACTCAGTTTTTAGCGAGTACACTGGACGCCAATAGTCAGGTTGACGTCGTCTATACTGATTTTAGCAAAGCATTCGATCGTGTAGATCATGAATTACTGTTGTTTAAGCTAGACAGCATGGGACTATCTGCCAATTTGATATCATTTTTCAGATCATACTTAACAGGTCGGACACAATTTGTCGATTTTTCGGGTTCAAAACCGTTTAATTTTTTCCCAACTTCTGGTGACCACAAGGTTCTTCCCTAGGTCCTCTACTTTTTATAGTGTTTATCAACGATGTAGTCAAGATAGCGGACTGTAATATATTACTTTATGCGGATGATATAAAACTATATTGGCAGGTTAGTAACCACGGCGACTGCTGCTATTTGCAGAGAAATATTGACAGGTTAGCTGAATGGTGTGAAGTGAACAAACTCCCCCTAAATATTAACAAATGTCAAACCCTTTCATTTACGAGGAAATTAAAATCTATCACATTCAATTACTCGATTCATAACATGCCCCTACAAGCGCTTGAAGAATTTAACGATCTAGGAGTAACATTTGACAAATCGTTTTAATTTTAATTCGCACATTAATAACTTACTACTGTCTGTCCAGAAATCGATGGGATTTGTAATACGTAACTCAAAGGATTTTACGGACACCAAAGCGTCATTAGCTCTATATAACTCTTTGATCCTCTCTAAACTTGAGTATGCAAGGATCATCTGGAATCCTTGTTATGTTACCACCTGTGAATCAGTCGAAAGGGTGCAAAGAAAGTTCCTCAAATATTTATCTTTCAAAATTGATGGTGAATACCCCCCTGTAGGAATACCACAAAATTCATTACTACTGAGATATGGTCTCTTAAGTCTTGATGATAGAAGGAAAATCCACTCGCTGGTATTTTTATTTAAACTTGTAAATAACAAAATTGATTGTCAATCGTTTTTAAATCTGATAAGTTTTAACGCACCTAGATTTAGTACTAGAAATAATCTTACGTTCTACCTAGCCACCCCACGGACTAACGTGCTGTTCCATTCACCTTTGTACTCTTTTTGTTCCTGCTATAATTATTTGCAGGGTCATTTCGATATTTTCAATACATCTGTATCAGCATTAAAAACTACCTGTAAGGCAACCTGTTTAGCCCACTACTAATTCATGTTTGCAGTATATGATACTATGTATGCTTGTATATGTGCTATATATCTTTGTATTTATGTGCTTTTTCATATGTATATATGTCGACAGCTTAGCTTAGATCTTGCTGTGTTTTGTTATTTCTGTTATTCGCATAGGTCATTTTGTTATGTTGTTATCCTGAACTTATGTTATACAACTCTGTTTTTGTTCTTATCCACTGTTTCCCACCAGTAATTGGTTTGTACTGTTGGTGGTGTACAAAATAAATAAATAAATAAATATAGTATTTCTAAACTGTTGAAGCTTTTATGCTACAATTACTAGGCTACGAGCTTGGAAGAAACCGTCTCAATAAAATTTGGAGGTGGTCAATTATTGGATAAAATATTCAAGGGATCGAATCAAATTCAAACAAAAATTTCAGGGTATCTAGGAATCCACTATCTAAGTTCTAAGTGTTGCCCATAAAATAATTGACAAATATACAATATTAACGATTATTTCTAATTGTACTACGTAATAGTACTATTAACGATTATTTCTAATAGTACTACTAACTAGTGATACATCGTTTTTTGTTTGGCTTTGGCTGTCCGAATCCATTCAAAGTGATACATCGTTGAAAAACTAGATATACCAATTTGCAGTTTATGCCAAATCCTTGTTTTTGCGTTGATGAAAATAAGAAAGCTCTGAAACAGGTGAATTTATGTACACATACGAGTATTATGTTTTTGCTCAGAATTCGGAGAAGAAATTATTTTTTGTGTTTCACCTTTATACCCAAGTAGGGTATAATGAATATTTTTTAGTTCCTTGATAATGTAAAATATAAACACCATTAAAACATGCAACATTATATATTCATATCGTTCGGTTATTGTATACTTGATAAATCAAAAAATGGATAATATCCAGCAAAAAAATATCGCTCGCGGTTTCTACTAACCCCCCCCCGCAGGTCATATGATTAAGGTAGTGAGCCCTCCGAAGTGAAATCCTGGCTACGGGCCTGTACGCAACGTTGTAATGTTGACCGTACTAATCTGACTCAAAGGAGATAAAAAACTCATTAAGAGTACATAAACATTATTATTTATAATGTTAAAGTGCCATGTGTGTTTATGTTCTTATCTAGACACAGATGTACTTTCCATCGGTATTACCGAGAATCCGTAGACAGCAAAACTCATTACTCTGTTCGCAACGGACGCATTTAGGTGTTTTTTTTTTATCTCGGGGCACGTTATGAAATATTTCAGGTTATTTAGTGGTCGCTTTAGTTAGAGATAAAAATATCAAACAAATTAATATAAATTGGTTAAATTAATTTACATATACGGGTCCTGAATTTCCTTGACGCGTGATATTCCCGTAACAAAAAATGTTTAAACGAAAACTGTGTGGAATATTTGAAAGTACTACAGGGTCTATCATACCATGCTTTCAAAATATTTTTTTGTACTAAAACCCTTAAAACTCACCCCCAACTTTGTTTTTTCAACTAGCACCTAATAGTTTTTCCGACACAAATTAAGTCTTTATTTTATTTAAAATCTTGTAGTACGTTTGATTTTATACAAAAACCAATTTTTTTAGTATAGTCATGAGCATAAAATAAATATAATAAGGATTTGTTTGAGGCGCAATATTTCCGTAAGAAAAACAAATAAAAAAGAATACAAGAGGGCCTTCCAAGGGTACAGAATGACCTATCATACCGTACTTTATTTCAACCCCTAAAACATACCCCTTTTTTTCCTAATAGCACCCCACAGCTTTTCCTACATTCATGAGGTTATTATTTCATAAGGTAAATAAAATGAGCATTTGTTTGAGGCGTAGTATTTTCGTAATTAAAAATCATAAAGAAGGCATTTGTTTTCGAAAGCATGTATTATAGGTCATACCTTTTAAACCCAAGAAGGTTTATTTTTATCCGTTTTTTGCGTCAAGCAAATTCCTATTTTATTTATTATTTTATTTAAGTTATGCTTATGATTTTACGAAAAAAATAAGCGTGCGTCTAAAATCAAACATACTGGAAGATTTTCAATAATATAAGGACTTAATTTGTGTAGAAAAAACTATTTGGTGTTATTTGAAAAATAAAAGTTGAGGGTGAGTTTTAAGGGTTGAAGTACAGAAAAAATGTTCTAAAAGCATGGTATGATAGACCTTATAGTACTTTCAAGAATTCCAGTCAATTTTCGTTTGAATTTTTGTTTGTTACGAGAATATCACGTGACAAGGAAATTCAGGGACCCCTTGTATATACAGGAGGATTCATATCATGTTGCTTATAGTGTTCTTCAGAGCCCAGAATCATAAAAAATTGCACGTTAGGAGGTCTTTGACACAGTTATGCAAATCGATTTTTGAAAAATCCAGTATGAAAACCAATAATACATAATGATATACCCGGGTTGATAAGAAGTACCGGAACGCTTGAATATCTCCTAAATTGCCAAAGATGGAACGATAAAATTCAGCACCCGGAGGCTTTGGAACATGCAGAATTCAAAAATTCTAATAGCAATGTTGTCAAATTTACCATTTTACGTAATATGTTTTAATTTTGTTATTTTAAATGGAATGCCAATTGTGCATGTCGAATCTAGTAAGGTCTCAAAGTCTCCTCTATTAATTTTGAGATACGGCAACATCGTTTTATCAGTAATAAGTACTGGAATATCTCAAATATCTCTAAAGCTGCTACAGCTGGAAAAATTAAATTCAATACCTAGTGGTTTTTCCGCTCACCGCTCCTATTAGATGCACCCTCGCGACCGCTGCATCTCATCCTAAGGCGGTCGTTCTTCATACATCAAGAACCGAGCGGTACAACCGCATATTAATTCCCAGGATATCCAAGGTTTGGAGTAGACTGCCAGGAGATTTATTTAATGGGCCTGCGGGTATTGGCCCATTCAAATCTCGCGTTAACAAACTTCCCCTAAGATAACCCTGTCACAGCAGCCGCGGTACTCTGGTATTTAGGCTCTGCCTACGCGGTCTGCTCAGTTATAAAAAAAATAACATGCAGAATTCAAAAATGCTAATAGCAGTATTGCCAGATTTACCAGTTTTACGTTACACGACATGAATAGGGCATTCCATTTAAACTAACTAACACTCTGTTTCTAAAAGCACCAAAATTCAAATGGCAGCAAATGTTGAAGATGATTTATTTAACGCCTTCTCAATAATAGTGGCTGTCACCTTTGTAGCATACTTAGCAGCGAAAATCGTGCTCAGCCCCTTCTCCAATATAAACAAATAGCGGTAACATTTTCTCAATTTAGAAAGTCTGTATGATGGAATTATTTTATCTCTATCTGCTTGTAGCAGCCGCGGGGTCCAGGGGTCCCCTCCCCACACTGAAATGTTATATAATGCCGCCTAAAAAAAAATCTAATCCCCCCTGACTAATGAATACTTTATTTTCTTACTTCAAGCAAAATTAAAAGGTGGCAACCGTAATTTCGTCCCCCCAAAACCAAATCCTGGATACGTGCCTGGTTGGTAGTGATATATAGACAGATACAGATTTAGATATTGTAAATGCTAGAAAATATACAGGAGTCTTATATTCGTCCATAGACAAGACCGAGGCGGTACTGCTAACCCGCAGAAGAATTAGAAAATATACAGGGGTCTCACAATTGATTATAAATGTTTAAACATTTCAGTACTTTAATACAGTAAAGCTATGTTTTATTAAACCTTCCTATCTTGCGCTCTTATTGAAACACCTTTTAATTAAATTAATAGATGTGCGACGAGGAGCACGACTGCGGCACCCATCCTGAACTGGGTCCCGACACTTCTGACGAGGATCCGAAGTTATGTCCGAAAGGGTTGAAGTGCAAATGGAACGAAGCGGCCTGCGGCGAAGGGCTGATGTGCTTGCCCATTGCCAAGTTCTGCGACGGCCACGGAGACTGCCCGGGAAACAGCGACGAGTGGGACTTCTGCCAGAATTACACGGCAGCTTGCACCAGGTCGGCATTAAAGTTCTACGTCACCGCTCAAAGGCTTTATTTTCAAAATAATTACTTTCATTTTTTATAAAGCTTGCGCTTCGCGACATAATTGATATCATGTGCAAAATTGTATTTTTGGAGGTAAAGGTACGCGTCAGAAATATAAGAGCTGTTTACATTTTTTGTCCTCCTACCGTGTGGCGACAATACAAAGGATCCCTTAATCCTTCAAAAGAAGCCCGAAAAGTGGGGTGACCGTTATCCCTTTCGGTTGTTTTATTACCCTGGCAATAAAGCTGGGACGGTCATTATTGTGGTCAAAATTGTATAGGTCTGTGTATAATCAGATGTTAATATACAATAAATAGATCAATTTATTTTATTTTTATCTATTGCAAATTGATATTTTCGATTATTTTGAACTCCTACCACTTTCTGAACTGTTATAATATATATTTTGTATAGATAATTACGGTTTTATCATTACTCAGGTCTACATAATGTCCTTACCGCACCATAGAAGTGTCGACACTGATACCTGCAAAAATGTAAACAGCTCATATACAGGGTGTCCCACGACGATTAAGACAAGCAATATATCAGAACTGGGCAGCAGTAGCGAATTATAATTTTGGGGGTGTAAATTAGAGCAAATATAGTATATTTTCTTATTATTGTGTCACCCAATGAGGTATTTGTTTTTGATCACGTGACGTCCGATTTAAAATGTTTAATGGGACACCCTGTATATTTGTGACTTTCTTTGTTCCTTCCGATAAAACAATTCCAACAAACTAGCACACTTGGGGTCTAAAGTGATTACTTCAAGAGCTACAGGTACTTAAAGGATGGTACTACTACCATTGATGATAATACATGTACCCTACAGTTAAATTATTTTGGTAGTGTTTCATAATGGTAGCGGTACAGTCCTTTAAGTACCTGTAGCTCTGGAACTGATCACCTTAGAGCCCAAGTGTGCTAGTTTGTTGGAATTGTTTTATCGGGAGAAACACAAAAAGTCACAAATATACAGGGTGTCCCATTAAAAATTTGGAATCGGACGTCACGTGACCAAAAACAAATACCTCATTAGGTGACGCAATAATAATAGAATATACTATATTTGCTCTAATTTACACCCCCAAAATTATAATTCGCTACTACTGCTCAGTTCTGATATATTGCTTGTCTTAATCGTCGCGGGACACCCTGTACATACCTGCTACAGAAGAGTCCATGTTTAATAATTGGTAAAAGATTCTTAGGTTAGGTTAGGTTGAAGATGGCGCTTATGCCTCCTTCTGCTGCGACTTGTGTCTATTGTGGCTCCCACCGATTTATAGTTCACCGTACAATCAACACCTCTTGACGAAGGAGAGGGTCGTGGTAGGTGAAATTTCCTAGAAGTCAGAAGGTTCCAGCTGGGCGAGTCCAAAAGCCTGAAAACTAGCACTTTCCAGTACTGGACAGGAGCACTGGATATGCTCCGCTGTTTCGTCCTCCACATAGCAGAAGTGACAGTCTGTTGTTTGTTCAAGACCTAACTTCCGCAAGTGGTTCTTCACATAGCAATGTCCCGTCAACAGACCAACTAGAATTCCCCTGGTGTATCTCGCCAATGCAGGAGTACTTTCCTCCTTGCCCAACCTGAGATCGTTTTCTTAGCGGTGCTTTTCGCAATGCCGCGAATGTTTCCGATTCTATGAACACAGATTGCGTCGGCTAATACATTGCATTGTACGCTATGACCTGGAACCCAAATCAAAGAAACTTTGTTCCTTGTTTCATGTTCGTTGAGGAGATGTATGCAGTTCCATACGAGTCTTGATTCAACCCGTTTGGAGCCAAGTGCTTTCAGGGCTGCCTGGCTATCTGAAAATATTTTTATGGATTTGTTTGTCACGGGTCTTTTGATCAGCTCCCTGACTGCCCAACTCTATGGTTGGTATACTCAAGTGGGTACTACGACTATGAATGCGGTCCTAAGTAATAAAATTTATATTTTTCATCCAATTTCAGACTGCAGTGTATATACGGATGTAAACCGACACCAAATGGGGCTCAGTGCTACTGCCCAGAAGGCAACAAACCAGATGGAAATAAGTGCGAAGACGCAGACGAATGTGAGCTAGATGAAACCTGTGCCCAGTTGTGTACGAATACGATCGGCTCATACAAGTGTTCCTGTGTCTCTGGATACCAAGCTAACGGAACGCAATGTAGAGCAGTAAATGGTAAGACTATGTTGAAATAACAATAAGCGAAGAAAAAATGAGTTGCTTATTCAAGCACATAAAGGCGGTGCTAGACATGCGGCATTTGGCGAATACTAAGCGACTGCTGGTCAAGTGACAAGTGGTCGAGTTATTCGTCAGGTTTGCGCGGACTAATGACAAGTTGCAAGCATCTATGTACATCAGATATTCGCTGTTAGTAATGGAACGGAGTCTCTGGGGAATAACGAATATTCAGAATGGGTATAGTGTCGGCGAGATACAAAAAATGATTAAATGATTATTCTGTGCGTGTCTTAAAAACATTTAATGAGGTAGTAATTCAATCAATAAACAAATGACCAAAATAAACTAGGTAAAAATGCAACGAAATATTTAAACAATCTTTTACTAGAACAACCTAATTTAACATCAATTAAAGGTTGGGCCTGTATCAGGAAAAGCGCATCGAGATGACACATCTGGAAATTAAATAAAAAGATACCTGAGTAACAAATTCATTGATGGAGAATAAATAAAAAAATTGGTTAACATATGTTTTAGTTTAATAACATGACGTTATTTTATACGGGTCTCATTTATAAAACAGGTATGTAAGTAATTGTAAGAATTAAACACAAAACATAAATACATTACACAGCAAATATATCCTTTAACGTCAAACGGATAAAATCATCTTTATATCTTGTGTGGTCATACAAATTATACAGAACATAATTCAAATATCTTTCGGGCCATAGGTATTAAGGGTCAAATCGCGAAATACCTCTCCAAAAGAATAGATGAAACAATATACTGTATAATTATACAAAAAGCATATAACAAAACTTGAGCAGCTCTTGGGTCTTTGGTATTAAGGGTCAACTCGCGAAATACCTCTCCAAGAGCTCCAATCACTAGGGCGGAGAATTATGATAACTGTGGGGCCAACTCACTAAGATACTAGGGGTCAACTCGCAAAGTATCCACTCCTTTGTACTAGTTCAGCACGAAGGGTCAACTCACGACGTACTTCGAGATTGTTATCTGTCTTATATCGCAGATGTACAATAATTGGATTATCAAACCACTAATGATATAGATGAGTGTATGCAACTTTGAAAATTGTCTAATAAGAAAGTTCTCAAATAAATTAATAAAATAAATCAATATATCAATAAATAACGATACAATTAGTAGGATTGGGTACTCTGTGAGATAAAATCACCTATGCACAATCTATGCACAATCACAGAACAAACTACAACACCTCTGTACTGTACGTTATACAACTTTGTACTGTTTTGAGTGCCTTTTCGACAAGAAGTACCGTACTTTCAAGTTGGTATTAACCCCAAACATTATATGCGATTTTGGACCTTATTTCAATCTGGCAAACAGCTTGAAATAATAAAATACGCCCGAATTCTTGTGAAGTTCTTTAGGCTGTTGAGAAGACAATATCGGTCTGGTAGTGATTTATTACCAGAGTCTGGTTTTAGCTGTCCTTTATATACTGGCCTTTCGATTTATAAAATTTTCTCACTATGACAATAGGTGTTTTGTTTCACTTTATTAAAACAGGCTCTAAAATATGCCATCAATGAATCTCCTTTTCTTTTTCAATTCAGTGACCCATCTTGACTTCTAGAGGTCACTGTTCAAAATTGAATGCCATATTTTGAAAATATTTAACGTGATCAAGATGTGTTGTGGTGAAATTCAGAACCCAATGTCGTGATAACCAGATTCTTTTAACAAGCATGTGTACTTCTTACTTTTCCAAAACAAACTCCTCTCAATAATACCAAATCTCCTTGACTACAAACAGTAACCCATTACCCATGTAACAACAAGTCACAGAACAACACCTTTAGCTTAGTTTAATGAACGAAATGAACTATTTAATCTATGAAAAGTGACTCATGATTTTACAAATAACAAAATAGTGGAATAATATATGATGTAGTAGTAAACAAATACATTACTTATCTGAATTTAATTGATTGATTACACTCGTACACTGTTATGTTCTAACGGTACACTGTTATGTTCTAACATTTTGTTTATGGTTTTTTCCTGTCATACGTCAAAGTCAATCTAACCAACGCGTGATAGTCGAGAGCGCGTTCCGAATCACCTCACACTCCATTTCTTCATTCTACGACAACAAAGATTGAAAAAACAATTCTGTATTTCAACGATAGGTATGCTTACTAGAATTATTATCCCCTAGGCACAGTCTTATTAATGCATTTCTACTATTTGAGTGCTTCTAACCATTTCCATCTTTCGCACAGAAATGAATAGAAGGAACCCATATAATTCAATTATCTATGTTGAGACAAAATGTTGAAATAACCCTTTATAATTTTTCTGATTAAAATAACTTTTAATGTGATTTCGGTAAAACCTTAGCTATAACACTCCACCGGCATTTTTAAAGTATTGGCAAGAAAGCTATCCGAAAATGTAGACCAATCATGTCATACAAAAAAAACCTTTGCGCGAAAACTGCTGCGTCAATCATGTTGTAAGAAATGTAAGAATGAAATAGCGTTCTACCCAAAAAACTTGAACCCTAATGTTTTTGATGTTTTGCAGTTCCAGCATCAGAACCTCCGTCGCTGATATTCTCCACACAGTCAGAGATAAAACGAGTAACCTTAGATGGAAAACCTTTTCCCGGTAATTCCACCTTGCGGTTGTTGAATAGCAACGCGCTGGAGTTCATCCATCGCAACCATACAATATGCTACATTCATCATAACGTAACGAAAGCGTCTATGATGTGCGCAAATATCAACGATCTGAGTCAAAGATGGCAGCTGCAAGCTAAATCATCCGTACTAGAAGTGGATTCCATTCAACAGATCGCGCTAGATTGGATTTCGGAAAACTGGTAAGTAGTTTTAGGAGATTCGTGATTAAACATACCATGAAATATTATATATTGAAACAAAATATATTATACAGCCGCCGCAATTGAAATCTTTACAGTAACAGATTTCGTTACATAAATTCTGCGTCAGATTTCGCGCGCGTGCCCGACTGAGTACTAAGTGGGTGGGGCTTGCTTGTCACGTGAGTCTTGCATATGACGCTGTAGCATTCAGCCACATATGTACGTCCCGACTGTCAGTCGGTTGTCATCTCTTGTAGAAGAAGGGTTATTTGAACCTGTCTCTATTCGCTTTGCGGTCAGATTTTTTTTAAATATTGGGAGCTTAATATCTCTGCTACCAGTGCGCATAATGGGACGCAAGAAACTTCAACTTGAAGAAAAAACTCGTGCCTTGACTTTGTTGGAGCAAGGTATATCGGTGATTCGTGTGGCTGCAGATTTAAAAGTCTCAAGGCAGGCAATTGATGACCTAAAACGGGCAGCAATATCCCTTCCAAAGGGTGTGCCACCAAAACAAAAAGTAGGCTCAGGTGGCCAAAAGAAAACGACAGCACGTACCGAGAGTATTTTAAAACGAGAAGTGATGGCCAATCCATGGACAACAGCAGCAGGACTGAAGAAGAAGCATCCAGACTTGCTCAAGGACGTATCAGTCCGGACCATTCAACATCGGCTTCAGAAGGACTTAGGCTTACCAGCCCGGCGTGCTGCCAAGAAGCCTCTTCTAACTGAGGCAATGAAGAAGAAAAGGTTGCAGTTCTGCCGGCTATATCAGCACTGGACATCAGAGGACTGGCATAAAGTAATGTTTTCAGATGAAAGTACTTTTAGACTGGTCAAGCAGAATTGCAAAGTGGTACGAAGATCAAAGGGTGTGTCTCGTTTTGATCCACGGTTCACTGTGAAGACTGTTAAACACCCTGATAGTGTAATGGTGTGGGGTGCATTCAGCGGAAATTGTGGAAGGGCAGGCCTATATTTCCTTCCCAAGAATGTTACCATGCGGGGAAATAATTATATGGAGGTGTTAGAGGGTCATTTGATGAACTTTTGGCCCATTCATCAGTGTCACCATTTCATGCATGATGGTGCTCCCGCCCACAGAACAAAGACTGTTCATAGTGAATGGCTGAATGACCATAGGCTGAATGACCATAGTATTGCTGAACTTGACTGACCAGGTAACTCTCCTGACCTAAATCCGATTGAGAATGCTTGGAACTACATGAAGAATAAGATTCAAGAGGCGCAACCCTCCAACATCCATGAGCTACAAGAGATACTGAATGAGTTGTGGGTGACTATGGACAAGAAGTATTTCGAGAAACTGGCTGGTTCGATGCCAAAAAGGCCGCAAAATGTTATAAAAGTGAAGGGAAATATGACAAAGTATTAGATCTAAGAAATGCGGAAATATAAGTACAGTAAAATCAATTTTAGTTGTTTTATTGCCTTGTAAAGATTTCCATTGCGGCGGCTGTATAGAGTGTCTTGACGTGGTCCAGACCTTACTGGACTTATGAACTTGGGCTTGAGTTTCAAGACTAATATGGATTTTTTATTCTCAGGTATTTTCTTGACGACCAAAGAGACGTAATCCTGGTCTGCACTCACAACTTGGAATGGTGCAACATGCTGATAGATACAGATCTGTGGAAACCTAGGGCTTTAGCATTGGATCCTACAAATGGATACATGTTCTTCACAAAGTGGGGCCATTCAACACCCATGCTAGAAAGGTGCAAATTGGACGGATCCGATCGGACACCACTGGTGTCTCACACTATCATCTATCCATACGGAGTCGCGGTGGATTACCCGAAGAAGCAGGTGTACTGGGTGGATACATATCTTGATTATATAGAGAAGATTGACTATGACGGAAAGAATAGGAAGACGGTTTTGAGGGGGTTCAAAGTGCGAAATCTCTATGGAATAACAGTATTCGAAAATAATATTTTCGTATCCTCGTGGCGGAACAATAGCGTTCTACAGCTGAACAAATATACACATGAGGAAAAGACGATAGTATCGAACATCAGTCGGCCTTACAATGTATATGTCTTCCACAGGCAACGTCAACCTGATGGTAAGTATATATAGTTTGTCGTTTAGTTTGTTCGGATAGGCCTGGAAAGGACGGAATCCCATCAAGGTCATTTTTTAGAGCAATAACAAATTCTTCATGAATACAAAAAATTACGATACCCCCACTGTTTCCCCAATTTAACCGCTTTATAAAAAGGACCCACAAAACAGCTAAAACGAAGTTAGTTTTGTTTTTTTGCTAATTCCTCCGCCGCCAATGCACCGATTTTCAAAAATTTAACAGTATCAGCTGCTACGACCCCAATAGAAATGAGTGATCATATCTCCGAGATAGAGGATTAAATTATCTCGAAATTAAATTTTGTGACCCCACAACTAAGCTTATAGCAGGTAAGACTACTACCACTAAAATATCGTTTTGAAGTTTGGTTTTACACAGGTGAGACGTTAGTCTCTTTCTCTCTCTTCCGTTCTCTTTGTTTTCCGTTGAAAAGTTTATCCTTTTGTGTACAACCTGTTAAAGCTCTTACTATTTTTTATCAACGACACTACGATTTTTTGAAATCCCCGTTTTTCTCTGTTTTCTATTTAAATTTGTTTCCTATACCTGGCTTTCAAATCGCACCATTTTTTGCTCGGTGCCTCAGGGAGTTGTTTGAATAACTTATTATTCAAATAAGTTGACGAAAAAAATGCTACTCTTTATTGAACGTTTCAAAACTTTAAGCCACACTGATCTGATTTCAGTTAATACAAATAAACATAAAGGTTCTAAAAACGCTCATTTCCGCCTTTTTTCATTATACGTAGTTTTTCCTAGAAATCCTTATTTCCCTCCTAAGTTGCTTAAAAACATTGATCACAATATTTTTGTTTCACCTATACACATTCTGACAAACAAATGGCGGAAAATCAATTTACCTATACAGGATGAGTCGTAAGTTGAAACTTTTTTTTAAATGTATATAGTCGGTATTATAAACAACCGTTTCAAATATTTTTTTTCCGAATACTGAAAAATAAGCGAGATATAGAATCAAAAAAAGTAAATCTGGACTTTTGTATCAAGACGTACCTCTTCTGTTTATGTTTAGTTTGCTAGGATTTTATTTTTATCCATCAGGCATTGCACCTATCAATTAGTGCACTACACCTTTTCCAGCTGTAGTTTCTAAAGCTTAAAGTGACGATTCAAAATGATCAAGTTAATTTTCCAACTCGTTGATTGTAAATTCAAACTGACAGGTATAAATTACACATATTTAGAAACTACAGCTGGAAAAGGTATAGTCAGTTTATCGTAGTTCTAAATCGGTAAATCCTAAAAGTTGCGTTCATAATATGCGACTTTTAGGATTTACCAATTTAAAATTAACAACGAAGAACAAAAAGTGACTACTGCACCATCTGACAGCCTAATCGATAGGACAAAAATCCGAGCAAAAGACTAAACATATACAGACTAGGTGCGTCTTGATACACAAGCCCAGATTTACATTTTTTATTTTGTATCTCGCTTATTTTTCAGTTTTCTGAAAAGAGTTATTTGAAAAAGTTGTTTATTTTAACGACTTCTATACACACTTAAATAACGTATCAACTTAAATTAATTATTAAATTAATTAATTAAAATAGATTTTCCAAATCTATAAATCTATCTACAAAATCTATTTTCATTTGAAACTTTGAATGCATGTTCACGACTGCCAGTCCTAACAACTTCTGGGAATCAGTACTATATGCTTATTTTGAAAAACATAAGAAGTCTAGGTCTAGAGTCTAAGAATTGAGCCAGTTAATGGTACGCGCAGATAAATCGGCATCGGACGGACGGTACGGATGGAACGACCGGTACGGTACGGATTTTGCATTAGGGTATCGCACATATCCGATCGGAATCGACGGAAGAATTGGAAATGAGTTGCAAATATGCAAATGATCTGAGGCAGTGTTGCCAGGCAGATCAGATTGAAATTCGCTACTGAGCCGCCTTGAGTGTCGCTACGTTGTCGCCCCACAAAAATAACGTATGTTTCAGCCTGTGTATAACTTTATTATTCGTGGGGGGGGGGTGCAATTGATGTAATATGTTTAATATAATATAACCTTTAATTCAAAAATAATGGATTACCCGATACATAGTCTCGACACAACATAGTAAACAACCTGCAGAATATCTCTGAGGCTCAGAGTAACAACTGAACATAGAGGTAGTAAACAACTAATTCTAATAGGCCAACATCTTTTCTTACGTTGTCATATCGGCCACCAGATACGGCAATCATAATTGTTTATCATATCGTATCATTTTAATTGTATAGTATCCAGAAATATTCCATTCTACATTAAAAAAGACGGTATTTTGATGGTTCAGAAATGATTACAGCAAAATAAATAGATATGTTGACCTCTACTGCATTACTGCATGTTTCTTCATTATTAACGCAAATTCTGTCTTACATAAATTTTGAGGAGTTGGCAACGCCTATGTAATTTTCCTGCGATTTGTTTACGGTAACCTCCGACTGTCAAACGTTTGTTTTGTTTGTGCGTCTTTTATGCTTGGTCAGTAAAATCGAATTCTCTATTTGTTGGTAACTGTAGTGAAGCTTTACGGACTTACTGTGCTATATTCGAGTGTAGTTTAACAGTTTTTGATGGGACAGTGCAGAGCAGTGTTTGTAACACGGCTTGCGATGGAAGAATGTTCAGGTTAGTTGGCAATGTTTGTGTCTGAAGTGTCAAAAGATGATGGCTTTGAGCACGCCATGCTGAAGTGTTTTTTTACTACCTCTATGTTCAGTTGTTACTCTGAGCTCTGAGGATATCCTATATAAAAATGGTTCCCACAGAATTTGACCTTCGAATGATTTTACGGGTGTGAAATCTGGGTAGAGATGTGAAAATAAAAATATCGATACCGGTACCAATTCGATATTTTTTAGCCAATGGAGGCGCGTTTGGTTCGTAATTATTTTCGATATCGATACCGCTACAAATGTAGCGATACCAGCTTGGAATCGCTCAAAAAGTATCTAAGATAAAAATACTCGATATTAGTGCAAAAGTATCGATACATTTCAAGTATCGAAGTATCGTTAGCATCCCTACAAATAATCATCCAAAAGGGCGGATGCGCGTGTAATTGCCGCCAACCTGAGATATTGTGCTGAATGTTTACTATGCTGTGGTCTCGACGTCAATACAAGACAGTCTGGGCAAAACCGAAAAGAAGAATAGACAAGCAGTAATCGGTGGCGAAAAAAAGATAGTAACAGAATTTTTCAAAAAGTCGCTACAAATCGGCTTATTTTGTTAAATTGCCGTTACGTCTCGATGTAAACAAAATGTAGCTATTTTCGCGACAAGTTGCTATTAATGGCAACACTGTACTGCAGGCAGTACAGGTAGAAACTTGGAAAATGCCGACGGTGCCTCGACAATCGCCGATGAGCATCGCACATTCGTCGGTGTCGACACGCATCGGCCGGCTGTATTTCTAGTTGCTATATTTTCGCCGGATTTTGAAAATTCGATGCCTACCGTCCGCACGTATGTGCGATGGTCCATTAAATTTAATAGAAAGTATTTTTCTCCGATTCGTACGTCCGTCTGATGCCGATTTATGTGCGCGTACCATAATTCGACATGTGCTCATTGTGCTACGCAAGTCAGACTTTTTTCCAAACACGATACAGTGTTTCTAAGATTATCAAATATGTTCTGAAAAACTATTAGCGATTTAATCACTTTCATTATATCTCAACCCATGCTTGTTTTTTTTAAACGTTGCGCTTAGTCCGAGAGTGAAACCTAATTCTCTTTCACTATTACGAATACTGTTCTAAAATTATAACTGATTAAACGTTGTTTCCATTTTCAGCTGCTCATCCCTGCAAGACATCAAAAATTTGTGATCATCTATGCATCCCAATGTGGAATGGTAACAGAGCCATACCAAAGTGCGCTTGCGCTTCCGGTTACGTCTTGGACGCTAACAATAAATGCGTTGTAAAGACTCCTTCGAAGTTTCTGCTTGTATCAAGAAGCGATCCGTTCTCTATCAGAGGTATTGACCTAAATACAACCAGCGAGACAATGGTACCGATAGCTAAAATCGGCCAACCAAAGGGGTTAGACTTCGATGCGAAGACTGGTTCCATATTCTACGCGGATGCTCACAGTATGACCATAGAGATGGCGCCCATTGCAAACACGTCAAACCATACGACCTTGGTGAAAAACGTTTCATGCGATGGATTGGCGTTCGACTGGATATTGAGGTAATAGTTTTTAATTACAGTTTGAGGTTAGATTATTTTGGAGGTCCTACCAGGACCACAGTTTGACTATCACCAGACTACCAAATTATCTGATTTTATTTTCAATAAATTAATTTCAATAATTAATCGCTCTTTACTCATACATTTTCACGATTTTTTTTTCGAAAATATCAACATTATATTTTAGGCAGTGGATCAGGTCCCGGCAGCCGGGACCTGAAAATTACAATCGGGTCCAAGACAAAGGGATTAGAAAATACAGTTATAGGAATACCCAAGAAAAGAAAAGCTATTAAAAAATTCCTTTCATCAAATTTAATTACAATAAAAAAAAACTATTATTGTCCTGGATTATCAAAGACACAAATAAAGTTGACAACATATCCTCACCTAGTTTCCTTATACAGGACTACAATATAAAAGAACCAGATTTTATCAACAATAAGATTATTGAAGAGTCGATTGTGAACGTTTTTTATATTCGAAGATATTTCACAAACGAAGCATGAAATACTCTAGAGTCTATCATTAAAAAGAAAACCGAATTGAACCAGTGCATATGTGCTGTTTGTAACCATGATCTCAATGAAAGTTTCATCAGATGTAGTAGCTGCTTGAATCGGTACCATTTGATATGTGTTTCTCTGGCAAGAAAACCTAAGCAGAAGTATTGGTTTTGTTGGATGTGTTAGTTTAATAAATGTTATAAAACTGTATTCATATGTTAATTCCCCGTGTGGGGGGGGGGAGGTTAGAATATCTCCCATCGTATATCCTGCGTATCGTAAAAGGCGACTAAAAGGAACCGAACTACTGTCGCTATAAGCAGTAACCTCTTCTCAACCAACAGCTAAAGGCGAATGAACCAGTAGATGCATTTGGTCATGAGGATGCAGAAAGCAAATGGGAAACTACTGCATTAAAGATCTTTAAGATATCCCAAGAGAAGCTCGTGAAATGAGTACATTTTACGAGTTCACGACATGTCTGTTAAGACATCGTGACTATGATGATGATGTTAAATAATAGTAACTCAAAGTTTGTAGCCTGTGAATGAAATAAAAACGTACTATTTTGTACAAACGTGTTAAATATAGTCATTTCTGTAACTAGTGATATCTTTGTCTATCTAACGTAGATTTTCATTTGTTTATTCTCCAAAGGGAATGCATGGTTTCACTATAAAACCAACAATGGTTGTTTGGTTGTTTTTTTTTTCATTTAAGTACAACTAAACGTGCTGCCAGGATTTCTTTTCTGATGTGAAAAATCTCGGCAGCCGGGACCTGAAAATTACAGTCAAAATCTCGGATGCCGGGATTTCAAATTAAAATGTAAAAAGTCCCGGTTGCCGGGATTTAGATTGTAGTTTTCAGGTCCCGGCTGTCGGGACCTGATCCACTGACTATATTTTAATGGGCTCTTTTCAAAGCCATGTGATTATTTGGAAATCAAACTCAATAATCGAAAAAAACATAAGATATATGCTGCGGGCTTCTGAAAGTATCTAATAATGAAATTTCGAAAACATTGAAGTACTGCAGGAACCCATTACATCTTTCTGTCAAAACATATTAATTTGATTCACAATATACTGTATTTAGGAACCTCTACTGGACAAGTATGGAAAAGGGCAGTATCAAGGTGGTGACGCTTTCTAATACTTCGCTGGTGAAAACACTGATTTGGAATAATACGTATAATCCAGGCTCGATAGTTCTCGATCCGATGAGAGGTCAAATGTATTGGGCGCACTGGTCTAGCACGACACCTGAGAATGGAAGGATAGATAGGGCGCAAATGGACGGCTCATATAGGTAAGTGTAAATTATCCAATTCATTTCATTTCGCTGCACTTGCCCATTAGTGAAAATCACATACACGTCAAGATAATTTTACTGACATCTCTACCATCTTTATGACCTTTATCAAAGTAGAAAATTTGACAAATTTTTTTGATTAAGTGATATTGTTTGACAGCCAGGAGACAGCTTTTGTTTTTTTGCGTTAACTTTCTAACTAACTGTTACCGGCATTTACGGAAACAGTGATCTGGATCCGGATAGATCAGTTATATGTCAAACAGCTGTCAAGTGGGATTTATGATTTCATGGATTTAACGGAAATCTAACAACGAAAAAGTTGGTTTAAGAATAAAAAACAGATGGTGAAGAGCTACTGATCCGAATCATCAGGTCGCAATCACTTACCGTACAAGAGTAAACTGACCCCATTTCTGACTGATTCCAGATCACTTTCCGAACGTCAGGATCACTGATCCTTGTGATAGGGTTAACCCCACCATAGTTTCCCCAAAGGCCTTACGTTTACATGTGGAATTCAATTCGAACTGAATTCGATTTTGGTATGGAATATTGCATGTAAACACTGCAAAATTCGGATGGAAAGTGAATTGAGTTTCAAGGTCGATACCGCTCTTTTCTGGGATCGAATGTGATTTCCGTCGGTCTGTCTGTCTGTCTGTTGGCGTTTTCTACCCTCGTAATCTCAGTAACCGATGCATGGATTGTGATGAAATTTGGGTAGCGATATGCTGTGGGGTCGTAGTAGGTAATGTTCCTATAATTTTTAAAATTGGAGCATGGCTGGCGGAGCAAAAAAAAATAGATATTCCTCACACTTCGTTTTTATGCGTTTTAGGGGTTCCTGATCATTTTCTACTTTTTTTGGGTGGGGGTAAAATTGGGGTGGTTAGGGGGTGGGGGATTGTAAAACTGGAAAATTTGTGATATTCATAGTAGGCTATCCACTAAATTTATGATGGTGGGGGTGGGGGGTTGTAAAATGTAAAAATTTGTTTCATTCATAATAGACTGTCTACTGGCCTATGATGGAAGACCTAGCGTCATAAATAACCTTTTTAGGTCCATCCGAACATTGCCTTGCCTATTACAGAAACCAGAATATGCTGATATAAACATACGAGTATTGCTTTAGATCGCACCGAGGAAACTATTAAATTGATTTTAATGAAATTTTGGCAGAGTATTACTACCATGGGAAGGATGGAAAATGCGTATGGTTTTTATAAATCGTGCTAGTGGCGGCATAGAAATAATAAAAAAACTAAAAATATAAAAACAGTCCAAACTTCGTTTTTAAGTGTTTTAGAGGTTGAGAGGTTTAGAGAAATTGGTGTGGTTGGGGGGAGGGGGGGGGGGTATTAAAACTGAAAATTTTGTTGTATTGATAATAGGCTGTTCATTGACCTGTGACGGAAAAACCTAGCGGCATAACACAATTTTAGGGGGGGGGGGATGCGGTGATTTGATGATTTGGTTGCAAGGGGATCTCAGACTATAACTTATCCTGTTAATTGTTAGCTGTCACGAATAAACTAATACGCATGATTTATGATGGTTTTCATTCTTTTCAAATTTAATTCATTTGATGACTATCTAACCAAAATGCAGATTCCATTGAGAAGAGTCACACAGTTATTGATTTGGATAATTTTTTGCAGGATATTTATAATCTTGTAACAAAATAAGATTCCGGTAATCATAATTTTAAGGGAAAAGGAAAACGTTTGCATTCAGGAAGGTCTATATTGATATGTATGGTGATTCTCTTGGGGGATACACCAAGCAGATATAATATGTGATTTTAGCTTGTGCCTTTTGTATTCAGGCGTCTAGCCGCAGATCACCATATGCTTTGACAGCCAGGCAGCATTAAACGCAATAAGTGCTTGTAGGTTTACATCAAAGCTCGTTCTGCAATGTAGAAAGGTCTTTGATGGCATTTCGGCAAGATTTCAGGTGTCACTTATGTGGGCGCCGAGTCATGCTGGAGTTGGTGGCAATGAAATGGCGGACGCGCTCGCAAGGCGAGGGTACCATTAGAAGGAAAATAGAGGTCTGGTTGTAAGCCAGCGTCTTATGAGATGGGAGAGGAATCTCTGGACATTTCCGCCAAGCTAGAGAACTTACTGCGCGGTCAGTTATACATTGCTCGGCCGATGAAATTTTGTAACTACAAAATTATTGTTATTACGGATAATGTATGAGGAATACTGAATCTAGTCACTTGACACCATTTTTAAGCATTAATCGGGAAAATTTGAATACGAGCAGATCATGTACAATAAGATCCTTCCCAATTGTTTTGTTTGTAAAGTAGTTCAATATTGGCTACAACCTCAGAGTAACAACTGAACATAGAGGTAGTAAACAAACCACACTGTCTCATCTCGAAAAACTGTTAAACTACACTCGAATATAACACAGCAAGTCCGTAAAGCTTCACTACAGTTACCAACAAATAGCGAATTCGATTTTCCTGACCAAGCATAAAAGACGCACAAACAAAACAAACGTTTGACAGTCGAGGTTTACCGTAAACAAATCGCAGGAAAATTATATAGGCGCTGTCAGCTCCTCAAAATTTATGTAAGACAGAATTTGCGTTTATGATGAAGAAACATGCAATAACGCAGTAGAGGTCAACATGTCTTTTGACGTTTTGCTGTAATTATTCCTGAACCATCAAAATACCGTCCTTTTTAACGTAGGATGAAATATTTCTGCATACTATACAATTAAGACGATAGTAAACAATTATGATTGCCGTATCTGGTGGTCAATCTGACAACGTAAGAAAAGATGTTGGCCTATTAGAATTAGTTGCTTACTACCTCTATGTTCAGTTGTTACTCTGAGGCTACAACCGTTATTTGATCGTTAGGGAAGTATTTTTGGATCATGAAGTTCACTGGCCAACCGGCTTGGCTATGGATCCAGAAGGAGAGCGGCTGTATTGGACGGACAAACACCTGAAAAACATTCAAAGTATCACTATTCACCGCCGGTACCGCAGAGTGGAAACGGTAGCGTCGTTGGAAACCGCGGTAGGATTGGCGGTTGGTATAGGCTCGCAGAGGCTTATCTACTTCCTCGAAATGTCCAAAGGAGCAATCATGGGCTACAGCGATTCTACAGGCTTGAAAAAAGTGTACGACAGCAGTAATTTAAATATCTACGACGTGAAGTTGTATGACCCAGACTCTCAGATTGGTAAGTTACAAGTTTCCTAATCTAGCATGGTGGTGTCCCATTTAAAAAAAATATATATGCGAATAATGCTGAAAGTACCAAACTTTGGTGAATAATTTTTCAGATAAAGGTTATAGGGATCCGAGAAGGGTACTTTGTGGTGTCATTCCACTCACCATGACTATTAGAGTTATCGTGCATTGATTAGTTTTGTCAGAGTGATCACGACTGTTTGCATTGATGATAATTTACTAAAAAAACTAATTAAAATGTTTAAAATTACTATGGCCCAATTTTATCAATATGCATATTTAACAAAGACTTTGACAAAGCTTTTCTATTGGATGTTATTTAGCAAAAGCTTTCTATTGGGTATTGAGTGCTAGGTTAATAAATATCATCCAATAGTATTTTATCAATATTGAAAGCTGGATGACACTTTTCATCATATCGGATATAAATTTCATAACAAAACTATTGTTGTAACAAGTGTATATTTGTTGCAACATAGGCGATGAATGAAGTTTGCAGCTCGAGACGAAGTCAACGATCGAAATAAATATCTTTTTGAATGTTTGAAATTAGATTACAAATTCCAGTAATAAAGTACCTAACCAAATATGTTTCGTTGGGGCGATCCGCTCGGTAAGATGCTGGGTGGCCTAGCGGTATAGTGTTCGACAGTGAATCGCTGTGTTTCGAGGGTGATGTTGGATCGAGACCCATCTCTTGCAACTACTTTTTTTTATTTTTTTTAACCAAAATATTCATTGATATGCTTTTTTCTCATGTTACACACATTTTTTGTACCACTTCGACATAAATATGTTTTTGAATCAAATTTTATTTAGACATTTTACGTGACATAGTGCAAATCCTAAGGACCAGAGGCGGTGAGGAATTCCAAGTCAGTGAAAGTGAAGTTTATCCGTCAATATTCAGTGGATCTATTGTCAGTGGTCAATACCAATCGCCAATTGCTCTGATTGCGGTATCAAAATGAAATTATTACAAAAAAGTAAAATTATTCGTAACTTTTTGTTGTACTTGTACAACATCTAATACAGTACAGCCTGACAAGTGTAGCAAGAGACTTGGGAATTTCGCCGCTGTCTCACACGCACACGTTGTCTCATATCCTCTCGTCTCTTGCTATCCTTGTCTATTTCATATTTCTCACGGCTCTTGTTACACTTGTCAGGCTGTACGTCACACGGGTTTGGGAGCCGTCGGCGTGTTTTCGGTTCTGGATTCAAAAACCCATTTTTATTTTGATATAACTTTTGAATTACTGCGAAAAAAAGAAAACAAAAACATTTTTGTTGTAAAACTTATATTTGATCTCTCCAACATCACAAAAAAATTATTCAAAACCCTAATTTTTTGTCACCATTATCATTTAGCAGAAGAAAAAACTAGCGATCAAATGTACAGTTTTTGCGGAATCTGATTGGTTAAAATTAGCAATTGCTAAACTCTTTGTTAAACAAGAAAATGCAATTTTTCACCCATTTAGGATGGAAAATGAGACTGGAAAAGATACTAGATAGTTCATAATGGTCGATTGTATATAAAGCATGTCATTTTTAACCTTTTTGAGAAGAGAAATCAATAGTTTTCAGAGAACTTTGACAGATAGATGTTCTTGAACGGGCTGCTCTGATTGATGAAAGCCTTTGTTAAAATGCGCCTGTTGATAAAATCGGCCCTATATCTGCTAATTCGAGCAAAAATCAAATTAACGGCTTTTTCTTTGGTTAGGTGATCGATAGAAAGCTCTTTAAGTTATATGTTTAACCTAATTGGTACAGTAGCCTAGTAAAGAAGTAAGGAAGTGGTGTATTTATTCGTATATATACTGTGTGACATAGAAATTGCAACACCCAGTAAACGTTGATATATTTTATCAATATTTGAAGAATGTATTGGGATGAATAGGAATAATAATCGATGGAATTATGAAACAAATTTATTGAAAGATATTCTCAAAAAATCAGTAGTGAGTTGCGCCTCCATCTAAGTTTTGACACTCTGCAACCCTTTGTGGCATGCTGCGAATGAGATGATCGATATCTGCCCGAGGTATGCTGTCCCAGGCTAATCTAACCTCGTCACGTAGTCTACATCCAGTATAACAACTTGCAAGCGACCCAGTCTTCTACCTATCATATCCCAAACATGTTCAATGGGCGATAAGTCAGGTGACATTGCGGGCCATGGAAGGGTGGTCACATTAGCTTGTCAGAGAAAATCTCTGGTAACTGCAGCGGTATGTGGTCTGGCATTGTCCTGCTGAAATATTGGGTTTTGCAGTTGCTGAAGGTACGGCAACGCAACAGGTTCTAATACGTTATTACTGTAGGACTGGGCGGTCATGTTTCTGTCTAAAATTACTAGAGCTGATCTGCTTCCAATTGTTATAGCACCCCATACCATAACGTCTCTAGTAAGCGCAGTCTCGCGCTCCACCCAAAATTGAAGTTGGCGCCCTTTTCCACGTCTTCTCCTGACACTTCTGCGACCGTCATGAGCCCAGAAACAGAAACTTGACTCGTCACTGAGAACGACATGATCCCTCTCCTGATTCCAATGAGCCTGTTATTGACACCATGTCAGTCGTAGCTGTCTATGTCTATTGGTCAATGGTAATACCAGCCGAGGATGGTATGACAGTAGCCCATATGCCCTAATTCTTCGATAAATTGTTCTCATGCTTAACTGTCGACCCTTAGCTACGCTCCACGCATGTCCGATTGCACTGGTTGACCTGAAACAGTCTCTTAGGGCACTAAATATTGAGAGGCGTTCTTCACGGTCAATGGTTCTTCTTAAAGACCCAGTGCCCCTGCTACGTGTATGGCAACGATTTATAGGCCACTCCCGCCAACACCGCATCACTGTTGTAGCATTCCGGCCAATTCTGTTTCCAATTTCCCCGAAGGACATCCTGGCCTCGCGTAGACCCACTACCCTACCTCGTTCAAATTCACCTAATTGACTATACACGGCACGCCTTCTTATGGGAGGCATTGCCAAACAATGTTTTACACACCACATAAGCAATAAAACTAAATTTGTCTTAGCAAATTCAACAATAAAAACATTATTACAAACTACTCCATTTTTTGTTAGATGCAAAAATGACCTGGTATTTGAAGATAAATTGGAACAATAATGTTATCGTTTACTACAGTTCATGTGAACAATAAGCTGACAAAAAATGATAAATATATCTGGGCTTATAGTGGGTGTTGCAATTTCTAAGTCACACAGTATATATTTGAAATTGTTTGCCTTCAGTGATTTTGTTAATAGTTTTTTTTCCTATTAGACGTGGGAGGGGGTTGTCATGTGTACTTGTGTGAGATATTCATATATACATATATTTTTTAATGTATTCTGAATTTACGTAATTTTAAATATGACAAAAACTATTAAGTGTATAAAATTAACATACTTTATTCCTTCGTCTATTGTATTGGCCTAATGCGTATATTTTCCATTCAACTTCTCTCTCTTCTGTTTATTGACCTTTTTTGAGTGTTTACACATTAATCATTCCATGCATCCTTTGCATTTGTTTACAGGAGAAATTGGTTGTGAAAATACATCGTGCTCATATATTTGTCTTCTGAAGGCATATAACCAGCCTATTTGCGCTTGCTCGGATGGTTATCAACTGAAAAACGACGTTTGTGTGAAACAGGATGACTTCACAGCGCCCTCTTTCTGCCCACCGGACAATTTCCAATGTTTGCACAAGAAACACTGCGTGCCGTTCACCTATCTTTGCGATGGAATCGACAACTGCGGTGATCTGTCGGACGAATCAGCCGAACCCGGAGGACCATGCGAAAATGTTTCTTGTAGTACGTATTATCTGCTTCTAAGATTAGAATTTACAGCAATTGCTTTATATTTTACTATTGTAATTCTGATCTGCTAAGTTCATCTCGCATGATAGCGGTAGCAACAAGTGGTGACGGGCTGTGCCAAGTCACCACCTGAACTATTACAGGTCTTCAGGATGACAGATTTTTGGAATATTTTGTGTAACTTTTCGTCCAGGCCTAGCTGGTGCAGGTGTGGTGTGAATGTGTTAGGTGTGAAGCCTGAGACCGACATAATAAGGGGGACCATAACAACTTTGTTTTGTTTCCAGAGTCGTTTTACTTCTATGGCAGATCTGTGTATTTAGATATCTTCACAGCGTAGGTGGTTTGAAAATTCGTATCATCAGGGATAGCAATATCTATTAAATAGGTAACTTTGTCTGTCTTCGACTGAAAAAACTATATCTGGTCTATTGGCTGAGATAGTTTTGTCTGAGTGTATTTCGACGTCCCAGTATAGTTTGTATTGCTTGTTGTCGAGTACTGATGTCGGTGTATAATTATAATATGGATCTGTGTTTTCGATTAGTTTGTTAGTTGTGGCTAGGGCTTGGTGATGATTTTGGCTACAGAGTTATGTCTGGCCGTGTACTCGGTTCCAGCGAGGGTTTTGCATGCACTTGTTATTTGATCTATTGTTTCCTTCTGTTGGTGGCATTTTCTGCGTATATCGTTGGTTACGGATGGATCTTTAATTATGTATTTTTTGTAGTTTCTTCTTATTATTATTTATTTAAGTAAGATAAATTATGAATATTTTTTTCCATAATTTTTGTATCTATAAGAATTTGCGAGGGTGTATTAATGCTTACTAGACCAGGAAGATACCATTTTTCTCGGAAACCAGAGAAGTTTTGACGCTATATGATATAGTGAACCGAGAGTATTAAAATTACTAGATTTAATTCAATAGTCATCAACTAAAAATATGTCGAACTTACAAAATGGAGACTGCGAAAGAGTATGGAACGCCTCAATTATCTCGGAAACGGTTCGCACGATTTTCATGGATTTTGGACTATGGGGATTTTTTAATTAAGGCGCATATTACTATGGTATTTAGAAAGTTGTCACTTCCTCCGTTTTTTCCAGAAATCTTGTTATGTAACTGTGTGTTGTGTTGTATATTTCTTTCTTTTCGAAATCCTTGAAAAATACTGATTATTTTTTGTATATTTCCTATACCTAAACGTCATAATCTCGGAGCTACAACTGAATATGCATTGTATCCGCCCAAGTTAAAGTAATTATAAGAAGGATAAGAAGAGTTGAGTAGTCAGGCGTTGCAAAATGTACTGCAAAGTTTCAAAGATCGCATGGCTTGTTGTATTGAAGTAAACGGATAACTTTTGAGCGTCAGCTGTAAGCGCCTTCACATTATGTTTTTTAGTTAATATTTTATTTTAACTTGGGTGGATATAATGTAAATTATGGCATTTGGGTATTGAGAATATTTGACAAAAAATACTGAGTATTTTCTACGGATTTCACAAGTTTCGTTTCGTTTTTCGAAACTGCAATAACATTAAAAATAATCATCGTCCTGATAATGATTTCTGATCTTAAAAAAGTAAGGCACTTGTCGCGTTGAAAACTACCAGAAACCTGACTTCGGCGTAGGCAACATTTTTTTGCAACATATTTACAAAGCAAATATTAAATGTTGATGCCCCAACGGACTTAAAAAGTCAGGTAACTCTCAGTGAGTCACGCTATAAAATGTATGTAGCGATAAACAACTTCGGTATATCCGCTAATACGCGTCTCACACTGATATTAGCAACCAGTTATTAATGTTATGATAATTTTTTATGTCCAATTAATTATTGATGGCGTAAAAACAACCATTTTCGCCGGCCTTTTTGTGATGTTTTCCTAACCTCTAATTTATTCAGTAAATATCTACATACCTGCAGCTTTTGAAGCGAGAATTCCTTTATAAGAATTTTTTGTTAATACAGCACAACAATCATTACATTGTATTGGTTTTCGTTTAAAAGATGTGTGATCGAATGAATTTATCGATATGATACAACATTTTACTCGCTTTAGAGTAATGCTGTATTCCAAATGTTCGATGGATTGCTGACATGTTACATAATTTCTATTTTTATCCCTTTATCTTTAAATTTTATTAGCTATTCCCTCAATCTGTCGAATGATATTGAACTAACATCTTAGATGTGTCAATGCTTTAATGAATATCCTTTTGATTAGCCGAAAATCAGGTGAAATGCGACACGACGTGTATCTTCAAGCACTGGGTTTGTGACGGAGACAAAGATTGCTACGACGGAAGCGACGAAGATCCGGAAGTGTGCAACCAGCTCTGTCCATCAGATCAGTTCAAATGCAAAAATACTCGCCGATGTATACCCATGGTGTGGAGATGTGACAACGTAAAGGACTGCGGCCCTGATGATGATAGTGACGAGATGGATTGTCGTGAGTATTTGAATTGCGTGTTTAACGTTTCATTATACTTTGTTCAAAAAGTAAGGTGATCATTCAATTTTTGATTTTCCTTTTTATTGTTTGTTACGCATGTCTAAGGTGAGGTAAGGTAAGGTAGGGTGATCATTCAATTTTTGATTTTCCTTTCTGTTGTTTGTTACGCATGTCTCCATCATATGCTAAACAGGACTAGTTCATTAGCATTTTTATATTGTTTTTAACAGATCCATTATGTGCATCAAATTTTGAAAAAAGTGATTCGAAATACTTGTATTGTTGACACTATGAGTAAATTAATATTTATATACGTGATACAAGTTCTATCAAGAATTCCGTGAAGATGTCAATGAAGATCACTGTGGATGTCGGCATATCGGCTTGTGCTTTTACCATTTTTTTCGGATGTTCTTAGTATGAGACATGTGTGATATGATGAACAGTTTGTTCCGAAACTGCTTTATTTTGACCGAAGAACTGTCGCATGAGGTTGGCTCAGGGCGTCAAGGAGGATTCCGATTTCCTCAAAACGATTATAGCGGGTAATGCATCGTCACCCGCTGTGATCGTCAATCATCACATTGGGAATGTCAAGAAGAGTCAAAACCGAAATAGCATGTCAACTTCGATGAAAAATGAAGGTTTTGCGGTTTTCTTCAAATACCGTGACGGAGTTGCATCAGAAGTTTTGACCACAAGGTCGTATAGTCAGTAAGGAGTTAAAATTATGCACTGTTTACGAGAAGCAATACAAAAAACATCATTGACCTTCTGTGACTTTTTTCTGTGGCCAAAACTGAAGAGACCTATGAAAACACAACGATTTGGAAGGATTTATGAGATAGATGCTGAATCGCTGGAAGAGCTTGATGTTATACCAAAGAGTACATATCAGGTGTACTTCCAGAATTAGAAAAAGTGTTGAAACAAGTGTATTATTTCTGAGGGGACTGTTTGAGAGGAACAACATTAATATTGATGAAGAAGTTAATATTTGACCATAAAAATATAAAATCACTACTTTTTTTTGGATTCAGATTTTGCTGATCATGGCGCGCCCCCCACTGGTAAGAGGGTTTAAGAAATCTGCATGATCGCAGGGCAGAAGCAGTCCCACATTCGAAAGTGCGAGAGAATCTGCTCACTCGACGCTCTAATATTTCGCTTTCAAAATGCTTTGTATCATCTTGTACGATTTCCCATCGTACCTCGCTTGAAAGATCACTAGTACCATATTTTCAGGAGTGAGATCCTCAGGCAGGTAATGTGATCATATACTGCAGTCAAACAGTGGGTGCTCCGCTGTGTCCGACACGTGGCAGTGATGGCACATGTCATCTGGCTCTGTCGATTCAGTGTCTATGCAAACTGAAAGGTCCATGGCTTGAAAGCGCCTGAGTGAGGAAATATAACGTTGTTCTGTACTTACACTCCACCCACTCTCTTATGGACAGTATCAGTCTCTGCCCATAGCTGCTGCCACTTTTATAGCTCGGGACACCTCTATGCATGCTTCTCTTTCCTCCGCTAAAAAGATACAGGGGCGGTGTTGCCGTAATGACCTGTAAAGCTTGGTCAATGCGGTGCGGTATGCGGTATCCAACGTTTGTTGGTGTTTTATGCTCTTAAAGGTTTTTTGCCACACCTGGGGCTGAGTTACTGCGCACAGCAGTGCCCTGTTCCTGCTACTGCGTACCCAACTGGTACGATTCATCCAAATCCCATAGTTTAATCAAAAACGGAATAAAGATCTGGTATTGGCGGAGATCGAACATGTGTTTCCAACTATTTCAGTCGACATTTTATACTGTTACAAGTCTTTAGTCCGATTGGGCAAGGAAACACTTGGTACGGATTTCACTATTTATTTTCACTAACTATGTACACTATGCCTAGCCTAATACTTAACAGTCTAATTTATCTAAAGTCACTTCACTAATTTATGTCACAGTTAATTTATTTCGCGCGCGCCACTGGAACGTCGTCGCGTATTACTACCGAACACGGACTACTGCACTGCACTGACTGTTGAATCTAACTGTCTGTCCGTCTTTCGTGCGACGGCGCTTTATATTATGCGCGCCATCTCTGGAATGTTCTCGGCGAACTCTCTGTGCCTCCTAGACAGTTCGCGGCTATAAAATATGGGTCGAGAAGAAAACTTTCTAGATCACACGTAAATCGGTGTGGCCGTCCAGGGCCGGACTGGCACAATACTATGGAACTTGATGCCACACAAAAAATGGATTTTAAATAAAACTGTTAAATCCATTATTAGCCTGTTAAATCGGTATCCTTCCTACCTTGTATTAATCTAAAAGCATGGTTCTGTTTTACCAGCGTCTACGGTCTACTGACAATGCCCTCGATCGTCTGCAGTGTTGATAGTAATAGATTTTTATTGCTCATTTCTTGCTTCTCTACAGGGAAGACACTCAAAAATTAAAATTTATCTCCGCGAGAAAAGATATTACCAACAAATATAAATTTATTAACGGATAGAGAATGACAATCAGATCCATCCTTATTTTACGGTAAACCTTGAAATGCAAGGGATATAACTACAGGGCATTCCAGGACTATTAAGACAAGAAATATGTCGGAACTGGGCAGTAGTAGAGAATTATAATTTTGGGCATGTAAATTAGAGCAGGTGTGTCTTTTTTTGTCATTGTACTATCCAACGAGGTATTTGTTTTTGGTCACGTGACATTCGATTCAAAATTATTAATGGGAAACCCTGTATATTTGTGCCTGTGTTCCTCTTGATAAAACAATTCTAACAAACTAGCACAGTTGTGGTCTAAAGTGATTAGTTCAAGAGCTACAGGTACTTAAAGGATTGTATCAAGCTAAAAGCGTATAGTGAGACAAAATATTCATTCGGTGGTCTTACCATACCACCCAGGGACATTGTAAATTATATTTTAGAGCTCGAAAATATTTTTATTGATAACTTTAACAATTTAGTTTCTGCAGTAGCAAATGGAATAACACTGAAAAGCAAAATGTCAAAAATAATTTATTCACATCCATGTAAAGCATTTCCACATGATTATCTTTTTAAATTGTACATACGAGTTCGTATATACTATACCATAAAATGTATAAACTGTGATCTCAAAAATAAGCCAAATAAACAAAACATTAAGGTAAAAATACTACAGCACCTTTGAACCATCAGTTTTTACTTATCTACGAAATAGCTACAATATGTGAAATCATTTGAGATTCATTAGTAATAGTTTTACTAGGCTTTATTTTTGATATCCATTTATGTAACTTAGTGCATTAGCAAAATAAACGTTATATTTGTATTTGTATGTCTAAATCGGCCGTCAATACATAGTTTTTCAATGACCCTCGTATATACGTACAACCTAGGCGTTAGCACGTCTCCGCTGAAAGACCCTCGTACTTGAGCAAAAACCAACGCAAAAACTAACTGGCGCGTGCGGTCGCGGCATCGCTTTCATGTGAGTTCTTCAAAGTGCCGACGGAGAGTGATCCAACTTACATGTATTCCGTAAACTTTGGTAATACAGTATGTTTATTATGTATTACAGAAGCAGCGGTTTGCGACGTGAGCGAGTTCCGGTGTCGCAACGGCCAGTGCATTCCGTCAGACTTCTACTGCGACCTGATACCCGATTGCGACGACAGCTCCGATGAGGCGGACTGCGTCAACTGCGACCCCAGCACTCACGTGCCCTGCCCGGCGTCGGATGAATGCATGCTGCGCGCGGTACTATGTGACGGCACGCTCGATTGTCCGGATGGCAGTGACGAGAGGGATTGCGGACATAAGGTATGTATACAGGGTGGGCCAATAGTGCGTGGACGGAAGATTGTGGGCTTACTAAAAAATATTTCTAAAATCTGTCACTTGATCATGGTAGGGACCCTTGACGGCTATAACGTAAAAATATTTTCACTTAAATTTTGACGTTTATACAGGGTGATTCATATCAATCTTACATTTTTTTGAATGGAATCCCCTATATATATTTGCATATTTACATGGGCGTAGGGATGTGGCGACCCCATCGCCCAGAGGTGATGGTACACCTTGCACCGACGACGGTGCATCATGTACTATTGCACTGCAATCAGCCACAGGGGGGAGAAGTGGAGTCACTTAGCTTCGCCCGCGGTGCAATCACCCCCACATCGGAATATTTCCGGAAAACTAGTAATAGGTTCCCGCAAATAGGCGGCGCCAAATGGCCTCATGGTTCATGTTCCGTCGCTGGGCCGATGTTCCCGGTTTCTCATAAGTGACAAATTGGATTAATTAGAAGTAAAAAATGCTCAATGGCTCTTCCAGGATCAAAAGATTCCGGAGGTAAAATACCTGGCCGTTCGGATCTCCGGGTGCCAGGTGGTCCGGGGGGGAACATTAAGCGAAGTTTGTTTAAAGAATTGTGCTGCCACTCCGCGTCAGGCTAACAACAGAAGCCGTCCTTCGCAGCAACTTCGCACTGACGACAGGCCCGAAGGCCAGAGAAACTTTTTCAGGGCCGACTTTACAAATATACGAGGACTTGCCTCCAACATAAACTCTGTCCATCAACACCTTCAGGCAGAGAAGCCACACATTCTGGCTCTTACGGGAACTCAAGTCGGCTCTTCAACAATGGATAACTGCTTCAGATATCTCGGATATGACTTATACACTCTTCTCGCTCTTCGAGAAGCTTTCAGCCACTGTGGACGCACTGCAATCAGATCACCCTCATTCAGAGATAGTCTTTCTGGGTGACTTCAATGTTCATAACTCCTACTGGCTCAAACACTCAAACAAAACGGACGACGAGGGACGTGAAGCTGAAGCCTTCGCTATTAGCTGCGGCTTGGAGCCGATAGTCAAAGAATCAACAAGGATCCCCAGCCGCCACGGAGATTTTGCTAGACTGTTGGACCTATATCTAACAACTACTCCAACAATCTACACATTGAAAGTAACTGCTCCACTGGGATCGTCTGACCATAACACCGTCTCAACGCTATGCAGAATGCATTCTCCAGATCTCCACCATGCAAAGACTCGCCGGGTCTGGCATTACGAATCAGCAAAGTGGGACGACCTAAGAGAATACTACCAGTCCTTTCCCTGGAACGACGTCTGCTTCAAGTCACGAGACCCATCAGCTTGCGCCCAAGAAACAACAGAGGTATTAATATCTAGCATGGAAGCCTATATTCCTCATGTCGTCAAGCATCCCTCCAAAAATAAGCCATGGTTCAATCAGCGCTGTAGAGACGCAGTTTCCTCTAAAAACCACCATTACAAAGAATGGAGGAAAAATCCAAATGCCGAGAACCACCGCAGTTTTATCGACGCCAGAAATCACTGCAAACGCGTGATTGTCAGCTGCAAGGAGGAACACAACCAAAAAATTAAGAAGAAGCTCCTCTCATGTCCTAGTTCGTGCAGAACATTCTGGTCTGTAGCTAAGGCTGTTAGTCAGCACTCTTCCTATTCGTCAATACCACCCTTGACCAGAGAGGACAAGTCCATCGCTTCTGCCCCTAAAGAAAAAGCAGACATCTTGGGGAAGCTCTTCGCAGCCAATTCTACTGTAGACTTTCAAGGAAGTACTCCGACCACCACCATAAGCGTGAACTCGAGAATGGCAGAGGTCAAATTTCAACATCGAGATGTAAAAAGCATCCTCCAAAAACTGAACACCAATAAAGCTACTGGTCCTGACCAAATTCCAGCCATTGTCCTTAAACGCTGTGCCGCTGAGCTTGCACCTATCCTTTGCAAGCTCTTCAAACTTTCGTATCAACGAGGCGTGTTTCCCGATTCGTGGAAGATTGGCTGCGTGCAACCTATCCCTAAGAAGGGCAAAAAAACTGATCCCACCAACTATAGACCTGTGGCTCTTCTCAGCATCATGTCTAAGGTTATGGAGACTGTCATTAACACACAGCTCCTGAAATACCTGGACAACAATGACATCATAAATGATCGCCAGTACGGCTTCCGCAAGCACAGGTCTACAGGTGACCTCCTTGCCTACGTCACTCACTTGTGGAACAGAGCAATAGACAAACATGGCGAATCCCGTGTTGTTGCGCTTGACATATCGAAAGCCTTCGACAGAGTGTGGCATGAGGGACTTCTGGTCAAGCTTGCTGCTTATGGACTACCACCTGGCCTGCGCCAGTGGCTGAATAGCTTTTTGAACGATCAATCTCTGTTTGTTGTAGTCGAGGGCTGTTCATCAGACGTATTTTCAATAAACGCCGGTGTTCCTCAGGGATCTGTCCTATCCCCTACACTGTTTCTGCTGTACATCAACGAGCTGCTGGAAATAACATCCAATCCAATCTACAGCTTCGCAGATGACAGTACATTAGTGTCGTGCATGGAACCAGGCAAGCCACTATCATCCCAGGAGACGGTACGTCGGCGACAGCAGCATGCCTCACAGATCAACGCAGATATCAAAACAATTGTCGAGTGGGGATTAGCAAATAAAGTACAGTTCAACGTACAAAAAACTCAGGCAACAACACTGACAAAGAAGTCTCACGATGGCTTACCAACCGTGGAAATGGAGGGTCACCTCATAGTCGAATCACCTTCCGTCAAGCTCTTGGGAATAAACATCAACAATAACATGTCCTGGCACGGCCACGTCGTCAGTATTGCTAAAACGGCATCCCAGAAGCTTGGAGTTTTGTTCCGCTGTAGGAAGTTGTATGCACCAGAGCAACTGCTGCTGCTCTACAAGGCACAGATCCGACCATCGCTGGAGTATTGCTCCCACGTATGGGGATGTGCTCCGAAGCACTCTCTAAAGCTTCTGGACACTATCCAGAAAAGAGCAATTAGATTAATCGATACGCCTGCCCTCACAAAGGACCTCCACAGCCTGGAACATCGAAGGAGGGTGGCTGACCTATGTCTGTTTTACAGATTCTACCACGGAAGATGTTCGACTGAGCTCTCCCAGGTAAGCTCTGCGAGCTCATCGTTACCAGGTCGAGGTCCTTACTCCCCGAACCAGTCTCCTCCAGCATTCCTTCCTTTGGAGGACTTCGACGCTGTGGAATCAGCTGCCGGGGAATTTGTTTCCCGACGGATACAACCTGCAGCGTTTCAAATCTAACATGAACAGACATTTGTCCTCTCGCAGCGCTCCTACAGCGCCATAGGCTTTCAGCCTTTGCGGGAGGCCGACCATAAAAAAAAAATATTTACATTACTTGGTGAATTCTAGTGTGACCTTATGTATCATACATGGAACTTTAAATGAACCGTTTAGGTGCAAATCACCATTTTTGGTATAAGTAGGTATCAGAAAAAAATTGAATATTGCAACGATAAAACTTAGAAGGCCGTGACTTTGCGGTACGACTAAGCATGAAATGCGTCACCTTAGGTCGGCTAAATTTAAATTCTTTTTGTACTTGTAGAAATCAGTAGATTAATTAAGGAAACTTCATCACAGATAACTTAATTTTTTCAAATGGGAACGCCTATTTTGGTTTAAAGAATCAAATGTAAAATTTGATTACCTTTCTAACGATATAACATTCTCAATATCAATACTTTTTGGTTTTCATTTTATTTCAAAATTTCAGTCAAATCGGTGTTTTTCAATTTTCCTGCGTGCAAGCAATCTAGCAGGCCATGAGAAATAACCCCGTTAATATGGAAGAAACCAACTAACTTAGTAGAAAGATGTAAACTAACTGGAGTAACGAGGCAAGATTATGAAAATTCCTTACAACATACTAGCTCTAACCAGAAACAATAGCGGTAACAGGAACACTCATGTTTCACAGCCTACTAGTCATTAGCCAATTTCCATTCAGTAAAAAAATATTTAATCAAAGGAAAGCTACTAGTAATTGTTGCTGGCAGTAGAATATATATGTCTTCTGAATAAATTTTCACATTTAATGCCGTAAAAAAGTAGGTATTTTCGTAAGTCAAAAGTAATAATAATGCCTCTGACTGGAACCATTCGTTTTGGAAAGTTGTCAAGCTCTAGTAGACCTCAATAGCTAGTAGGCTGTGAAAAACAAACACTTCTGTCGTACCCCAGCTTCTCATTGACATTAGATATCTTGTTGTTATATCCGGTTAGAGCTGATATGTTGTAAGGAATTTTCATGATCTTGCCTCGCTACTCTAGTTCGTTTGCATCTTTCTACTAAGTTAGTTGGTTTCTTCCATATTAACGGGCTTTTGTTTATTTTTCATGGCCTGCTAGGTTGCTTGCATGCATCATCATCATAGTCACAATGTCTTAACAGACACGTTGTGAACTCGTAAAATGTACTCATTTTACGAGTTTCTCTTGGAATATCTTTAAGATCTTTAATGCAGTACTTTCCCACTTGCTTTCTGCATCCTCATGCCGTTCACCAGGTTACTACTGGTTCATCCGCCTTTAGGGACAATTTCTCACCCCAAGGACAAGAAGGTGTCCTGACTCTTCTCAACTCGTCCACCCAAAGCTGTTGGTTGTTGCTTATACCGACAGTAGTTTGGTTTCTTTTAGTCGCCTTTTACGACACGCAGGATATACGATGGGAGATATTCTAACCCGCCCCCACACGGGGGAACGCGGCGTTACGGCGTTCTCTAACAATACAACGGAACGCTGTATCCCGGCGTTCTAGAAGGCCGTAACGCCGCGTTCTAGAATGCCCTCTGTTTGACCGGGCCTTGAGTTCATATATGTTTGAATCACTAGACATCTAGACAAAAGTTGGCGTTACGCTTTTGCTCAACCCGTCAGATAGGCCTCTTTGGTAAAAACAACGGAATGCTGTAACGCGGCGTTAGAGAAATGTTTGACCGGGCTTTTAAGGAGCGGTTACCAATGCTAGTACATCATTACATTTATATTGTAATGGGATGCGACAATTAATGTCATCGGCATTTTAGTAACGTTTGCTGAAACGTCTAGTTTGCCCAAGACATTGATATATAGAATGAGGACGAATGGACCAAGGACTGAGCCCTGAAGCACACCTATATTTACATATAGCTTTTCAGGAATAATATCTTCATTAATGTACATAAATTATGAACGATTATTATGAGTAAATCTGTCCAACTCAAAGGGCTTCTTCTCACTCAACATCGGATAAGTTAGCCAAGTAACGTGATCGTGATCTACACAGTCAAACGCTTTGCTCAAGTCAAAGATCACGATCCAGCATTTAGTATTTTCAATATATTGGACTGAATGTATTGACTTTTTGCTAATGCTATAATTCGCGACGTTCCTAACCCTACTTATGAGCCAATTATGTCATTATTAGGTCGAGTGCGAGCCGGACGAGTTCGCGTGCAAGAATTTCGAGTGCATACGCAAGCGGTTCGTGTGCGACGCAGATCTGGACTGCGTGGACGGCTCCGACGAGATCAACTGCGACCCCATGAAGATCAAGAACGCGACCGACGCGAAGACGGTGGTGCATTGCGACCTGCCCTCCAGATTCTGCGACAACAACACCAAGTGCGTCTCGCCGAAGCAACTGTGCGACAATCGGCAGGATTGTGCGGATGGCAGCGACGAGAGCGGCATCAAGTGTACCGATTCGGTAACGAATGCCACCGAGGCTAAGTCTGTGATAGCTGGCGTTTGCGAATACCCGAGCAGGTGAGATGCGATGGAATAAGGCCCGATTTTATCAACACGGTCATTTTAACAAAGGTTTTAACCAATCAGAGCAGCCCATTCAAGAACTTGCATCTGTCAAAGTTCTCTGAAAATTATCGATTTCTCTTGAAATTTACTTCAAAAAGGTGAAAAAAGACACGCTTTATATATAATCGACCATTGTGAACTTTTCCTGTTTAACAAAGAGCTTAGCAATTGCTAATCTCAACCAATCAGATTCCACAAAACCGATACATTTGATCACTGGATCAAATGTACTGTTAATTTAATTATAATGATGACAAGAGATACAAATTACTGCATTATTATGTATATTATATATAAAAAGGGTAAAAATAAGATTTTATTGCATTTCACAAAGCTATTATAGACACACACGATGCAAGTGTGCATTACTGGTTGCCTATCCTGCTTAACAGCAAAGCTTTGCGATCTGGCAAAAGTATAACGTATAACCTTATTTTTCCTAAACTAGAAACCTTTCGTATAGTCAGAAAGTGAATAAGGTTCTTTATATAAATGTGTTTCTGCGCTACGGTACCTTTTACGCAGTGCCTACAATCCTCTGTGAATATTTCTATAAGAAGGTCTATTCTATAACAAACATGTATTCAGTCTATAATCAATCTGACTGCCATTGCAACTGATAATTGTACAATAATCATAAGGTAAACATTAAAAATCTAGCATTAATTTGCAAATCAATCACTTTGTTCTGATTTTCTGCTATGATTTTGATCCATGAATTCTAAACTATTTTTGATGACTGTCATCCAGCTTTGACGTTTTGTTTCCAATATTGATAAAATACTATTGGATGATACTTATTAATCTAGCCCGCAATACCCAATAGAAAGCTTTTGCTAAACAACATCCAATAGAAAAGCTTTGTCAAAATCTTTGTTAAATATGAATGTTGATAAAATCGGGCCTTAATCTATGGTTGATAGATATGCAGTGGACTGTATGAATCTTCGGAAAATGGAAAACCATCCAAAGACAAATACACCTACCTTTTAATCGGTCCTCGCTGATATTTGTGTCTGTCTCTGCTGGGGTCCCTTGGTTTTGGATATCACTTGATACAATAGGGTATCTGTATCTGTAGAGTGGGGAGGGTGAGTGGTCCCACTGCACTTAGGCCACAACTGGCCCATTGTGCATCCTCCCAGGGAGTCGTTTCCTCAGGTCATCGTCCATCCTGCCAATTGTAGGAAGGTGAACAAGTCGCTAGGGGACATCTCCCTTATGTGGGCAGGTGTAGGCCAAGACTCGCCGAACGCACACTCTCTAATAGAAGATAACTCTGGGCATTCACATATGACGTGTTCCACAGTTTCGTCTTCACTTTCACACATTCTACATATCGGTGTGTCACTTAACCCCATAGTGTGGAGGTGTTTCCTGAGTTGACAATGGCCAGTCAGGAATCCTACTAAGAGACGTAGGTTTGGTCTGGTCATCGCCAAATACTTCTTGGATATTGCCATGTCAAAACCTGCAAGGGTTTCCTTGGCAAATCGACATCCTTGTAGTTCTTCCCATCGTTTTACCATTTGGGCATGGGAGTGTTTTTTGGCTATTTCCGAAATTGTGGTTGTCGACATTCCAGAAAGGTCACATGGTCCTAAAATTCTTTGGTCAGCGGCCTTCCTGGCTAGACCATCCGCTATACGGTTGCCTTTGTTGTTATTGTGTCCTTTAACCCACCTCAGGACAATATTGTTTTTGTCCGAAGCATGGGCTAAAGATTGGTGGCATTTCATTGCTAGCCCTGAGGTGATACAAGGTCTTTTCAGGGTTAGAAGTGCTTGTCTGCTGTCAGTGCAGATTGCTACAGTTTTGCCAGATACATCTCTCCTGGCTAGTTCATTTGCGGCTATCGATATGCCAGCCAGTTCCGTTTGAACGATACTGGCGTGTTTGCCCATAGCCCACTTTGTTCTTAGGTTTAAAGACCTGGAGTATACACCACATCCAGTGCCGTCCCTTGTTTTGGAGCCATCTGTGTATATGCAAATTGCATTTGTCACATTTGGCTCAACATTCTGTTTAATCTCTATTTTGTAGGGTTTCTTAAAAACGAATGTTGGTTTAATTGAGTCGCTGGTTGCTTGTAGCATGGGTAGTGCCTTTAGCGCTTCCCACCATACCAGCTGCCTCAGTCGTCCCATACCTACATCTGGATTAATACCAACCGTGCGAAGTCGTAATATTGACTGTAACGCAACCTCTTTGATGTAAATATCTAGAGGGGTAATGCCAATTATTACTTCCATAGCAGCAGTCGGTGTTGTGCTCATGGCTCCTGTTATATTAATGCAGGCCATACGTTGTATTTTATATAATTTATTAACCGCCGTCGCCTGCATAACTTTAGGTACCCAGGCAATGGCTCCATACGTTAGCATAGGCCTAATGATTGTGGTATAGATCGAGTGGGTAACTCTTGGCGACAGGCCCCAAGTGCGTCCCACTGTTCGCCGATATTGTTCATAAGCGACATATGCTCTTTTGGCTCTACTATCTAAGTGAGAGTTCCACGTCAGCTTTCTGTCGAGGGTAATACCAAGATATTTCACCTCTTCAGAGAAATGTAGCTTGACACTGAGAAGCTCAGGGGGGTTTAGGCCCCTGATCTTCCTTTTTCTGGTGAACAGAACCATCTCAGTCTTCTTGGGATTAATGGACAATGAGTGTTCTAGACACCACTTTTCTATTGATTTGAGTGCTACTTGGGTGCGTTCACCCAACGTGTTCTCAAATCTACCTGTTTGCAGGATGACTATGTCATCCGCATATGCTATTGTGTAGTGTCCATTGCTGTTGAGGTGATTGATGAGGGTATCCAGAACCACGTTCCAAAGCAGTGGTGACAGAACACCTCCCTGCGGACAACCCCTGGTAACAACACCTTTAACAGAAATGTCCTCTACGTTGATTGTTATTGCTCTGTTGGAGAGCATGCTAAGTATCCATTCGCTTACAGTGCTAGGCACGTTCCTAGCCTGGAGTTGCTGGCTAATTTTTGGGAATGTTGTTTTGTCAAACGCTCCCTCTATGTCTATGAATACACCAAGGGTGGATTCTTTGTTGTCCAGTGATCTCTCAATTCTGCCAACTACTTGATGTAGTGCAGAGTCGGTGGATCTGCCTGGAGTGTATGCATGTTGATTTGGATGAAGTGGGAAATGAATTAGTACCTCATCTCTTATATACCTCTCGCATAGCCGTTCCATCGTCTTGAGGAAGAACGATGTTAAGCTTATTGGTCGGAATGCCTTCGGTAGGGTGTAGTCCATCCTACCTGGTTTAGGTATGAAGACCACTCTCACCTCTCTCCACCTTTTGGGTATATATTTTAGAGCCAAGGAGGCTCTGAATATTCCCACCAAGTGCGGCATAAGATGATCCAGACCCCATTGAAGTAGGGCTGGACATATGCCGTCTGGCCCTGGTGATTTGAAGGGGGAGAAGCAGGATATGGCCCAGTTTATCTTTTCCTCACTGATTATTTCTCTGGTGAATTGCCAGTCAATCGGTGAGGGTGTGTTAATGTCTTCCATCCAGTTCGACGTCGCAGTGACAATCGAACCAGGGAAGTGTGTGTCCATCAGGAGCTCGGCACTTTCCCGGAGGTTGGAGGTTTTACTTCCATCGTCCCTTTTTAGAATGCCGATGCACCGATGTGGATCTTTAGAGAGCATTTTTTGCAGTCTGGATGCTTATGGGAAATCCTCTATTTCTTCACAGTAGGTTCTCCAGGCAGCCCTCTGTTTTTGTCTACCGACTTTCTTAAACTCTTTGATGTTGGATTGGTACAAGTCCCAATCCTTTTTTAGTTTGGTACGTTTTGCTTTGTTGTAAGTTCTTCTTGCTGCTCTCCTGAGGTGTTCCAGTTCGCTGCACCACCAACTATTGGTTTTGCCGCCTTCCTGGACCATCCTTATGGGGCAGGATTTTTTATAAGCATAACTTATTTTATCTTGGATAGATATTGTATATCTTTCCAATTCTTCGTTAGTGCACGGAGTCAAAACCTGTTCGTTACGCAGAGCACCTTCTAAGAGTCGATTGTAGAGATTTACATCAGTCCTCTTCGGGTCGCGAGACTTTACGAGAGTTTTGAGTTCCAGACTTAAAGTATAATTCAGCCAGCGGTGGTCAGACATCGAAATGTCCTCTGACACCTGCCAGTCCAGAATTTTATTGGAGATTTTGGCTGTTGCCAGCGTAATGTCTATGACAGTTTGGCTGCGGGCGTTAATAAAAGTCGGTTCCGTGCCTCTATTTAAGATTCGTAAATCCTTCTTAACAATATAGTCATAAAGAGACTTACCTCGAGAGTTAATGTCCTTACTGCCCCATGCCAGATGGTGGGAGTTCGAGTCACAGCCAATGACAAGCTCCAATTTCTGGTTGAGGCAGTGGTCTACTAGCTCTTCCAATTCTTTTGTTGGTGGTAGGGTGGCTGCATCTGAAGGAAGGTAGACCGATGCTAGGACCAACGCCCTGCTGTTGCCTCTTTCCCATGGACATTCCAATCTAACCGCAGTTAAATCGGAGGTACAAAATTGTGCCATTGGGGTGGCTTTAATCTTCCTAGGTACATATATTGCAGTCCTGGGTTGTAAGTTGCTTGGTAAGCTGAAAATTTGACCAGTTAGTGAGCTTAGACCTGTTATTCTGGTCTTTATGATCCAAGGTTCTTGGATTAGTGCTATTGCATCCTCCAGCACATCAAGTCGGCGGCATAAAGTTGCTGTCGCCGACCTACCGTGTTGGAGGTTGCATTGAAGGATTTTCACCTTTTTTATGACGTCCTTGCCCATGGCTCAGATGTCATAGATTTGCCTCTTTAGGACTCCATCTCCTCCTCCGTCCGAGGAGGGATGGCGTCCATATGTTCGGGGCCTTCTGCGTTCTCCAAGGGGGCCTCGGTGTTGGATGTACCCTCATCCGAGGTCCTTGGTTCTGCAGAAGCTCCCGTCCTATTACTGGAGGCTCTGATGGTCAATGAGGTGAACGCATAGCTCATCCTCATCGACCTCTTCTTTAGGACAGCCATATCCTCGTCTCCAACACCGAAGACGAACAGGTGTCCTGGAGGGCTTTTCTTGACCTCATGGTGGAAGGTGCACCACTTGGCTACCGACAGTTCCGGATTTTGCACCGTCAGCCGCCGCAGCACCCTCTCCGGGTCTTCAGAGGTGGCGGTAGCGTCATCCTCCGGGACCCAAAGAGAGGCTTTGGTGAGCTTTGGGAGCTTGTCCAAACTGACGACCCCCAGTGATGCTTCCTCCCATGGCCTAAGGTTTTTAACAGCCCCAGAAAGCCAATGTAGTGCCCCATCGTCGTCACAGACGATCCTGATGATCTCACCAGAGTGAGTCCACGACTTGAATGTCGGCACTTTGTTTTGGCTGCTGGAGGGCGTCAAGATTAACTTGTACAGCTCCTCCATTAGCCGTCTTTTGATAAGGCTTGCCCGCTCTACAGAGACCTTGCCGTAGGGGTTATCCTTATCTATTATGGCAACCTTAAGATGCTTTAAGGCTGCCTCCGCGAAGGTTTGGGAAGGTGCAGCGGCTTTTGTGTCACTGCGAACCTTCTTAATCCTTCTCGGCGTGCCCTCTGTGGAGGTACTTGGGTGAAGGCGTTTCCCAGGTGTCGCTACCTCCTGGCCTCTTTTAGAGGCGAGGTTTTTGCCACCTGACTCACTGGGCGCCTTCTCCTTTAGTTTTGAAGGGGCTGAGGAGGAGGAGGTAGTTCCTGTGGATGCCGCCTCTTTCGCCTGCCTCGCCTTCCTTCTCCTTTTAGCCTCAGCGCCACAAACTCGGCGACGCTTTGGCCATTGTTTTTTGTATTGTATCTGAGGTGATCCCTCTCGTCCAGCCTCGGTCTGTGCCGCAGCTTGAGGTGAACATTGTCCAGCCCTAGCTGCAGATTCAGGTTGAGGTGAGCTTGATGGTCCAGCCTCGGGATTTTGTTTATTGATTTTTGTGTTATCCATAGTCGTTCCCACGAGTAGCAAGGGAAAGGATGAGTCCACCACTGGCAGAGCCCCGCATTCCAGGGTAAGGCTTATTACAATGGGGTGTCGCCTGGTTCCCCAAGGGGATCGTTTGTGGCCGCACTTTACCCTGCGACCATTCAGCCCTCAGCACGATACCTTACACCTTAGCTTTGGGTGGGTTGGTCCACGGCGACAGCTTTCGCAAAAGGATTGAGGGTTTTTAAGCCCTCGTACTCTACTATGGCTGCCACTAACCGGGTTCCGAGATTCCTCTTCCCCCGGCCATTCCCCTATCCGCCACCTGGGGACGCACCCGATAGGCACCCAACCACACGGGATACAATAGGGTAATTGCAGTAGTCATAAATTTGGATTAAGAGTATGTTCAGAGGAAAGAAAAATGCTAGAAGGCTGTCTAGAACAAAACTTCCACTCTTGTTTAGATCAAGAAACCTATAATCCTTTAAATTTTTTTCAAATTTTACTACATGACTGAAAACAGGTGCTGACCTCATAGAAGTACGATAATCGACAATCAATTATTAAATTGATCACACACCACCTCTAGCTATAATGGACAACCCCTAAAAGCAGGTTATGTCTATGTTCCATTTTAATCTAGACTTTTGGCGGCAATCAATGCTAGAAATATATGCCTGCCTTCAATGAAAATATGACGTGCGTCAAGTGTTACCAAAATCAGCGACCAAAAAGTGTTGCGTTCAGCGATCTGAGCGCTCTTTGCATAGAAGACTCTGTTAGAGCGGAATACTGAACGGTTCACGTCAAAAGTGTCGATTTCTAAAAACCATGCGCGTTTTCCATCTTTACCACAGTAATAATGATGTGTCAAAATTTCATTAAGTGGTGGGGAGGCGAAGCCATGCAAGCAGGCCACCTTAAAATCAATTTAATAATTTCCAAGTTACATAATTCAGAACGATCTAAAACAATACTCCTGTGTACATAAGAAAATAATTCGCTTAGTTTCTACATATAATAGGTAAGGCAATGTTCGGGCGTACCTAAAAAGTGTATTATGTCGTTTTTTTCACGGGTCAATGGATAGCCTATCATGAATACAACACATTTTTCAGTCTTACAACCCCCCACCCTCCAAACATCCCAATTTCATCCCCCAAAGTAGAAATTGATCAGGAACGCCCAAAAACGACTAAAATTTTTTGTTTTTTCCGCCGCCCATGCACCGATTATCAAAATTATAGCAGCATTACCTGCTACGACCCCACATCATATCACTACTTAATTTCATCACAATCCATGCAGCGATTACTGAGATTACGAGGCTAGAAAATCGTCAAGAGACAGACATTATTTTGATAGCTGACAGACCTGTCGTGTATAAAAACCTCTAAAGCTGCCTTAAAAATACGCTTGTCGCCTATATGAGATAAATTCAGACGAGATATCTTCGAAGGTTAATGTTCGGATAGGTCTTGGGAGAATTTGTTGGTTTTTGCTAATTACAGTACCGTCAGACAGACAGATCGACAGAACTTAGCGACTGATTTTCGCGATCATGAAATGGCCGAAAAACTTATTAACTTAGGTTCAAATTTCAAACATAACTTCACATTCATGTGTTGCATACTTGACCTCTGCCTTTATTTATTTATCAATGTTAAATGCTTTTATTCAATTTCTAGGCTATGTGATAATGGCACCAAATGCATATCGAAAGACAAACTGTGCAACGATTACAACGACTGCACCGACGGTAGTGACGAAGGTGCCAGGTGTGCAGACAGGCTCTGCGAGCACAGCTTCATCTGCTCGCACGACTGCCACAATGCTCCCGAAGGACTCATATGCACCTGCCCGGCCAATCTACATCTGCAAGCTGACAGAACCCATTGCCTGGAGACCCATCCCTGCGAGGCGTGGGGCGCGTGCTCGCAGAATTGTGTACCTAGAGGGTCTAGGTAGGAATATTTTTTATTAAAACCAGTAAAACATCAAATACCTACAATACCTAGTTGGATTTGAAAAGAATTAGCTAAACTGCCGAGGAATCGTACAAATTCATAAAATACTGAAAAATTGCATAAGCTTATTCCTCAATTAATATTCAATCATATCTGACATTTTCGAGTGTTATAATGAGTTTTAGCGCAATCACTGATTCAGGGCGCAGCCAGTTAAGAGGAATAAAATCAACAAAAAAAATTAGATCTTTCGATGCACGAAATATCATAAACTTTATAATCTTCAGTTGCATAAAGATTTTTTTGCGATAAATACATACATCGGGGATGAGCTACTGTATCTAAAAGCTGTAAGATGTAATCCGGTATTCAAGTTTCAGATTTCCTGAAAGCTCTACCTTGCATCAACATTATTAATGTCAATTTTATAAATTGATGGATTGATCATTTTTTCATAACAGTAATTAAAGCTTCGAATACATCCAAAAAAAGCTTTTAGATAATTAAACCTTAAAAAACTACTATACTTAATTCTAATACTTGATTGATTTTATTATTTAAAGGTATAAATGTACATGCCAGGAAGGATATGTACTCCAAGAAGATGGGTTTACTTGCAAGAGTGTTGATAGTGGGAGGCCGTATCTGATTTTTAGTAGCAGGCATGAATTGAGGGCTGTTGATCTGCATACTTTTGGATTAAAGTCGTTCATATCGGATTTGAAGAATACCATCACGTTGGATTTTTATCACACAAATGATACTGATATCGTAAGTAATTGATTCAAGATTGATTTAGACTTTAGTGTTTATAATAAATACATAATAAATAAATATTTTTTCTTAGGGAGAACTTTGTTACTGCAACTGTAAATCATTTTTCTCTGGTTTATATTAGCATATTTCTTAAGTTCAGGTTTACTTTAGAGAAAAGTAAAAAGTGCCACTCCAAAAATATTCGAATGCATATAAGATTTTCTTTTTCCTTATAAAAAAGTGGAAGCTTGACAATATCTTATAGTTTTTATCCCAGCTGAATATTTTGTCATTTGCCATCAATGAGAGTGAACCATTTTCAGTAGCTGCGATACAAAAATATATTGCATACTGGGAACTACCGATTGTAAATAAGTTTTGCACATTGTTTCTACCATGGTTAGGACATACGCTTTGGAGAGTCTCTCCAGTGGCGGCGCAGTAATCAACAACATAGTGAAACAAAAAGTAAGCAATTTTTAAATATTGCTTTTGGACGTTTGAGGTCCCTGATATTTTGTAATATAGGCGCTCTGAAATTTGGGAGAAGGAAGGATATTGAGAGGTGATACCAAGGTATCCTTGCGATTTACGAATTAGAGTTTCTAATTCCTTCGTGTTTTGGGGGGTTTGTTTCCCTCTCCAGAATTGTTGTAGTTATATGTTTTTTTAACTATTGCCAATTGTCTTTGTAGGTGTTTTGGACTGATGTATCTGACGACAAAATTTATAGAGGAACGACCGCAGGCGGTTCGTTGGGTAACATTGAAGCTGTCGTTCAGACAGGTTTGTCTACAGCCGAGGGAATAGCAGTGGATTGGATTGGTAAAAACTTGTACTGGGTAGAAAGTAATTTGGATCAAATTGAAGTCTCAAAATTGAGCGGCAGCTTTAGGAGAACTTTAGGTAAGATATGATTTTAGTTAGATATAAATGATAACATTCGACTCGAAAATAAATAAAAGACAAAATTATTATTGTCATTATTATGTTCCGATACATTTAATAACATATTTTCTATAATGAATGTTGTTTATTTCAGCTACCCTGGAAATTTATTTTCACGTTTACATTTTTTGCAACTTAACATTCACTGATTCTATTTTCATATATTAGATTGATTTTATACTAATAAAATCTTTCCGACACTCAACTCTTGCTATAAGACATACCTAGTCTAGATTAGACTCTGAGCTAGTCTAATCAGTATAGCTAGGCAACACGTGCTTGCAGATATAGCTGTTGGTTATTATAGCATGATTTCAAGGTGTTAGCACGAGTCAAATGCACAAATTTACCTTTATATGATGTTAAAATGATCCCTAGACCGGTTTAACACAAGCTTCAGGAAACCTAAGCTCAGCTAAACCTAGGCCTAAAGTTGGCATCACTTGTACAAGCGGAAATAATTTCCGGTTTAGTTAAACCTGGTTGATAATGCAATTCACTATGTTTGGTACTAATGAAGCATGCGCATTGTTAAAATGATATTCAACAATAACCTTTTCTGGCTTGTCACTTGTGACAGTTTGTTTCAAATTCGGGCAACTGTTGTTTCTGTCTCTTTTCTTTTATTTGCTTTTACTATTAAATTAGACGCAGATATTTCCAATATAAAATATAACGTACGTTTTACAACTTCGGTGGGTTAAACCCAAGCTTAAGCTTGCATTGTACAACTGGCTGTTAAGCTCCGGTTAAGCTACATGATTCGTCAGTTTTACGGTAAACTTGTGTTAAGCGTTTACTGGTGTACTAAGCCAGCGCTGTACAACGGTGCTTAACTTCGGTGACTTAACGGCAGCTTACGTTAATCCCAAGCTTAAGCTTGCATTCTACAATCGGCCCTAACAGTAGTACAAAAGTCCTCAATAACTGCTATCATCTCTTGTTCCAGTGGCGGGTGACATGGAAAGCCCTAGGGCCATCGCAGTCGACCCTAGAGACGGCTTTCTATTTTGGACCGACTGGGATAGTGGACTACCGCGTGTCGAGAGGTGCTCGTTAGCAGGTCTCGACAGGCAGATAATAGTAAGAGTAGGCAATAACGGCTGGCCGAACGGCCTTACTCTTGACTATACCATTAGGCGAATTTACTGGATAGACGCCAGGACTGACTCGATCCACACCTCAAACTACAACGGCGAGGACATTCGCGAGGTGATGTAATATTTTATATTTATAAATTATGTTTACGGTGTTGATCAAATTGTCAGGGGAAAGGGAGTTTTTTTGATATGTTTTCTAATGAAGTTAGAATGAAAATTTAATACTATTGGATTCGGCTCACGACCGTTAGGAACCACAAGTAGATTTAATTTTCGGATTTTAATAGGTAACCGACTGTATTTTTTCATGCCCATCCAGGGGCGTATCTAGACCTCAGTCTTGGGGGGGGGGTAGGGGGCATGAAGTTGTGTGTACTTTCACCATTTTTTGTAATACCTTCGTGAAGGACGTTGATGCAAAAGAAAAGGAAAATGTAGTATCAGGTATTTTAGAGAGATGAAATAAAAAATCGATTGATGCATTAATCAATTTTAATTTTACGGAATACAAATAATAATATGTAATACGTATCATCCGTCAACATTTTATTGGAACAGCATACAAAATTAAACGATCATGAACACTCAACAGTCAGGTACCCTATACCTGTTACCCGATACTTTAAACTGTCAGCGGTGTCATCAGCGAACAGCTGTTCGGCTAGCGATATTTAAAAATACCCCAGATTGAGTCTTGACGCATCAATTTTAAGCTTTGAAGGAATACAGGGCTGTACCGAGTGCAAGATGACAAGTAATTGACACTTGGTGACGTTTTTCGTCTATGCTCTGTCTATGCTTATTTTACATTTTCTCGGAAAGTCCGGCGTTTCTTTCAGTATATCAGAGAAGTTTTTATAGTCTAGCTCACTAGGTGTACTCTAGTATAGCTCCGGCTTGCACGCTCTCGACGCTAAGATTGTTGTTTTAACTTTACCATAAAATGAGAGAATATTCTCTGCATGAACCTAATGCTCGACTTTCCAACAGGTGATGCGAAACCACGAGATGCTCTCACATCCGTTCGCCATCACGTTGTTCGAAAACTACGTGTACTGGACCGACTGGAGGACCAACAGCGTCGTGCGAGCCAATAAGTGGACGGGTGGCGACGTAAAAGTGATTCATAGGACGTTACATCAACCATTCGACATCAAAGTAATGCATCCTAGCAGACAACCTGAAGGCGTGAATCCATGCGCGAAAGACAACGGCGGTTGTTCCCATCTTTGCTTGATACATTTCAACCAGACGTACAGGTGTGACTGTCCGCATGTTATGAGGCTCGATTCGGACAACAAAACCTGTCAAGGTCAGTATAACTTCCGTACAGTACCAGATAAGTTAACCGAACAAGTAGTTGACAAAATACTTTACAATGATTAGCAAATATTCCGAATAATAGTATGCTAACTTGTTCTGATCACATCTCGTATATTTTTTCATGTAATTTGGTACAGATTTAAATGCCCAGATCAGAATTAAAAACGTCTCACTACGCCTAAGAGTATAAGAATTTGAATTACATGGTTTATTGGAAACTTATAACATTAAAATTTTGAAAAATCACAGAATAATATGAGAAGGTTCTTATGTCATACTCTATCACATACAGTCATAAAAAAATTCATGATTCTAGTCCTTTTTCAAAACCATAGATTGCTTTCATATTGTCACGATAGCAAAAAATGAAGTCAAGTTGATTGACTCAGTACTTCCCACACATTACTGTGAAACCAGTTTATTACTTCCTATAGCACGAAGCTTTTAGTCCGAGATTCTCTTGCAACCCAATCATCGACAGCCCCCCACCCCCCTAAAATTGTCTTATGCCTTACGTCTTTCCTTCACAAGGTCAATGGACAGCCTATTATCAATACTACAGACTTTTCAGTTTTACAACCCCTCACCCCCCAAGCACCCCAATTTCATCCCCACCCAAAAAAGGTAAAAAATGATTAGGAACCCCTAAAACATCTAAAAAAGAAGTTTGAGTAATATTTAATTTTCCTCGTTTTTTGCTAATTACTCCGCCGCCCATGCACCGATTTTCAAAATTATAGAAACATTACCTACTACGACCCCACAGCATATCGTTGCCCAAATTTCATCACAATCCATGCAGCGGTTACTGAGATTACGAGGGTAGAAAAACGCCAAGAGACAGACAGACAGACAGACCGACGGAAATGAGTGACATGGATTTTCGTTATGTAGACATCATAAAACGTCCAAAAAGCGTATTATCTCAAAATCGAAAATTTTCGCGATCACAATACTCCCCTCATCTATCGGTGTGGGAAGTAAAAGGGTCAAAAGTTTTCTTTGCAGTCAAATTGAGAGCTTCCACATGATTATCGAAGTATGTGATTAGCACCAAATAATCCAAAATCATGAATAAAATTCCATCACTTTCTTTATTAGAGCAAACGAGTCTGGTTTACATTTTTCCAGCTTGTTTGTTGTGTGACACATTATTCACTCATAAGACGATCAACATCGTGATCCTAACACACCGATGCATTATTGGTTCTCATTTTAGTCAGATGCTTAAATTCCCAAAAAACAAAAACTGCTGCGTGGGGCAGCTAAAAATCAATTATTATTCCAACTGTTTGTCAAACATTTAAGATATTACCTTTATGAACCCTAAAGACTAAAATCTCTTTATGTTTCTCTCTCTGTAGTTAACGAGAAAGTGCTGCTTATTGCAAGAAACGGAGAAATCAGAGGAGTCGATATCCAGCAACCACTCTACCATACCATCCCTACAATTTTGGTGGGCAGTCCTATCCAGATCGAATATGTGGCGAAAAATTCGACTTTGTATTGGGCGGACGCACATAACAACGAAATCAAACGTAGTGGCCTAACGAAAGGCCCCACAGAGGTGATCCTGGATGCAGGCCTTCACAAACCGTCTGGCCTAGCCGTCGACTGGATATCCAACCTGCTCTTCATCTCGTCTGGAAGCGAAATACTGGTGAGGAGCGTCGAATTTGCCAATTAGCTAAGAAACTTTAGGCCAGTTTCTAGAATATTTATTATATTGCGATGTATCAAGGTGAACTGAGTTCGTAAAGCAACAAGAGATACTGAACATAACATGAAAGTAATTTTTACGTTGCGAGCCAGGGCTCATAAATGTCTCAAGAAAATGAAGTACAAATTCGACAGTTTAAATCAATCCAAGAATATAAATTTCTGGATATATCAGATGATCAGATGTCCCTATTTTGTTTCTCAAACTTTTTGCATACACTGTATCATCGATAACCATGAATGATTACCGAGTCCTATGGAAACTCGACCAAGAATTGAGTTACAGTCTGGTACAGAATAAAACATTTTTGCGTGTCCAGAAATGTTGCGGTATATTGATCATCGATAATTACGAAACACATTTCTTTTACTTTGTTGATGCACTTTTGCTCTCTAACCATTTTCTCATAAACTTTTGAATAAATGAAAAACAAAAAATCACTTTTTTTTAACTTTTATCAATTTATAGCTTCATTATACACAATTAATATGATCATAAAAGCTTGCCGCGAGGTTTGTGTAAAGATGAATACTATTGTGCTCAGAAGCAGCTATGAATCGATGTAATCTGTGAAATAAATTTTATAAACACTGATAAATGTGAACACCCACTGTCAACTCAACCTTAACCTAATGAAATTCTGATATGCGTGTCAACTCTTAAACGTCAAACGACGTGTCAGATTTATAGGTTGATTTTTCGATTAATGCGCTTCAAATAACCGAGGGCGAGCCATTAACTTATTGGACAATTATGTTATTTAAATCTGTCAGTGATTATGAAAACCATTTATTTCCTAATGCTTGGATTAAACATAATGGGTGAATTAAGTTTGATTATGAAACCGGGCTTAAGTACCTATACAGATTAAGATACTCAATTAAATAGGTACTACTTTATTTACACAATTAAATCGCACGGCAAGCGATTGTGATCATATAAATTGTGTATATTGAGGCTATAAGTTGATAGTTAAGATTTTGAACGAACATTTTATTTTATTCTTTTCAGAGCATTTAAATAATTTCTTTTTTTAAACAAGGTTTTTAAATTTTCTTTTTTACTTTTTAGTTATCGTTGGCTAAGTTTCTGAGTCTGTTCATTTCATTCAACGCATCATAATTGCAAGGTCGTTTGCCGGTTAATATGGAACAGTCTAGCTCTTCACTAAGGAGACCTTCTAATGATTTCACCTTACTTAAGGCCGCGTATGCTTGACCAAGCCAAAGTTAATCAACCTATGTTACAGGCTCAAAAAATTCTACCTCAAGAATAATCGAGGTCTCTACACCAAATTTCAGGTGGAATGGAGCAACTGTGCATACATATTTTTTTAACCTCCATTTTTATTCTTAGCGAACCCTTTCATTTAATACCCATATTGTAGGAAAGCATAAAACACTTCAAAAAAGTCCACCATATTGGATTAAAAGTGATGTCAGAATATTTTTATAACTATTGTCGGCAAGCCCTTTCATTTGATACCCATATTGTAGAAGTGCATAAAGAATAACTATTCCGTCATCTTGTATAGTCCGATATATTGCATTTTGAATGGCGTCACATTATTTTCCAAGTTACCCTCAACAAGTCCTTTCATTTGATACCCATATTGTAGAAATGTAGTAAAACTAACTATTCCGCCATCTTGGATGATCCGCCTTATTGGATTTAGAATGACGTCACACAGTTTATCATGTATTGTTATCCAATCTAAACGTGTATATAAAATTTCAGCTCAATCAGTTGAAGATATCTGCTTCAAAATTGAGTAGCAAGATTGCACTTGAACATACATACATATAGTTGAATGAAAGCTTTAAATAATTAAAAAAAACAGTTTTACTTGCTTACTTTTACCATTGATTAACATATTTAGGGGCTTTTACTTATTAATAGTTTAAGAAATACAGCCGACGTCTGTTATTCACAGACCACTCTGTACATATAATGGGCCTATACCACATTTTTGGTTTATTGGCTTAAACGAACCCTGACACCAGTAGATGCCATAAATAATTTTACAAAATTTTTCTATCGTATTTATAACAAAAAAAAATTGCTCTAAATATTGAATTTTTTGAATCCATACACTTCCCGCCCAGGTCGTGACGTCACCTGTAGGGAACCAATAAGAGCTCACTGGTACAAAACAGTAGCATCCGCTCGTAGTCATCGGACCACGAAAGGACGCTTCTCATTGGTTCCCTACAGAAATGACGCTTCTAATTGGTTCCCTACAGGTGACGTCATCATCCGCTATTTCAAATCACAGTACAATATTCTTTTTAGTGTTATTCTCATTTGGATCAAGTTTTCTGCTGACTTTTTACAGTAAACGGTCCTATGTATCATCAAAAATAATACCGCAGTAAATAAATTGATCAATTTGAGTTCACGGTATAGGCCCATTAAAAGATATTGCAAGCTTCTATTTCCACCACTTGTTATTTTCTCATCATCGTATTTTTTTAGGTCTGTAACTTGAATGGAGAATTTACCTCTGTTCTCTTCGAAAACTTGAACGTCCTGTCAATCGCTGCAAATCCTCCAGAAGGCCAGATATTTTGGATAAATAGTTTGAACGACAGTGCCATCATCGAGATGAGTTCCATGGATGGTAGTGGAAGGAAAACCGTCATCGCTAAAGACGGAATCCCAAGCAGACAGTCCAAGGGCTTGTTGTACGACATTGAATCGTCCAGATTGTATTGGATAGACGGAACTTCAATATACTTTGCGACCCTTGACGGTAATGATAATAGTGTCCAGTAGCAAAAAAAACATTGACGTTTTGCAAGCTGCTTTACAGCAAAGGCCTAAATAAAATATGGAATTTTATAACTCCATCCCAAAAAAGGCCCAAATTATACATCTGATTTTTCTTCAATGCAAAATTCCTTCTGTGTTCTACCTGAAAACACTTTTCCTTGATATGATATGATAAGAAGCAATCAGAAGTTTCGAAACGGTAGTCATTAATACTACAATAGGCTACCACTGCTCCAGAAAGCCAGTATTTTTAAACACTGCATTTATTATAGGATGCAATTTTTTACTAACATTTATGAAAAACATTCCAATTGAATGGGCTACACCATGCGTTGATAAATGCGGTCAAAAAATGGGGATTTTAATAGTTGAAGCAGTACTCAATTTTTGCGTCCCAGGACGAATCCCGAAAACATTAAGGGATGATTTCTGGCACCGACTTATGATATAATATGATCAAATTATATGTTTATTCTTAATAGCAAAAAAGTTGAGATTCCCTTAATTATATCGCCAATTGGTTAATGTGTGGGCCTCTTTATCATCTTCATACAGTACAAGCAATACATCATATGATATTTGCTGTAAACAATCGACAAAAACTTTTAAAATACCCGTTAGCGTAATCCGACTTTCTCCGTATTTGCAAGGAATTCCCGAAACAGTGCGCCACACACGTTTCAGTTATCTTCACAATCAAACTTCAGACTTTCTCTGAAACAAATGCGAATTTCAGAATAATTTCGTTTGATATCGGCTTCACAGTCCGAAACCTAAGTGCGATTTCTTTTTTCGGGATTCGTCCTGGGACGCGGTATTCTATGATCCTCTCTTTTTTTGTCTTTTTCCACAACTGGGGAGTCGCATAAACCACCGTTTTGATTTATAGGTTTTCTAGTTCTTTCTCCTTTTGATAAGGCTTACATTGGCCTTATAGATATCAATATTCACAATATCAATATTTATGGAGTATACCATTACACGATTAGTTTTTTGATGATCTCAATGTCTGCAGGTGAAGTAACCACCCTTAGCATTTCCGAGCAAATCACTATAACAGCGATGACGGTCTACAATGGAAAATTATACTGGGCCGACGAAGAGCACATTCACATGTCTAACAAAACGGATGTATTTGATAAACATATCCTGAAGAATAGAACGGGCGGGGGTGTGTTAGCACTTAGGATTTATGATCCGTCTGAACAGCAAGGTGACCATCCGTGTAGTATGGACAAAGGAGGATGTCAGCATTTATGTCTTCCTCGTACCAAAAGAAATTTCACCTGCGAATGCGCTATAGGTAAGTGATGACTTTATTCTTTGTAATTGATAACTTTAGTGTCCGACCGAACATTCGGTTTCTGTTTCGGTTTTGGCCCAGTTTCGGCAAAAAACGGGTTTCGGTTTAGTTTCGGTTTCGCCTGCCGACACCGAAACTAAATTCGATTGATTTCGCGCTGCAATGGGACGCTCTCGGAGCACTGATCTGCAAGCGACGAAGTGTCACGTTGCTGTGTAGATGATGGTAATACCTTATCACAAGTTAAGAAGCCTACTTATCGTAGTCAAGGTTGCAAATAAACACAGATATTTATTCTTACTGGAATTCTAGTCCATTTCTGTCTATGAAAAAAGGTTCCTCTAAAATTCTTGTGGGCCTTACCGACGACTGTTTCCACCAATTGATCGTCGTTGGTTTCCACTGACCAACTATTTAGTGCTGCTCGTCAAATTTATTCAGACCGAAGAAGCAATTTACTGAGCGAGAAGGTTGATAAATTATTGTTTCTCGCTTACAATATTAGCTTGTTCAATTATTAGTACTGATAATCAACAACAGTTTTAGAGCAATGAAGCTCATAATAGTAACTTAAATTCAGAGAAAACTGCTTACTTTCAAAAATATTTAGTTGTTGTACTTAGTGCCTAGGTACTTCTGAAATGTAATTTTAAGGCAGCTAATTCATAAGAGTAAAGAATGACCAAAGTTTAGAAAGTTATTTAGTTCCTTAGTTGATATTTGGTTCAGGTTCAGGTTCAAAAAGTACAAATAATTTATTTGGAATAAGGTATGATAATACTGATCATTTTTATTCCCACGAAAATTTGACTGTCGTTATATTGATGTTTCGGTTTCGGCCGAAACTGAGACGGAAGCCGAAATTCGGTTTCGGCCTTAAAAAGTAGTTTCGGTCGGACACTATTTCACGGTCCTTTAAGTTCCTGTAGCTCTTGAATTAATCACTTTAGACCCCCAAGTGTGCTAGTTTGTTGGAATTGTTTTATCGGGAGGAACACAAAAAGTCACAAATATACAGGGTGTCCCATTAATAATTTTGAATCGGACGTCACGTGACCAAAAGCAAATACCTCATTGGGTAACGCAATGACAAGAAAAGACACAACATATGCTCTAATTTACACTCGCTAAATTATAATTCTCTAATACTGCCCAGTTCCAATATCTTGCTTGTCTTAATCGTCGTGGGACACACTGTATTAATTTTAATTGCGATAAAGGATTTTTGGATTAATGTAGCTGTGTTAATTGAGGGATCTTATTTGTACACTATCCAAAACTGTACCTGTTCAGACTGTAAAATACAAATAGAATAAAAGTAATCAGGTTAATTATTTAGGAAATAATCAGGAGATATGTATCTGGTAAGACTTTAATAATCTGCATCAACAGCAAACAAGCACTTCTAATCCTGAAATACCTCAGGTCACATTAGGGCTAGCAATGGAATTCCACCAATCATTAGTCCATGCTTCAGACAAAAACAATATTGTCCTGAGGTGGGTTAAAGGGCACAACGACAACAAAGGCAACCGTATAGCGGACGGTCTAGCCAGGAAGGCTACTGACCAAAGAATTTTAGGACCATGTAACCTTTCTGGAATGTCGACAACCACAATTGCGGAAATAGACAAAAGTACTCCCATGCCCGAATGATAAAACGATGGGAAGAGGTACAAAGATACCGATTTGCCAAGGAAACCCTTGCAGGCTTTGGCATGGAAATATCCAAGTACCTGGCGATGACTAGGTCAAAGCTACGTCTAATGGTAGGATTCCTGATTGGCCATTGTCAACACAGGAAACACCTCTTCATCATGGAGTTAAGTGACACCCTGATATGTAGAATATGTGAAAGGGAAGACGAAACTGTGTAAAACGTCATATGTTAGTGCCCAGAATTATATTCTATTTGAGAGTGCGCGTTCACCTGCCCATATAAAGGGAAATGTCCTAAAATTAGCAGGATGGATGATGACTTGGGGAAAAAACTCCCTGGGAGGATGCACAATGGGCAATGGGCTGTTGTGGCCTTAGTGTAATGGGACTGTTCCTCCCCACTCCGCAGATGCAGATAAATTATCTAAATATCTTATTTCTCATATAAAACGTAAAATTATTTCAGATGTAAAAAAACCGTTTTTATAGAGGGTATCAAAAAAGTATTTTATTAAAAATGGTTTAGCTTCCCATTAATTGTGTTTTTGTGTTCGAAAATTGGAAGAAAATCCAAAGCCAAAGACTAGTGTCCAGACACTCAAAATACATCCTAGTTGAGAATAAAACAAAACCAGGAGATCTGGAGAGAATAATGATGGAAGCAGAAAATTAAACCTTAAAAACAAACAGAAGAAATAAAAGGAAAAAGAAAAATAAACATTAAACAGTCACAGAGACATTTGGCAGATATGAACTGTAATAATATCATTACAAGCTGGGACTTATTTGGTAGACATTATGGTGCGTTTCTCTACAGAAATTTTATTTCAATTTTTTTTTCTTATAGGGTACTATAAAGATCCTGCTAACCCATATAAATGTATTTCAAAAGGAGATTTTCTGTTGTATTCCATGCACTGGGAGGTCCAAGGTTTTCCTTTAGACAAAAACGAGTCAAACCGGATGTTAGGCCCAATTTCGAAAATACAGAGTGCCACTGCCTTAGATTTTATTGCGGAGGAAGATTTGATATTCTGGGCGGACAGTGACCACGGCACGATTACCAGAATAAAAAGGGATGGTACTGACAGAAAAATCATTTTGGAGCAAGCAGAAATTTTCGATAATACCGTAATTGACTGGTTAACTGGATTTGCCGTTGATTGGATAGCAGGCAATATGTACTGGTGCGATTCTAAGCGGGGCACAATATCGGTTTCTAGGATTGATGGTACGAAGGAACATGTTCTCTTGTCCTACGAGATTGGAAAACCTAATGCAATCGCTCTGGATCCCGTAAAAGGTAAGGTTTTTTCTATATAATCAGGAATTATATTTTAATCAGTTAACTTGGACTGCTTGCAAAACATATTTTTTGAAAAGTTTCCAGGTTAGGAAATATCGAAACTCCTGAAACTTATCGTGTTATTATGTCCCTTATCATCCTATATTAAACTTATACTAGCCTCCTATTCAAACTATATGAATAAGTTCTATTAGATCGACCCTGTAACCCTCAATATAAAGAAAAGACAAAACTATTCTTTTTTTGGCCAAAAAAAATGTTCACCCTACTCAAATTGGATAAAGGTATCACAATTCTTATTTGGAACACGTCCTGAATTTCATCAGGTACGATGTCCCTAGTCCACGACAGCGCTGTTTCGATCTTTCGGATCTCATCAGGTGGACCCGGGTAAAGTCCGGTATCAGGGTGATATGAAAGCATTGAACCAACAGAAACAACTACTCCGAGGGTAAATATCCCTACAGGCATTGAATTACAATATTGGCTTGAGGGCTTCCTTTTGAGAAAACATCAATAAATATTATCAATATTTTCAGCATACCCAAAGTGAGCTACAAGGATATCACAATTCTTAACCTATATTTTTTGAATTCCCTTCACTATGGTAGAGGATTTTGGCAACCGAAATGTTACCAGAAATAGCTTTTCCCTTTACATGTTTCAATTGTTAATCAGTTATGTTTTTTAAAACTCCTCTTGAAATATATAAAATATTTCCTTAGAAGCCAATTATTGTGTTGAATCTGTATCTTAACATGTACTTCACAAACATATTTGTTCTCTTTCCGCTGGTGGATAAAAAAAAGGTTTTAGCTACTTTTGACTGTACAAATATTGAATATTTAGATTGAGAAAACTATTTCTAAAGAATCCATAACGATTGCTGTTATGGATACTTCGAAAGTGACAAAAAATAATAAAATTTTCAAGTGAAAATAAAATGTTTATTTGGTCTGATGTAATCGGTGGATGTAATCTCTATCTTCCTGCACTACATCTTTCGCGATAGTAGAGTTAGTTTTTCGACCTTCGGTTATAAATGGTTAAAAACAAAACTGAGGGAAGACGAGTCACAAGTTACGACTATATCGATCTGGATTGTGTGTGTGTTTTTCTATTTCAAATTACCACTCATGTTTGAATAGCTATTTATGTAACAAGTACATAAATTATGTCTTTATGACAAGCCCAAAAGTTCATGGCAGAGCGAGCAAAACGAGCGAGGCCAATAATTTGGACAAGTCCATAAAGCCTAATTATTTACGAGTTGCATACAAAGCTTCATCTTCGACTGCAATGCGAGAATTTTATTTCCAAAATGGCATTTATTATATTCCGTGCCTTATTACTAAAAAAACATTAAGTGTGCTTTTGCTTTTCTTGCAATGTTGTTTACTCCGTCAATTATGTGACAAACTTTACTCCACTACCACACTAATAATTAGAATAGTTAAAGTTCATAATTTTATTTTTAGGTCAAAGTTAAATTCTTCTTCTTACAATGCCAGTGACCATTGAATCCAATAAAATGGTGCCCACTAAAGTGGTCAGTTGTAGACACTAAACGAATTCATAGATCATGTGTTTATGATGCAGTCGAACATAAAGCTTCTTATCTCAGTAGCCCTATTTTTCTTTCTTATTAGTGAATAACTTTGTGTACTTGAAAAATAACTTTATTATTTTCGATTACAGGTTACATGGTATGGGCTGGTGGGCCAAAAATAGAGATGGCCACCATGGACGGGCAGAATAGAAAGATTTTGCTGGATAAGCGTGGTTCGATCGCTGATGTTGCACTGGACTTTGACAATGAATTTATATACTATTGCGATTCTAGCCACCATTCTATCGAAAGGATCAAATATGACGGAACAGAACAAACAGTACTTTTGGAAAACGGGCGACATCTACAAAAACCCACAGCACTGACTGTATTCGATAATACGATATACTGGACAGACAGGTAATTTTTGGAATGTTATTCTTTTTTATTATGTTGTGGTCTGCTTCTAATAAGGGGTTAAAACAACGGTGACACCAAACATCAATCTATATATAGAGTCAAATGAGTCAAATAAAATTTATTCGGGACTTTAGGAAAGTTGCAAAGTATAATACTAATCTTGCAATTATTTATAAATTCTTTTTATATAAACTAGATGTTTATAAGGGTCTATTTTTAAAATATCAGTTAATCTGAATTACTTATCGTTTTGTTTTTTTTTACTTTTGTTAAGGGCATCGACTGCTGTAGTCATTAGCCTCGTGTTCTGTGTAGGCTTTGTTACTGTCTCCTGGCGCCACTATAAGAACAATAACAATTAGAAGCCAACAGTGAATGTGCAGGTGGGATTCTCGCTGAGTTTTGTATGGAAATTTACTTCCGATTCTAAAAAGAGAAGTAAATTTCCGCCTCTGACGGGAATCGAATCCGGGACCTTCCGGTCACGAGCCCTCTTCTCTACCCACTGAGCCAACCTACCCCCTCCATTGTAATTAGTTAATCAATCTGTCAACAGCGCGTTTCTCAGCATTGAAGACGTAGACGGCAATGGTTCTCAGATCTATCAAAAGATAACACAAACAATAATCAACAAAGCAACCTAACCTAACCGACGAAACGACCACTGCGCAGTAACGTCATAGTCACTATTGCTTTTTGCGAAGAAAGGGAAGGCCGTGCGTTTGTAAAAACGCACTGTTGTCAGTTTTCAATATGGTCGCTTAATTACCCAAACAGTTTTAACTACCATGACTAATAATTAATTCAAGCGGCCATCAACTGTATCATTTTAATGCAATAATATAAACTACATATTCCGAAGAATATTTTTAAACATTATTTATTTTAGTATCTACTCTTAAAATATGTTTATTATACCTTTAAATACCAAAAAGCGCTAATCTGTTATGAGGATCCATGTTAAAATTCTGATTTTTAAATGTTAATAGCTTTCTGAAATGATCGATATGAAGTTTTCTATTTTTGAGGGTATACCTATGTGATTAACCTTTCAAACCGAAAAAAACTAATTCCATCTTACGACAACTTTCATGAACGAACGTTCTTAACATATGGATTCTCTCATTTACAGTTTTTCTTTAATACCATGCTTATATTTCAATATCTTACGTTATCGACTTTTTATAAGACAATGTATATTTTTATTTTCCTTCATCCTTCTACAGGTGAATTTCAATTATTCTTATTATGAAAAAATCAACAAATAAACTAACTCTATATACCCCTTCATTCCAGCTCTTTCCTTACTGGAAGCCTTATGATGGCTCCCGCCACGAAAACAGCCCAGTTCGAAGTACTGAAACATGGATTGGGTGACTCCATAAAAGATATCCACGTATATTCGAAAAGAAGGCACAGAGGCACCAACGCATGTGCCGCAAACAACGGAAACTGTGAACAACTTTGCCTGTTCAATGGCACACATCCGGTCTGTATCTGCTCCCACGGCAGATTGTCCAATGACGGAAGGTCCTGTGAAGCATTCGAGAGTTTCGTAATGTTCTCGAGAGTCGTCAGTATCGACTCGATCCAGATGATGGGGGACAAAAACTTACAGAGTTCGCCGCATCCCAGCATCAAGAACAACACCATGTTGAAAAATGCCATCGGGTTGTCTTTCAGTTACAAGCACCAACGGCTGTTTTACTCTGATATTTCGAAAGGATCAATCAACACAGTGTACTTCAACGGATCTGATCATAGAGTTATAGTGGATAGTAAGTAATCACATATTTATTCTCTGTATTTAGGTATATTTTTTTAAACACGTTAAATTGTAAAACTGTGTCTCATAGCCTCAAATGTGTGATTGGTAATTCAACACAGATATTTGGAGAGGTGATAGTGAAGGTGGTAAGCTATGAAGTACCATGTCCAGTTCCTAATAATTTCCGAGATAAATTGAACATGCAGACCTCCAAACGAAAGCCTAATAAAGTATTAGAAAATATGCTATTACGTCATTATCGATTAAAAGAAAGTGATCATGTATCAAACACTTTGCGTGTCAAAATCAGCATTTGTTAAAAAGTGACTCCAAGAAGCGTTATAAACAATTAAATTTATCTTAAAAAGTTACCAAAAAATGAACTGTGCACTTTACGTAGGGTTGTGAAAGCTGCATCTCTACTTTTAGAACGGGCAACGCCGCCGGTGTGCACGGAAATCATCTATAGTTTCAGCTTTAGCGTACGTACGTTCATGATCGATTTAAAGTGTGTTCACTAGTGGTCATTATGTTTACAAATGAAGAATATGCAAGTTTATGGTACCAATGGATAACTACAAAGATGGGCATGTTTGTACCGTAAAGGGCACGGTTAGTGGTTTGATGACTTCTCAAGATAAATTCGTTTTTACTTCCCACACCGATAGGTGAGGGGAGTATTGTGATCGCGAAAACTTTCGGTTCTGAGATAATACACTTTTTGGGCATTTCATAATATCTACATAATAAAAATCCATGTCACTCATTTCCGTCGGTCTGTCTGTTCGCGTTTTTCTACCCTCGTAATCTCAGCAACCGCTGCGTGGATTGTTACATTTAAATTTGGGTACCGATATGCTGTGAGATCCTAGTAGGTAATGCTGCTATAATTTTGGAAATCGGTTTAGGGGCGGCGGAGTAATTAGCAAATAATAAAAAATTAAATATCCCTCAAACTTCGTTTTTAGGCGTTTTAGGGGTTCCTGATCATTTATTACTTTTTTTTGGGTGGGGGTGAAATTGGGGTGGTTAAGGGGTGGGGGTTGTAAAACTCAAAAAATTGTTCTATTCATAATAGGCTATCCACTGACCTGTGAAAGAAAGACCTAGCGGCATAATACCCTTTTTTAGGTCCATCCGAACATTGCCTTGGCTATTACAGAAATCAAGCGACGTAGAATTTTCTGATATATACATACGAGTATTGCTTTCTTGTTTGGTGGTCACATCGTTCTGAATTTAGTAACATGGAAATTATGGAATTGATTTTAATGAAATTTAGACACAGTATTATTACAGTAGCAAGGATGAAAAATGCGTATGGTTTTTGAAAAATCGTGTCCGTGGCGGCGCAGCAATAATAAAAAAACTAAAAATATAAAAATAGCTCAAACTTCGTTTTTAAGCAATTTGGGGGTTACTGATTGTTTTGTATTCGTCCAGTTGAAGCTCGCAGAATAAAAACTGTGTCGTTTTAGTTCTTACGGAGAGATTTAGGAAACTATTTACTAGTGTTTGTGTTGGACGGTTTTTAAGGAGAGGCGGGAGATGATATGGTTGCAAGGGATCTCAGTCTATGGCTTCATACAAAGGGAAAATAATAAAATGATATCACTGTTATGTGTGGAGAGTACTGAGTTAATCAACTTGACTCCATTTTTTTTTGTAACGCTTCTTCAAGTCACTTTTCAACACATGCTGATTTTGACACCATCTCGCGAAGTGTTTGATATATGATCACTTTCTTTTAGTCGATAATGACGTAATAGCATATTTTCTAAAGACTAACACCAAAAATTCCAAAATCTGATAATAACATTTTGTTTTATTAGGGTTTCTGTTTGGAGGTCTGCATTTTAATAAAAATTTCTAAAATTCAATTAACCTCGGCAACTATTAGGAATTGGACATGGTCAATTTTATAGCTTACCACCTCTAGTATTAGCATACAAATCTCTGTATCGAATTACCAATCACCCTGTATATTTTCAAGAAAAATTGGTCTATTTATAAATACGCTTTTTTCACAATAATACTAGTATTTTTAAATCATTACCATTTTCAGCCTATCCTAAGAATTGTTTTTCATTTTATAGTACGATAAAAGCGTGTTTTATATTTACAGCCTAACAAGTGTAACAAGAGCTGTGAGAAATATGAAATAGACAAGGATAGCAAGAGACGAGAGGATATGAATTAACGTGTGCGTGTGAGACAGCGGCGAAATTCCCAAGTCTCTTGCTACACTTGTCAGGCTGTAACTAAAGTTCATTTACTGTACTATACAGTAGAGACATAATATCAGTTCACTGCTATCATCGCATTCCTTAAAATGTCATACATCAATGAAAATATCTCGTATGCTTAGTCTATTGTACATGTGGTATAGTATTTAGTATAGTTTAAAGCAATATTTTTTCATCTTAATTACAGAGCAGGGATCGGTTGAAGGTGTAGCATATGAGCAAGTTCACAATGCCCTCTACTGGACGTGCAACAATGACGCAACTATAAATAGAGTTAATCTCACCGACCAGTTGACCAACGCTAGTGCAGTGGACACGATCGTCAGGTTACGTTTGCAGGACAAACCTCGTGGCATCGCGATCGACAGCTGTGGTAGCAGAGTCTACTGGACCAATTGGAACGGTCATTCTCCTAGCATCCAAAGAGCTTTTCTAACAGGTGAGGACACTGATAATTGATCTGCTATTTCTTCAAGAATCAAAACCGTGATTGAATTTGGATTTCTCTCCTTAAAAACACCCCTATACGTAATTTTGGATTGTTGAGCCATTTTATTGCTGAATAATTGAGAAAAAAACGAAAATAAAGGTAAAACTGGATCTTGAAAATTAAGCATTTTAAGGCTTCATGTTCCTATCTCAATGTTCATAAAAATGTAAGGTCTATCATTGTCCATGCCAAGGTCTATCGTTGTCAATGCCATGCTTTATTTTACACGAATAGAGTGTTTAGAAAGAGCCATGTAGGTAAATAGCGTCTGAATAAACAACAGACATTTTTTTCTAATGCGAATTTCCCTTTTTCTCTAGATGTTCGGATTTCACTTACGAGTAGTGTATATAGTTTTGATTCCAAATATCGGTTTACTGAAAAGATGAAATAATTTTCCAGGTTACAGGGTGGAAGCCATCATAAAAACGGAGATTCGCATGCCGAATGCGATAACGCTGGACCACAAAGCCCAGAAGCTATACTGGGGAGACGCAAGGCTGGACAAGATCGAGCGTTGCGAGTACGACGGTACTAAAAGGGTGGTACTAGCCAAAGTAACTCCACAACATCCGTTCGCGCTGGCCGTATACGGAGACTTCATCTACTGGACCGATTGGATGTTGCATGCTGTCATCAGGGCTGACAAGTTCACTGGCCAGTACGTTATGTTGCTGAGGCGCGACGTTGCCAGACCTATGGGAATTGTGACAGTGGCTAACGATACGGAAGACTGCTTCTCGAACCCTTGTCTAATCCAAAATGGATTCTGTGAAGAAATATGCGGGTTGTCGGCGTCTGGTGCTGTGGAATGCTCGTGTGAGGAAGGTAAGTCTTTGATGAGGTATTAGCAGTAATTTCTCTGGAAATCTGATTGGTCGTTAACCTACCACAACAAATTTTGAAAGTAAACATAGGTAAATCGTTTAATATAAGAATCGTTGGACTGGGTTGATTCAACAATTCCATGGCCAGCAAGTTGCCCGGGCCTAACACCGATGGGTTTTTACGACTGAGCATATATTAAATCATTGACCTACTACGTCATCCTTTATCACCACAAGATTTGAGAATAAGCATTTTATAGAAGAAGATGTTTGACTGAAGCATAAGACAGGTTGATAACGTTGAATATAGTGGATTTACGTATTACATAACTACATTCAAAAATTACAGCTAGAAAAATGTTGGCACTATTACTCCTTTTACATCTATAATATATTATCTTTCTTCTTTTGTCTAACTTATGGAAATAGTTGATGCAATGATAACAGCAACATTTTTGACAAAATATTATATGCTTCTTACAGGTAGAGTATTGTCAGAAGAAGGCAGATGCCATTCAAAAATTCTTACAAATTGTAGCAACAATGGAGATTCTTTCCGTTGCTCAGATGGAGGTTGTGTTCCATTCCATCTCACTTGTGATGGAATTCCACATTGTGCAGACAAGTCTGATGAAGAACCTGGATACTGTGGGTAAGTTGTTTCGACATTTTTCATCTTGCGGAACATTTAAAAATGCCTTATCAGGAGCTGTTTTTGTAGTATTCGTGCATAACGGCACAAAACAAGAACAATAACCTTTGAGATTTGACATTTTCAATATATATTTGAGTATTAAATAATGATAACAAAATTTAATAGATCAAAACACTCTACTTATTATATCTATAGAAACTGTAATGAGTGAAAACTAACATTATGAGGGGTTTTGTTCGGGAGCTGTCAGCGCGTCTTCGGTAACAGACAAAAAAGAGTTTGGTTATAAAACTTATATATGATCTTACCATTTATCACAATTTTTTTTCAATTGGTATATTACTACTCTGTCAAGAAAATCCCATAACAAGTCAACAGTTTCATACGTTGTCATTATTAAATTCATCTTCCCATAAGTCTTCACTTCGCCTTTTAGACCTTTATTTAATTTTCTCATCTAGATGTGTAAAAACTAAGGGGGAAAGTGCTTTTAAACGGTTATGACTTCATTGCTGTTGGATCTCTCTTTTTTTTAAGATGGTTCTTGAAATGGTGGAATGTTGCATTGAATTAAAAAATGTTTGTTCTCCAAAGGAGCCCTATAATATGAATACAAATATAGATGTGCCATGACATTTACTAATTGTATTGAAATATTAGTCATCCATTTACTCATAATACAGATATCGATCTTGCCCAATTGGATGGTTCCCATGCCAGAACAAACTGTGCATTCCAATGAATCTGACATGCAACGGTATTGATAACTGTGGAGATTCTACCGATGAACACAACTGCTCGTGCCCAGAAGGAACCCACTTCAAATGTAAAAGCGGAGAATGTCTGGATATATCTTACAGATGCAACTACAGCCCTGATTGTCATGACAAATCTGATGAAATTGGATGTGGTGAGTAAAATTTTCAAGATATGAAGTATCGTATTTGATTGATATGTGAAGAATATGGTGCTGTTAGATCTAATTTTTATATTGAGATACAATTTTCTGTAATGAGGAGATATGAAAACCCAAAACGCCTTGAATTGGTCTTAATTTTGATTAATTATTTTAGGACGCTCGTGGGGATAAAATTTGTTTATGTTGCGCAAGTAGCTTTTTGCTGCTTTTGCGTAGTTGCTCCTTTTATATCACTAGTATATCAGCATATAACGTTTTATGTTTCACAACTGGTTAATTTAAAGATGTGCCAGTTAGTTAGTTGATCTGTCTGAATTACAAATTTTTGCATTTCTTTCCTTCATAATACATGCGACAAACAGAGCATTTATGGATAAGATTGAGGTAATTGAGATATATTGATGCTTAAAAAGCTCCTTAAAGGCTACTCAATAAAAGTTCATTACTACTGTCGCCTTTCAGAAATCTAGTATTTGGTAGAAGGGGGCGAAGGTTATTTATTATAGCTTTACATTATTTTCTTGACTTCTAATCCAAAGTTGTTATTTATGTGTAATTCTTTGAGCAGAAATGCCGAACTGTACACAGAAGCAGGGCGAATTCTTCGTGAACTGCAAATACACGACGAGCTGCATCCACTGGCAATGGATCTGCGATGGAGACGACGACTGCTGGGACAACTCGGATGAGGTGAACTGCACCCATGTGCGCGACATCTGCAGGTAGGGACACCATTATAAATAATGCCTATTAAAATACTATTTCTACTAAACACAGACTGACCCGACACTGCGCGCAGCTTGACTGCTAAAGCTAAAACCCGTCCTTGAAGTCCCTTCTGTCGCTCGCCATGTCTAGCGACATCGACATTTTCTCCGCGAATTTATTCATTGATCAATCCATGGTCATCTTCAAGATCTAACTAATTGTGTTTTACATCTGTGAATAAAACCATGGATTTTGTGACAGCATGCAGTGCTGCCAAGACTGTTGCAGTGATATGATTAGCGGTGTTCGCAAGATCTATTTAATTCGTATTTGTTTCGCTTGTGTTTCTGTATCCAATCGTGAAGTAAAAACGTCAAAAGTGAGTGAAGTGTGATTCCCTGGGTGAAGAAAAAGAGGCCGTCGTGACAATACATTAGCTAGAATATATTTTTGCATAGTATTACATATTGGAGTTTGTTTATAACTAGACTGCATAGATATATTGCAATACTTCACTTTTATTTATTTTAAAAGCATGTTTCTGCGCAGATTGTTAATGAGAAGACTCGGTCTCATATCCTTTAGTACCCGTGCGAAAAGATGTCACCATTAACTTGTAATATGCAGCTATGCACATGACCAAATTAGTACTCACTATCCTTGTATAACAAAAATAATTCAAATCCAAATTCTTTATTGCCCTTTAGACACTCAAACGAATGTATAGGATTGTATAGTACATTATGGTCTTAGCAGATGCCATCAAATACGGTGGTTGGGTGGTATTGTAACATCAAGAAAAATATTCTTAATCAAATTCAAAACGAGATTCAAAAGCTTACACAATACTGTCTTTGAACCTCAGGAAGGATCAGTTCAGATGCTCGGACGGCAGCTGTATCAACGTGACGGCCCAATGCGATGGCGTGGATGATTGCAAAGACAGCCACGTCCACGGCAGTATCAGTTCGGACGAGTTACACTGCCGGATCAGTCGTCACTGCCGTTACAATCAATTTCTGTGCGAGAGCGACCTCACCTGCATCCCGATGTCCTGGCACTGCAACGGTGTACCCGATTGTACAGATCAGAGCGACGAATTGAATTGTAGTGAGTATCACTTTGAATCAACGAATTCGAATAGGTTAGAATAAGCAAATCCCATACTCTAATGGCATGTGAGTGTTCGCAAGATCATGTTATTATTTACCATGTGTTTACATTCTTACCGGTGATAACATCTACACCCATCACGCTCAAATAGTCTCTTTCAAATCGCACAGCACCTCACCATCTTGTGGAATTGCCACACACACATACATACACTGATAAAATCCAAAATTCACTCGAAAATCGCCCAATAAACAGGAAACAATCAAACCAAAACAAAGCGCTGCCACTCTGTTGTTGACACATGTTTGCCCAAAGTCGGCGGGGGGATGCGACGTTGTCACGTTTTGTGAAAAATAATTTGTTTATACGACATTTACTTGACCACCACCCCAATAATTATTCTTGCATTGTCAATATGCAGTGTTCTCAGTCGAGATTTCGTGATTTTTTTTTATTATTTTAATACTGTCTTATTTAAAGTTGTATAAATTAGGCATGCTTCATAGAATTTAACAGTAAAAATGGTTTTTGACAGCTGATGTTTGATTTCTAATGTAAGCAGTGCCGGAAACAGAATTTCATTTGCTTTGAAATTAAATCGAATGGCAAAAAAACAAAATTAAATTAAACTTTTATTCTTTGTAACTAAAAAAATAAACTAATCTTGGATTTGCGCATATGATAAAGAACAAATTTCTTGACAATTTTCGTCGTGCTCGCACCCCAGAATGACTGCTACCACACAGTGGGTCTCTCAGGATAATTTAATTTAAATAGGAGAGAATTTTCGAATATTTTGCCATAATCCGCTAAAGATATGAAAAGAAACTAAAATTGTAAGATTTTTGTGTGAAATATAGAGAAAAATCGGTGATACTATAAAACATGGTGAGAACTGGGAACTCTGTTCATATGGCACATTCTCTGGTAGCGTAGTTTTGATCGGATTAATAACAGCATTTTTTTCCTATATAATAATAATAATTTATTGGTGCTTTACACAAAAGTGTTTGCAAAAGTCATAATTACAATATATAAAATTTTACACTGCATATATAACATATATAATCACAAATACATTGAATCAATATCTTGCTTTGAGGAAATAGGCTATTTTGAAATCTTCCTCACATGCTTCTTTAGCCATTGTACTATTACTGCAATGTATTGTCAATCCAGCTTTGATATTTACATTATGGAAGGAAAATACAATGATTTGATCTGGAGGAGATATGGCAACATACTGTGCCACCATCCACCATCAACAAGCAGGATGGTTCAAACAAATATTTTTCTTTTACTTCTAACCTATTTGAATTCGTTGCTTTGAATCGATTTACTTATTTTATGAGATTAGAATGATTGAAACACCTTTCACCCAGATCAGCAAACTAATTGCACCCTCTAAACAAAAACTTGCAAATTTGAAATGTTTGCTAGAATATAATCATTAAATTGGAACGAAACTTTAAGTAAAAGTTTTGAAATGTGGCGTTGCGTGGTTTGAAGGAACTACAGCAACAAAAGAAGTTGCTGCTATTGGCCCAGTCGTTTAATCGAAAACTACACAATCATAATAAGTTAACACATTTTGTCATTTATAACTTGGGTGGAATACTTCTTCCACACGTCAAGCAGTAGACTTTTAGCTTGTTCCGTCTTTAATCGAGCCATCCTTTTTTACCTACCTTTTCAGAGCAACAGTGTCGTACAGATCAATTCCAGTGTCAGAACAAAGAGTGCATTCCAAAGTCTTGGCAGTGTGATGGTAACCCAGATTGCATGGATCAATCCGATGAGACTGAACATTGTCAGCATACAGTATGTGGTAAGTTCTATCAGGATTTCTAGTCAAAAAGAGAGAGTAAGTTATATTGTTTCTTGTGAATCGTAATGACAAGTATTTCAGTTGTTTTTTTTTTTGTTAAATCTGAAATACTCTTAGCAAATTTGTTACCAACTAGATATATAAAGTGTCTGATTACTCATTCTGGAACCGTAGTATTTTCTTGAAACGTTCATCTATTTGAGCTTATACTTAATATTTGACTCGCAGAGAAACAGAAAATCTCTGTCATCACTGGTAAAGCTTTAAATTGCCTATGTTAAATAAACCCCTCACCATCCACTATCATGGCATTAAAAAAAATGGCTGTAGTAAGTAAATTTCTATGAAAATGCGTCACCGATGAGGTTAGGAATTGAATATTAGTGCTACTACTGATATGTTTAACTTGTTTCTTGCAGGAAAATGGGAATTCAGATGCAATAGCACAGGACGTTGCATACCGTTGAACTGGGTTTGTGACGGTGAAGCTGATTGTCAAGATAAAGCAGATGAGCATGTAAGGCAAGGCTGCCTTTTCGACTCGTGCAATGATAACCAGTTTAGGTGCTCCGATGGACAATGTGTTGGCCAGATTTACTACTGTGATGGTGACAGGTAAGAGATGATGGTGTATATGTATGTCGCAAGTGTTGATTTTAGGGCTCTTGATGATTTTGCCATATAAGCTGCCATATTTCTTTATCCCAAAAAGCTATTGTACAATCCCGTCAGTTATTATACTTATTTGGCGCAATGAGAAGGACGAAATCAGTTCATTCTTCAAAAAATAAGCTAGAAGACTTCTTACTAACCTAACAGCGCCAGCGCCAAGAACTGAATTTTGACTAATATTTGGCATGCATGAATGAAAATCGCCAGAATTGGCGACTTCGCGGTTGTGAATGTGAAAATTGTCAAACCCTAAACGCCCAGTATGTCATATTATGTTGGTGCGGGTGACCTCTGTCCTACGGATCTGCAAAAATATGTCAAACTGAAATTATCTTAAGATTTGCTTGTGATCAAGGTCATATTTATTGTAGAAACTATGGGCTATTGCGATCTTCTCGGATTCCAGGCCGCGTAAAAGGCCCCGACTCTTGGAGGAGATTATATTAAAATTGGTATGGCAGTGTTTCAATACTCTCAGTTTGTTTCCAGCTTCATGCAACGCTTTATACCTTACTTGGGTACCAGGCCACGAATTTTTGGTGGCAATGAGTGTATAGTTGAAAATACATAAAAATTACTACGGATTTGTGTGTTTTTTACTTCAATAAAAAAATATTTCAGTATTAACTTTCTGTTTGAAATTAAAACAACTTTCTAGTGAGATTAATTTATTTTTAAACTTGTACGGGTTATTTCCTAATTGCGAATCACCTCTTAACTTTTCAAACAATGTTTATTTTGAGACATTAGGGCGTTTTTTTGACCATCGGGAATAACGAATTTCCTGGCTATCGTTATTCTGAGCATGCTCTGTAATAATAAATAGGTAAATGAGGCCCAATAACGATGACGAATGTCGACCAATTTTACTGACCTGCTCTCTCTCCTTGAAGGGTCACTATGGTCAATGTGTCAATTGTAAAACAACGGGCGATATTGCCGCTTTATGAGGCTAGCCCATGTTTTTGAGGGGAGACCAATAAAATGTAAGTTAGAGATAGCCAAAGGGCGCACTCACTGTGTGTTTTGCGCACCAAAAGTCGTCAATCTTCCAGCTGCGATTTTTGGTCGCTAACTCGGTTTTGAAATCGGCCCTTAAAGGAAAATCGCCACACCTGGCAACTCTGTGGAACGCGTGTTCTAAAGAATGGAGGGGGAGAGTGGTTTATATCGGCATTCTAGATCCTGCCTTGCCAATGGGGTATTTTCCAACTTGCGAATATTGCCTGTTTAATGGCTGAAATGGATTGCTTGTATCTAATTTGTAATGATGGCACTGTTTGCTCAATTTTTTTCTGCCCACGTGGAGTAAAGATAGAGTTTGAAAATCATCCCTTTGAAAAGAGCTCATTTAAATCTCTTAATGCCGGATGTAGATAGGATGTGACTATATTAATTTGAATTATGCGTAGATTCAAGGTTGTCACGTTGTTAACATTTTGCCTAGTTTTTTCTACATATAGAGGATGTAAACTTAATTTTATGTATTATGTTTATTTAGTTTCCCTCTCTTTAATTGAATAAAAGTTCATGTTTGTAGACTATAAATGTTATATTACACTGCAATTCCATTTTTTTGCATTATTATGTCATTATAGCAGTTTACTCTGAGAATGTTTCCTATACTATACTTTTCACAATTTTACTCGTCATTCTTTAACAGCCTGTCACTAGTGTCATGCCATACATAACCTCCCCTGGTCTCACGACTGTCACGGTATCTAAATTAACCATGATGAAATGATGTAAACAAACATCTGTCAATGTCAATACGAAGCGGAGGTTATGTTTGTAGATGGAGAAAAGGAGGTCGGACAAAGTAGTCACATTCTAAGGATAGGACTTATTACGTCACGCTAAGATTTGAACTTTGGAGGGGATTTTAACCCACTTCGCGTGCACAATAAAACGTAAAAATGTTCGTTACATGGTTTTTGGGGACGTAACATCAATATTCCGTCATAAAATTTTGTTCGGAAAATACCCCATTGTGTAAACTAGTTCATCTAAGACTATCAGTATGGTAGGAAGACTCTAAACGTGCTCGCCCACTTAGGCGAAGCGTCGCGAACGGAAGCTCTAGATTTGACGCCAGAGAAGTTTACATTCGTTTATATGGCAGCTCGCCCACTCTGGCGGCGCGAAGCGAAGAGGCGCGTCGTTTAACGCGCGGCTTCTCCTCGGACCAACTAGGCGTCGTTTCTCGTGACGCTTCGCTTCGCTTCGCCTGAATGGGCGGTACCAGGCGGCGCGCCGCGGCGAGAAGATCCAAATATTTCTTGATGCCTCTCGCATATTTCCATTGTTTAGCAGTATTTTGTAGGAAGCGGTGCTAAATTGCAGTCTCTGGTCGTGATACAAAGACATCAATTACAAAGGTAATTTAATTATCCAGCATTTTCTTTTGTTTTTTCTCTTTTCTTCTTCCATAGTGGCAATTAAACTCAATACAAAGAGTTCCTCTTCTGATGAACTGCTCAACGTACCCCGTTCAACTTTTAAAAACAAATTAAATTTCGCGTTGCGCCGTAAATGACGCGACGCGACGCTTCACTAATTTGTTTTTAAGCAGTTGAACGAGATACGTTGTCTAGTGAGGTACGATGAGCAGTTCGTCAGAAGGGGAACTCTTTGTATTGAGTTTGCCACTATGGAAGAAGAAAAGAAACAAAAACAAAATAAAATGCTGGGTAATTAAATTACCTTTGTAATGAATGTCTTTGTATCACGACCAGAGACTGCAATTTAGCACCACATCCTACATAATACTGCTAAACACTGAAAATATGCGAGAGGCAAGAGAAACGACGCCTAGGTGATCCGAAGAGCATTCGCGCGTCAAACGACGCGCCTCTTCGCTTCGCGTCGGCTGAGTGGGCGGGCTGCTATATAAACTAATGTAAACTTCTCTGGCGTCAAATCAATAATTTTCTTCGCGCCGCTTCCGTTCGCGACGCTTCGTCTAGGTGGGTGGGCACATTTTGACGCGACGCGCCGCGTCGCGACGCTTCCGTTCGCGACGCTTCGTCTAAGTAGGCGAGCACGTTAACGATGATTCTATTAATTGTTCCTAAGAATAACAGAATCATGTTTTAACTATATTTAGAACCTTAAAGTGGTGCAACTAAGTTCTTTGGATAAAGGCCGGATTCATTTAGATATGAAAACACATCACATCATTAAAAAAATAGAGCGGCAACGTACTAGGAACATGAAATTAATTTCTGTAATCCTCACCTAGGGACTGCGTGGACGGGTCTGACGAACCGTCTGACTGCTACAAGACTTGCACTCCCGCCGAATTCCAGTGCAAGAACGGCAACTGCGTCCTAGACATTTTCAAGTGCGACGGCAAGGATGACTGCGGTGACGGCAGTGATGAGAGTCAGTGCAAGAAGGAGGCGGACGAGTGTACGGGCAAAGATAGGTTCACCTGCGAAAATGGAGTGTGCATCAACGCGACGCTGCTCTGCGATGGCCAAAACGACTGCGGCGATTTCTCGGACGAGAAAACGTGTCGTAAGTGTGCACGTTCTATATTTTTTATAACCGCTGATAGTACTTACAATTTTAAATGATAATAATGACCGAAACACTGACGGTGGAAGATATCGAAATACAGAGACGTTGAAATATAAGTAACGCGACCTTATTAAGTCATTCTGGGGTCCCCCGTTGCCTGCTTACACTGACTTAATGCGAGACTTCAAGATCAGAAGTATTGAATAATAATAAACTTTATATTGTATCTAGTTCTCGTTTTCATATTTAGATTAGAAAATAATTTATTGCAGGAAATTTTAGAAAGTTTTATTGAATTAAACAATCAATATCATAACTATTCAACTAGAGGAAATATAGATTTTCATCTACAAATTTGCAACAGCAATATCACAAATAAATCGGTGTTCCAAAAAGGGTTATATGAATTTACTAAATTGGACAATAATGTTAAATCAGGTACCAATTTGAAAGAATTCAAGACAAGATTGAAAAAGTGTTTCTTGGATATACAAAATTTATAGTGATGAAATCTTATGAATTTACTCGGTAAATTAAGTTAGTTGTATTCTTGATAACAGTTATAGTGTAGCGATTATGCTAAATAAATCTACTACTACTACTAAAAACACATTTGCAATATACCAGACCTCACATACTATTATGGCATCAAGGAGCCAGACATAGATAACATCCTTCTCAACACCCAAGTAGAAACACAGAATTCACACCCCATTGCATGCAAAGAAAATGATTTGTAATTATTCGAAAAACCTAAAAAACAAATTTTTTTGAAATAATAAAATTTAAAATGATTTTTGTGAGAAACTAAGAGACTTACAGTCAGTTTGAATCAGCCTAAAGCTTAATTCACATGCACACGATTTCCGATATACGATTCGTATTCGGACTGACTCTATCGCATAATCTAAATAATAATATATCCATTCACATGAATCCTATTCTTTCGTACGAAATTTTATTACAAATTTAGGGAATTTGTATATTCATAGTTGGTAACTATGCCGGTTGCTGTCAAGTCAGTTCAAATTTGTAGATAATTTGAAGTTGTTTGAGACCAAATCCAAGCCACCAAATACCTGAATTTCTTTCCACTATTCACCACTTCACAATACCTGTTAGGTGCACGGTTGAATAGTTAACCGATAGCGGATCTTTGATGATTGATGATAATTTCATGATACAAGTATATTTTACTGTTTTTTTTTTTAAGTTCGTAGTTTATTTTCCCCAGAAAAACTAGGTTCGCGAATATATTAAGTTCTGCTCAGCGGTCGACCAATAATTTCAAGCACAATAGATCATTTTTATATTACGTCACAAGTCGGCGTGTCTGGTGTACTAGCTGGTACAGTGTTGCCAGATTACACGATTAATCGTGTAATTAGAAGATTTTGGTCCCTATTACACGAATAGAGGGCAAATTCTCACGGTTTTTAATATTGCAGATGCGGTGTATTCTGACATAATATGAAAATGATCTATGAAATTCATTACTTGACATTCGCAAAAAATAATTAAAATATGTTTCTATGTCAGTGACTGCTACATATTATGGTACCTTGCTTGATCGTGTTTTTAAAAATGTCTCGAACCCAAAATCCTCGCTTTTTTAATCTTTTCTTCATTTTCATCCATAAGAGGCATAAAAGTAAAATATTCGTTGAATTCACATATTGTACTCGCTGAATTACCATTTTCAAATACAAATTTATGGAAATTGGGAGTTGTCAAATTAGATACGATATCGTATAATAAGTTAAAATATTTTCAACTCGTCCGACGTCATATAAAAGTTAGTTAAAATTATCGGACATAGGTTGGGCGCCAATTCATTTTGAATATTTTGACCAATAAGAACAGCTTCGTACTATGGGGTCGTCGGAAATTGTGTGCATGTGAATTGAACTTCATGCTGCAGTAAAGATAAGGGCTCGTATGTCCATTTTTATTTTGACGCAACTTTTGAATTATTGCGAAAAAAGAAAACAAAAACAGTTTTGTTGTAAAACTTATATTTGATCTCTCCATTTATCACAAAAAAATTATTCGAAACCCTAATTTTTTGTCATCATTATCATTTTCATTCAAAAACTAGTGATCAAATGTACTGGTTTTGTGGAATCTGATTGGTTCAGATTAGCAATTGCTAAACTCTTTGTTAAATGAGAAAATGGAATTTTTCACCCATTTAGGATGGAAAATCAGACTGGAAAAGATACTAGATGGTTTATAATGGTCGATTGTATATAGAGCATGTCATTTTTGACCCTTTTTAGGTAAACTTCAAGCGAAATCAATAATTTTCCTTTGACAGATGCAAGTTCTTGAATGGGCTGCTCTGATTAGTCAAAGCCTTTGTTAAAATGCGCCTGTTGATAAAATCGGGCCTATGTGTTTCTGTTTTTTGTTTGAATTTATTAAAATATCTGTAGGTTGAGTTTGTAGCTCTGTCTGCTATTTTGATCTGATATGGTTTAAGACAATTTTGAATTTTTTTATTTATAATTGGATTATATGATAAGCTAATATATTTATTTTCTTCTTTATTTGATTGGTCATTTTGCCGATTATTATTATACAAAGTATCGATTCTATTTCTTATTATTGGATTAAAAAACTTTGGTGGATAGCTGTTATTAATAAGTGTATTTTTTACTTTATTTATACTATCATGGCGATTATTAGGGTCAGTAAAGTGAATGGTTCTAACAATAAGTCCTGTTGCCACAGTTTTTTTATATTTATTTGGAACAAACATGTTATAATTCAGTTATCTTCCAGACCATACTCCTTTTGTATACCAACTTGGTACTAATATTTCCTGAATTTTCATAGAAAATGGATATGTCAAGAAAATAGATTTATTCTTATCTTTTTCTATTGTAAATTGTTACCTAGGGTGATAACTATTAAATTTATTTAAAATAAGTTTTGTACCAGAGCTTCTTGAACTGTTCGGCCGGCGTCAGTACTCTTCGCCTTACCGATGGCGATGTCTGATTTTGACATTCTCCTAACAATGACGATGCCACCCACTTGTGTTGGCGAAACGTCAAGCGGTCAAGCGCGCTTATGATAGGGCAGCGAAGAGTATCGACGTCGGCAGAACAGCCCAGGAACTACTGTTTCATCGGAGATTCACCGTGAAAGTAGCGTAGTTGCGTAGACAGTAGTCAGATACCATGCATGTGTGTCGTGGGCTTGAAGCCGCCTTAGAGGTCTACCAACCGCAAAATGAATTATCTTTAGACTGGGACGTTACAGGCATCAATGAGTGTTCAGCCGTACCCTCGCCTTGCGCCCAAATATGCGAGGACAAACCGGTCGGCTATGAGTGCCACTGCAATACCGGGTACCAGAGGAACCCCAAGGATCCGCATCAGTGCGACGATGTGAACGAGTGTTTGGACAGGCCGTGCAGCCAGATTTGCAGAAACACCAGGGGCTCCTACCACTGTAGCTGCGACAAGAATTACATCCTACATTACGACAAAGTATCCTGTCGTGCGAACTCCACCGCTAAGGTTTCTTTGATTTTGGCGAACAGGTATGTCTTTCCAATCTTTATTAATGCCGTTATTCCTAAGATATAAATAAATTTATTGTTGAAGAAAGTTTAAGGTGGTTCGTCACGTTTTCGTCACGTTTTATAAACGGTTTATATTTCCAGTAATAGCTATTTTTTATCGATGTTATATTGTCATGCCTTCTAAGAGGGTGTATTTCGTTGAATGTGTATGGTTTTTTCGAGGATTGTGGGTATTTTTTGTACTAGATTTCTTGAATTTTATTTCAATAATATTTCAAAATATAGCGATACTAGAAATTTCTAATTTTGTTCTTATAATTAGTGACACAATATGTTCCGACTGACGCTAAGTTTTTTTGAAAAACTTGATTTTTCAAAAAGATACTTTGCCTAGTTTTTTAATTTATTTCTTTTTACTCCATTTCTGAGCGTAGCACAACGCAATCGTAGATATTCAATCAAATAAAAAAAACTTTTTTTCGATATCTCTAATAATAACGGAAAGATTGATGAAAAACTATCAAAAAATCGGTTCCGACACGCCTCCCACTGATCCGTCCTCCTTAGAGTGAGACAGAGAACTTTAGGCTGGCCGATAACAAGAAATAACCGGCCTTGTTGCCAAACTGTCAAAGAGAAGGATATTCCAGGAAGTAGTTACTGGAAACGTGTTTATGAGTTATGCGGATATTATGTGTTACCATATATACATTTGTCTACATAATATATTCACATAGCAATGTACGATTGTTTGTTTTTTTTTTCATTCTATCTGAAAACTGGAAAACACTTATACCTGTGCAACTATCCGCGTGCCATCACGGTATCTTAGATGAATAGCTAAAGCAAATGATATATCGATTCAAAAAATGATACATGAATTAGTTTTAGAATGTTATTGTGGCTTCATAGCAAGTTGAGCGGTGCCCCATGGGTCAAATAATAAGAAATCATAGTTACTTCCAGGCGAGTTCTCGTTTGAGGGATGTCTCGCGTCGCGTCGCCGCCGCGCGGCGTCGGCAGACGTATGGCGTGGAGCGGCACGAGCACCGATAGCGCGCAGCGGCCGGCGGCGCGACGGCTTTCGCAAAGCGTTTGAGGTGAAACCGCTAAGAGTGGCCCGCTCGTAGGTAACCCTGGTGGTTACAAAGCTGCCGCCGCGGACCCCTTTTTTATATGTAGAGGTAGTGCTGTATACCACAGAGATAATTCGATTTTTTCCTTGAAATTTGTAAATGCTGAGACATATATATGTATACATTGTCTTCTATTCTTCTCCAGAATATTTATTTAGTTTTCTGGAGACTGTTCTTCAGAGTGGTTGTTATTAGTGGTTTGTCTGCATTTACCCGTAGTTCGCCTTCATTGTTTCATTGTTGCTTCATTTGTTGATCACTTGTTTTATTTGTTACATATCTTGTATTGTTGTTTTGTAAACGCTATCAAAATCGGTCCAGTAGCTAGGTACTGAAATTACGATAATCATAATACATTATAATAGTCCGCTGATGTTTGTCTACATCCACGTCCACAGGTATATCTTCAAAGACAATGGTCGAGTGGGCCTGTTTTTTTATCATAAGTTCTATGTGAATACAAAAATGGTTGCAGCTCGCCCCTCAAGCAATTCTCCCAGCGATCCTAATTATTAATATGCTCCTTACCGAAAAAAAACCTAAATATTATTAGAAGCCCCTAAAACGCTAAAAAAAAGAAATTGGGAGCTGTTCTGGTAATTTTCATTTTTTGCATCCGACAGAAAATTGTAGCAGCGGTTACTGAGATGATGCGAGTAGAAAAAATAACGGCAGATAGATAGAGGGGCAGACCGACTAAATCAGTGGCATTATTAAATTTTCATTATGGCGTGTAGACTCCACAAAACGTCAGAAAACGATCTCGATACGAAAAAATGTTCGCAATTACAATACTTACTCATCTCACCTGTGTGATTGTGTGGAAGTAATACGTAGTAGGTAGGTATACAATATGTTATGCTAATACCGCAAATGTATTTTGCTCCTACGGCCCATCACGAAGCATCTCAATTCATTTTAGCTCTTTTTTATCTGGCTACATAAGTACATATTTTCAAATTAGGTATTCATCATCTTCTTTGACCCATCAGCCAAACAGCCAGAATTTGCATTTTATAAATTCTTAAAAAATACTAGGTACTAATATTCAATTTCATTTTTAACCACATGTCACACCCTGTAAAACGTTTTCAAATCGCTATCGTACACAACCAGAATAACCGTCAACCTTATATCTGATCAAATTTTCAAACTTCCAGCAAAGACATACATACATACATACATTGAAAAACAATTATCAATAGTAAGGAAATACCAATTATCCGAAAATAAGATAATATACAAACCCTCCTATATAATGCCCACTTGCGAAATAATACAATAGTTCCTAAGCCTAGCCATTCCCCAATTCAAAGTTTACAGATTGCTCATATCGACAATCCTCATATCCATCGTCTCGTTGGCATATCCCAAATGATGGAATGCGGACCGCCACGTGTGCTGTTGCTTCAGTTGCTTGGCCTTTGAGGGACAAGCCGACCGATTTTTTGTCGACGGCACCGGTCTCGGATCGGTGCCACAAAGGTTATCGGACAAGGGGATCCCGTCGGGTGGTTCCTTGAGCATCCTTGGCAACATTGCTGTCGGGGCCATGGCTCTTTTCTATAATTCCTTCAGAAAATAGGAGGAGCTTCTAAATAATGCTGGGTTGTGTACAGATGCAGCCCTCTCGCGGATTTAGCTTACTAGACAACGTGATGAACCACGTTAATTAACTTGTATAAATGGAATATAAATAGTTACTACCTTATGAGGTATAATTGAAAAGCGAATAAGCTAATATACTAAAATTTGGCTAACATATTATCTTATTATTACCTCAGCATAGTAAACAACCAGCACAGTAACTCAAGTTGGCGGAAATAACACGCGCATCCCCACTTTTGGATGATTTTTTGTAGGGATGGTAACGGTACTTCGATACTTGTACTTCTGCACTAATATCGACTATTTTTATCTTAGATACTGTTTGAGCGATTCCAGGCTGGTATCGATACTTTTGTAGGGGTATCAGTATATAATTATTGAGGGGTGTATCAATTGCACAAAAATCTCTGTACGAACCAAACGCGCCTATGAGGCTAAAAAATATCGAGTTGGTACCAGTATCGATATTTTCATTTTTGCATCTCTACCCAAACTTCACAGCCGTAAAATCGTCCATAAACCCTCCCGAGGTCAAATTTTGTGGGAACCATTTTTATATAGGAAATCCTCAGAGATATTATGCTGGTTGTTTACTATGCTGTGTTATTACTGTATCCTGGCTAGTTAACCTCACCTTCCTGTCAATACTGGTGGAGGTTTTCTTCGTATTGTTGTAGCTTACAAATACTACATTCCAATATCCCATCTATCCAGTGAGCAGATGAATTTTCGAGGATAGTCACGTGATTCCAGATGTTAGGGATGTTGGAATATTTATGAAACGACAAAGATCTTTTTTTGACAATTTTGACATCACATAACCTGTGCTGTTTTCTCAGAGTCAGAGTGTCAGAGTAGTCGTACCCATTAGAATGTCAATGCATACAAACATGGCCGACTGTACTCACTAGGCCGGAGCATGAAATATGGCAACACTGAATCTGGGGGTCGAGTTTGCATTTGTTGTTATGTCATGTGTATTCTTCCAGGTGCAGAAAATATGGTTGGAAGGTGATTATTAATGCGTTTCTAATTATTTACCTGCACAAACGAAACTATAAACATAACAAGATGCCTGCAAAGCGTGTAGTACCAGGTTGCAGCCCAGGAGAGGACTACTAAACCATGGCCCAACATAACCTTATTCCAGATTAAAAAGAACGTTACAAGGTGATTTGTAATTGGTTTCTACTTATTTACCTGCACAAACGAAACTATAAAGATAAAAAGATGCCTGCAAAGCGTGTAGTACCAGGCCAGCAGCCCAGTAGAGGCATGGGTAGAGGACTACCAAACCATGGCCCAACATAACCTTATTCCAGATTAAAAAGGACATTGCAAGGTGATTTTTAATGGGTTTCTACTTATTGACCTGCACAAATGAAACTATAAAGATAAAAAGATGCCTGCAAAGTGTGTAGTACCAGGTTGCACTAGCAATTGTGCAATAAGGGACATAAACAGAAGTGGGTGAAAGGTATTCCTCGGAAGGGCTGGTTATATTTATAAGGATAAAGACAATAATTTACAAACATTTCAAAGGATAAGACCTATTTTAAAGCACAATGTGGTACCTATAATGTTTTCTGGATCTCCCAAATATCACAGAAAAATACAGTTAATAGAACTCATCTGGGCATGGCCTGGGGCATACCTACGAAAGGATTTGATAGTGAAAGGGAAATCAAGACCAGCAAGAATGGCTTCACAGTGACCTAATAGTGAATTTTTCTAGCTCAAGTGACAATTTACAAAGTAAATTGAGAGTTCATTTAAGTGGAAGTGGAAGTGGCAGCAGGAAACAGGTTGCGTTTATTTTTATTTTGTAGTGTGTGACTGTGATGAAACAGACATCAGATGTAAGTGGTATTAGTAGTAGTAGTTCTAAAAAGTATTTTTCTTAATTTATTAACCGAGATGAACTCTAATACATATAAAATGTAATAATTATTCTGAAACTATAGGGCCACTATTTGACAGCTAAGCCACGTTGCCACATCTAAGGCTCCGGCCTAGTGTAGAGTCGGCCATGATACAAATAAAGCAGAATAGGTTATGTTAAGTTGTTAGCTGTAAGTGAAAAATATCTCTTGACAGTATTGACACAAAGGTTGTTAAAATCTCAAATTTGATTTCCGAGCAAAACGATGACATCCATGGCCTCGGAAATGCAATAATGGAACACAGATTTTTGTTGACAGTTTGATGTTGAGTGAATACTGAAACGCTACAGAGCAAATCGAGGCCTTTGATGGGATTTTGGAACGTAGTAAAAGTAATCACTTCTAACGTTCTTTCACTATTTAAGCAATTAGGGGCTCAATTTTCTCGTTTTGGCATTTCCGTTCCGAGTATACAGAGTGTCTCCTAATTAATAGTACACAGCAAAATTGCAGATTCTTTGGGTAAAAATATTTAGATTTAACTAAACTTACACGCAAAATTTGATAACCAAAATAAATTGTTTCTGCTTAATATTTCATCGACAGGATGACGCAACAGCACGAAATTAGGAACTAAGGTTTTTTTGAGACAAGAAATTCAAATATTGAAGATTCTGTTTTTCCAAGCATTTTCATGCGAAAAAGGTATACTTTATGAATGTCAGTCAGCATATAGGTTTTCCAAATATCTGCTTATAAATTAGTCAGTTCACAGTCAAATTTCGAAATGTACATTTTTTTATCGTTATTAATTTCTGTCAAAACTTGCTGGTACTTGTTGACTTTTTGCGTATTCCTCATGCTTCTTGAAAGATTTTTTAATATGTAAAGGAACCATGAGTACCACACAAAATTTCAACAAGCTGTAGCAAATTTTGGCAGTAACTAACTGTGTAGCTGTGTTGTTGCAACTGACATTTGATTTAATCACGGCCTACTTCGATAAAAAGATGTACATTCCAAAGTTTGACTGTGAACACTTATGTCTTATGTCATTAGATTATTATTAATGTACATGTAATTATTAAAAATAAGATTTGATCTAATAGATTTTGATAACGATTCAAAAATGCGACATCTCAGATTTTCATTTCTAAAAATCTAAAAACAAAAGAAAAAATGTATGTTTGCTCCATCTGAATACTTAAGGCAAGCATAATTTATACCATCGCCTAATTAACTTTGTTAGGTACTATATACGAGAAGTGGACTTACTGGGTCACAGCACTATTTTGGCGCACAATCTAACCAATGCAGTGGCTCTGGATTACGATTGGGCCACACAATGTCTTTACTTGTCTGACGTCACTTCTTATGGATCATCTATAAAGCGGCTATGTGATTACAAGAAGAATTCAACTGAAGTAGAGATGCTGCATTCGTCTACCTTACAAAATCCTGATGGACTAGCTGTAGACTGGGTGGGAAGAAACCTGTATTGGGTTGACAAGGTAAGTCTATTTATAATCTTAATTACACACGATTAAATCTAAATAAATATATGAAATGGCAATTGGGTTTTTGAAAAAAAAAAGTATTTTTTTCGCAATAAAAGGTTATATCAAAATAAAAATTAGTTTTTGAATCCAGTACCGAAGACATGCCGAAGACAGCTCTCGAACGAAATCGAGCGCGTGTGACGTCATAATGTTAAGTTGTCACTCATTGCAGTTTATACACAGATAATAAGGACAGTGTTTTGATCTATTATCTGTTGCCATTGTTAAATACTGAAATATACATTGAAAATGTCGAACCTCAAAAGTTATCGGTCTTATGTTGTGTCATTATGTACGAATACCACAAAACAGCTCCTGATGAAGGTTTTTAAATGTTCGGTTAGATGAAAAACGTCGAAAAAAATGGTTTCAAGCAGTGCACCAAGAACAAAATCGATTTTTTTTGTTGTGACGCCCACTTCGATGTTAGGTATTTTATATCTCCATTGTTATTAGCTATTATTTATTTAATGGCCGATTTTTTCAACATGCCTGTTTTGACGAACGTCTGACACTTTCTATTCGATGCTGCCTGACGAAAGGATTCTATCGGATATTCCTGCTGTACATCAACGAGCTGCTGGTAATAACATCCAATCCAATCTACAGCTTCGCAGACGACAGTACAATAATATCGTGCATGAAACCAGGCAAGCCACAATCATCCCAGGAGACGGTACGTCGGCGATAGCAGCATGCCTCACAGATCAACGCAGATATCAAAAAAAATGTCGAGTGGGGATTAGTAAATAAAGTACAATTCAACGTACAGAAAACCCAGGCAACAACACTTACAAAGATGTATCACATTGGCCTACCAACAGTGGAAATGGAGGGTCACCCCATAGACGAGTCACCTTCCGTCTAGCTTGTGGGGATCAACATCAACAACAACATGTCCTGGCACGACCACGTCGTCACTATTGCTAAAACGGCATCCCAGAAGCTTGGAGTTTTGTTCTGCTGTAGGAAGCTGTACACACCAGAGCAACTACTGCTGCTCTACAAGGCACAGATCCGAGCATCGCTGAAGTATTGCTCCCATGTGTGGGAATGCGCTCCGAAGCACTCTCTAAAGCTTCTGGACACCATCCAGAAGAGAGCAATTAGACTAATCGATACACCTAACCTCACAAAGGACCTCTATAGCCTGGAACATCGAAGAAACTGAAGCTGACCTGTCCTTGTTGTACAGATTCTATCACGGAAGATGTTCGAGCGAGCTCTCCCAGGTAATAACAGCAAAGGCCGTCCGAACGAGGAACACTAGAGAGGCTCTGCGAGCTCACCCTTACCAGGTCGAGGTCCCTACACCACGAACCAGTCTTCTCCAGCATTCCTTCTTTTGGAGAACTTCGACGCTATGGAACGAGCTGCCGGGGAATTTGTTTCCCGCCGGCTACAACCTGCAGCGTTTCAAATCTAAAGTGCAGCGCTTCTACAGCGACATAGGCTTTTAGCCTTTGCGGGAAGCTGACCATAAAAAAATATAGTTTCGTATCATCATTGTTAAAAACAAAACATTAACACTGGATGGAACATTTTTCAAAAAATGTTTGAATTCATTTATCAAAATCATAGCACTTATAACGATTGAAAATACTTGAGGAGTAAGGTGTAAATAAATGTATAATTATAATTACCAGTTGCGATAGTTTGTAACAAAATTATAAAAATAGAACCCCAGTACCTTACTTCGTCAGAAATTGACTATAAATACGTACCATACATATATACTTTATATAAAAGATTCGAGATACTTGAATCTGCTGGATACATACTTGTTATAGACCTTTATACTATACAAATATTCACAGAGAGTGTTAAGATACTACTGACGTTCTTCATCCTATATTTCCGCTTTATATTATATTATCCCTTTCACAAGCATCTAATAAGGATCTCGGCCTTTTGCTTAAGAGCACACAACATGTGAAGTTTAGCTTACAAAGTTTTGGTTATTAAAACCACAAATTCAAATATCACATACCCTAACACGTTAACAAAACAAACGGAATCGACGGTATCACGGATCATGGTCACTATCGGACGTGGGATACGGGGAAATAACATAGAAATAGTTTGTTTTGTGGATCGGAGTTGGCCCTGGAATATTCGTGCGCCATAGTCCGAGATCGAGTTCTAACATTGTGACGTCACACATATGGCGACCGATCCTGGCGTGTTGATAGTCATGTGTTTTATTTCGGGATTTTTCAAAATCCCAATTATGGATATATAAAGCAGCTAGATCACTCAGAAGCCCTTTGGATTTATTGCATTATACAGAAATGTTACATGTGTCATTTTGCAGACAGACCAGTTTATTATTATTATTGTATACCAGATAGTTGTTGCTTAGCGTACTTTTAGAGGACCTCGAATACTTGCCCAATACTTAAACTGAAACTTAAGAGTAAATCATTTATTTGGCCAACATTTCAAGATTTTCTTGCTTTCAGGGTTTGGATACGATTGAGGTGGTCACTTTAGACGGGAAGTTCCGTAGGATGCTCCACTCGAAAGGCTTGGAAGAGCCTAGAGCGCTTGCTGTGGACCCAATAAATAGGTACATGTATTGGTCCGACTGGGGTACCAAAGTGCACATCGGCAAAATTGGCATGGATGGCAGCGATCCAAAAGTCATCATCAAGACCAACCTGGGCTGGCCTAACGCCTTGACGATTTCTTACGAAACTAATGAATTGTTCTGGGCAGATGCCAGGGAGGATTATATCGGCGTGTCTGACTTAGACGGCAACAACATCAAGGTAATATTACTAGAGATTTTAGTAAAATCGTTCGAGAAATACCCGGCAGTGAATTTTATGCCACATGTTTAAAAAAGTTGCCGGATGTTGAGGACAGAACTATCCAGGGCTTCACTAACATTAAAGAAGAAAACCAAACGTGGTTGCCTGTTAAATTTTCAGTAGATATTACCATAATAAAATGTACAATAAATACCATTCAAATTTACATTCTAATAATATTTAAGAATATAAATCAAAAATGAGGAAATAAGAAATTATCACAAGTCAAAATCAGATTGAGGTAAGTCGCTATCATTCGGTTGTGTATTTAAAAATGACGACTCTATTATAATTACATGTTTAATGCAGTTTACCATTTTTCTTGAGTTATTAAATGTACCTGATCTCTAAGATGTATAACTGCTGAGAGCTTTTGAGGTGATTATTTTTCATTGTGATACTTCTTTTGAAATTGCTCCATATTAATTCAATCGGATTAAAAATACAAAAATAGGATGGAAGTCTTAAAACTTCACACCCACTACTTCGCGCCATTTCATCAACCATATACTTTTTATCAATAACTGCCTGACTTTATGAGACTGTTATTAATTATTATAAGTTCAGGAAGTCTGGTTGGAAGAAAGGTCACTAACACAAAAGTATACACCGTGTCCCAGGACAAATCCCAAAAAAAGAAATCGCACTTAGGTTTCAGAATGTTAAGTCGATATCAAAAGGAATTATTCTGAAATTCGCATTTGTTACAGAGAAATCAGCGTTTGAAGTTTTATTGTAAAGATATCTGAAACGTGTGGCCTACTTTCACTTTCGGGAATTGCTTGCAAAAACGGAGAAGGTCGGATTACGCTAACGGGTATTTTGAACGTTTTTGTCGATTGTTTACATATGATTCAATTGCTTGCATCATACGAATATGACTACTTCGCGATCTAATTAAGGGAATTTCAAGTCTTTTGCTATTAAGAATAAACATATAATTTAAACATCATAAGTCGCTGTCAGAAATCATCCCTTAAAGTTTTCGGGATTTGTTTATATAAACGTTCTATTCCTTGAAGCACCGATGGCTAGCGCACTTTTTCGCATTAACCATGATAATTTTCTACCCGAATTGAAGATAACTATTTCATGAAAATGACACTCCGTACAATTCGACATTTTACGGCAATGATAGTCCAGTTATAAGTTTTACTATCCATATAAAAATTATTACAGTACTGCCCTAGACAGAGAACAGTCTGCAATAAGGGTTGTTTAATTTATAACCCCGTATAACTGTGGTTTTGGGAGACCAACTATTTGAGAGGTAGTCCCATAAAATTTACTACCTGGTATCAGTGGCTCGTGACTTAAGAGACCGGTGGAGCCAAAATATAAAAAATAACGTAATTTTATCGACACCTTAAAAAATACAATAAAACAATAGTAAAAACACTTACCTAAAATTTTATCTGAATATAACCTATGTACAAAAACAAAAAATACACTTTTAAATTGCCCGGTATGTAAAAACTAATCGTCTTTACTTATTTATTGCAAAAAGTGTCAACAACTTGTTTGTTAAAATTGTCAATGATATTTTAAAATTTTTTTTCGGCCGATAACAGAGCTCTGAGTCTATTTTCTTTCACAGAGTTTCTTAGAAACGTCTTAATCCTTTTTAGCATGGAAAAGGCACTAAATCGGTAACTCCATTCTTCGACCAGGTACGATCGCCACCAAACAAAACACATGGGAAGCAAAAAAGTGCGTTTTTCTTATCACATTCACAAATCCAGTTGTTTTTATTGTACATATTTCGATTGAACTTCCGTACTCTGCTTTTAAAATTCGACGAACTAGACACATTTTGCGTTTTTTGAATCGGAATTTGGAAGCGGTCTTCCATTTCCTTGATTTCAATCTCTTCCTCAATCGGGTATGTGGGAAACGGCTTAAAAAAAAATAGCTAACACTATCCATTTTGGCAATAGTCCCTTACTTATTACAAGTCACCACTAAATATTATTAAAATAACTTGCAACTTTCATGTCGGGGCGCGAAACGACAGTAGAAATTAATCCGAATATTCCCAATCGACAGCGACAACTCGACAACAAGATCTAGTCTTGGTGAGCCAGCAGTTACCTGGCTCCTTTCCCTATTAAAATCGCGCTCTGCGTATAACGTTAATATGACCTCATTTAACCTTTCGGCTGGATGTATTATAGCAGAATTGGTGCCGCTGCCAGTTTGGCTCCGACACCGTGCTTTCACAGCAATAGTCTGGGCGTGTTTGGCGAAAAATTAGGATAATGTTTATTGGATTTTTGTGAATCTTTAATTTTTGCTAAATAATTAAAAAAATAGGTTGTAATATAATATTTAAAAGTAGCACAAAAAAAGTTAGGTACTCGATTTATTATGGTGGTGCCATGCCTCCTTGGTTCCTTAAGACGAGCCGCCACTACCTGGTATATCTCAAACGTTACTATATTTATATTCACTTACTTCACTTACTTCAAATTCGAAAAACAATAACGAAGTTAGACTTTAGGTACTGTAGTCTTGAAAGCGTTCAGGAATGAACGAAAATTTGGTTTTGTCTCGAGAGCGTGTTTTTGATTATGTTGTTGTATAACCTGCTTTAGTCACTAGTTGTAGATATTGTCCTGTGAATGGAAGATATTCTGTTGGACAATAAATCTGAATTATTATTATTTATATTACTATTGTATCATCATCATAGTCACAATGTCTTAACAGACATGTTGTGAACTCGTAAAATGCATTAAGCCGGAGCTAGAGTATTGCCGACACGAATATTATCAATAGTTTTGAGAAATGTAGCTCGTCATCGTTCGCGATTTACTGTCAGTTCAGTGGCGCTCTTGATAATCATATCTAGCAACTGTTTCGTCGTATCCACCCAGCGTGTAGGGGAACGGCCACGGCGCCGCCCACTCGGGGCGTGACCCTGAACTACAAGTTTCTCCATATTATCGCTTCTGTGAATATGTCCGAAGAATGTAAGCATTCTCATCGACACAATGGAGGCTAGTCTCTTTGGATTACCGAGCTCATCCAGTATGGAAACATTAGTTCGATGGACGGTATAAGGAATTCTCAGCATTCTCCTCCACGTCCACATTTCAAAAGCATCTATGCGAGCTCGATCTGCCTTTTTAACAGTCCAAGTTTCCGAGGCATACAAAAATATGGAGAACACAAGAGACTGAACCAGTGACATTTTGCTAGCTTTAGTGATGTTATGGTCACGCCATATTTTAGTAAGCTTTGTCATGGCCACCCGTGCCTGTTGAATGCGCCGTCGAATCTCATTCTCACAGCTACCTGAATTGTCGATCAAAGAACCGAGGTACACAAAACTTTGAACTACCTCACAACGGCCTATTGACTTTATTTCTCGATGATTGTCATGCTCTCTATCTACGATAATAACCTTGGTCTTATTGGAGTTAATACCAAGACCATATGCTGCACTGTGTTGTTCTAAAACGTTCAATAGAGCTTTTAGTTCTTCCTGAGAAGCAGCAATAAGGTTGTATCGTCAGCAAATCTTAAGTTAGATATTTTGCTTCCGCCAATAGTTAAACCGCCATTCCAGTTGTCCAATACCTGTCTCATCACAAATTCAGAGTAAATGTTAAATAACATCGGAGATAATACGCATCCCTGACGAACACCTTTTCCGGATGCTGTTTGACCAGGCAAGTTACCATCAATTCTTACACGAGCTGAGCTAGACTCATAGAGTTGCTGTATGAGAAATACTAAGTGGTAAGGGACTCCCATGGAGATAAGGATTTCCCACAGTTTAGGCCACTTTACGTTATCAAACGCTTTAGAATAGTCCACAAAGCAGATAAAAACGGGAAAATAATGCTCTCTGGCTTTTTCAATAATCTGTCTTAAGTTTAAGATCTGTTCACGCGTACCGCGTCCTTTTACGAAACCTGCCTGCGCCTGAGAAATTTGCCAGCCAATAAAACCCTCCAAACGAGACTGTAAAATATATAGTAGAACCTTGCTTGCATGAGAGATTAGCGAAAGTAGGCGATAATTGTCTGGATTTGTTGGAGATCCTTTTTTATGGAGTGGAACAAAAATGGATGTGCACCATTCATCTGGCCAAACACCGGAGGACCAGACCCTCTTACAAATATTATATAAAAGAGGGATGCCGTCTTCACCCAAGCATTTTAATGTTTCGGCAGAAATAGCATCAATGCCTCTAGCTCTATTGGTTTTTAACTTGTTGAGGGCATGTTCCACTTCAGACAAACGAATATCAGGTTCATATTCAAAATCCAATGAGAGGACCTGAGGGCCATCCTCATGGTACAGGTTTTCGGAGTAATTTCGCCATACTATTGTATAGTCACTATTTTATAGGTGGATCTTTATATTTAAATGCTCCTTTGTCTACCTAACCATTGAGCTAGATCTTCGAATATATACATAATAAAACAGTCACATTTTTCATTTGAAGATCGTAGCGAGCAGAGAGAAGAATCCAAAACTGCAGCTACACCACGTGTTTGCAATAGACATATGGGAAGACTACATCTATTGGACGGACTGGGAGACGAAGTCTGTGGAGAGGTGTAATAAGTACACCGGCGAAGACTGTAAAAACGTTTTCTCAACGTTACACAGGCCGATGGATATCAGAGTGGTGCATCCGTTCCGACAACCGCCAGTTAAGAAGAACCCTTGTTTGACAGCGAACTGCTCAGCCCTGTGTTTACTGAGCCCTAAGGAGCCCAACTACACTTGCGCGTGTCCTGAGAACTATGTCCTTGGTAAAGATGGCCGCAGGTAATGTGATAATCATAATCATTCTTAATAAATTTGAGGAGTTATAGTAGTAAACATTGAATCGGTCTTATCAACTATGGTTTTTTAACTTGTGTTCTTCAGTTATATTTAGGTGATGAGTGTTTATCAAAAGATTTGTCAAGGGGGACAACTTTTTAACTAACAACAACCTCACGCCCTTTTACCCTCTGCCCCCCAAAGTCGTCCCCTTAAAAAATTAAATGACAAGAGGTATCGAGTAATATCTTGTTTCAAATGTATGTCGAAGTTTTTTGTTTTGACGTTTGTTTTTTTTAAATATCACTTTTTATTGTACTAAGTCTTCAAAATGTTGCCCGTTCTTGGCCAGACAATTATACAGGCGATGTTCAAATTCCTGACGGACAGTTGCAAAAACATGTTGTGGGACATCATAGCAGCTTTCTGTGATGCGTTGTCGAAGGTCATTCAAACTTTCAGGTTGAGGAGTAACGACAATAGATAGCAAAAAGTCTAATGGCGTCAAATCAGGAGATATTGCCATTCCTCCCTTCCCCTCTTCGTCCTATCCATTTATCTGGAAACGCGTAGTCTAGCCAGTGCCGAATCGGAAGAACATAGTGAGGAGGAGCGCCATCTTGCTGAACTCAGATTTCAGTCACATCAAGTATAGGGTTTCCATCCTCTTCGATTTGGTTTTCAATGCTTTCAGTGGTAAGCGGATTGATGGTATTTTCCAACATATCCAAATAAATGTGTCCATTTAAATGTCCATTAATAAACAATGGCCTAATAACTTTGTTTCCTAAAATGCTTATTGCTCCAATACCTTCAGTTATGCTTATTAACAAATCCAGTTAGATAAAATGTGCATTCATCAATGAAGCAGATATTCTTTACATGATTGATATTATCATTAATCGCTGTAGTCATTTATTAAAAAAACTCAACTCGCAGGTCGAAGTCATCTTCGGTTGACTTGAATGGACAGATACAATTAATGGAGTTTAGTAACTCTGTATAGAGTCACATATATATCAGTCGCATTTACAATTTTACGTATTAGGATTTATGACAAAATGACCCAAAACTTTAACTTGAGTGGCTTCATCCTAAAGTTACCGTTTCTGATTGGCAACAGATCCAGTTTGAGTAAGTTTCGTAACCTATGCGAATTTGTCTTCCTCGGATATCTGGCGTTAAACGGAACGCTAGTTTGCCAAGCACATTGAGTTTGGCATCATAAGTTGGAATCATTTCCACTGTTTTCGTAATTGTCCGTCAGAAATTTGAACATCGCCTATATCATTGTTTGGCCAATAACAGGCAACATTTTAACATTTATTGCAATAAAAAGTGATCTTCTGGTGCGTTTTTGTTTTTTGTCTGAATTAAGAAAAATTAAGATTTTTGTAACTTTCTCCAAAATGAATCATCCGATTTAAAAAATTTAAACGTCAAAAAATAAGGGACATCGACATACCTTTGAAACAAGCTATTACTCGATACCCTTTGTCATTCAAAATTTTTAAGGGGATCACCCTGGAGGACAGAAGGTACAAGGGAGGGGAGTATTTTTTGGTTAAACAGTTGTTCCTATTGACAATTTTTTTGAGGTGTCACGGCGTTTTTCATTATAATCAGTGGTTTTCGATAAATCCGTGGTAGGAAGTTTTCAAATGAACACGCTGTATATACTATTACTGAAACCACATTCGTTAAAAAGAAAACCAGTTAAATCTGTGGATGCATCCTTCATTAATAAGCTCGCAGGTTAATTATTATAAATGTGTGATTATGTATTACCTTTTTTGTAATTGCTATCTCGTTATTTCACTGATTCACTCCACTTTATTGTACAATGAATAAAACCTCATTTATTTGTCGAACATCTACACCAGGTTACAACCGAGCCCCATAAACCTTTAGATAATATTTTTGCTTAATATCGCTCTTATATCTTAGAAATGTCTTTTCGTTCTATGACGTTTATGGGCGAGTTCAACATTAAAATTTTCAAGTGACCACA